>JARHVA010002029.1:577500-1322500 GCA_037957365.1 Torreya grandis | reverse complement strand
AGATCATTTCCTTGAGCAAAGCCCTTTGGCTCTTAGTTTCAAGCCTTGGATGCTTCTATTAAGCAAAATATTAAAATAACAAATATCCTTGCAAATAGAGGGGTACAAATTTGGGAAATTTACATAAAAATGTAAGTTATTTTCAAAGTGATTGATTGTTAATTTTTAATTCTTATTTTAACACTAAGTAAATGATAATGTCATATCATTCAATATTTGTAATTAGTTTCAAATGTGAACTTCACTTTTCACATGTTCATGTTTGTATTAGCATAAGATTGGAGACTATGACTCAAAGGGTTCATTCAAGTCTTTTAGGGCTAAACAAGCCAAGGAAAAATCCAAGCCATCAAGCTTGCTCACAAACATCTCACCAGTCTACTATAAATTTCCTTGGCTTTCTTATATCATTATAAATTGGTGTTTTAATCTCATGGAGATTCAATGAAGAAATCACATGCATTAAAAGACTATTTGAATGTGGTGCCCTACAAGTTAAGCCTTTTATATTAAGAACATTATGATGCCCCTCTCTCTCTTCATGATATATTTGACACAATGCAATGCATGGATAGTGACAAGGCATCTAGTATTTATGACTTTTGTTTTGAATTCTATAAAGCTACTTGGAAATTTATGGGGCCCAAATTATGAAATTTTACAAATAATCCCTTTAAAATAAGTCATCACGAGCTATATCATCAACACAAGCAATTTTAAATTCATCTCTAAGTTTGGTGACCTAAAACTTATTACTAGTTGACACCCAATCAACTTTTTGAGTGTTTCCTATAAAATAATTTCCAAGGCCTTAGAAAATCACCTCCTCCATATCCTCATTGCATTTTTCAGACCAAAGCAAACGAGCTTCATAAAAAATAGGTATATACTAGGTAATTTAATTATGATTTGGGAAGGAATGGAATGGAATCGCACTTCTCGATAGAGGACCATATTTCTTAAACTTGATTTTGAGAATGCTTATGATTGGATAGAATGCCCCTTTATTCTACCAATGTCTAAGGCTCTAGGTTTTGGCCAATTATTTCTCTCATTTGTCCTGACTTTGTTTTTTGAAAATTTAGCTTTTCAAACCATCAATGGGTATAAGTCTGATAACTTTGGAATGTTTCACTCCAGTAAATAGGGTTTCCTTTTTGGCCTTACATTATACATTTTGGTTGTCAAGGCGATTGGTTATCTCATTGCTCATAGAGTAGATATGGGTCTTATAAAGGTTATTATTCTTCTTAATCATTCCTCTGAGATCATCAATGGAAATTTTGTGGATGATACCTTCCTTATTCTCAATAAGAAAGAAACATTCTTTAGATAGGTGTTTCAATGCCTTGAATCTTTTGTAAAGCCTCAAGGTCTAATTTGTAATGGACAATACCTAGTGTTATTGATAGAGCATGATGCCCTTGCTAGAATGGCTCCATCATTATCGGTGGAAGTGGATATATAAAGGAGAAATATTCAAATTTATTGGTATTCATTTTTATTTTTATAATTCTCCTTAGGATATGTCATAGTGTGTTATTGATAGAGTGGAAAAGAAGATTTTTTATTATATCTTCAAGCCTTTATCTCTAGTGGGTGCATGTTTGTATAAATATCCTCATAACCACTCATGTCTACTAATCCTCATATTGGTCCCCCTCCAAAGCCTCATAAAAAATAGAAAAGGTATTTAGATATATTTTTTAATCTAATGTTAATAAAACTAGAGGCTATCAAAAGGTTTCTTGGGATATCCATTACCTTCCTCATGAAGAAAGAGGAATGGGCATCATTGATGTTTATAGAAACAATATTTCCCTCTGTGGTAAATGGGTGGTTAGGGCTATTGAAGGTAATGAGGCTTGAAAAACCTTCTAAGGCACCACATTTATACAGGTGCCTCTTATGGTGAAAGCAATTAGAAGGTCATGATAAAAGGTCATTTTATAGCCAAGATAATTTGGAAAGCATTTCAAGTTGTTAAGCCCTTTATAAAATAGGCTAGGAATGGATATCACATGGAATTTCCTTTAATGACTATAATATCTGGGGGTCCCCTAATATGACCAATACTAATCTTCCTTTAGCATAAATTCCATGTATAAAATATTTACAATTAAAAATGAATAAATTCACACTATTAAGGATTTGAATGCCTTTCAAGATTGGATCCCATGGCATCTAATAAAAGAGAAATATAATATTCTTAATAGAGACTTACCCTCTATTTTGTGTATCCAAGAGTTGGTCCCTAATATCATGCTGCATAAGATGTGATTACATACTCCATGTACATGGTGGAAGGACTAGAGATAGAAATATGATACTTATTTCAAAAATTACTCTCCTAGTATCATTTACCAAATCATGAGCCAATTTTATTTAAATCTAGATAAGCTAAATAAGAATAATTTGAATTCTTCGCCCAAGACTTGGATCACCAGACTTAACAAAATTTGGAATGCTAAGCTAGGGACCAAGCTTGAAAAATGTATTTGGTGTATGATGTATCAAGGCTTTCCTCTTAGGGAACCCCTCTTACACATTAGAATTGCTCAACCTAGATGTCCAACCTGCTCTAGATGTGAGTCCTTCAAACATCTCTACTAAACATGTCTAAGAGCTCAATCTGCCTAGAAATGGACCCACAACCTTTTCCAACCTTTCCACCTAGATCCCTTCTCTTGACACATGGTTATTTTAGGGGATAAATATCAGTGGACACCATACATTACTTGCATATGAAACTTATATAGAGCTATAATTTATTTTAGCTAGGGTAATGTAGAAATTCAACTATTTTTAATAATGAAGAACCATCTTTATAGTTTTATATTAATGACAAGGTGATTTTTATCTCATTGACCCTTATGCAAATCCAAGCTCAAGTTAGAAAGGTGTCACTCAAGTTTCAACACTTTCAAGAGTTGCTCAACCACTAGGGGAGTTGTCCCTACATTATGAATCACATTCCCCCAAACCAACCACCATATTACTCCCATTTTTTGGCTCCCAGGCATTGGTGGAGCCACTCTCATATTCAAAACTACTTCTCCACTCATCCTCCTTAGTGGGGGGATTATACTCTATCATCAACATGCAAGAAGTCCATCACTATTTTGTCATGATGGAGCTTTCCTATGTAGGGGTGGTTCAATTGGTAGTTATGTTTAGCCACCTTTTGGTTTGGGTATCATAGTCTCTCTATCATCCCTTGATACTACTTAGGATGGTTGGGTGGCACTAAATCCTCCTTTAGCTGAGATTTCTTCTTGGAGTGCCTAACCTCCCTAGGATGATCCACCTCTACCATCTTTTGGGGCTATGGTTTGTGCCTAATGATGTGTGCTTGCGTTCTTTTGATGTATTCTTGTGATTTATGGGTTGTCATGAATTTATAATAATTTTTTGTTTTAAGCATTGTTTTCTTATTGGTGTGGAGTTTGGGTTATACATACCAAACAACTAATTTTTTATTAATTACCATAATTTTATTATTATTATATTTTTAAGTAATAATAAATATATTGATACAATCCAATACTCTTCATAGTTTATGAAATTTCTATAAAATTTAACAATACTAAAGTTTTTTTTCTTGTTTTGATGAAATAGGTTTTATATTACTCAATTAATAAATAAATATTATAGACTATTAAAATAAAAATATGGTGGTATGAGATTATGCCATGTGATAGCCACACTTGGGATCTAGAGGGCTTAGGAACAAAATACAAACAATAAAAATATAACAAAGACAAATTAAAACACAAAATAATTAAGTATCCATGGCGAATAGCCCAATGGAATCTAGATTACCCCAACTAATGCCTAAAAGGTCCTCCCCCTTAGGCAAGGGGCCCCAATGATTGTTAACATTGTTGATTGTCTCTAATATCTCCTTAGTGCCCCCTTGGAATCTATCTAGATCAACTATGGTGGAGAGCAAGCTTTGGTTTCTGAATGAGGAATCACTCCTCAACTATCAGTAGAAGATGAAGTTTTCATGCTAGCAAATGAGGGATGACAGCCTTAAGGAGTCAAATTTGAAAATTTTCTAGTAGAAGACACTTATATTCTCAACCAAGGTAATTCAATTGTAGACAATATTAGAGAAAAGAGGAATGCCTTGGGAGATGCCCATGGTGTTCATACAAGTTTAAATAAGCCTCTTATAAGGCAGTAAGGTGTGACTACAAGTATGGTAGTCTGTATAACTTATGCACCTACTTCAAATCAAAATGTCAAAAGGGTTAATCAAAGTTTTCCAATGCCTCAAGCTCCAAACATTTCCTTTCCTTCAAGGACACAATAAAAGGTGAATACTCCTACTCTAAACATTGTTGATTCTTTAAAAAGTGCTAAGGCTAGTCTCTTTCTTTGGGAAATGCTTCACTTGCCTAGCCAAAAGGAAATTTTATAAAGCACCTATCTCAAATTCATGTTAGCCCTCAATCATCAAGTGATGGTGATATTCTTCTCACCAATGCTCCTAATCCCATTTTTATCCCTCTTCCAAATTTGAAAACCCTTTGCCCTTCTACATCACTCTCATTGTTAGAGACAAGCTAGTTCACAACTGTATAGTGGATAGTGGGGCTAATACCTTAGTGATGCCCAAAGTTGTTGCTAAAAAATTGGGTCTAAAGTATAAACCATATAATAAAGGGGTACTAAAACTTGATGGGATCCCTTTTAAGTCGTTAGGACTGGTCAAAGGATTGAGAGTTTTCGTTCATGACTATCCTAGCTTCCCCATCCTTCAAGATATTATGGTTGTTGACTTTCTTACTCACTTTTTTATCTACCTCTAAAGGGATTTCACTACCAATATAGGAGGATACCTCTTAGCTGATTGGTCCTTCTTGGATTTCAAAATAAGGTATGAATCAAAGGTGACCATCAGGACTCAACCACTAGCTAAGTTTCATATTGAGCCCCATGTAAAAGCAAGCTCCAATTTGAATTGTATCATCAACGATCATGAAGAGTCTATTGTATATGATGGAAAATAATCTAAGATTGAGGACATATATGCTATATTTTTATATGAGTATGGTGCAAACACCTATGGACATGATCCATACACTTACTTTGAGCAAACATATCTTGGCACATACATCATCCATGAGGGAGTATATGAGAAATCTGAGGTAAGCATTGAACATTCCTTTTCACAATTTGTTTAAGGTAATTACCTCATTCACATGTATGATGATGATAGTCTGCAAAGCATGATAGAATAATATGATGATAAGAACAATGTCTTTCTACTTGTAATTGATAAAGGACTCCTTAAACATGACATCTATGCGGAGGAAGATGACATATGTCAAAGGTTAACTGCCATAAGTCAAGAGTTTTATCAATTAAGTAAATTTTATTATCCTCCTAAGAAGTGTATGTCTGATGATAAGGTTTTTGATAAACCTAACAAGCAGGTTAGAGAATGTCTTGCTAAGCATAAGGTTTGAGTGTCTAACTATTATCAAAGAAGATGCTATCTTGAAGGAGTCAAGTGAACACAATGCATAAAATTTTATGTTTGAAGAGAATTCAATACCTCAACCTGAGGTTGAACCCTTCTCATATGTTTTGAATCATAATGAGGACAAGATTGATGTTTCCAAACATCAAATGTACCGTGTCCTAGAAGAGAGAAATGTTGAAGTAGCCTTGATAACTTCCAATTTGTAGTTTAAGAAGTGTCAATTAGATATGAAAGAATTGAGATAAGTTTTAATTTCAAACAAGATCCTTAAAGGGTAAAATGGAACATACTTGTAAGTTCCAAGAAGTAGCAAACTTGTAGACATAAGAAGACCTAAGGATTGTAAGTCTTTTGACCATTAATGTGAATAAGTATTTGTTGACAAGCATATTCAACATGATAAGTTGCTTTCATGGAGAAGTAAGGATGAAATAAGTACCATATTTAACCCTATTTGAAATATGGTGAGTTTTTATTCACCCCAAATGTTTGAGGTCTTGTACATACTAGGATACGTGTGAGTCTTTGCTTTTGTTGTGTTTTTTCCATAAGTGTTCTTGAGAACACATGTGTTTGCTTAGGTATCTTATTTTGTGTGTTGTTTTCTATTATTTGGTGTGGTTTCAAAGGTAGTTCAGTGTCCATATTAAGCATATGTGACAAAAATCTCAGTGAATAAGAGTAGGCTACTAGTCTTTTGCATAGTTGGCTTACCACCCCTAGGAAATCACTAAGAATGTTGACTATTTTGACAACAAGTCAAAATAATTCAACCCACTATAGTTGAAAAATTGTTATAGGGGTATTATATGGTGTATTAGTGTGTAACATGGTCTTAATAGGGTCAACATTATACTTTAGCTTTGTGATATTTGTCCAAGATAGTCTTATGTCATTCTAGGGGTCATTTTGAGGTCTTTAAATAGGCTTGTATGGGTTTCCCATGGAATAAAAATGTGTCCAAGTGTAATTTAACATGTATGATGTCAGACTATGTAATTTTTTAGTTTTTTCACTAAAAATATGTAGGGTTCTATGTTAAAAATAAGAAAATAGTTGAAAAAGGAAGAGTTTGGGCAATTGTATAGCTTGTGTAAGATTTGTGGCACATGTGGATGCATATAAATTGTATATTTAAGTCCATTAAAATAAATTTCATGCTTTATCAGATTTAAAATACCTAAAATTTATCAAAACCATCATATCTTCTCTATTGCTCTCCTCGACAAACACGAATAGTCAATCGATCTTTGCATGGTACGACCAAGAGGAGTTGAGTTAGGTCAAATGATTTTGAGGGATGATATTAATATTTTTCCACTCCAAGTTCATGGTAAGAGTTCCAAGTTTGGTATACCAGGCTTTATGAACCAATGCTAAGAGTGCTAGTGACTCTTTTCTGCCTACTCATCCCCATAACCTTCAAGTTTCTCTTTTGTTTGGGTTGGTCCATACAAACCAAGTGTTGCACATATTTTTATAAAGTTTGGAAATTATTATCACATGGTACTCAATCATGTTTTCACATTTATAAGTCAAATAACTAACATGAACTATCCCGTCTTGGTAGGGAAACTCCATTGCTAGTCTACATATCATTTCATCAGTTACAAAAGATTATCTCCCTGTGTTGATATTCAAATCAATGTTAATGCCGGATGATGTGTTTTTTACAATCCATTATTACGTAGTTATCAGTATATACCAAATAGGTTTGGTCTCAAAGTCATCTCTAGAGGAATAACATAGTCAAAAACATTCCACAGTCAGATTCCTTTGCAGAAGCCACCTACAGTCAACTAAAATTGAGTTTTTCACAATCATGGTGGTTAGACATGAAGGTTTCAAGGTGGTAAGAAGCCTCCTAAGGTGAAATAAACATGTTTGAGATATCCAATATGGTTTAGGATTGGTTGTGACAACCAATTCTCTAATATACACACTTTTAACCCTGATGACCACCTACATGCATGTCCATAGTGGTCTAAGAGAATTGGGATATAAGTGTTTGAAATTTTTTTGAACCTTCATTAAGGTCTATAAGTATTAAAGGTGTCTCAGTAATAATGGTGGAGTCATAAGTTGGAAAACATACTTGAATCCTAGCCCTTAGTTTGAGAAAGTTGCATTTGGGACAAACTACCTTAATTTCTTTGAATTAAGGTTTTATCCATATTTAATGCCATCTTATAGTGGAGAGACATGAAGTATAGACAAGTTTGGTGATATACATGTTGTATCCCAATCATAGGGGCAATTATTTTCAAATTAAAATGGTTTTTTGGTCAAAGGAGGATGATGTAAGAGGGTTTACTATTCAAGCAATCTTTCACTATAGACACTCAGTCATCTACAATATTCTTGAAGCCTAAATAATCTCATGATGTAACAAGACCAAATGAAAGCATGGAATACATACTAAGTGATCTCATTTTATTATATATTATGTTAGTGACCCAAGGAATAATTGGATGATTTTGAAAATAGTATTCATATATATATATATATATATCTTCACCTATAGGGGTCCTTTTGTTCTCAAAATGGTCACCGACAACTTGACTGTAGAATGATAAGATACTAAGAGTATACATTTTGGATGTTGACAAGACCTATGGGCAAAGATGAGTTTAAACAAGTTGGAGATGATATAAATTACTTTAAAGATATATTAGTCATGAAACATACTATTCACAACATCCTACAAGAATCTCATTTGCTTGAGAGCATACACCTATAGTCAGTACATAGTCCATGGACTAGTGCAGGATAGTGAAAGGTGTGAGTTTTGAGAAGTTGGCAAAGGTATGGGGTGTTGAAAATGATGATGATCACTCTAATAGAGTTATTGAAAAACCTAACATTATTATTAGATAAGAGAGGTAGAGAAAAAAGGGTTTCAACATTCAACCTATAGTCAGACCCTAACTTTGCAAATAGTCACTAGTTTTAAGGAGTCTGTCTTGAAGTTTTGGAGTGTTAAGGGGTCTATTGGTGTGATCCAACTATGAAATTTGATATATAATATATTTATGACCTATTTTATCCTCCCATATTCCCATTTTTCTTGAACAAATAGGGTAAGTTCCCTCTATTTTATCTCAGACAGAGGGCACTCCCAGTCAATCTAGATTGCAAATAGGGTATGTGATGGCAAGAGAGGGTGATAAGAAGTATTGAAACAATATAAGAAGCATGTGGAGAGTTTTCTTCAGAATTTTAAAAAATATAAAGTACCTCATAGTCATAATAAACCACTCATAGGTGGTTATGAGTAACTAAAACACAGTCAGGCCTATTGGGCCTAGACTAGGTCTAAGCCCTATAGGGACCTGAGTTCACTTTTAAAGCTAGACAAACCTTCCTAATTAGATGAGAACCTTTAGGGGAAGGTATAAGACTATTTGGAATCTCTAGTTTTAATGACATATCATAGAAAAGTCATTTTTGGCCTAAAAAACACCTTAGGCCTAATCAGAATACATTGCAAAAGCTCGAGGGTAACTTTCCTTCATGAACATCATTATGAACACTATGCATGAGATTCAAAAGAGTTATGAGTTGTTAAATATGGTTGATAAAATGATATTAGTGGAATTGGTCTGAGGTTTTAATGTCAAGATTTCATGAATAGTCCTTAAGAATCCAAAACCTCAAAACCCTCCTAAACCCTTGGTTAAGACCTGATTGGAAATAATAGATGGGAATGAGTTCAAAAGCTGTAGTCTATCCTATAAATTTATCTAGACTTGTAGATAACTCTCTCAAGCTCCATGGCACATGATTGCTCTGTACCCTACTTGTATGGACATGGTATAAAAAAGGTAATTTTTATACATTTTGATTGTTTTACAGGCACAAAGGGGTTTTGAAGAATGGGATCCATTTTAGGGGGTTAATTGGGAATTATAATAAAACCCCATGTATATTTATCACCTTATAACAATCTATAAACATCTCTCTTAATTCATTCATCTTAGATAGTCTTTGGCAGATAATGGAAATGGAGAGTGACTGCCAAATGAGAGAATGAGATGTTGGTTTTTGGACCTTTTTAAGGTCTTATTCATAGATTAGAAGGTAATATAACTATTTATATGTGTGATATAACTCATTCAATGTATTTTATTGAGAAACTGAAGATTGCATGGGTGACAAATGTGAAGACAAACCTATAAAGCTAATGATGGTGATTTTAGATGGTGAAAACAAGTGTCATGGAGATGGCTAGTAGTTAGGGACACATATGATGACTATTAAATATTATTTATAACCCATCCTTGATAGTTCATATGTGTCAACTCTCTCTATTCTTATTTTAAGTAGTTAAAAGATGCCTAATCATGCAGGCAATTTAAAAAAGGCATTTGAAATTCTCTAAGCTAAGTTTGGATAGTTGTCATGCTTTAGTTGGAAATTTATCCAAGAGGACCTTCTAAAACTCTATTATTAACCTCATTCTCCCTCAATGTAACTAGTTTTCATGTCTTTACATGTGGCATTTTGACCTTTGAACTTCTCATCTCTCTCTCCTCTCACATATTCTATAAATACAAGCCATTTTGGATCTTGTAGGGGAATTTCACACCTTGTATGGTGAAGCCTTGTTGGTTTAATATTTAATATATGCAATCTGATTTTGAGTTCACAAGATATATTTTCTAATTTTGTGAAATGATGTATACTTAAAATTCAAGTGATTGATATATATATCCTTGCTTTCTCTTGATCCTTCCATGTTTGATATAATTTATTCCACTCTAACAGGTCACATGAAGTGTTTTCAAGGGTATGGGTCTATTTTCAAGTGTAAAATTAACCTTAATCTCTATAACTGAGCTCTATTTCACTTACCTTGATTATTTTCATGTATATCACCTCCATGTTTGAAATACTAATGTTAAAGCAATTCAAGATTCTAGGACTAGTGTTGTGAGCCATATCTTTTAGTGCACTTGTATTGTAATCTTGTGGAGATATTTTAGGTGTATCACCCCTTTAGATTATCTCACTTTCATGTATATTTCTATCTATTTTCATCCAAATAATGAGTTAGTGTAGGTGATAAGCACTTAATGATCAATCTAGGGAGCTAGCCCTTAAACCTAGAGGTCTACCTCTACCATAGGCAACCCATAGACTTAGAGGTACTCCAATGTTGCCCAAATATTAGGGTAAGATTGAACAACCTCTTTTAAGGTGCAATATTTTATGACAATAGGTACATAGCATCCATGGTTATTATCAGGATTACTTTCAAGGATCGAGTGATCAAATTCTCTCCAAGAGATAAATTCTATAATCAGGTCAGGAAAGTATTATTTGAGAATGCTCATAATCTTAGGTATAAAAGATTCAAATTATAAAATGATGGTATTTTGATATACTATAGAAGGATGTATGTACCAGATAGGGAGAATATGAGGAGCATAATACTAAAAAAACTACACAATTCCCTATATTTAGGACATCTATAAGTAACCAAGCTCATGGTAGAGCTTAGACCACTTTATTTCTGGAAGGGATCAAGAAAGATGTAATGTACTTTGTGTCATGTTGTCTATAATATGAATGAGTGAAAGCTGAACATGTGTATCTAACTATATTGTTATATCCACATGACATACTGAAATGGAAGTGGCAAGTGATCATCATGGAATTTTCTCAAGAGTTACCATTGTCATGAAATAGGCATGACATGAGCTTGGTTGTAGTTGATAAACTAACCAAAGTGGTCCATCTTATACCAGGGAATTTGACAGATGATGCACCTACTCTTAAGAAGAGATTTGTAAATAAAGTATATCGCATATCATGATCCGAATATGACTTTGAGATTTGGGTAAATTTGAATTGAAATTTAGGTACGTAATTAAACTTTAGCAATATATATCATCTAGAGACTGATGGCTAGACTGAGTAAGTTAATTAGGTGTTAGAGGATCTTATTCATATCTATTACATAGATCAATAATATAAGTGGGAGGAATATCTTCTATTGATTAAGTTTACTTACAATAACTCATACCAATCAGATTTGAAGATGACACCATTTTAAACATTATATGGAAGAAGGTGCAAAACAACAATCAGTTGGGACAAGTTAAAAGACATGGTATTCTTTAGACCTAAGATGCTTTCAAAAATGGAAGATCAAATCAAATTAATCAGGCAGAGACTAGCTGAGGCCAATGATAGGTAAAAGAGTTATGCTAATTTAAAGAGAAAAAATATGTAGTTTTTAGTTGGTGATAACATGTTCTTATGGGTTAAGCTACAAAAGAGCTCGATTAAAATTGGAAAGTCAAAAAAGCTTTCACTAAAATATGTGGGATCATTCAAGGTTTTAGAATTGGTCAATCCTATAGCGTATAGGCTTGCATTTCCACTAGCCCTAGCTCTATTGCATAATGTCTTTCATGTTTATTATCTTAAAAAATATATAGTTTTTCCTTCACATGTGTTGGATTGGAATGCTTTGTAGGTTCTACATCTTGGGGTGGTCATGGTAGAACCAATCATAGTAATTGACACTCACAAAATTTATTTTTATAATAGAGAGATGTCACAGTGCAAAATATTGTGGGACCAATACTCTAAGGATAGTGCTACTTGGGAGGACTATGATGAGTTCTATAGGCAATTTTCACATTTGTTTTTTTAATTTTATACTTCATACTATGTTACTTTTCTACTGAATAATGTTTTTAATTCAAAACTAATGTTTGAATAAGTATCATCAGGATGATAACCAACTTTAAGGGGGAAGTATATTACATCTTGATTTCTCACTAAGTAAATTTACTTGAATATCCATGGATTTTTATGGTTGGTAATTTGATTTGATTATTATTCAACTAATTTGTAAGTCATATGTTGTATCTTATTTCAATTACATGATTTCATTGATATAAGTTAGTTGTATTGTAAAATATTTATATTATGGCTATGTTTATTATTTTTACAGTAGTATTTTATGATATATATCATGATGTTATGGGTTAACTACCTTCATGTCATGAGTTTGATGTAGGAGAGATTCATCCATCAGAGCATGATAGAGGGAGAGCATCATCAGAGAGGATGACATAGATGGAGGTGTTGAGAGATGATAGAGGAATGAAAAGAACTCATGCACACACCACATTAGATAGTAATCATTATATACATTGTTTAAATTATTAGAATTAGTATGTTTATTATGTTATTTGTATTTACATAATTATTTATGTATGTTAGTTGTGTGTTATCTTAGTTTAATAATTATATGGAATTAATCTTGTGTGATTACGTTATGGATATTATACATAGATTTAGTGTAGAATGTTACTATGTGTTTATGCCATGTTATTATACTTACAATTATTAATGTTTTTCAAAAACATAAATTTGAGTGAATAGTATTTGGTTACTATCGTAAATAGACTAACCATCATGTCTTAGTAATGTTTGAGAACATTAGCCAATTATCTTTATGATATTGAGAAATATTATTATGTGTCTTAACACCTTTATATATATATATATATATATATATATATATATATAATAAAAGACATAGATAATCTATATGATGTGGTAATGACATAATAATTACATTTTTATAATACTATTAGGATTGGTATAATAGATATTCAAAATACCAATTACTGTTGAAAGGAATATAATTGACTTTGTATCAGCCATATTGTCATTAAGTCATGATAATTATTTACTTATACTATGTTAGTAACAAATAAAGCAATTGTGTTATAATTAGAAATTGTATTGGATTATGTTATAATAAGCAATTGTAATGGATTTTTTCATAATTAGAAAATAAAAACAAATAATTAGGAAATAAAATGTATAAAGCAAGGATTAAGAAAATTTGAGTAAATATATATGTTTTAAAGAATTTTGGAATTTAATGCTAAAAGAGTTAATCATTATTATAAAATTTAAATATATATATATATATATATATATATGGGAAAAGCAAAAAATAAAAACACCAAAAAGGAAAAGACAAACTTTAAAGAAGAATGGTGAACTTTAGAGGGAACGAGCTTTAAATAAAACATAAAAATACATGGTGTAAAAGGATAATAAGGAATAAGAAAAGGAAGGAGTAGCACAGATGGGAGAAGAAGACATGAAAATGTGTAGAGGATAAGAAAGAACCCAACAAAGAGAAGAAATAAGGAAGTAGAGCAGAAGAAAGGGAGGCATGGACCTTCGAGCAACAACTAGATGTAATCAGAAGGTTAGTGATGTTATTTTTTATATCTCATAGAAATTTTATGTATAGAAGTGTTTGTGTATTGCATGATATAAAGGTTCACTTAGAGCTATATGTATAAATATATTCAATATATAATGATCTGTATATATGTATCCAATACAAATACCAATCTTGTATTCAATACAAATAATCAATATAATACAAATATCATGATATGTATATATGTAGATATATATATATATATATATATATATATATATATATATATATATATATAACAATGTATATATATCCTAGAATACAAATACAAATACAAATATATAGTGATCTGTATATATGTGGTATTATATGTATTCAATACCAATATCGATCTATAGAATTTGAATGTTAGGGGATAATATGTGGTGAACTATATGTATATAAATAGTAAAGAATGTATATAGGATAGCATTGTGTGTTTTACCAAATGGTGTATATAAAACTATATATATATATATGGAATGGTCTAGACAACGAGTATGAACTAGTTATATAAAAAGGTGGAGATGATTGGAAATAAACTGCCATTGTAACAAAACATATGTTATTTATAAGAATGTTTTCAGTTCTTATATATTCTTTACAAATATGCTGATATATATATATATATATATATATATATATATATGTAACGGTATATATAACATTCTATATATATATATATATGAATTTCTATTATTTGTACTTGTTATTTAAAACAAACAATGGCATATCTAAAAACAACAACAATGTAGATATATGAAAATAAACTGAGGTTATTTGTTAATCAATCCATGATAATAAATGAATAGGTATAATTAATTTTTCAAAAAATGAGAATATATACAAATTGTGTATATGTTAGAATTTATGTGTAAGCTATGTGAAAGCTAAGTCTATGTTTTGGATATGTTTGAGTTGAGGGAAAACATGGAACTATCCTAGAATGGGTATGATAAGTAGTTAAGCCTTAGCTCGTATACAAATATGTATAACTTAAGATTTTTGATAACTTATTTAGGAAAGAATGATAATGATGAATTGAATTATATAGGGATATTACATACAAGTTATAAAGATAATATGACTATAGTCATTTATTGGGATGAGGTATTTGTTCTAAAATATTTGTAGAGACTAGTAATGTATTTTGAAGCATAATAGTTTTATATAAAACAAGTCGATGGAGTTAAACCTGTAACAATATATATGATAATATAGATAGACTGTTGTAAGGACCAAACACATATAGGAACTATGAAATTTACAATGAATTTGAATTAGATGTTGATTTGATTTATTTTGAGAACTAACAATAAATAATAGGAGCATAATATTGATATAAAAGGTCTATTGACTATAGTACTCAATTTATATTAATATATTGATGATTCATGAATGTAATTGTGAATAAAAAAAGTATAATGATTGTTGAAACCTTATGAAGTCCTTGGTTAGAATTATAAATGATAATTGGCATTTATATACATTATTTATATATTGTTTGAAAACTTGTGTGTGGTACATACTATGAATATATTAATATGTACAACCATATATATATATATATATATATATATATATATATATATATATATATTAATGCATTATGATGTGTGACTATATTTATAGTTCTATTTATTGTTAAAAACTAAGTCATAGATTTCTGAAGGATAAAACACTATCTATATATGCATACAACCTCCTAAAAAATTAAAAAGTTAAAAAAAAGATTGTGTTTTCATGAGAATTATGACCTTTTTTATGACTAACTGTTGGAAATTGATTAGTGTGTACATAAAAGAATGATGGACTGTGATATTAGTGCTAGTCATAGAATGTACCGAATTTATATCTAGTTACAAAAATTAAAAATACGCAGTCTAAATATATATTATACCTAATTGGTATAAACTATACTTGTTATGCTTATTATTTATGTGATAAATAACATAGTGGAGATTCATTCATACGTTTGACAGATTAAATGTATGCATTTTAATTATTCTTGTGTTTATCATATTTTATGTCTTCTAGTAAGAAAAAATTTGTATGAAAATTTTAGTTATATTCATGTTAACCAAATCTTGTATTGTTGGTACTAAGTAGTGAGACAAACTTCACTAGCTTACTAGCATCACCAATGCTAGATGGAGGTAATCCGATCAAGTGGTGTGTATGAATTTAACTGATCATAAAGATCAATAAATTTTAAAAACTTTGGTCAAAGTAATGTTTATTTAGACATTTTAATTTCATATGTATTATTTACATGTTTTTGTGATATCATGTTAGAATATATTTTCTTTATGGTACACATCATGTATTATAAATCTTACAACACATAGGTACTAGTTTGTCTCTCTACATTTCTGCACCATCACTATCTACTCATCCATGAAGGGAGGGCCATTCCTTGATGGGGAATTATGTGATCGATTGATGCTCTCCCTCCCCACATTGATACTTATTTGGATACTACACTTAAGATTTCCATAGATACTTGTGTTTGGGAACTCATGCTTTGTGGAGCCTTGTATCTTGTATCTTGTATTTTACATTGTATTTATTAATATTGAAACATCATCCCTAATGAAATGTAATTATTTACTCATTGTACATTAATAGTAGTGGATGTATGTTGGTATTAGTCATGGATAAAAACTTGTAATTAATTTCTATATTCAATTATGTTTTGTTTCATCTGATGATAGTGATAAATTACAGATATATGTTACATGTTTATTTTACAATTAGCATAATTAGAGTGTTTTATCTGGATCATTAATTATATTTTTATGGTGAAATATAATGAAATAATATGTTAATTAAATTTAAAAAAAAATATAAGTAGATCCCAGTGGGGATGTTACATTTACCTCTCTCCCTTGAGCTGGTCATCAGAATTGAATATGTTCTCTAAGGTAACCAACCCCTTAGGAAACTTGTTCCCATTCAATTAGATGATTTTATCCCCATATTAGGCTTGAATTTATGACTGATAATTAGCACAAAACTTAGCTTTATCTTGCAATAATTTAATAATTTGCTCATCACTTTCTAACACTTGCCAATTATCTACATTGTCAAAGACTATTATCTTGATTACAAGCTTGATGAGCTATTTGGGTCCTTTTGTTACATTACATAGGATGCCATACTATGGACCTACGGTTGTGAGTCTATCCACATTGACATTCTATAATATTGGTATGGAACTAATATTGAATGCATTGAATCCTTTAATCATATCCCAAACTCTATGTTTGTAGGCTTTCAACAAGCTATTTTTGGTCATGCGCTACACTCTAGCTTGGTTTACAGCTAGTTCACTATCACCAAATGTCTGTAGCACCTTGATTCCTTTATTTTGTGAAATTTGAAGACCTTGGATCAATGCCTCATATTATTTAACATTATTCATGCAACTAAACTACAACCTAAAGGCATGGAAATATCTATCCTTTTTAGAGGAGAATAGCATCGGACCATCTCCAATGCCATTTTTACTTTGGGAACCATCAAAGTATAGTTTTCATGTGCCTCGAAGATCCTCTTGCACCTTTTCAAGCTTGGGTAATATATATTCCTCCTTAACGATGCAATATGTGCTTATCCTATCTCTTTTACATTGTCATATGGGTCACATTCATAATTTTTGTGTTCCTACTCATCAAGTAAATTATCTGGGACCTCTTCAATTGATGTTGTCGATTCATAGAGAATTGGATTCTCCTCTTGATCAAACATTTTGTATTTTGATTAAACCATGCTATGAGAATATGGATCAACATGAATTTTGAAGATAGGTTTATCTCTAATGGTCACCTTAATATTGTATCTAGTTTTGAGCAACATATTTTACTAGTCTAAAGATAAGTATCCACCCATATTTACCATGAAGTCTTAGGAGAGGAAGATGGAAAATTAGGGAAGCAAGTCGATTACTGTGATGTCTTTCACAATCAAAAGGTTTGGGCAAGAATGTAACATAAGATTTAGATCCTTGATGATTCCTATAGTCTTAACTATTGTGCCATCCAGTTGGACCACTCCCTTCGAAATAGGACAATATGCAATTCTGAGTGTAAATGTAATCTTCTTTGTCATCACTAAGTTATTTGTATATGAGTCAATAATGCAATTATACACTAAGTGCTTACCAATAATCAATGAGATGTAAAATGGGGGTGGCTTAGCATTGCTATGCACTTCCTTCTTCATTTACATAGACTCGTAGAGGTGGAAGGCATGGACTATGATGTCTTGTATGCTTAAATTTTCTTCAAAGCATCCTAGAACAAATTTATTTGAGAAGGAATGTAAGAGAATCCCACATGGTTACATTAAGGCTCATCTACTTCATCTGTTTGTCTATTTTGAAAGGAATTTGGAACCCCTTTGTTTGTAGATTTTAAATGGTATCTTATTTTATTACTTGTGAACTGGTTTGAGGCTAACTTTATTTATGTGCATCTTGTGAAATTTATGTGGGTGTCCTGGCTTTGAATTCTTTGCACATGTCCTTGGGCATTATTGTTGGTAATAACTCCTCCATTGCTCTCCTTTTAAATCTTATATTGAAATAAAATGGGATGTTCCTTGCATTTGGTGCACCACTCTAATTTTCATAGTTTAATTCACCCTCTTGCCAATTAATAAGAGTAGACCCATCTTGTTGTTGTGTTAATGCTTTAGTTTCTTCTCCCTTTGGGGCTGCTATACTCACCTACTCTTGAGGTTGCGATAGAATTTACACCATGATCACTTGGTTCAGGATTCCATTTGCACATGTAGCTTGATAATGCAATTGACTACATAGGAAACACCACTTTAAATCTTGTACAATATTTTTCTACATGGGTACAAGGTCTCTAGAGGTACTAGAATCACTATAGTTATACACAAAAGATGGTCTATTGTATGTGAGATAATTTTGTAACATTCCCACTAGGATTTACTATAATAACGTAATAATTTTTAAAAAAATTATATTCCAAGTATTCTTTCATTAGATTACACCATGAGAATATAGCTAGTGATCTTAGAATACTATCTATGTATGTTAAACATAAAATAAACATGTAACATTTAACAATTACTGATCACTAGCATCACATGCAATAAAATATATTTGCATAAGGAAAGTAATTACATAAAATCTATCCACAGTTGGTATAATAATACAACCACTACTATCAATGTACAATGAGTAATTAATTACATTTCCAGCTGACATTATGTCTCAATAATAAATATAATAATAGATATAAGGCTCCATAGAGCATGAGTCTCATGAACTCCAATATCTATGATAATCTCAAGTGAGGTATTCAATAAGTACTACTATGGGGAGGGAGAGCATCATCTAAGCACTTTTCCACACCAACCACAAACTATTGATCCCCCGTACAATCTCCTAAACAAGAAATAACCCTCCCTCCATAGATGGATATATAGTGATGGTGTGGGAATCCAAAGAGACAAGCTAGTACCTATGTGTTTTAATATTTATAATAAACACCACTTGATCAAATTACCTTCATCTGACATTGGTGATGCTAAGTAAGCTAGTGAAGCCTATCTTATTTCTTAATCAATACTAGCAATGCAATATTCAATTAACATTCATATAACTAAAAAATTCATACATATTATTTCTACTACCAGGTATAAAACATGTTATAATATAGTAATAATATTTATGCATGCATTTAGTCTGCCAAACGTATGAATGAATCTTTTCCATATTACTTAGCACATAAATAATAAGCATAACAATTACAATTTATACCAAACAGGTATAACATATACTTAGACTACATGTTTTAATTTCTGTAAGCAAATTCAAATGTAGTACAACCAACAACAATATAGTATATTGTACATTTTACTCAATTACAACCAGTAGTCATAATTATTTAAAAGATTGATTATCTCATAAACCAAAATCATATTATTTCATTTATGTAACCTATTATGCTTTTGAAGAGGCTTAAAGCATATAATTATAGTATTCTATCCCTTAGGATTATATGACCTAATCTAATTAGTTTTAATCTATAATTATAGGTACACATCCCTATGCATAAATATAAGTTAAATATGCATATGAGAACCTAAGTTCTCATATTATATTTCATATATTTATGCACCTTGAATATTTTATACCCTATAAAATATATGATTTAATACACAATTCTTGTTCTGTCATAGTAAAAGTATTTTTCATTATTCATAAAGAAACTTATATGATTCTAACAACCATTAAATTTTCATGAAAAAGCATTAAGATATAAATAGGGTCTTATCATTTCCTAAAACTCTCAATTTGATTCACAATTTTCAACATAAAAGCTATTATTCAATTATGATCAAAACCATTCCAAATAAATTACCCTATGTTTCCCTTTTATTTAAGTCCTTAGACTATATATGAATTATTGAAAATAGAGTATATAAACATAGACCCAAACCTACCTATATTTAACCTTGGTTTATCCATTGAAATTTTATACTCATTTTGAGTTTCGATAAGTATCCATAAAATCAAATTGATATCAAATACAAAATTCATAGACCTTATCATAGTCAACTTCCAAATAATATGTATAAACTTTAAAGACTCCAATTCACTATAGGTTTTAAAAAATGAACTTGAATTTATATACTTTCACATTAAAACTTTTATGTCTACATATTCCTCAAACATATGTTCATTGTTTTGAATGTCAGTTAACCTACAATTCACACATTCTCACTTTTGTATTACGAGTTCATACTCTTTATATTCATATATATTCTCATAAGTCATAAATGAAAGTGCACAGTTCATTTATGTAAATCTTCATAGTTTTTAAGACATAAAAATCTAGTGTGTTTACACACACACACACACACACACACACACACACACACACACACACACTCATAGTTTCAAGTATTGTTTATATACATAGTCCATTTAAAAGCATACCCTATTTTGAAATACATAAATATGCAATCCATTTATATATATATATATATATATATATATATATATATATATTCATAATGTTTAATATTTATGACAATGGATCAAACATATATTCATAAACTCATAATTTAATGTGATAGGTATATACTCAATCTATATAGATATGTATATGGCCAGTTCAAATTTCAAGTATACAAAGACCACATATAAATATATATACCCTATTTTTATATTTATTGAATAGATAGTCCACATATATGTATATATACATGAATTCAAACAATAAATGACCTCAGTTCTTATATATTTCCTTTCATTGTTTTAACTGTCAAAAACACACAGTCAACATATATACATACTAACCAAATCGATAGTCTCATATATATATATGCTTAATCAAATCGATAGTCTTCATATATATATATATGTATGTATGTATGTATGTATGTATGTATATGTATGTATATATATATATATACATATACATACATACATACATACATATATATATATATATATACATACATACATACATATATATATATATATATATATATATATATATATATATATATGTATGTATGTATGTATGTATGTATGTATATATATATATATATATATATATATATATGTATGTATGTATGTATGTATATATATATGTATGTATGTATATATATATGTATGTATATATATATGTATATATATCTATATGTCTATATATGTATATATGTATATATATACATATATACATATAGATATATATATCTACATATATACATACATATATATATACATATATATGCTTTACTGAATTGAATGTATTCATATCTATATACTAAACAAATCGACAGTATATAGAGTTAAATTTTAACCATGGAGAATTATATATATATGTATATACATATAGATATTCAAAAAATTATCCAAAATATATATATATTGCAAAACCATTTGCCTAGGTTTCTATCTTGCATTAGGGCATTACATAGTCTAAGCAAACTAAACCTATTTAACCCTAATGACTTCATACACATGCAAATTTACTTATCAATAAAAGGAATTTAGAAGACATTGACTAAGTTATATGAATGGCCAAGCCATCCATAGGGCTAAGCCTGCATCCTAATTAAATGCAACCCATTTCCTAAACCCTAGGAACCCAAAGCTATACACATAATTATTTAAGTAAAAAGGAAATTAATTTCATCACCAACCTCTTTATTGCTTCCAATTTTTTAATTGTATGCACCAAAATCCCTGTTCATCACTTTGTTCCTTCCTTTCTTCTCTTCCTTGACTCACCTCTTATCATTATTTTCCTCATCTATCTCTTACCAACTCAAGCTTGCATGCAACTTCATAACTCATAGTGACCATGCATAATCCAAATTATTCATTCTAATAGAGACTAAAAACATAGTTAACTTCCATTAATGAAACTGAGAAAAGTGTTAATATCTCTCTTACTCAAACTTTCCTCAAAACATTAATCACTATCTTTTTTTGAAATCATTGTATTACCTTTTATGTTACAAGCCCCCATGTATCCCATTCAAAAAGTCTAGTTTTAACATTATTCATAATGATAACTAACACTTTTAATCTCAACGTAGTCTATGTATACTAACAAAGACTTAGGTTTAGATCATAATTTAGTATTTAGGATAATTCAATCGCTTTCAATACTTAGTAAAGATAATAACCTCATGACTTTTATAATAATATGACTAACACAAAGTCTATTATATTCTTTTATCCAAAATGGTAGATCAAATAATTTATTAATCCAATCATAATGGTATTATAACAATATAATCGTTTGTGTTATTACTAGATTATATATACTATCTATGTATTTTGTTATCTTTATATATTAAGGCATTATGCCATATAATGATATTCTCAAATATCATAAAGATAACCAGGTAATTTTATAAACATTACATAGACATTATAGTTAGTCTATATACAATAGTAACCAGGTATTATACATGCATATTTACGTTCTCATAAATATTAACAATCAAGAATTTAAATCACAACATAATCATTACACAACATTATGCACTAAATATACGTAAAATATCCACAATGCACTCACACATGATTTGTTCCACATATAAGTATTAAACTAAACTAACACTCACTAACACACAAAATCAAATTATCTAAATGCAAATAACATAAAAATGTACTAACACTAATAATCCACACAATGAATTTAACATATACTATTTAATATGGTGTGTGCACAGGTTTTAGCCGTTCCTCTATCATCCCCAAACACCTCCATCTAAGTTATCTTTTTGGATGATGCTCTCCCTCCATCATGCTCTGAGGGGTGAAGCTCTCCTATATCCAACTCAAGATAAGAAGGTAGTTATCCCAATATATCATGATATATATCATAAAATAATGTTGTAACAATAATTAACATGATCATAATATAAAAATTTATAATATACATAACTCATAACAATGAAATCATGAAATCAAAGTAACATACAACTGTCCTATAACACCATATGATTTATAATTTAGTTAAAAAATAACTAATCAATTTAACAACCATAATAATCCATGGATAATTAGGTAAATTAGCTCAGTGAAAAATTAATATGTGACATCCTTCCCCCCAAAGCTAGTCATCATCTCGATGACACTTATTCAAATAATAATTCAAAAGAAAAATATTATTTAGCAAAAAAATAACATATTATGAAACATCAAATCAAACAAATAAATATAAAAATAGCTTGTTGAACTCATCATAGCCCTCCTAAGTAGCACTATCCTCAAATTATTAGTCCTACAAGACCTTGCACTATGACACTTTTATATTATACAAATGAAGTTTGTGAGTGTCAATTACTCTGATTGGTTTTACTATGACCACCTCAGGTTATAGAACTTGCAAAGCATTCCAATCCAACACATGTGAAGGATACACTATATACTTTTAAAGATAAGATACATGGAAGATATTATGCAATAGATCTAGGGCTATTGGCAAAACAAGCCTACACGCTATAGGATTGACCACTTTTAAAACTTCGAAGGGTCCCACATATCTTGGTGAAAGTTTCACTGACTTCTCAAATTTAATTGAGCTCTTCTGTGGCTTAACCTGCAAGAATACTTTATCACTTACTGAAAATTTTATAGTTGTTCTCTTCAAATAATCATAACTCTTCTATCTATTATTGGCCTCAACCAATGTATGTTTGATTGATCTAACTTAATTTTTCATTTCTAAAATCATCTCAGGTCCAAAGACTACTCTATCTTCCAACCTGTCCCAACTGATTGGTGTCCTACACCTTATTCCATATAGTGATTCAAATGATGCCATCTTCAAATTAGATTAGTATGAGTTATTATAATCAAACTCAACCAATGGAAGGTATTTTTTCCACTTGTATTGTTGATCCATGTAATTGTAGACACTAAAAAACTACACACTTGTAGTTCTAGGTGTCTAAATGCATCAAGACCACCTTAAATCCTCTTAAAACCTTCCTAATCCCTTCTGCCAAACTCTTAACTTAACCAAAGTCCCTATTCTACCGATTTCTATTCAAAAAGTATTATTTGAAAACACCATTCAAAAATAGTTTTTGAAATCACTATTCACAAAACACTATTCATGAAACACTATTCACCATCGCTATTCACTATGGAACCCACTTTCACTTTTCATGATGACATGGAATATGACATGGAAAGTGACGTGGAAAATGACATGGCATGTGACATGAATAAATGATTTGGTAAAGTGACATGGCTTGGTAGTCCACCTTTAGTCCCTTTTCCCAAAATGCTTAATGACCTTATTTAAGCATCACAAGGGTCCCCACATGAAATGGTCGAATTTCTCCTCAAGGGTAAGTCATTTGACTTGGTTTTGCATTTTCACATGAAAATAGCCTTCAAAATTGACTTATCTGCCCCTTTCACACATTGGGAGAGATAAAGAGCCTCCATTTTGGACTTCTTAACCCCAATAAGAGACTTATCAACCCAAATTGGAATTTTCACCCACCTCACCTTGAATCACCCATGCCCCCTTGATAAATGGTGCCATATTTGGTGGGATAGCTCTTAAAAGTCATAAATGAAGACAATTAAGGGTGTAACAAAGTCGTCGGTCCCATTTTCAAACTATGTGCACAATTCCTTTTAAACTTGGACTTGCATGCAATGTAGGGAGATTTGACAACCTCCATATGAATATTCCTTTGAACCAATCCTTGACCTTGGGGAAAAATGTTCCATACTTCCAACATGCCCTCTTTTGGCATGTTTCCTCATAAAAAAACTACAAATAGCCCCCCTCTCCTTCACCCAAGGGAGAGGTTGAAAAGTTAGAGTATTACTGCCCAAATTTTATTACAGATGTTCATCCATTTCAAGGAGGTCATTATTCTTCCACATCTTGGAGGAAAATAATTCAATGTAATGAAGCTCTACCGAAATTGCCTCAAGACATCTTCATCAACAATCTTCAACAAACCATCTTCATTAATAAACATCTACAAACATTGAGGTAATCTTTTATTTTGTTATTTAATTTTTTTTATTTATTTCCTTTTGGCCTCCCTTCCCTTAAAATTTTCACTCACTTCACCATTCTTGTCTTCATCCCTTCCTCATCTTACCATTTACCCTTTTACCCCTTTACCCCATTTTGTCTCTTTGCCATATTCCTCACTTGACCTCTTTCACCTCTTTGCCACACTCGACATATTATCTTCTTTGACTCTTCTCCATTTACCCTTTTGTCTATTTTCAGCCTTGATAATTTACCCAACCCAAAAAAATAATCCGTTTGACCCTTACCATTTTACCCAAACCCCAAAACTATGGCCTTGCCTTGACTAGTTTTAGCATGTGCTTGATTTAGTCATTTTTCTTTGAATAAGTATTTCATTTTTTTTTGTACTTAACATTTAATTTATCATTAATTTCAATTCAATTACCTTTATTTTATTTTATCATCTTCATTTGTTATTAGGGGAGTGGATTGACAGCCATCCAAGGAAGCTTTAGCTTCTTGGATCTAGCATATGCTAGGCGGTCCACCCTATATCTTTGTCTAACCAACAAGCTTGTGGTAGTGTTGTCTTATTGTAGGTATTCCCTCCAAGACAAAAAAGAGTTCTCTCTTCATCTATTCATCAATGAGTGCACGTTTACCAGGTACACACCCTTCATCTTGTGTTTCTATCTTTTCTCATAAAAAACTAAGAAAAAAATGAAAATTTACAAAAACATTTTGGCACATTTGGTGGGACCTGGCATCATCTAGGTGCCCTTTTCTTCTAATTTTCATAGTTTGCATTTGCATGCTTTCCTACTTTATTTTATGCTCATGAAATCTAAAATCTGAAATTTGATTTGGCATAAAGGAAATCTTTACATTATTTTATGTTCATCAAATGAAATTTGAAATCTGAAATTTCTTGTAGCATAAAGTAAATCTTTGCATTATTTTATGTTCATCAAATGAAATTTTAAATTTCTTTTGGCATTAAACAAATCCTTGCATTCTTCTATTCTCATCAATTTGAAATCTAAAATTCCCTTTGGCATAAAATAAATCCTTGCATTCTTCTATTCTCATCAATTTGGAATCTAAAATTTCCTTTGGCATAAAATAAACCTTTGAATTATTCTATGCTCATTCAAAGACATCAAAATTTTTCTTTGGTTTAAAATCAAGTGCATTCATGGTTTGCTTGCTTAATTAGCTCATGTAGCTTTAATTAAATATGTAAATTAATCGTAGATTCACTTTTCTTCTTCACATATAAACCGAATCACTTTCATAATCAACACATTAAAACATTACTTGAGACAAGGTCCAACTTAGATTTCATCACCAAATGGCAACCTTACCCCTACCCAATTTTTATACTTATATTTAATCACTAAGGGGTTAACCAAATCCAGTCTCTGGTAGATTATAAACTCTGAACAAATGGTATATTTTGGCTAAGTGGCCCGACTTAGCTTCAAGTTCATGAAGTGCAGGGAGCAAGCCCCTACCAGGCCACATAGCCAGTTCAGTATATAATTAAATCTTAAGGGCCTAAATGTGCTAAAACTAAACTTAGATGGATTTTTTTAATACCTTTTTAATTTAATTCCCTTCATAGTCATTTAAATCTTAAGCTAACAAGAGATAATTAAAACTCTAGGGCTTAACATTCTCTAGAGCATTTTGATTTCTTTCGATTTCTTTTATTTTTTCAACTACTTCTTATTTGAGGTGCGAGGTTCAACTTTCTCTCTTTAGTTTCTCAGATGGTCTTAACCTAGCTACAAGCAAGAAACTAAACCAACCTACTCCCACCTCCTTCCTCATCTTTACCCATAGAGTACATCTCAAATGTTGAGGTGACACCTCATGATTCTCCTCATATGCCTCATTAACCTAGTAAACCTTTGATGATCCCCAAAGGGGATGCTGACTACACCACCTATCTAGATAATAACTTTATGGCCTTGAAGAATTACCTTGCCACCTTAGCCATTCACACCCCAACCTCTTTTATCCCTATTTTGAATATGCCTTACAACATATTGCACCACCTCATCATGGGTGTCACCTCTACTCGACCTTCTATTTCTCACGCTTCTTCCTCAACTCAGGGCCCTCTAGTAGATCAAACCCAATCAAATGTCATAACCACTAATCAAGTGCCCTCAACCTTGACTAACTGATCTACACAAAGGTGAGTGTGCCCCTTCCCACCGATACCCTACCAATCATAGGTCAAACTTCCATCACTCATTCCTCTTCCCCTCTTCAAAACTTGGTGTTTTCGATACCCCAAACACTTCCTCCTATCTAAACTTGGGTAACCTCTCAAACCCAACCTTCTCATACATCCATTCCCCCAGCCATAACTGTTCCCCAACAAACAACTTCTACTTCTTATCAATATGTGGCTAACCCACAAAGCCATATATCTCCCCCTACCTCTTCATTTGTACCTATAAGTTCTTATAGGGTACCCCCTCAACAAGCCTCAACCTCTTACCACCATATTCCCTCTTCCTAACCATCCTATTAGTTTATCAATTCTACCATTCCCCCAACCCAACCCCAAACTGACTTGGTCATGATGTTAATAGACAAAGTTAACAATCTTGAATCTTCATTTTTAGGATCCAAGAACCTCCTTTCTTATGACCAAATATGTAATGAACCCATCCATCTATCCATCATATTCCATGCCTACCCTCCCCAATAGGAACTCCCCATATTTACTAAGTTCCAAAATAAGGAGGACCCCTAGCAGCATCTTAGGGCATTCTAACACTCATGTTACCTAATCAACCATGATGACTCCTTGCTTCTCTGCACATTCCCCATGTCTCTAGAAGGACTGGCCTTAGATTGGTATAGTGCCTTGCCTAAGCATTCTATCATCTCCTTCACTCAACTAGCCCAAACTTTCTTGGAACACTTTTTAATCAATATCTCCAAAAAAGTCTCCATTACCAACCTATACTCTATCTGAAAATAGGAAGATGAGTCTGTTGCTAACTTTATCAGTCATTGGAGATGGTTAATAAACCAACTTTCCTTCCCCTTACCTCAAGTGGAACTCATAGAGCCTTTTGCGCAAGCATGTGTAAAACACATTTCCTCCATGTTGCATTTCCAAAGTTTTTGGATATTTGATGAAGCCTTTGTCATGGCTCGTAAACTAGAAAACAAAGCCATTGAAGAAGGGAAGTTAAAGTTGAAAAATAAAAACTTAACTTACAAACCCAATGATCCCTCTTCTTCCAAACCTAACAACCTAACCAATAGCAATAACAAGGACAAAGCGACCACCAATGCTATTATTCTCAAACCCTCACCTTCACTATCTACCAACCAACAAAACTCAAGGAACCAAACCTATAATTCCTCAAATCCTTCAAACCAAAGAAACCAAACATAGAATAATCAGAAGTAATTAACTCCACTTGGAGAACCATATGCTTCTATTTTATAAAAATTGTTAAAATCCAACATCATTCAATTTCCACCGATTAAACCACCTTAATAGTTTGATTCTTCTCACCCCGTGTCAGGATGGTATAATGAGAATGACCACTATGTCTTTCATCGGGTCATAGGGCATGATATTGACATATGTAACACCTTTAATAATTTTTTCCAATCCCTCATCTATAAGGGGAGATTATATTAGATACCATCAACATGGTTCATGACATGCTCGATGACAAAGAACATAGTCATCGACCCACCAATTTCCTTCCACCTATGAAAGAAGTAGAGTTAAATTCTACCCCTTTGAACACCCAAATAGAAGAAGTAACCATACCCAAACCTTCAATATAATCTTCCACACCTATCTCCCCTATTATAAAACCATATGTTTCCTCTTTAAAGGCTATCTCACAAGAAAAGATAGCCTCATCCACTGAACCTCTAATTATAGAACCTTTTGTCACAATCCAACATAAGGGTAAGAAAACCAAAACAGAACCCCCAACCCCTTCTTTGGTGAACCAACCTATCACTTCTAAAACTTCCACCCAACCATCTAAAACCTCTACTAAACTAACCAACCCTCAACCGATTGAAACAAATAAAGTAGCTAAACCTCCTTCAAAACCAACAAAAACAACCAAGGTGGTAAAACCATAAAATAAACCAAAATTCCAAATTTTCCCTCCTTAAAACATGCCCTCCATCTTGAGTCCTCATCCCTCTACCTTGAGCATGAAGCCCATTATTTATACCAAAACCCTACCACCTCTACTAGTTATACCGTCACACTTCTTTTCTAAAACATCTCTCCTACCAACACTGGTAATACCTAAGCTACCTACCTTATCCTCCTCTCCTTCTAGCTCATCAACTGTATTACCTAAAACAAAACCATAGAGAAAACATACCAACTTAAAAGCACCTATCACCAAACAATCTTCTATCTCGACATCCAAACCAAAAACCACCAAACCCCTACCACCTTTAGAGGAGTCATACTCAACCATTCTCTGAAGGTTATTGAAAACCTCTTCCTTAACCTTACCACATCTCAAACATTTCCAACCTTTCAAAACTTTTGACCCTTCAATCAAAATGGTTTAATGCCAGTTTAGTTAGTGCATACCATAAGATGCCTAGACATGACACAGAGCATTGCAAATCTCTCCAAGAACTCATCCATAACTTATATGAAGATAATATGTTATTAGATTAAAATCCCTTACCCAAGCTAGCCTAACCTAACTAACAAACAAAAACTACCCCACCACCCATAACTTCTATAGTAAAAACTAATTTTAGGAAGGCTCCCAAAACTAAAAACCTATCACCTCCAACACCTTTACATGAATCCTATTCAACCATTTTACAAAGGTTATTGAAAATCTCTTCCTTAACCTCACTGCCTATTAAACCTTTTGACCTTATCAAAACTTTCAACCCCTCATGCCCAAAATTGTCATGGTAAAATGACCAACATGTGTGCTCTTACCATAGGATACTTGGCCATGATACAAAACATTGTAAGGATCTTGAAACCATTATTCACTAGCTTTATGGTAAGGATAATATGTTATCAAATGAACCTCTGTTGAGCCCATTACCAACCCAACCATAAACCAAGCCTACCCAACACTTGCTTATTCCCCCATTCTCACCTAAGATTAAGGAGGAACTAAAGCAACAAGCTAAACCAACACTTCCTTTTATCCACACCATCTATAGGATTACCCACTCTTAGGTCCAACAAAAAGATAAGGGAAAGGTTAAAATACCCATTCCACAAACATACCCTTCAAAACCTCAACATTCTAACCGAACCCAACCACAAAAATCTTCACTTTGGGATCTTTTTCCCACCCATGCGAAGATTAAACTGGGGGAACTTTCCTTCCATAAAGCTTTAACCATTTATTAACTTCAACCATACCTTAACCATTAACTGAACTAACACTTGGATTTTTGCCTCAACCTATTAACCAAACCTATCTATCAACCCAACTTGAACCAAGTGGTATATCAAATTGGGGGAACCCATTTGGACACCACCTAACCTATTTGAGATAAAAATTCTCCCATTGAACCATTGGAGATTACCCACCTCCATCAAACCTAACCAACCTTACCTCAAACCTTAGGACTTCGATATCAAAGATCTCATCTTAAAGGAAAACCAACATGTGACCAACATGGAGAAGAATAAACGAGGAAAGTTTGCTTTCAATTATCTTGGACCCTACATCATCACCCATAAGTATGGTTCAGAAGCTTATCATTTGTCCTCTTTCAAAGGTAAACCAAAACTTGAGCCTCTCAATGCTTCACATCTGCATTCATTTTTTTTTAAAGAAGGATCAAGCTTACTTGTTTATCTAACTTAAGCTCATCCCTTGATTATAATATTTTAACCTTCACCCACCTTCCTCCTCCCCTTTTGAGGATAATTGATTAAAACATAAAACCATGTGATTAATCGTGATAGTCATGGTCTAGTCCTAAATATGGGTACCACGGCTCTACCCATAGCATGGTTCTCATGGATACTTTTCATCTCTAACAAGATGGAATCTCATGGTCATTCTATCTCAAAACCACACCCTTTCACATATCATTAATCTTATTGTGTAAAGTTTTGCCCTCATAAAGGTAAACCTCTAAACCTAATTAGATTGGTCCATGTCTAAACACATTTCATCTTGTAACAGTTAATTGGGTCAACATCTTAAGCATTGCAAATTGCTCCCTCAAAGGATAGCTACCCAAAAATAAAAATAAATATTGCCACATGTAAAGTAGACTGCTCCCTTGAAGGATAGCTATCAAGAACATTAAAACAAAGCCAATAAGCTTAGACCAATACCTTGAAGGATGGCTGAGTCAAATTTGTCAAAAGTAGATCAATTTCATGAAATCTTCCCACATCAATCAGCTTCCCATATACATCAATAAAGCAAAAGGCCCACTGTAAAAATCAATTTTAAAGCCGCAATTCGCTCTTAAGCAACATAATAAGTTGGAAGCCACAATAAGCTTTTTCATGTAGAATTCCTGCATTGATCAGTCTACATCTAGCATATGACATGGACTTATCTAATACCGTTATTAGGTCACTTATAGAAGGGGAAAAATAATTCACATGAGGTTATCATACATACATATCATCCATTACCCTTCACACAACCTATCACCCATTTTTCCTTTTGACTATTTGTAAATCAAGGGATTTAGAGCTTACTTGACAACCTGTGATCAAGAAACTTTTTTTTATCAACTAACAATCATTCATGCATAACATTCGAAGGGATTATATTCATTAAGCTGATCCCACTTCAGGTTCATTTTTAGTCTTTATAAAAAATAAGGCATTGTGCCCTATTCTCATCTTAATGGACTTGGTTGATGGTTTTATCACAACTTTTACCATCTAACATTACAACAACAATAGTCATTCCTTTTACATTGACTGAGAATATAACAACCATAACCATACCATTCATAACCATAACCATAACATTCAACCAACAACATCTAACACATTTTATACATGTTTACATCAAACTATGCAATATTTTATTTAGGGTGTGAAGAGTCACATGACACATACATAGTCATCATATTACACATGCATTGCCTAACACACATGCATACATTATTTTCCTACCTATGCATTAGACTAATTATCTAGTGACTTTGGATTTATGTTCAACCATCCTTCTACTTAATCTGTAGCATTCCCTATCTCAACAACCACTGAAGGGTATACTCTATTCTCCTCTCCCACATTCATCCCCATAGAACGAGAATCATACTCTGCTCTAGGTCTTTTACAATGATACATTCACCTTCTTGCCCCTTTTTCCCTCATATTCTTACCAACCCACTACCACATGCTTTGAGCATCAGAACCCAACCATTGACAATTTCTACTCAAACATGGTGGTCTTTTCTTTTATTCCAGCTAAATGTTCATTCGTAGCAAGGGAACCGCCATCTTCTCCTAGCCATGCAATCTCTAGTTAGTTAGGCCCAAATTAGTAAAACCAATAAGTCATTGGTTCCATGAAGTTGAGTCAGATGATGTAGACATGGCCACCATTTTTATAGCCTACCCATGTAGCTCTTGGGTCAAGCAAGATCCATCCTCTGTCATTCACCATGCTGCTAACTTCCTTACTTGTAGAATCTACTTGACCATCAAAGAAATTCTTTGCAGGTCATCACTTTGATACTACCCTTAAAACTTAGCTCGTAGAGATGATGAACCTTGACCACAATAACTCTATAAATTTGGATAGATCTCCATCTCCAAAAACATGACTCATAGCGGTAAACACTATCTCCAAACTCCTACCCTCACATAATTTTAGAAGGTGTAACCTCCTAACAAAGACACCTCTTCTTTGGATTAATTCCATTGAAGGTTGTTTGTGATGTTAGGCCTGGTATCCCCTTCTTATTTACCCTACCTTACCCAGCCATGCCTCTTATCCTATGACATGTGGGATCATTATGGTAACTATTCACCGATTTACACCAAGCACTTTCACCATTACCTTTACCATAACCCAACATTTCTATTGTTTCACTAAAACCCTTCGGTATTAGCCCAAACCAACCCATGTGGCTCATCCAATTGGGGCAACCCACTTGGACACCACTAACCCAACCCTTATTTAGAACTACATTGGCCTGATGTCCATGAACTATGTAGGCATTGCTTATAAGCATCTCGACCACTAACATTTCCCTTTCCTTCCCTTCACCATCAACCATGAGAAAACTAAAACCAAACTTAACCAGTTTTGACCTCTTGTCAATTTTGTATCCAACCAACCTGACCTAAACTTCATGGTCTTTCAAATTGGTGCATCCCATTTGCAAGCCAGCAACCATCCTTTTAATCAAACTACATTGTCTTGATGTCTATTTTGACTATGTAGGCATCGCTCACAAGTAGCTTAGTCATTAACAACTAACTCCCCATTTCCTAACTAATTTATGTCGCTAACCATGCCCCTTACCTATGGCATCATAAACCAAGACTTCCTTGAACATTCTTTCTTGGTGCCATTGGGTTCTAATGCCACCTACCTTGTCTACCATTTTTTTTCCATCTTGTCAATCTCTTTTAATCACTTTTCTAGCTTATCGATCCCTTTTAACACAAGGATTGACAAATTTCCTAATTCCCCACTCTTCTCTCCTATCTAGCCACTATCTCCTCTATTTTGTTGGCTTCCCTATTGCCTTCCTACACTTTTACTCCACTACTTGCACCTTAGACTGCATTACATCCTCTTTGTCTCCCTGCCTGCTCTTCATCGCCTTAGCTAGGCATGTCTCTCATTACCCTTCTCTATCTAATTTGTTTCCAAACACTCTCAAAATTCATCCACTTCATTTTGTTCCCTTTCATTTCTTCACCAGTTCTACCTCATCCTAGATGTCTTCCTTATTGACTATTTCCCTTGTTCTTGTCACATCTTTCACTTCATTCCTCCTTATCTCACCATTTTCTCTTTTTTCAGCCTTTTTCTTTCCTCCTCCTCTAGCCCCACTCTAGGTATTTATCCTAGGGAAGACTTCCGAAATTGCCCTTTTCTTCTTATCTCTAATTCCCCTTTGCTCTCCATCATGGTACTTATCTTTTACATCTATAAGATTATTCGTGCTTTGTATCCTCGATTCAATTCTTCCTTATTGTCATCCCTTGTCTTCATCTCATTCTTTCACCCCTTGTATTTCCCTTTTCTTTCTCTCTCATTTTCATCACCAAATCCTTCTTCCCAGTCTTTTTAGACTTGTTTTCAAGTATTTTTTGGCCACCCGACCACTGGGTTCACCATCCTTCATTCTCCATCCTTTTTATTTCTTCACTTCTACCTTTTATTTTCCTTTTCTCTTCATCATTACCTGACACTCCTTGTTTTTCATCCATATGACCATGCCTGGCTCCTTTTATCCCCCTTGGTTGCCTTGATGCTTCTCTTTTCATCCATCTCCTGCTTAGCCCTTCAATGCTTTTCACTTGCCACTTTTCAATGCTTTCTCTTTTTGCCTCATTCACAAGTCATGTGACTAACAAACATGCACAAGCATTGCCAGATGTTTGGAAGAAGTTTCCCTCCCCATCCCCCCAATCTTGCTCATTTTATATCCCTTTTGCTTTGCTCTTTCATCATTATAGGAATCAAGCTAAAAACCATCTTCAAAGGGGAAATTTGGGATATCTATGTGAGAACACAACCTGCTCCCTCAATTAATTAATATTTTTTCTATTTTCGAAAGCCACTCAATGTCCTTCTTAGAATTCCCTCAAAACTCAATGCTTACTTATTTCAATGCCCCACTAGCTCAAGTATCAAGTGTTTGAATCTTTACTGTGACCCATTTACCCACTCTACTATTTTGCTTCCCCAAATCATTGAACCATACCCCTTCTATAGCTTGTTCATGGAATTATTTCAGAGTATGCACAATGTCAACTTATTTATATGGTGATGAAAGACCCTGTCAGATGATTGTGATAATTTGAGTAGTACCAAATTTCCTATAGCCTGGTATAACCTATTTCTCCCTTTTTTTGGTGGCAAAAATTTCAAAATTATTACCCCTTTATTTTATTATGACCTTCTTTTTGTCTTTCCCATGTTTGGACTCTCCCATCCTTTTCCACCTTCATTTTATCTGTGAACTCATTACCTTTTCATCTTGAGGTAACTAGTTACCCAACACTCCCAACCTCAAAAGAACTACATTAGGCATGAAGTTCATTTTGGACATTATTTCCATGAAGATATGTAGGCATTGTCCACTTTCCTAGTGCATGTTGCATCCACTTAACCACCCCATTCCAACCACCCAACCACCTTGCCCACAGCTACCCTAACATTGGCTATTTTTGACTTGACATATTTGCATGTTTTATGATGCCATCACCCTACTCTTTTTAACTGCATCAACCAATTTTACCATGTTGAACATTTGATCATTTAATATTTTGCAACACCTAGTACATGATCTGACCATTGGTTTTTTACATGGGATCACTTCCAATTTTAGTTACCCACACATGGGATCACTCCTGAATTTGAATACCCTCAAATACACTACCCCTTTTGTTATGAAGGCTAACAAGTGTACCCAACCATCACAATAACGGTCGCGTGGTCTATTGATCACCTATCTTCTTAGCACTAAACTTATTTTACCAACATTGACAGATTTATTCTTTGTGCAATCTTGACTACCATGCTTAGTCACATTTTATGCACCTATTATCATCTCACATGCCCCACTACCTTGTGGCACCACCTAGTGCTTCCCCACTAACTACTTATCAAACCTACACCTGATTTGGCCTCTCCTCATCGACTCTCAATTTGAGGGGGACCACCTCCTCCCATAATCAAGTAAACTTGACCTTCATCCAAATAATCTTTTTTTGTTTTGCAACTTGTTAATTTAAAGTCGCATAACTAAAAGGGGAAAAATATAGACACTTGAAAACCACACACTTGTAGTTTTAGGTGTCTAAATGCCTTAGGACCACCTTAAATCCTCCTAAAACCTTCCTAATCCCTTCTGCCACCCTCCTAACATAACCAAATTCCCTATTATACCGATTTCTATTCAAAAAGTATTATTTGAAAACACCATTCAAAAATAGTTTTTGAAATCACTATTCATAAAACACTATTCATGAAACACTATTCATCATCACTATTCACTATGAGACCCACTTTCACTATTCATGATGACATGGAATATGACATGGAAAGTGACATGATAAATGACATGGCAAATTGATGTGTCAAAGTGACATGGCTTGGTACCCCACCTTTAGCCCCTTTTTCCAAGATGCTTAATGACCTCATTTAAGCATCACAAGGGTCCCCACTTGAAATGGGTCGAATTTATCCTCAAGGGTAAATCATTTGACTTGGTTTTGCATTTTCACATGAAAATAGCCTTCAAAATTGACTTACCTGCCCCTTTCACACCTTGGGAGAGACAAAGAGCCCCCATTTTGGACTTCTTAACCCCAATAAGAGACTTATCAGTCCAAAGTGGAATCTTCACCCACCTCACCTTGACTCACCCATTCTCCCTTGAAAAATGGTGCCAAATTTGGTGGGATAACTCTTAAAAGTCATAAATGACTACAAATAAGGGTGTAACAAAGTCTTCGGTCCCATTTTCAAACCATGTGCACAATTTCTTTTAAACTTGGACTTGCATGCAAGGTAGGGAGACTTGAAAACCCCAATAGGAATCTTCCAATGACCCCATATTTAACCTTAGGGAAAAATGTTCCATACTTCCATTATTCCATCTTTTGGCATGTTCTCTCACAAAACAACTACATATACCCCCCTCTCCTTCACCCAAGGGAGAGGTTGAAAAGTTAGAGTATTGCTGCCCAAATTTTATTTCAGGTGTTCATCCATTTCAAGGAGGTCATTAATCTTCCATATCTTTGAAGAAAATAATTCAAATTAATGAAGCTCTATCGAAATTACCTTAAGACATCTTCGTCACTAATCTTTAACAAATCATCTTCATCAATAAGCATCTACAAACATTGAGGTAATCTTTTATTTTGTTATTTCAATTTCTTTATGTATTTATTTTTGGTCTCCCTTCCCTTAAACTTTTCACTCCCTTCACCATTCTTGTCTTCATCCCTTCCTCATCTTACCATTTACCCTTTTACCCCTTTACCCCATTTTGCCTCTTTGTCATATTCCTCACTTGACGTCTTTCACCTCTTTACCACACTTCATATATTCTCTTCTTTGAATCATCTATCCATTTACCCTTTTGTCTATTTGCATCCTTGGTCATTTAACCAACCCAAAAAAATAATTCTTTTGACCCTTACCATTTTACCCAAACCCCAAAACTATAAGCTTGCCTTGACTAGTTTTAGCATGTGTTAGATTTAGTCATTTTTCTTTGAATAAGTATTTCATTTCCTTTTGTACTTAGCATTTAATTTATCATTAGTTTAAATTCAATTAACTTTATTTTATTTTATCATCTTCATTTTTTATTAGGGTAGTGTATTGACAGCCATCCAAGGAAGCTTAAGCTTCTTGGATCTAGCATATGCTAGGTGGTCCACCCTGCATCTTTGTCTAACCAACAAGCTTGTGGTAGTGTTATCTTATTACAGGTATTCCTTCCAAGACAAAAAAGAGTTCTCTCTTCATCTAGTCATCAATGAGTGCACATTTACTAGGTACACACCCTTCATCTTGTGTTTCTATCTTTTCTCATAAAAAATTAAGAAAAAAGCAAAAATTTATAGAAACAATAATACATACAAAGAAGATCCTCTAACACCTGATTAACTCACTTGGTTTGATTATCAATCTATGGGTGATATGTAGTACTAAATTTTAGTTTCATACTCAAAGTTGAATTCAAATTTAACCAAAACTTAGAAGTCTTCCTCAAATCATGATTTGAAATTATCTTTTATAGAAATCCATGCAATCGATACATTTATTTTAAGAATATCTTTGCAAGAGTAGGTGGATCATATATTGAATTCCATATTATAAAATGTGCTACCTTGATTAGTTTATTAATTACAACCAAGATCATGTTGTGTCTATTTCATGACAATGGTAAAACTTGAAAAAATTCCATATTAATCACCTATAATTTCCATTATGGTATGTCTTGTGGATATAACAATCTAACTATATGTAAATGTTCAAATTTCACTCACTGACATTCCAAATAACATGACACAAAATATATTGCATCTTGCTTGCTTCCCTTCCAAAAATAGAGTGGTCTAAGCTCTGCCATGAGCTTGATTACTCTTGGATGTCTTGAATAAGGGGGATTGTGCAGTTATTTTAGCATGATGCTCCTAAGATTATCTTGATATGACACATACATACTTCTATTATATCATAAAAGACCATTATTCTCTAATAAGTGTCCTTTATATCTAAGATTATGAGCATTCTCAGATAATGCTTTCTTGACTTGATCATATAATTCATCTCTTGGTGAGAATTCTATCACTTGATCCCTGAAAGTACTCCTGATAGTTTCTAAAACTACTATGTACCTTCTATGAATTAAGGCATCAACTACTCTATTTTTCTTGCCTTTGATGTAATTTATATCAAAGTTATAGTCAGATAAAAATTCTAACTGGTGTCTCTAACGAGCATTCAAATTTATTTGGGTGAAGATGTACTTGAGTCCCAAGTTATTAGTCTTGAGCTCAAATGGTTTCCCCAACAAATAATGTCTTCAAACATGCAAATCATGGATAGTTTCTATAAGTTCAAGGTCATGAGGGGCATAGTTCACCTCATAAGGCTTCATCTTCCTTGACTCATAAGCTACCACTACACCATCTTGTATAAGGACTCCTCCTAGTCCATCCCCCAATGCATTTGTGATCACTAAAAATTGACCATTAGGATCAGGAACTCTTAACACTAGTGTTAAAGTAATCCTTATTTTAAATTTATAAAAATCTACTTCACACTTATCTAACCAGATAAAACATTGATTCTTATGTAGTAGAGAGGTAATCAGATTAGCTATCTTAAAAAATTCAAAATGAATTTCCTATAATAGCCCACTAATCCCATGAAACTCCTTATCTCATGGACATTCTTTGGTGCTAGCCACTCCATAATGGCTCTTATCTTATCTAGATCAACTAAAATTCCATCTACTAAAATAATATGTCCTAGATTTTGCACTTTCTTTTATAAAAATACACACTTGGAGACTTTGTCATACAAATTTTGCTTTCACAAATGTTACAAAACTAGTTTCAGATGTTGAAGATATTCTTCTTCATTCTTAGAGTATATAATAATGTCATATAAAATTACCAAAACAAAATGATCTAAATAATCTTTGAACATGTTGTTCATGAAATTCATGAATGTTTCAAGTGCATTCATCAAAATAAATGATAACACTGTAAACTCATAATGCCCATATCAATTTCTAAATGCCATCTTTGTAATATCCTCATCTTTTATCCTTAACAAAAGATATCTAGCTCTAAGATCAATCTTAGAAAATATCGTTACTCCTCGCATCTAATAAAAAAGATCATCTATTTGAGATAATGGATACCTATTTTTAATAGTCACTTTATTAAACATTCTATAATCAATGCAAAGTCAAAGAGTACCATCCTTATTCTTAATGAAGACAACTGGTGCAGCCCATGGTGACACATTTGGTCTGATCAACCCTTTGGATAACAACTCTTGGAGTTGAGCATTCAATTCAACCAATTCGGTGATTATCATTCTATACGGTGCTTTAGACTGAGGTTTCGATCTTGGTATGATATCAATAGAGAAATCAAACTCCTATTTAGGAGGCAATCTTAGAAATTACACTAGAAGCACATCATGAAATTCCTAAAAAAAGAATAATCTTCAATTGATGGTTCATTAGGTTTCTCCATTTCATTTATCTTGATGATAAATACTTGGCATCTTTTTCCTTGGGCCTTCCTAAGTTGCATTACAAAAATATGCCTAAGCCTTAACTCTCTTTTCTCACCCTGAATTACTGTCTGATTTCCAAAATCATTTAGACACTCAACCTTCTTCAGATAACAGTCAACCTTGGCTTTATGCTTCACAAGATAGTTGACCCCTAGGATCACATCATATGATCCTAATGGTGTTGCATATAAATCCACTACTGTTATGAATTCAAGTAACCTAATCTCTATTTCAACTAAACACTGATCCACTTTGAGTTTAGACTCATTCTCATATTATACCAACCATGCATTTTCCGTTACCTCAAATTTTTTAGATAACTTATTTAAAATTTTAGGAGCTATAAAACATTTTATAACCCTTGTATCTATCAAAATGGAAACTAGATGTTCAAAAAAAATAACTGATAGTTATATGGGTGAAGTTTGGAATTCCACTTGCCTATTATCTACTACCGCATGAATATGTTGCTAAAAATTTATTTGTTGAGGGGTAGAACTTTTGTTCCTCAAATTATTCTAGGTGCACTCACATGCAAAATGGTCATCTCCATAAATGAAGCAACCTCTAAGTGGTCCCTTATTGTTAGACTATTGGTTTTCCTTGAAACTACCTTTGGAGCTATTACCCAGTTTCTTGCTACTTGAACCACTATTAAAATTGATATTCTGACTCTTGAACTGACTTTTAGAGTCTCTACTACTCGGCTTCTAGTTCTTCTTTTTAAAATTTGGCTTAGAACTTCTAATTTTTTTAAAAACTTATCTCTAACCTGAGCAAGAGATTTTAATTTTTATTCTTGTTTAACTACCTTCTCAAAGACTTGGTCCATGGTAGATGGTCCATGGACATCCACCTCTCCACCAATATGGGGTTTTAATCCCATGATGAATTTTCTAATCCTAAACCTCTCACATACCTGCTACTAAGGTACATATTTCAAAAGCTTGGTGAATTATTCCCAATACTCATTCACCAATAAGTCTCGTTGCTTCAGATTCTAAAAATTTGTAAGCTTTCAGTCAAAATATAACTATGGAAACCACCATGATCTGAATAGTGTTACAAAATACTCCCAAGTAGTGGTGGTCGAGTTGAGATTCATTTCCAACTTCTTATTGGCCCACCATGTTGTTGATTCTCCAGCCAATTGGTATGTTCCCCAAAATTCTTTAATGACCTTGGAGTAATTTTAAATCTTAAAATAATTCTCCATTTTAGTCAACCATTATTCAAATTTGTCTCCCATAACAGTTCCATCAAAATTAGGTGGATTCACCTTTTTCATATCCCTATCCAATCTCATAGCTACACATGCTCTTACATCCTGAGGCATTCCTTGTGTCTCTAATTTTGATGGATTTTCTGCTCAGTAAGATGATCTTCAGGCACATGATGATGGGTTTCTTCCTCATGACCATGAATTTCCTATTCCAAGGCTACAATTCGGTCTCTAGTCTCATTCATGGCTATGAGAATTTGATCTAACTTTGATGTTTGATCACTAGAAAATTGGTTAAGATCAAATAGAGGGGTATTGGCATTGACATTCAAAGGACCCTCTCTTGATACTCTTGCTTGCACCATTCCCCTTTTTTATAATAGAATAATATAAAAATGTTAGCAGACTCATTAAGTCCTAAAGTTTAAGCCATAACTTTGATACCCCAATGTAAGATCCCCATTGGGATTTACTAGAATAACATAATAATTTTTTTTATATTATATTCCACGTATTCTTTCATTATATTACACCATGATAATATAATTAGTGATCTTAGAATATTATCTATGTATGTTAAACATAAATTAATCATGTAACATTTGACAATGATCACTAGCATCACATGTAACAAAACATAGCTGAATAAGTAAAGTAATTGCATAAAATCCAGCCATAAATGGTACAATAATATAGCCACTATTGTCAATAATAAATACAATAATATATACAAGGCTCCACAAAGCATGAGTCTCATGAACTTCAATATCTCTAGTAATCTCAATTGCAGTCTCTAATATGTACTATTATTAGGAGGGAGAGCATCATCTAAACACTTTTCCACACCAACCATGGAACATCAATGCCTCACACAATCCCCCAAATAGGGAATGGCCCTCCTTTCATATATGGGTAGATAGTGATGGTGCAGGTATTCAAAGAGACAAGTTAGTACCCGTGTGTTATTAGATTTTTAATACATGATGTGTACCATAAAGGAAATACATTCTAACATGATATCTCCCAAACATGTAAATCATACATATGAAATAATAATGTCTAACTAAAAATTACTTTGGCCAAATTTTTCAAATAGTTATTGATCTCTACGATCAGTCAAATTCATACACACCACTTGATTAGATTACCTTCATTTGGCATTAGTGATGCTAAGTACGCTAGTGAAGTCCGTCTCATTGCTTAGTTTGTATTTGCAATACGAGATTTTGTTAACATTCATATAACTAACAGATTCATATATATTATTTATACTAGCAGGTATTAAACATGATATAATACAAGAATAATATTTATGCATACATTTAGTCCATCAAACGTATGAATGAATCTTTTCCACATTATTTACCACATAAATAATAAGCATAACAATTATAGTTTATACCAAATGGGTACAATATATACTTAGATTGCATGTTCTAATTTTCATAAGTAAATTCAAATGTAGTACAACCAATAATAGCATAGTATATTATACATTTTACTCAATTATAACCGATAGTCATAATTATTTAAAAGATTGATTATCTCATAAACCAAAAGAATATTCTTTCATTTATGTAACCTATTATGATTTTAGGGTGGCTTAATCCATATAACTATAGTATCCTATCCTTTAGGATTCTATGACCTAATCTAATTAGTCTTAATCTATAATTATATGCACACATCCCTATGTATAAATATAAACTATATATGTATATGAGAACCTAAGTTCTCATATAGATATATTTTGTATAGTTATGCACCTTGCATATTTTATACCCTATAAAATATATGTTTTAATACACAATTGTTGTTATGTCATAGTAATAGTATTTTTTTATTCATAAAGAAACTTATATGATTCTAACAACCATTAACTTTTCATGAAAAAGCATTAAGATCTAAATAAATTCTCATCATTTCCTAAAACCCTCAATTTGATTCACAATTTTCAATAGAAAAGATATTATCAATTATGATCAAAACCATTCCAAATCAATTACCCTATTTTTATCTTTTATTTACATCCTTAGACTGTATATGAATTATTGGAAATAGATTTTATAATAGTAAACCCAAACAAACCTATACTTAACATTGGTTTATCCATTAAAATTTTATACTCATTCTGAGTTTTGATAAGTATCCATAAAATCAAATTGACATCAAATACAAAATTCACATACCTTGTCACAGTTGAGTTCTAAATAATATTTATAAGCTTTAAAGACTTCAATTCACTAGAGATTTTAAAAAGGAACTTGAATCTATATACTTTCATATTAAAAATTATATGTATATATAGTCCTCAAACATATATTCCCTATTTTGAATGTAAGTTAACCTATAGTTCACACATTCTCACTTTTGTATTATGAGTTCATACTATTTCTATTCATATATATTCTCATAAGTTATAAAGCAAAGTGCACAGTTCATTTATGTAAATATTCATAGTGTTTAAGAGATAAAACCCTAGTGCATTCACACACACAAACACACACACACACACACACACACACACACACACACACACACACACACACACACACACACACACACACACACACACACACACACACACACACACACACACACACACACACACACACACACACACAGAGAGAGAGAGAGAGTTTCAATTATTATTTATATACACAGTCCATTTACAAGTATACCATGTTTTAGATGACATAAATATGCATTCCACACACATACATTTTCACTATTTTGAAAGATATAACTATGCAGTCCATTTATATATATATTTTTAATGTTTAAAACGTATGACAGTGGCTCGAAGATATATTCATAAACTCACAATTTTGTGTGATGGGTATATACTCAATATATATATATATATATATATATATATATATATATATATATATATATATATATATATATATATATATATATATATATGTCCTATTCAAATTTCAAGTATGCATAGACCACATATAAATATATATACCCTATTTTTGTATTTCCTAAATACACAGTCCACATATATGTATATATACATGAATTTAAATTTAAAATGACCTCAGTTCTTATATATTTGTTTTCATTATTTTAACTATCATAAACACACAATTGACATATATACATAATAACAAATCAACTATCTTCATAATAATTCACCATTTATATATATACACACCTTACCAAATCAACTATCTTCACATCTATATACTAAACAAATTGATTGTATATAAAATTTCATTTTAACCTGTTCAAACATCTTTTGACTTAGACATTGTTTATATAATATACTCATGACCTATATATTATATTTATGTACATATATAAATATATACCTAGTTGGTCGATATACCTATTTGAGTATGTATACACACACACACACACACACACACACACACACACACACACACACACACACACACACCCACCCTCTGAGGCATTTTACATATATGTATATACATCTAGAGTTTCAAAAACTCAACCAAATATATATATTACAAATCCATCCACTTAGGTTTCTGTCTTGAGCTAGGGCAATACATAGTCTAAGAAAACTAAACCCCTTTAACCCTAATGGCTTTATACACATGCAAATTTAGTTGGAAATCATAGGAATTTAAAAGACAGTGACCTAGTTATGTGGATGGTCAAACCATCCACATGGCTAAGCCTGCATCCTGATTAAATTCAACCCATTTTCTAAACCCTAAGAACCCAAAACTATACACAAAATTATTTAATCAAAAAGGAAAGTAATTTCATCACCAACCTTTTTATTGCTTCTAAATTTACAACTATATGAACCAGAATCCCTGTCCATCTCTCTATTCCTTCCCTTCTTCTCTTCCTTAACTCATCTCTTATAATTATTTTGCTCGTCTATCTCTTACCAACTTGATCTTGCATGCAACTTCATAACTCACAATCACCATGCATAATATGAATTATTCATTCCAACAGAGACTAAAAACACAATTAAATTCCATTAATGAAACCAATAAAATCCATAATTTCTCTCTTACTTGAACTTTCCTCAATACATTAATCATTATCTTTGTTTAAAATCCTTGCATGACATGTTACGTTACAAGCCCTCATGTATCCCATTCAAAAACCCCACTTTTAACATTATTCACAATGATAACTAACACTTTTAATCTCAACATAGTTTATGCATGCTAATAAAGACTTAAATTTAGATCATAGGTTAGTATTTAAGATAATTCAATCTCTTTCAATACTTAGTAAAGATAATAACCTCTAGTATTTTATAATAATATGACTAACACAAAGTCTGTTATATGCTTTTATCCAAAATGGTAGATTGTACAATTTATTATTCCAATCATAATAGTATTATAACAATATAATCATTTGTGTTATTTACTATATTATATAGACTATCTATGTCTTTTGTTATCTTCATATATTAAGGCATTATGCCATATAATGATATTCTCGAATATCACAAAGATAACTAGATAATGTTCTAAACATTATATTTAGTCTATCTACAATAGTAACCAGGTATTATACATGAAAATTTATGTTTATGTAAGTATTAACAATCAAGAATTCAAATCACAACATAATCATACAATAACATCCTGTACTAAATCTACGTGAAATATCCACAATGCACTCACACATGATTTTTCCACTTAGAATCACTAACACACAAAATTAAATTATCTAAATGCAAATAACATAAAAAATGTACTAATGCTAATAATCCACACAATGCATATAACATGTACCATATAATGTGGTGTGTGCATGGGTTCTATCCATTCCTCTATCGTCCCTCAACACCTCCATCTACATCATCCTCTCTGATGATGCTCTCCCTCCATCATGATTTGAGGGATGAAACTCTCTTACATCCAACTCACAACAAGAAGATAGTTATTCCAATACATCATGGTATATATCATAGACCAATTTTGTAACAACAATTAACATGATCATAATGTAAATAAATTATAATAAAACTAACTCATAGCAATGAAATCTTGAAATCAAAGAAACATACAACTGTCCCATAACAACATATGACTTATAGTTTAGTTAAAAAGTAACTAATAAATTTAAAACCATAATAATCCATGGATAATTAGGTAAATAAATGTAGTGAGAAATAGGGATGTGACAGATTTTGTGCTTGTGCACCACCTTGGTAGGGAGGTCTACTTGACTGATATTGCTAAGTGAAGGGTTGATGGGGTCTGGAATACTGTGTTTAGTACCTTTTGAGGTCTATAAGTTCATTTCCAAAGCTTTGTAGTAGCATTTTAACCTTGTGTAATTTGTTAGGGGGTGAAACAAATAAATTAGGTAGACTTACTATGATGGGGATGGGTGTTGATGAAGGCTACAAAACATATTGGTTGTGCGGTGGCTCTGAGAAGAGTGGCATAGGAGGTCTGGGTGTAGTTTTCCCTACCTAGATCAAATAATTTTTTGTGTGTACAACAACCTCATACACAGAGGGTATTATTGCACCTCCCATGGATTGTACCATTACATCTATATCACTATTGAGAGCCTTTAAATAATATAAGAGTGTAGTATTGGGAGATGACTTACATAAGGGTGGAATTTTATGCCATACCTTCTAAAACCTAAAGTTAAAATAGACCATTATATCGTGCGAGGCCCTTTTTATAGTTTTAATCTACTATATCAGAGATAAGTGGTTGCTTTGATCTTCAAATTGCTTACACAGTTGCTCACCTAGCTCATCCATGAATAGAGTTCAGCCTCAAGCCTCAATACCACTGAAGCACTTTGCCTTTTAAAGAGGATGCAAGTAGTCTGATTGTGATATTGTCCTCTATGACATGATGGATTGAGAAGATATTTGTCAGATCTTGAATATGCTCAATAGGGGAAGTTGAGTTATTGCCAGTAAAGTAGGATAAACTTTTGAGGGCTATGACTATAATGTTTTCATATTGGGTTAGAATCAAGGGAATCTTGCCATTTAAGGGCATAAACAATTGATTTCTCTATGAAACCATGAATGGGATAGGGAATAACCTTCCTCTAGGTGCAAGAAATATCCTAAAAGGAGGGGTAGACTAAGCTCTAGGGGATGATTACCCATAATCATTGGCTCTATGAACTGGAGATAAGGATACTCTAGTCCTTCTTATGGTTATAGGAAACTCAATGAATTGAAAATCAATCCATTTCAAAGATGATTTGGATATTATTTATATGCAGATGGTAGATGACCTTTCAATAGCCAAAGATGTTTGGAGTTTCCAAGTGCTTGTTCTTGAGTCTTTAACTCAAATGATTTAGGATAACACCAATTCTTCAACCTATTTGAACTTTAGTCCCACTGAGTGTTCCAAAAACTTTTGTCATGTGAAACATGCACCCATGGATGTTTCACAGTGTGAGAGTTTTTATTGTAGGGCACAAAGTATGAGCACTTGGCACAAGGCATTAACACATTCAACAATGGGTGAGGAAGTGTTATCACATCACCTATACATACAAAGAATCAGTTGTCTCATCACAATGATGAGAATGCCCTTAATGTGTGGGACCCTTGCACTCCTTAGGATGAACCTCTAGAATAGGCCAAATTCCTTTTATTCTAAGCGCATTAGTTTAAGACTAGCATGTAGACCTACAAAGATCATAAAGGAAATCTACAGCTAGAGCTAAACCTAAATCTTGATAAATGTAAAAGGGAGGGAGAAGGTAAGAGGTTGTTTGTGAAGTGAAGGTCATACACCAAGAACAAAATTAACACTTCCATTGCCTTAACAAACACACTAAAAATTACTAAGAATGAAATGATATCACACAAAATTCACCAAGCATACTTTAGATACATAAGTATTTCATATAGAGGTGCGGGAACATAGTGCAATACTAAGAGGGATGAGATTATACATAGTAAGAATCTACACATACCTGAGTGTACATAGAATACAACATACAAATAAGTTCCCAGTTCTGCACAGAGGTGCTGAGAATAGATAAGGGACAGTGATTCATCCATAGGCAAAAATCAACAAACACAAATTACACATAGGATGTAAGAATAATGAAGGGAGTGAACTTAATTTCCATTAAAATACAAGGTTTAACCAATAGAAGCATTCTTGGAGGGAAAATTTTGGCAGCTTGAGGTTGCTTAAAAAATGTCCACCATCGTATAATGAAGAATGAGTATTTTATAAGGGAACAAGCCTTTTACAATTAATGCACCACTTGGGGTGGTAGATACATTCTCTTAATTATATTATGGTGTTGCATCCATGCTTCTTAAATTTTACCTAATGCTTTAGATATGGGAGTCAGTGGCAGGATTCTTCTGCATCCATGTGCATGTATGTGAATGGAAGATCTTTGGGGGCAGTTAGAGGGGTGGTGTGTGATCATATTTTGATGTCTGACAATCATTTATGCATTTACTTCTCCTGATAAAGCCTCAAACATTGTTTAACTACCATTTTTCACTTTGCTACCATATGTCAATTGTTGCATGGGCCTCCTTTGGACCTACCACATCATTAGTGCACATCTGATGGGAATCAGTGTCTTATTCCCTTTTGGGGATATCTATGACTAAGTAGAGCACTCTTGAACTTGACTAGAATTTGTGCAGGGTGCACATTAGGAGATAGCATGGTAAAGAGGGCATGTATCTTCCTTAGTCTTTTTATAGCTTAGTCATTCCTTGGCTCTTCAATTTTCATGAAGGTCACATGCCTACCTGGTTTCTTGACCTACAAAGGCTTTAGTCTTTGAAAGCATTATGTACAAGGAGTGCATACTAGAGATGTGTAATTAGTTGGGCACTGAAGAACATCATCATCATGTTTGTTTGAAAGTTGTGGTTTCGCAAAGAGGATGTGGAAACAATATTTTATTTTTAGTGTAGGGCTCAACGTTATGTGCATTCAATTACCTTCTAATGACTTCATGAATCTATGCCCCTTTTGGTTATCCATAGGAATCTTTGGCATGCAACTCGCTCATTGGGGTGCTACCATGCAATAATGGGAATTCTCTGTGCAATGACGCTCGAGCTTTACACAGACTAGAGTGACCTAAAGGGTCAAAAATCTTTCTACTTAAATGTTTACCACATTCACTATCATGAACTTATTGTAATATAATTCTAGCTTCTTCATATCCAAACCATCTAAGAAAGTTTACATCAAAACATATTCTAAAGAGTATACCTCTAATATTAATATACATTATTGCCTCTCTATAAATCTTCTTCCTATCATTCAATACAAAATATGGGGGAATTATCTCTTGTGATAAATAGTTGAAAATTATAGCATCCACTTTCTAATACAAATATTGATATTAAAATTGTGCCCTCACTTAATAAGGTTGATTTATCCTCCACATAAGGTGTAGTATAGTGTTTAATCTATCCAAATCAGTTTCATATCACTATGTGAGGTTTATCCTTCCCAAAATAATCATGTTCACTCAAATTAAATGCTCACTCAAATGAAAGGGAATCTATTCTTATGATAATATGTATGAAAATATGTATTAGTTCACAAAAATCATGTTATGGCCTTATTGGTAGAAAATGTGTTAAGAGATGGCATCTCACATTTGATATAAAAATCAGTTATCTTAGGAGAAATGAATTTTAGCTCCTCTTTATTTCTAATTAAATAAGATATTTGGTACACAATCAATATTTTTTATCATATTTTTCATCTCTTTAGAAAGATTCAAGTGGACTTTTTAAATTTATCATGAAGAGGCATTATTGATTCCTTGGTAATATTGTCATGATTGTGAATTCTTAAATATCCAATATCCACATACAAATGTATTGTATAAATTTTAACTTCTTCTTGATAATCTAATTCATCTTTATTATAACTAATTCATTTTTTAATTGGATGAGAAGTTGGGATAATGGGTTTTTATGACTCAATCACTTTTCCCTAATCCTTAATAATTATAACCCATCTTTTTCACACATTTAAGTCCAAAACCATTTTTTTTTAGCACGGATTGAACAAGGCTAGGATGTTTACATGGTTGTTTATGGCATAATAATTATCTACCATTGGATTTTTTTCCCCTTAACATCAATTGCTTGTATTTATGTAATTGTTGATGCATAATTTGGCCTTCTATAATCTTGAGGAGCTATATAAAAGAACACCAACATCAAATACAGTCATATCATATATATACTTTCCATGTTTTTTGGCTTATGATTAAGCTACAACTTTTCATCCATGACATCAACTATGAGATTACTATCTTCATCATATTCCTTAACATTGTTACATTCTCCAAATTTAAGTCTTGTTAATTGTTTCATTGGAATAACTTTCTTAGGTGCCATGATTATTTATTGATCCTTATTCAAACAAGGCAAAATTTTTATCTCAAGTATCAACCAATCATCTAATTTTTTTTAAAAAGAACATTGTCTATGGGACATGTATAAATGATTCATTCATGTATAAACTTCAAATACAATTAAAAAGTGGAGGAGAAAACACCAATGTCATGAACTCAAGGTCTCCCAAGTAAAATATTCTAGCTTAAATCATCAAATATGACTTGACATTTCATTGCTATTTTTTTTTTTGCCAAGTATCAAATTTAGCATGACTACTCCAAGAGCTCTTCTTTCTTGATTTTCAAATCCTTTTACGACCATCTTTGAACTAGTCAGGGACCTCTATACTAATACATAATTGTAAGAGAAAGGTTTCACTACAAATATTCAATCCCAAACCATTGTAAATAGGTACTCTTTTGATCCTAAAATTGTTGATTTAATTTCAATGTGTGAGGGTAAATGTTGATCAATAACATTTCTTGGAGGTATTTCATTATCTTCAAAGGTGATTGCATTCTCAATATCTTTCAAAAATATTTAGCTATAGAGGCAAAGTGAGGTGTTTGAGTATCACTAGGCAATGTTGGATCATCTAATGCTTTGTAAAAAATATTCTTATAGACATTGAATCTGGTAATTAATCCAAGTATGGATATCTTGGCTTGACTATTTTACAATTCATCATCAACATCATAATTTTTATTAATGTAACATAGGATTAGGAACTTGAAGGAGATTAGGAGAGGCATTTTGGTTATTATGTCCTTGGGTTTGAGGAATATTAAGAGGGACTATTGTATGCTTAGCTCTAGCACTCCTTTGCATAGTATGATTCACCTCATAATAAATTATCATGCATTGAAAAAGCTCTAGGCTTATTTTATCATTAGCGAAGGAAGAAAGACATATACATGAACCACTAAAGTAATTACATGAATTCCCTAATGTGTCTTAGATGACATTCAAGTATTTTGCAATTTTCTATTGAAGACATATACTTGAACATGAACATTAGCATCCTATACCATAAGAGTAACATGATAAACAAGAAGGTACAAATGTTATGCTTGTGCCAAATAGATTTGCACATTTGAAAACACAATATATTGGAATAACATCTAAAATCTATATTGATCAAAGTAATATGTCTATTGTCCATCGGGTAGTGGTAATTGGTGTCTCTTATTAATGGGAGATAAAAGATTCAAATCTCACGTATTGAGACGACCTACTTATTTATGGATTCCCTATTATGGAGCGTTGCACTAAAGCGATTCAATCTATGTGCACACTATGATAAAGCAGTCAAAAGCTTAAAAATTCCCATTCTTAGTACGGTACCATAGTTGATGTGGGTTGGTGATCCCATGTACCCTTAGCAAAATAAATATAATATGCCTATCCATAACAAAATAAATATTTTATATATAGAAAAATATTTAATAATAATTCTTTGTAATGAACACCTAGGGTTTTGAAAAATATGACTCTCATCACTCTTTGACTAGCACACTAGGGTTTGAAAATAAATTTTTATAATTTTAGAATAACCAAGGGTGTGGGATCAAGCAAATTAAGTGAAATAGAAGTTATGACTATTGGATTCAAGAGCATATCGTATAATTAATCCTCTAGAAAGATTATATAAATTCATTTTGAAACTTGGCATATCAAATTAGGTTTTTACGAAATCATAACAGAAAAAGATGTAACCCTGGAGGGGTGTAAGAAAACACAGGGCTTACATGGTGTTTAATCCCATGAGCATCCTCTCCTCTCCAAACTATGTACGAAGTATTGGGATGCTCTGGACAAAATGATAGATAGAATCCAAACAATTTGGCAACTACATTCCCCTGACCCTAATCTCAAAAACCCTTGCTAGATTTATGTCCTTTGACTCTAATCCCGTAAAAAACAAATTTCTTAATATTAATTGTTATGAAAACTTATTTTACATAAATATATATATATATATATATATATATATATATATATATATATATATATATATATATATATATATATATTAAAATATTTATATTATAAACATTTTCAAACCATACTTTAATTTTCACATTATTTTTATTTTAAAAATTAATTATATAATAAATAGAATCATTCTTTCAAAAATAAGAAATCATAACTCTTAATATTACTTTTATAAAGGCTTGTTTATAGTGTTTGTTTTAGATAAAGATGTAATATTTAATAAATATACAAAACAAACAACTATGAAATTTAAGAAAAGTGGGGGAAGGAGGGCTCGGGAGAACTAAATATATAAAATTGAAAGGAAAAAGAAGCCAACAATTATATACATTTAATTAGACATTTGAATTCAAATTAGGACTTTTATTGACACACAAATTGACACAAACAATTTCAAGGCAAAAAAGGTGGGACAAATAAAACGAGTTCACTCTAGCCCCAAAGGTCACAAAAAACAATGTAATAACATCCCGATGCTTTGGGTGGGGCCCAAGAGTATCATGACACTTTTAACAAGGAACTCAAAACATAAGAAAATCAGAAAAAAGAGAAAATAATATCTATACGAAATTGATAATAGATTGGATACTATCAAAAGTAGACAAACATACCAATAATCCCTAATTTAAATCAATAAGAAACAAATACACACCCAAAAATAATGTAATTCAACCATTACTAAATGGCCAAATTATGGCGTCTACAAGAAATCCAAGTTGAAATAAAACTGACAAGCCTCTCACATTTAAGAATTTTAGTAGATATTATGTCCGTTTCGATCCACAGGAGTTCACCCTCAACCTTGGTTGAGGAAAAGGATGTTAGTTAACTGCCAATTTTTGTTGAGGGGTACCATCTGCGTACTCTTTTTGGGCATCTTTCTGTTATAAATCATTATACCCCTGGCGGAAAGATTGGTATTAGACCATTGCTTCAACAGTTCACAAAGGCAACATAGGTATAACTTACTGTAACAAAAATATTTCAAAACAAAAAATGTGTGCCAATACATATAAATATTACTTTAAAAACTCTGTTGCTTCCCCGTGAAGTCCTTTCTGAAGAAGAGACAAAAGTTCAACCTAGCAGAAGACGAGACAAAAAGTCCAACCTACATGTACTAACCAGTATTGACATTTCAGTGTCATATACTAAGTGCCATTGACATTTCATTGTCATGTACAGTTTTCTTCTTTTATTATTATTCTTATTATGCTTAAGGCATCTTTGTAGTGATAATGACCATCTTGGATATGTTCTCTCTATGGCAGGTGCTTTATTAGTACGTATTTTTTTTAATTACAGTGGAAAATGTCACACCCAACAAGTAAAGTTATACCGAGGTAAGAAACCCTCAAGAAACGAACAAGTCCATAGAAAATAAATAATGACCACACCAAAAAAAGGTCACGTCAAATTAAAATAAGTGTGTAACAACCAAAAAAGACACGTAAGAACACAAGCAATCAAAGAAAACATTTCAGCTCCAACACTGAACATGGTGGCCAGAGGGGGCGGTAGAGAATGTAGATCCTAGAGTTTGTCTTCCCATCTCCTTTGAGCAGGGGGTCTTCATCTATAGATAAGGGATCTCATCCATCATTCCGTTGTAGATTATCATTTTTTTCATTGTTTCGATCAAAGAGATAGCAAGACCCACGGGCAGATACTTCTTTCCGGAGGAGGTCTCTCGTCTCTTCCATCGCCTCCTTTGTTAGATCCACGAGACCAATCATATCAAAGGGACGACCAACAAGGGGCGACCATTAATACACATTCACATTCTTAAATTTAAAAAAAAACTCGTCCTCCTAACGAACTTTACACTTGCCTACGCTTTATCACCCTATATATAGGCACCTAGGACTCAGGGGAGAGGGGGGAGAGGCGATTACAGAGTTTACCCATCCCCATCCGGCCTACCCTCTATATCTGTATCAAAGTCTAGGCCGATCGAGTCTAGAGTAGAGTATTAGACCTCTATCTTAGACGGCTCCCTTGTGCCTCGTGCCTATCTTGGGCCGCCCCAAAAGGAAGAGTTTCCCGAGCCCCAAGAGCCTAGATAGGTATAGGCTGATCCTACTGCCTACTGAGATCTATTGGCTTGGAACTCTACATGATATAGGGCTATATGCGAGGACTAGCCGGTGTATTGGGCCCATATATAGATAGAGCGGTTTGTCTCCTTTGTATTCCTCGTGCCTATCTAATCTATATATGGGCTGCCCAAGGCCAGTGCTAGGACTTGTTTGAATGTTGTCATGTTTTTGTCAACTTTCTCTTTTACCCTTGTGCTTCTACCATTGTAAGAATAAGTATCCTAACACTCGCAGAAAATAGTAGTTAAAGATATTTCCTTTAAAATATCTTTATAGATAGGGACACCTCTAATTTAAATTTAAAAAAGCAAAAAAAAAAAAATACACAGAAACAAAAATCATCCTCCTAGTGAACCTTACACTTCTAGAACTCATTTTAATGTTGTCCTGTTTTTGTCAACTTTCTCTTTTGCTCATATGCTTCTACCATCATAAGAATATATATCCTAACATTGGCAGAAAATAGTAGTTAAAGATATTTCCCTCAAAATATCTTTATAGATAGGGATCCTCTAAATTTAGCAGCATGGTTTGCCATTACTTTGAATGCAACAACCAGTCTTCACCTCCACGGGGTTAAAAATAACCTGCTACAAGATGAACAGGGTTATTTTAGAGATCATTTTTTTCGCAGTGTAGAACTGAGTAGGTATTTTCTGGAATTAATTGAGTATAATTATTTGTGTCCAACGTTTAGGATCTTATTATTGGATCCAACGTTGCTGCTCTCTTCCTTGAAGATGGATCCAGTAGTGAAAGCAGAAATGTTTGACAAAAATAATTATGCCCAATTGATTCCAAAAAATACCTACTCAGCATTAACTTAATTAAAAAAACAATTTCAATTTTATTCAACAAACTAAAATATGCATTAACATAAATCAGAATGCCATTTTATTACTAGTATAATGTCTATTTATCAGATATTCTTCAACATTTCTTTAGCTACTGGGCTACTTCTACATAGGCTACTTAATTCTTTTTCTGGAAAATCTACATTGTTACATGGGGATGTGCCTCCTACTTTTGGACTTAAGGCATTGTTCCCAAATGTTTTGATGTTTATAAAAATAAATATCTTTTTATTTAAAAAGAGATCCCTTCCTCCCCTGTAATTTTTACAAAAACATTGAACCCTAATTTCAAAGATACCCTAAAAACCATAAAATAAAACTTAAACCCCTAAATTTTATTGAATAAAGTTAAAATATTTAAATATCATTTTAATAACCATGAGAATTATTTTTCTGACTGAGAAACCCTGCCCCCGAGTCCTCCATACCCAAAGTATAATATTGTCCTATTTTTAATTCTTGTCAAGTGTGCTCAAAATTGATTGAAAACCAATACATTCAATTATTTGGAAGATCCAATTGTGTCCTTGTTAGGTAGATTATAATATTCACCTACCACTATACACTCCTAAATGCACCATGAAGCTTAGAGCACCTTTTAGTCGTATGTAGCCCACCTTATCACAGTGGCCTTACCACGGGGAGTTTGCCTAGAAGAGTTTGAAACCAAATCATCATTATGGCCACTGAAGCTTAGAACACCTTTAAGTTGTATGTAGCCTGCCTTACCACAGCGGCATTACTACGGGTAGCTTGCCTAGCAGAGTTTCAAACCAAATCATCATTATGGCCATTGGACAATGGCCTAGTGGATCTTGAAAATTTATATTTTATGAACAATTCACTCACAGTTTAGGTGTTAGTCTGCCAAATCATGAATCACATACTAGTACTGAGAACAAGAGTAGGCAAGATTCAGTGCATCATGAATCACATACCAAATTGGATCAAATACCTCTGCTAGCAAGGGGTGAATCTACAAGATTCTTCACCATGTAGGTGGCCACCACACCACCACCTTGCCAACAAACCTCATGATGACATCCCATTGTTTTAAATGTGTTCAAATTTATGCTATGATTACAATATGTTGCCCTTTGCAGATTTCTGGTTAGAGGTGCATGGTTTCCTCACTAGCTTGGATGTCAATCATAGTATGACAAAGGTTTAATTCAAAAAATTACTGTAATTTGTAGCAACATTCTTCTTAAAATAGCAATTTAATGTCAGGTTTCAAATAAGGTACATTACCTTGTTTGCTACTTGTGTGTTAGTGCCAACTTGTCAACAAAAAATAAGAGTTTGAACTTGATCCCAACTATGTTGTTACCTCAGAATTTGTAAATAGTGGACCTGGACAATTATTGAAAAGCATAACACGAATCTTCTTAACCTCAAAAATTTCATTCTGTTATATGTACAATAGGGGACAAGTAAAAGACCTGGTTCAAAACAGGGCAGGCTGTGATGCAAAGTGCTTTGAGATGAGAAATACGATTTGAGCTTTAACATATGTCCCAGTAAACTCAATCTCACAATGTAGTTCAGTGACAAAAGCAATTATTTGACAAGTTGCATGGTTCTGAGTTTAATCTTGTATGCCCTGATTTTTGAATTGTATTGTAACTTGTCGTTTCTCTTGTACTTGCACTTGCTATGGTTATAATGGACTTCAGTCCCATGAATAACAATATCCCCAAAACTGTTTAGAGGACATATGTCCAAGTCATCTAATGTTATGGAAAAGACATTGACAAAGATCTCTGAAAAAAACATCTGATGAAATTCAATTAAGCATAACCACATGTAGAAGCAGACCCATATTTCTTATCAAAGAATTGATAACCGTGTTGAGAATCACCATATTGACAAGAATAAAAAATCTTACTACATTAATAACTGGTTCCAAAATTTTGCAACATCAATCACCTCCAAAATATTATCCACTAATCCAAAAATCTAACAGGTACAAACAAAAATACTAACCATTTTGGGAGCCTGATTTGGAATGAAAAAAGATATTGCCACCAACTGAAATGAGGGACAACTATGTTCGAGTGAAAACAAATCATTAATTTAACTGAATCAAGAGCTAAACAATGCATCGATTTCACTGGATGGAATATGGCATACATATATGAACAGTTCAGAGATCAAGAAATGGCCCGATGAGAAAAGTATATCCAAATTCTTATTGTCGATATATTTGTGAAGTATAAAGCATGCCTAATAAATCAAATGAATAGACAAGTAAATATTTCTTCCCAGCGTGTTGGCCTTAAGACCCTACAATGGGAGCAAACTAACCACCTCAATTCAAGATGGAGTTTATTTTTTTACATTCAATGGGCCAAAACAAACTTTCATAGTTTATTGCACCTATCATTATACCCCTATTAAAAAATAGGTATTTACTTTGCAACAATGCTAAGCTGATAAACCAGAATAATTTAGTTCTTATGATTGATTATTGTCAACGTGAGCAAGATGACGCAATTCTTCAAAAGCACTCATTGTTTCTGCATCAAATCCTCCTGCAATCTGCGAAAATGGAAAACAGATTAATGTGAAAAGAACCATTACTCACAACAGTACAAAAAGAAATAAAATCATCTGTCTTCAAGTTGCATTGATTGAATATTACCTGATGAGCTCTGAAAGCAAAGCGCACACCCTGAAGTAGCAAGAATTCTTGTGCAGGCTCCTTTTCCGAGTTTCCCATAGACTCCAGTTCTATAGATATTCGCTGCATGTATTTCTTGGCTAGCTTAACAGAACTAAGCTTTATCTGCATCAAAAGAACGAATATCATTTGATTATTAGATTATGAGTTGAGCATAAACAAACGTTTTAAAAGGGATAAAAATACCACAATTGTGCCTTAAAATGATCATTGATTTCTAATGGTTGCATGCATCACATACCATATCACACTTTCTACAAGGAGCAATTCTTACATCAATAAGATGTCCCAAATCTTCATATGTATTAAGAATATATGTTTTAATTGAAGTCAAGTGAGAATAGAGTTTACATTTAGAGGCAGCTGCAAGTGGTGAGAAGTCTCTTTGATATCAGAAACCATTTGGTGCAAACAAAACAGGATTTAAAAGTGGCCACGAGGTTCATGTTTATGGCAGAATTATGACTTCGAGCTCGTAGCCATAATGTTTTATGGTCAAGTCCAATCCAGCAATGATACCTAATTAACGCACTGTTGCTTCGATCTGGACACGACTATGGTGAATATGATGCAATGAACGACATATAAAGTAATGCTCATTGTCAAATGTGCTCCAGGGAAACTTTATATCTGCAAAGGATTAAGGTCCTCTAGAAAAGCAGCTGCAGATATATAGGTCGATACTAGAAAATGAGGAAATCATCAATTATCACTAATCCTGCATATGCAGAGATCTTCCAGCAAATTTTTCAAATTTCTCATGTAAATAAAGTCAATTACTAATGTTTGTTAACTAATCAAACATTTATGTTTTGTGTCTTGAATCCTTGAATGCAATAGACAGATTCATAGAGGATCTAGCTCAAGATGGGAACGAATAGAAATCTGTTGTTCAATAAAAACTTATAGTATGTTTTCATGCTGAAAGGAATAAAGGGAAATGGATTGATGTCTTGGCTATAACTGAAACTTACCACAGTAGCATAGAAGAATAAAGACAGACTTCTTACCAGTGACATATTTACAGTGTCTATTTTTATTTTATTTTAAATCCATCCTTATTTCAGTACAACTCGTTCTAGCCTTCAATAGCTTTTAAAATCTATCAGCTTAATTTAATCATTATACCAGTAAGTGAGAAGAAGTTTTGATCAGGAGTTCTGCAAAATTTAATAAAGACTAGTGATAACCTGAACCATAATAAATTTCATTTCCTTCCAGTTTAACATGGATATGAAGTGTTTTCATGGAAAGGAACAAGCTTAAAGCAGGTAAATCACCATTCTTATGGGTCTTTACTCTTTTGAAAGTAGTTTCTTTATAACATTTCCTGCCCATGAAGTATTCCTTGCAGGTGACGACCTACAAATTAGCCTTCTTGAAATAACTATTAATGTTCCCCTCTCAATAGTTTGGCTATAAAGACACATAAGGTAAATTTGTTTTTATACAAAAGTGAAGCATATTGAAAACATTATTTGTTTAACTTTACAATGTAAATTCAGATTGAGACATACTCATATTAAGTATTCAACGGATGAAAGTTGCACCCAAGCCAGTCAAGATGAAATAGGACAAAGCTCACTTAATTCTCAAATTAGTACCTCGCTAACAATTCCATCATCAAGCATCCAATCAATTGGAATCTGAAACTTTTTGTAAAGGACCATTGTCCTTTCTCTCGTTCGTAACAGGTTATAGACACTTTGCTCCAGCCTGTGAAAACAATAAAATGTTATCATAAGGCAGGATTGACTTCGATCAGGGGATACATGAGATGTAACATTTCAAATTCTTACTTGTCTAGTAACACTGTCATCCTCTTTAGAGTGACATGAGAGGGTGGATAAAGATTGTCAACATATGACAAAACTTCAGATTGCAACTTTTTCAAATCCCGGTAAGCAAAGGCAGCTTCTCGCATAGTGTCAGCTTTCTTCTCTGGCCAGTCAAAATGCTTCAGAACGGCTCTCTCATCAACCTGAAAAATGGTTTTCATAGTCTTAAATATCCCCTGCTATTTATTTCATAAGGGATATTTTGAAATTTGAATCAGAACTAAAGAAAATATTTTGAATGGGAGTGGGAATCGGTTCAAGCATTTGTTCTACAATCATATGACTTACAAGGAAAGAAAGCTCTTCATCAAGCCATTGAACAAAAGCTAGCACATCTTCAATATTGGCATAAACTGCAGTTTGCAGTTCTCTTATCAAATATCGTACAAAGTCACCTTGTGTTTCAACATCTTCTTTGATCTGCAAAATTTACAACAGAAGAAGAAAAAGATCATATGTTCCTTTGTCAAAATACACCATACTGAATCACATTAATAAAAGCATTAAAGTAAAGCTCAACTCACTGCCAGCAAGTGTGCAGACCGGTTTTCAATTTCCCCGATCATGCTGCTTCGAGCTATTGCTATATCTAGATTTTCAGAATTTCCAGTTGCAGAGGAAATTTTTGAATCAAGCTTCATCAACAAGCGGTAAAACTGGACTACTTCTGGAGCTTTCTGCATTGCATCTTTTCTTACCGTTGACTTAGAATGACTGGCATCAACAGAGGAGGTAGGTGAAGGCAGAGGAGGTGGTGCTGGTATGTTCCTAAGACCTTTTGGAGTTGGAGGTGGTGGCACGCTGCTTGGATCTTTTGGAGGCACAGTGGTTAAGACTGCAGAAGTTACCGATGAAGGTTTTGGAGGAGGGCTTGGTATTCTTAATGGCCTCTTTGTACCTTCTGCACACATAAATTTTGTCAAAACAAGCTGTTTGGCATTCGATGCTTCCTTTTCCCCTTTCTTTTGCTCTTCAATTTCCTTCTCCCCAACATTTTGCCCATCCCTTTTCATCTTATCACGCTCATTTTGAAAAGAAATTGTGTGTTTGTCTTTAGATTCGGTGTGTTTTCCTGTAAATTCTGAAGATAATGTCCTTGAAAGAACAGGCGAGGAGGCACACATCCCATTTGACCGTTCAAGTTTCTTGGACTTGTCATAAAAAAAATTGCAATCAGTTAATGCTTGTATTACACAAATTCAGCATGGAGAATGCTCCTAAATCTACACTAACATTTTCTAATTAAGTTTTGCATTTGAGTGATCATTCCACTGAAATTTTATTGGAGTTTTGACAGCAGAGATATAACTTGTTTATAAAATATCACTTTGAGACACAATACCCTATCAACTCAACATCCTAATGAAAATCTTAAATTGCTCATATCTCTAACAGGTTCTATGCTTTGCTTGTTGTTGAGAAAAAATATATACACTTTGATAGGTTTTACATACCAATTTGGTTTAAAGGGCGTTAAAAGTCATCAGGATCATCATATGAGTTTCTCAAGAGTGACGGAAAAAATGTTAGGCAGACTCACCTCATCAGGATTGCTAAGAGCAAGAATTTGTGATTCAGCTTTTACAAGCTTGTTTCCCACTCCTCTTTTCTGCTGCATAATTTCTGCAGTCATGTTTTGCAGCTGAGCAAGTTCCGCTTCAAGTTCTGAATTCCTGTTTTGCAGCTGAACAACTTGAATTTCCAAGTCTGTTAGCGTATGTGATTTCTTTTGAACAAGTGCATCATATTCTGCTCTCTGTGCTTTTGCAAGCTTGTCTGTCATTTCTCTTTTCTGCTGCACAAGTTCTGTAGTCATGTTTTGTAGCTGAAAGACTTTGGTTTCAAGTTCCACATTCATTTTTTGCAGCTGATCAACTTGGGTTTTCAAGTCTGTTGTTATCTCCAAATTATTTTGAATATTTGCATCATATTCAGCTCTCAAAGAAACAACTCTCGTATTCAAGCCCTCAATTTCAGTACACTTTGCGCTGAGCACTTTCTCCAATGCAGTAATCTTATGCAATGCTCTGACCAGGTCTTTTTGCTCATGGAGAAGTTCATTTCGAAGCGACTCCTCTGTTTCTTGCAACCCCTTGACTGATCTTTTCAGCTGTCGTATTTCATGTGTAGGACAACATGAATCAATTTGTTTGGTAAAACTGCAGCCAGAATCCAAATTAACAGACCCCCGAGACTGTTTCAAAGAAGCAAGACCCTCGCTTGTCCTAAGCTTCGAATTCATCCTAGCTACAGAGGACTTGTTACTTCCAAATTCAGGGTCTTGATGAATTTCCAAGATGGGAATTCCTGTGCCTTTTTTGGCAGCCTCGTTTCTAAGACCTATTGGATTTCTGGCATGAGCTCTAACAGAAGTCTGATCACCCTTTTTCATATTCCCTTCCACAGAACTTGTCTTCATTTTTGTCCTCATTTCCTTTGAGGCTCCATTATATGCCGCAGATCTCCGGGCCACATCTGTAACCTTTGCACCATTGACAGAGTTCTTGCTCTGAGTGCTCAATTTACTACTTTCATTACTCGATTTTGTAGCTGTCCCATGCGTGATTTCACCACCAGGAATCTCTTCCTTCATCTTTGAACCCTGTTGTACCTCTGTTGCTTCAAAATAAAAATTGCAAATCTGCTTACTCTACATAATTTTACACAGAAAAACTTCAAATTCCTAAAAAAACTCGAACAAAATCTTTGAGATTTGGCAGGAAAATGGATTGAAAATGTGTTCAGCAAACAATAAAAACCAACAAAAGAAGAATTCTATGATTAGCCACTATTTAGCTGTAAATTTCTAAGGATAGACATCAAATTAGCTGGAAGCCTTTCACGAAATTTACAGTAAGAATAAAAATGCTTCAAAGCCTTATGCATATCCATTCAACATGTATTATCGAACGAGATGCACGGCAACAACTTTAACGGTTGCTCGTATAATTCGCCTTCTGCAAAGGCCTCTATTCGACACACAAAATTAGGCAAAACCACATAATTTCTTCGATGTTTTCAAAGATTTTTAACTAAACAATTCTTCGAGTATATCAAAGAAATTAAAAATAGGCAAAACTACAGAATTTCTCCGAGGTTTCCAAAGATTTTGATCTTTTCCCCCCTTTGTTTCATGGAGAAAAATAAAGCAACATTATCTACGGCCAGAATCACGGGAGCAACACAGATAAAAACTAAAAATCTTTGCAAAACTCTATGTTGAGCATTGTCTTCCAATAAGTATCAGATAAATCCGAGGTCAACAAATATAATGACGAAAAAACAGAGAATAATGCTAAATGCATGAAATCATATGTTACAAACAAAAGCAAGGCGGCAAAATGTCCTATCTAACGAAACAAATATCTGCAAAAAGCCAATTCCAAGCGGCATATACAGAATTAGATATTCTGAACGCACATTTGTGAAGTTAAATATGTAAGTATGATTAGTTACTGTGCCATTTCATTTCATTTTTCATTGCTCTTATTGCCCATAAATGTGTGGACTTGAGTCATGGTGTGATTAGTTCCTCATTCCAGCTTAAATCTGCAGAAAATTTTCAGATTTGTTACTTACTCCGGTCTACTTAAGCCAGAAACTTGCATATTTACCATTACTTCAGGAAAAAAAAATATAAATCTGCAGAAATACTATATGTTTACCAGTGTAAACCTTCTGACTCAAGAAAAAAAAAATCATTATTTGGGAAAATGGTCACTCTGGCTTACAAATTTTCCAGTATTTAAAAAGAAAAGCAATGCAAATGCAACAATTTACCTGTAACATTATAGGGAGATGGCCAAAAACAATATCCCTAAGCTTTTAGTAACCCCGTGATATCTGCACAGAAAATAACATTTCCTTAACATTTATGTCAGTAAGCACTTTTATACTGCAACTAAATTTTCAAATAACAGCAAAATTAACTACAGCTGTTTGTTATTGGGCATGGAATACTCACTAAAAGCCAAATTTTCGCAGAGAAATCAAGAAACTGTCGAAATGTTTCGTGTTTCGTGCAAAACGGCCTCTAAAACTTTCAAAATTCTTTGTATAATCTCAAAGGCCGTCCATTTTAGGCTTATTTTGTCGGATTTTATTCGTATGCATGCGAATTTAGTAGATTATCTGCATATAAGTGGGCTCTTTGACGAAATTTCTGCTCTGAAACTTTCGAAAATTTGGATGAAATTTAGAGTTTGTTTGCAAAATGTTTTACAAAATTCCTCAACTCAGTGGCTTGCAAAGAAACTTTTGGGTGGTTTGAATTTTTTTAACATTTTATGTTAGAGAAGAAATTAGCATTTACTGTTAATAATTTTTTTTCCTGGGTCGAGGGGGAAGTTGTGAACAGAATTTGGTGGACTGTAAAAAAAAGATTAGTTTTTATTTTTTTTGAAGTATTATTTTGGAAGATATTTGGGACGCTCTAAGGTTAAATAGATATCACCCATTTTTTACACTTTTCTACTCCCATGGTAACTAGAAATATTTAGAAAGTAAACGAATTTCCTTTTTTAAGCACTCATTATATTAAGTGACTAGTGAGTTTGAAATTATCAATTTAATTAGTATTTATGAGTTATTTTAATAGTGAAGAATTTGTATTTTTGAAAAGGAGATTACAAATTTATATTTGAATGAAATACTTTTAATTATTTTTATGAGACGAGAATGGTTTATGCTATCGCTAATTATTTTGATTGTTCTAATCGTTGAGATTGCAAGGTCAGTGATATTTTTTAGAAGGTGACTCCTCTCACTGATTTGAATTAACACTTTCTCGACCCTTTTTATTTTGTTATCGTCAAATAGTTCTATCATAGAACTAACTCCAAGTGTTTCTTCATTTTGACTCAGATGTCTATGTACTTCAGATATTCAAAGAAGAAATGTTTCTCAGTGTCAACTGCCCTTGTATTGCATAAAACAAAATATTCTCTCCCCACTCTTCTTTAGGTGTCATCCATCTACATTTCTCACATCTGAGTCTATGGGAGCTAGTCCTTAGTTAAGCAATGAGGATATTTTCCCTCCATTTAATTTCAAACCTTATATATATATTTTTCCAATATTTGTACGATAGATTGAACTCTGTAATATAGTGTTATCACTTTTTACTTTTTTTCTTCTTCCACATACTTGTTCGAAACTTTTCATTCACATATTTTTTAATGTTTTTGTTGAGATTTCCCTATTAATCTGCACGTTTTCTATTTTTTCCAAGTAATATAATACCTTTGTCATATTGAAAAAGTTATTATTTTAACAAAGATAATTTCATAGTAAATTGAAGCTTTAATTCCAAAATTATTTGTGATTAGATGCTTTTAGATTTTTTTTGTTTGCTTCCATTTTGAACTCATCATTCCACTAGCTCATACCTCATAGTGATATGACACCACCGACGTGACAAGTAAGTCGAATAAGACCCTAGTGGCCTTCCAATCCCATAATCTAGCATTTCTACATCTTAACATTATGCACTAAATATGTTCCTTTCCTTTCTAATACTCGTCATTTGGAATACCTTTAAGTGCCTCTTGACATTGTGGACCGTAAAAGGTCTTTCCTTCCCTTTCTAATACTTGTTGTTATTTGTAATATACACTCTTCTTTGTCTTTATGTTTACAAAAAATACAAAGTTCACAGAAAAGCTTAAACAACCAGTATAATCTGTTTTTGATTTTAGTTGAAACAAAACTATCAATACTCGATAATTGAATTACATAGAATGTCGGTATCTCTGCCTATATTTTAGAAATAAACATATAATGGATTTACAATATTGAGTAAGCATGCATTTAAATCAGTGAGTTTCTTTGGTTAAGCAGCGACGAGCAAGGGGCATCCACACTGTCAAAATTCCCTGAAGCACAACCTTGACCTTAACTACTTGACTCTCTATATTGAGTATGTAGAAAGATTTGTACTCTAATAGATGGATATAAACAACCATCATCCTCACTAATTAAACTATAATCCTTTCGATAATAAACTCTTTACTTAAAATTATATCTAATAAAAAAATAATTTACAACGTAATTTTTATTTTATATATTTAAAACGAATTTAAACTTTAATAAATATTAAGCTAGATTTTTCAACATACCCGTCCCTATCACTCAAAGGCAACCTTCAATTATAATATACCTTTATATTACCAATCTACGTTAAACCACAACCTAGTCTTAAAGAGGATATATCTTATTATTATTTATTAATTTATTTAACATTTCATAGCGTTGAGGGATGAAGGGGAGCAACCGAATGATGTTGCTCAATCACACTCCGTACATTCCGTTTATAATTTAATAAGACATTCTTTACGGGGCCCACCTAAAATATGTGATTCAATTTGTTTGCCATGCTTGTCCTCTTTTAAGTATTTGGAAATTGATATTTCCCGTTGTAACGGGGTAACATGGCCAACATCTATGTTTTTGTTGGTTTTTTTAATAAGATAATTATAATTATTATTAAGTCGGAGGTTTATACGGTACGATAAGGTTTTAGGATTCATCTCATAAGAGTTGTTTGGATCCATTTCAATGTCGATATATGGTATGCAGATAAAATCTTTGTCATTTCTAATAAGTGGTTTACAGGGTTGGCATATTTTATTTAACTGCGTTCAATTGATTCAAATACATAGATATGGTATATCGCAGTTTTCCCATATATCAACCTAATGTTTCTTACAGAAACATGTTTCACAACTATATCCTCGAGGCTCTCTTCCTGTGTTTTTCTAACATTAGCCACAAGCTCATCATGATACTTTGCCATTTAAAAAAAGCTTATGATGCATTATGCGCAAAAGCAAGTTAATCCATAACAATCAAACTTATAAGATTACACAGATCGTCTTGTGCAGTGCAACAACAATATTACTCATCCATAAAACAAAAAAAACATTGCAAAGTCAAAGTGCTTTACAGGGGTCATTTATGTTGTAATCTCTTCTTCCTTCAGTAGAAAATCCACCATGCACTCAGTTGAGTTCCTGGGCCTTTCTACCACCTCCTCTATTCCTGGAATATGGCAACAATACTTATGGTGAATATACCCTGAAAACCAAAATTTCAATTATCAACGCCTTGGAGAACAATTGTGTCGCATGACTCGCTTCCACATGCCTTGTATCGTAACATGTTTCCATGTATATCCACATTTAAATAATATTTTCCCCATTTGAAAATTATGTCAAAGTCATTGATAAGATGGAATGTCTGGTGCCAAATTTGCTTGCCACGTAATGTCGTCTACTATTACTACTACTCCTCTTCCTCAATTATAAAATATAATATTAATAATAATTTAAAATAATATTATGTTATATAGATTATTAATTATAATACTCAATAACATTATAATTTATTAATAATATATTATTATATTATATAATATTAGAATATGTTTCAATGCGGAATCTATAATGAGATATATTATTATATTATATAACATATTATAGAGATTTGTTGATTATTTAATTTTTTACATTTTTCAGTTTATAAGTTTAAAATTTTAATTACAAACTTATTATTGAAAAAAATTAATATAAAATGTTTAAATATAAATTTATTAAATTAGTATGAGTAATTTATCAAAGGTATAACTAAATATTCATTGTAACCTTTATAAATGTAAAATTATGTTTAGATATATAATAATCAATAATATATTTAAATAATATCCATTAATATTGTAATGAAGACAATAATCTTTCTCTATCATGACATATAGATATCTCTTATCTCATATAATTTATATCTACACATGCGACTACGTTAAATTTTAAATTGTCATGTCAATGTAACAGTCTATTACAAAATGATACATGTTAGTTATATGAAAGTAAGGTGGGTTATTTTCTATTATTAAGGGTGGAGGAGGACATCATGAGAGTTGACTTGATTGCAATATGGCTCCATGTCTCATGTCAAACTCAAATGAGCGATGCAATGTTGTTGATGCTAGATCAATGCATTGTCCTCCTAGATTCAAGCTTGTAACTTTCATTCATCCTTGATGCCACTATATTGACCCCTAAATTAATTACATCATGCTTAAGAACATACATAAACACCATACTTAGACCCATGAATGAAAGGGCAAGGCCATCCAGAACATGCAAATAGTGAAATATTTCACGGTGATATGAGTAACAATGGTGAGGGGTAATGCTAAGGTATGTCCGATGATATTGTACATCAAGGGGCTCAAAACATCACCAAAACTGGACTCAAGATAGCTTTTAGATTTACATGGCCATCACCCATCACAAATGTGTCTTTACATTGCAAGGTGGCAACATCTTGAATGGCTTTTTTTAATTGCCAAGTGTGGATGAGGATGTCATGAACGCTGATTTGATTGCGAGAGAGCTCCACGTCTGATGTATGGCTCAAATTAACGATACAATGCCATTGATGTGGGGGCAAGATATTGAGGTATAAGAACCTATCTTGTATCTTTTATTTGTATATGCTACAAATTTCAAATTGATAGATGTGACATGCCACTAAACTTAGTACATGTATCTTCCTAGGGTTCATCGAGTTTGTCATTTTAAATACTCAATCATTTCTAGTCACTATCACCATCAAATTCACCTATGAATCTTTCATTGCTTCCATGTTATGTATGGCCTTTCCCTTCCCCACAATTTGAAGTGACGTACAACTATCAATTTACACTCTATCCTTTTCAAAAGCCTCTTTCATCCATGGAATATTATCTCTATCCTCCAAGGTCAAATCCCGATAATGTGTCACACATGGAGTCTAATGCATAGTTCCATCATTGTCCGTAAAAAGCCTCCCAAACAGTCTTGCAATCAATATCATTATCTATAAGGAATTGGCCCCCATTTTATGGCCCCACCTCTATCACAACATCATCAAATAAAAAAAAGAGTTTCTCACCCAATTTTATTATATTAGATGCATAGATAATCTTAATAAAAATTGTGACAACGTCATATGACACAAGGAAGTTGATGGGTGCATTCCCTACATTCTTAGACAAGTCATTAAATATATGACCCCTATTTTCCATTGAGATGACCCATGTTTGATCATGTATTAGATAATTGAAATAGTTCCATAAAAGTTACAAATTGCATTGATATAAGTGACATGTCATTAAACTCTGCAAGTGTATATCCATGAGGTTCTTTGAGTCCATCACCTTAAATGCCTTGCCATTGTTTCTTTCCAACATTTCCCAACTCACCTTAAAATTTTTCACCACTTTCATGCTCTATAATAATGTATTTGGATGTCAACATAAGTTCATGTAAAGTAATTGTGGGGGTAAACTGATCGAGATCTAAATTGCCATGCACACAATTTAAATAAATTTGAGTTCATACAACACATGTTTATATAATACACATAAATTGGGAGAGAGAGGTGGATCTATAATGTCCAAACAAGTAGTGATGAAAGTGATGATGAAGAACGTCTAAATAGGATATGGAAATGCATGAGTGGGAAATCTTATCTCGTACACACCCATCTAGAAATGCTGAGCTAGATGACATTAACATGCTTGGACTCCGTGACTTTGACAACAAACATAACTAAAATCATTCAAATATCCTACTCAACCTGCACATAATTTCACAACAATTTATAGATTCACAACATGCAATTTGAAAAGATGTAAACATTTAAGTGAAGCAACAAACCAATATCATATGAGTTGTCAAACACTCAACAAATAGCCTTTAACATAATTCACCAACATGCTAAAAAAAGCCCACAATGTACATTGATTCGAATTATTGTACAAGGAACATGAGGAACATGGAAATCTTACTTGATAAGCATAATCAAACATGCTTTGGATAAGCTTCTAGGAAAAAGCAAGTCTCCCCTACTTCTTCTTGCTCCAACTGGCATTGAAACATTTAGCATAAATGCATCGACAATATATTCAACACTTCATATCCCTATCCAAGAAATGAAAGCGCTAAAGGGACAAATGTTAACAACTTTCCAGGAAGAAATGAGACACATTCAATATGTACTCATAGATGAAATGGGTTTTATAGGGCCAAAGATGCTTAGTAAGATAAATAATCGATTCCGTGAAGCATTTCCTCAACAAAATAATAAAGACTTTGGTGGTTGCTCAATTATACTCATTAGACCCCTGAAACAACTCCCACCTATAAACGACACTCCAATGTATGTAGGCAGATCTTTTGGGTGTACTGACAATAATGCATAATAAGCAATTGTTGAAATCACTAAATATGCCAAGTGCTTTATGTAGAGACAAACAAAACAAGAAAACAAATACATCTAACCACAATGACACTCAGCTTGAGCTCATTATGCTTCTATGTAAGAAACAAAAAAAATATGTTAATATCCAATCTATGGGTGAAAGTAGGATTAGTTAATGGAGCTATTGGAAACATCGTTGACATTGTCTACAACTCATATTCAAAGCCACCTTTCTTATCCATATGTGTAGTTGTTGCATTCAAAAAATACTCTAGCCCCCCATGGGATGTAAAGAATCCTACACATGTACCAATTGCTCCTATTATATGAGGTAATTATCGACAGATGCCTATAAAAATGGCATGGGATCTAACCATACATAAAACACAAGGAATGATACTCAATAAAGCAATAATTAACATTAGAGACATTGATCACCAAGGCTTAACATTTACTACCATATCAAGAGTATGTTTAATCAATGACATGTATATCTCTTCTACATTTACATTTGAACACTTTGCAAGAATGACATAAAATAAATATGTAAATTTCCAAAATTAGAGGAAAAATGATTGACAAAATTACCTCTTACACACCCTTCGTAAAAAATCTAGCTTTGTAATTATTATTATATACAATAAAAGAGAGAGAGAAATATTTGTAACTATTGTTATATACAATGCATTTTTTAGATTCAACACTTTCATTATTAATATATATTATAAAAATTGATATAATATATATATATATATTCTTAATATAATAAATATTATATAATATTTCTACAAAAGCAATCAAAGAAATTGATAACTAAATTACACAACTTAAAACCAAAAAGATTTACAAGGTAGTGAAGATCAAATATAAACACTTAGTAGAAAAAAATTGAAGTACTTTATCGTTGTAGTAAACCAAATACGAACTACTTTTATCCAACCTTCATCTTTTCTTGCACCATGGGGGCAACTGCTAGTTAGAATAATTTGTTGAAGGGGGAATGAAAATAAGATTTCCATTGTGTGTAAGTGGTTTTCAATAATAAAAAATTGGTGTTGATATCATTTGAATCTTTGATAATAGTGCCCTTCCTGAAAGGCAACATAAATTATTATTCTTATATTATCTTTGTCAAATGTAGCTTTAACATAATTTAATTTAATTTATATCATATTTATCAAAGGTTAAGATTGGTTCATAGATTGTAAAAGATACATTATTAAAAAATATAAGGGGAGGGTAAAAATTATACATCGTGTACAATCTTCATTGATCATGAGAACTTACTAGCTATTTAATATTTTTTTATGTAAAAAATTTAACAAAGTTAGTGTGTTGAATCGAATGCACCGATTGTTTACATGAGATCTAGGGGGAACGGTATGGCACACCCCAAATAATATAAAAGGAAAAAATAAAATATAAAATTAGTAAATGGAAAGCAATAGTCCAACATAATAAAATCCCATGAAGAAGACTAAAAAATAGGAAAGTTTTGTGTAGTGAGATGAACAATATTGCTTTGGAGAAACTCCTCTGATACTTAAAGTAGTGACGTATGTGATAGGTGTAAGGATATGTGAATCATTGAGTCTATGTCATCTTGTTGGTCTACCATATAAGTTTGGAAGATGATCATGAGGCCTTTTCCCACATATGATGTGAGATGGCTAGAAGTAGAATGCAATTAACTTAGTGCAGGTCCCCTTATGGACTTATGTATAACAATCTATTGGCAAAGGTTGAACATCTCCCAGAGGGATAAACATCTATGGTCTTCATAAGACATGAAAGTCTAGGAAGAGCCAAGAGAATCTCTAAAGATTAAAAAAAATGTCCCCTTATCTCATAATAAGGAGAGTATCTGAAAACAAAATGGTCCTTGGTCTCAAAATCCAAAGAAAAAATCTAATAAATATGATGCTACCAAGGGATATGGTGGTATGTATCAATGCAAAAGTAAAGGGAGCAAACTTTGTGTTGAGAAAAGGGAATCCTTAGTCTACAAGGTTAATGGAGTATGATGTACCCCAAAGGTTGGATGAATCGATCACTGTAGTGATCATAATTTTGAATAATAATGTTGTTATGAAGAGAGTGATTTTCTAGGATCAAACCACATGGACTAGAAGTAGGTTTTATAAATATAAATATGAATTCCATTGTTTATTTTTCTCTTGATGAGATAAGGAGAACCTACTAGGAAGTTATATAGTGGTGGCATGTCAAATCAAGATCAATGAGGCAAAATAATGAAGCTCTAACATACCAAAAAGAATCGATCTCATAGTCTGCTTGCTTCATAGAGAATATAAAATCAATTTATACATAAGGTGACCACTCTATGAATTACCTAAGTGTTTGAGTCTATGAATCATTATCACCACATGAAATATTACTAAAGTAATGAGTGGGGATGTGCTAAATTTTGCAAGAATGATTTTGCAACAGACCGATCTTTTGGCATGAATATGTTTAGATAACATCATAGCAAACACTTTGTCTATTATTTTTTGGTTCTCTACTTGAAAGCATGGTCCCTAAACCTCACAATAATATAAGAAGTTGTGTGTGATCAATGAATGAAATAGGTGGATCTTTGTTTTAATATCTTGAAATTGAAGTTGAAAGATTTATTTTTCAACATTGGTGAGCATTGTATATTTATTATTCAATCTAAATTATACACTTGGAGTCAAGCTAAAGTGTAGCCTAGATAAGAGGACCCCAAATATACATATGAAGAGAGTACCTTGACCTTATCAAATTTTAAAGTAAGATTCACATGGCTGGCCTTATTTTTAGATATGCTAAAAGTCGTCACTTTTGTTTTCCCCAAATTAACCTGAAGCTTATCAATATAAAAAGGAGACTAAGATCTCTAGTTCTCTCTGGAGATCCTTCACTGTGTGAGACATCAAAATAATGTCATCTGAAAATATGAGAATTGAAATAGAGACTCCAAAGAGTAATAAACTTTCTATGTCACCCCATGTAACTAAAATTATTTCCTCTACCTCCTCAATGTAGAGTCTAAAAAGTTTAGGAGAGAGTGGGCAACCTTATTTAACACCTATGGTACCCTAGATATCCTTTCTCTCTCCATACTTGGTTCATCTATTTCCAACTTTGGTCTCATAAAGTGTCATCACAAGAAAAACTACTAAGGGTGGAAGACTCAAAGCCTTAAGCCTATCAACTAGAAAGTTTTTATTATGTCAAATACCTTGAAAAAGTCCACAAAACAACAATATACTCCATGCTTGTTTGTCTTGTCTATATATAAAATATACTAACTTAATATAGTAGGGTTGATGTATTAACATTCTTCTCCTTTATTTGAAATTAGTATTGTTGAATTTATATACATGTTTTTCTTTTTATTGGATAATTAATTAATCAATTTTTTAGTAATTTTGTTTGACTTAATGTTAAGATAAGAGGTATCCATTTTACCAAATTCCTTTAGAATTTAAATTTAATCTACTATATGAAGATTTACACTTTAATAATAACGCAACAATTATAACTTGCCATCATCTATACCAATTAAACTAAATTATTTCTATCATATATATATATATTTACTTTGACTTGTGTTTATTATTTATATATTAATAATTAATTTATAATTATTTACAATAATGTTATTCCTTTGTTCTTACATAAAATTAGAATGTCAACACTTTCCTAAACATTTCTAATGCCATGATTCAAAGAATGTGTATTTTGTTTATGCTTTTATTAATAATATCACTTGTATTTTTTAGTGAGTGAATTTTTCCTCGTTATATTTGAAGCATCTTCAACTTAGAGACCATCATCTTGATCCATTGTTTCCTTAAATATAACTTAATTTTAATTTTTTAGTTGCTCCTTAATATGTTTTAAGATTGAGTTTTTGGTATTTTCTATCGGCTTTCATGTTTTATTCACAGAATAGAAAGCATATTTTTTCCAAATATAACATGTTTTCTTAAGTATTCTTGGAATTAATTTGGTTTATTTTTTCTTAAATTAAGAAGTATAATGTATAATAAGGAATAGGAAGTGTAAATATAAGTGCAATTCTAATAAAACAAAAAAATAGAAAGAATGTCTCCAAAAGAGTATATAAAAATAAATCATGTCCTTTGATGCTTCATTGATTTCACCATATCTACAAGCATGCCACGAGGTCACTTCCTATTTAATTTTCATTAAGAAACAAGTTAAATAAAATAAGTAGTACCTTAGGTACATAACATTGTAAAAGTAAAGTTTTTAGTTAAATGTTGGAAAAATCAAACATTTCTTGAAAGAAAAGGGCTACACATATTTTATCCTTGTAAGCTATGGAGGTATGGAGAGAGTTATAGGTATGAAGAGAGTTATACAAGCCTATGAAGTGTAAAAATAATAAACTTATAATATCATAGTAAGGATAACATATAAATACAAAATATAGAACAAATATGACAAATATGATGTACTTGAAGAATATGGTAATGTGTCCCCATGCGAAGGTGGTGTGAAAAAACTATGAATTATACTAATGGAACCCTCAAATTGTAAGGTAATTAGAGTTGGGTTTACCCTAGAGGTTGGATGAAACCATCCTAAAAGTGAAGATATGCATTATAGTAATTTTAAATCTTTAAGGAAAGAGGTTCCCAAGGCTTTAACCATTTAGACCAAAATTAGGATCTATAGATCACATCTTTAATATCATTCTTAATCTCCCTTATAGATACAATTGATACATAAATTAAAGAATTGTGTGGAAGGAATTTATCCATGTCAATATCTACAAGGCCTAGTAGATTGGAAGCCCTAACATACCAACTGGAGTTGATCCCATGTTGTGCCAACAACATAGAGGATTTGAATGCTTGAGATGGGTACCTGAATAAATCTAGTAAAGATTTGGCCATTTATTTAAGCCTATGTTTTATAGTCACCACTTGGAATATCACAATAATAATGAGTGGGGTTGATTCAACAAGAATGGTCTTAGGAACCACCATTTTAGCATGGAGGTAAGCAATCTTTCAATTTAGCTTAAATCAACTTTTCTAAGATAAGGTCCCCACATTTCAACCCCATTTAGAAGAGTAGGTATACAAAGTGAATGAAAGAGATAAACATTTATTTAGATATCCTAAAACTAAAGCTATAATAATTGTTTCTCAAGAGTGGTGAGGGAAACATATCCTTTTCTTATTCTAAAATCAATAGTTAGTGACAAAGAAAAGGGTGGCCAAGAAAAAGGATGCTAGATACACATATGAAGAGACCATCTCAACCTTTTTACCTTTATAAGTTGAATATATTTTTTTTGGGATGTAATGACCTTTATCCTTATTTATTTTAATATAATTACCTATATTTAATTTAAAGGTGTTATATTATTGCATTGATTTGGTACTTGATTTTAGTTTTTTGATTAAAAAATATAGAGATAAAAACACATGATGGTTTATAACTAGAATGTGGTTGGTTGGTGTTCATGTCCCAAAATAAATGGCAGTTGTTCAAAAATCATGGCTGAAGAATGAGAGTCTTAAAACATATAACTGACAACAATTAGTAATAAGTAATATTAAACACATACAATAGAACCAAACGAAGGAGGTAGTGAATCATCCTTAGGAGGGATGGTAGCCCAAGAATAGGGATCCCATAATGTTGTATGTGGTGCCACCCATCCATACTAAGTTTTATATTATAAAACTCAAGGTACAAGCACACCCCACCCAAGTGGCAGGGGAATAAGCAACCTCGTATCCACACTATCATGAACAGGGAAGGTTCAATGACAAACTTGTCATGTGTTGTCAGACTCTAACCTATCTACTAAGGAGGAAGGGTGAAGAAGAAACTATGAGACCAAAACCACCAGATCCACCACCATCTTGGCACCACTAGAGGAGATCCCTATAGTTGGATATTGGGATGGACCATGCTCATAATACATGTAACACTTCTTCAGTGGTTGAGAAATTCTAACAAGTGCTGAAATTCCAAGGCCACTTATTGACTGGTGCTTGAATCTTAAAGAAGGCATATGTAGTCACATAAAATTCATCATTAGTGTAAAACTAATATGAAATAATCTTATGACTAAACATAACATAATTCATATTTTCCTAAAGCTAAAAAATATATAAACTCTAAAAAATGTAAAGAAAATAAATGTAGGCTAGTCACTGAGCATAATCCTTTAACAAATTCATCCTCCAAGTGATTAGATTTGGGTGAAAAGGCTATGGATCCTCTAAAATACCCCTTGAGCCCATGGGCAAGTCCAAAACAAGTGTTATAAATTTTATGACCTGCTACACACATGACACTTCAGTTGAACAATACCAATGTGGTCTAGTATCCATCCCAATGGAATCACTTGATATATTAAGCACCATAAAAAAAATAACAATCTTAGGCTCAATATTAGCTTCCCATATTTGGTTAAGATGGGTAAGCCAAGTGTAGAGTGAAGAGTTTAGACTCTACCAACTGTGAAACTTATCGATAGATGAAGAAAATGAACTAAAACTTTGATACAAAAAACTTGGAGAGTAATTATTAAATGGCATGTTACAATTCCAATACAAATCCTTCCACCAATTGTTAAGGTGTGGAGCCTAAAAGCTTCACATATGAGCACATTTAACAGTTTCAGGTCTACACAGTCACCGGCGTCGGTTAGGAGCGACCGCCGTCAGTCCAGTGCATTTGAAGAGACGCCGGCGTCGGTAGAGGATCGGCCGACGTCGGTCACAGGCAAGCAGCAGGAACCGGCGTCGGTTACCTGTGCGTCCAGAATGCTATTTCCGAGGATAGAAGCGAGTGTTTGCATGATGAGTTTAAGTCTTAGTCTTAAGTTCGCGTTTCTATTATTAGCAAGATTATTTTTAGAGCCCTTGTTCAAGAGGCTTAACTATTGGTTGTAAGTGCATGCTCAAGTTTCCTAATTCTATATGTAGAATTAGATCTTCTTAGCTTTGTGTGATTATTGTAGTAGTTCATTGTATGTGAATGTTGAAGAACAATACAAAGTTATATCAATCCAGATTGTTGGAATTGATTGTACTTGAGAGAGAGAGCTCTTAAGGGATAGAGATCTAGAGAGAGATCTTGTGCATCTGAGAGAGGTGTGGAAGAAAGAAGTTTCTTCAATTGTATTCCTTTTGTAAAGAGTTTAATACAAGTTTTTAGGGTGGTTTCTTGTATCTCTTGTTCTTTGCTATTATCTGATTCTAGTTACTTATCTATCTGATTTAATTCCGCGGTTTATTGCTTGCATAAGTGTAATCATATTGTTGGTTGATCCCCAATAAGTGGTATCAGAGCCTTGGTTGTAGGTTTAGAGTTTGATATCCAATAATTGGTATCAAAGCTCAGGTTCACTAACAGGTGGTTCATATCTGTGTAGTGTGTATTGATTACAGGTTGCTCACAGGAGTTTCTGTAGAGATTTTTGTTTGAGTGGGAGAAGCAATGGCAGATGAAAGTAAACTGAGAATGGAGAAGTTCAATGGCAAAAACTATCAACATTGGAGAATGCAGATAGAGGACTATCTGTATCAGAAGGATCTATACTTACCGTTAGGTGGGATTGCAAAGAAGCCCACAGACATGGAGGATGAAGAATGGCAAGTTCTTGACAGAAAGGCTCTGGGGTCTATAAGACTGAGTCTAGCATCTACTGTGATATCTAATTTATCACAGGCAAAAACAATGGTAGAGTTGATGACTACTCTAGCAAATTTGTACGAAAAACCCTCAGCTTCTAATAAGGTATATCTTATGAAGCAACTATTCAATTTGCATATGCAGGAAGGTGGATCTGTATCTAATCACCTGAATGATTTCCATGGTATTGTAAATCAATTAAGTTCCATCAAAATTGTATTTGATGATGAAATAAAAGCTCTTTTAATATTATGTTCTTTGCCTGAAAGCTGGCATAGCTTAGTAATGGCAGTTAGCAATACTGCATCTGCATCAAATATTTTAAAAGTAGAGGATGTTGTTAGTGTTATCTTGAATGAGGAAATTCGTAGGAAAAGCACAGAAGAGACATCTGGGAACGCTTTAAGTTTTGAGAGCAGGGGAAGGCAAAAAGAGAAGAGCAAGAAAGGGAGATCAAGATCCAAGTCTAAGGGGAAAGACAGATCCAAATCCAAAAATGGCAGAAGGCCACAATGCTAGAATTGTGGAAAGATGGGGGACATAAGCAGAGATTGCTAGTCAAAGCCTAAGGAGGACAATCAGCACGAAGGAAAAGAAGAAGCAAAGGTTGCAGATATTGCACAAGATGCTTTAATATTCTCTTTGCATAATAACATAGAATCTTGGGTGTTAGATTCTGGTGCATCCTTTCATGCTACCCCTAATAGGGAATATTTCTGTGACTATATCCATGGAGATTTTGGAATAGTATATCTAGGGGATGATGAACCCTGTAAAATTATTGGCAAAGGTAAAGTGCAGCTGAAAATGCAGAATGGCAACACATGGGTGTTGAGAGATGTTATGCATGTTCCTAGCTTGAAGAGAAATTTGATTTCTGCAGGAAAGTTAGGGGATGAGGGCTGTACAGTAACTCTCACAGTATAATCTTGGAAGGTGACCAAGGGTGCACTTGTTATGGCCAGAGGTAAGAGAGTAGGTACTCTCTATTTGTGTAATTGTGTTACTAACAATTCTCCTTCTGTATTATCTACTTCAGATGTGGATGCAAAATTGTGGCACTCAAGGCTTGGCCACATGAGTGAGAAGGGGATGTCAATTCTTAAGTCTAAAGGTAAGCTTTCAGATTTGAAAAGCATGGATCTAGAATTTTGTGAGCATTGTGTATTTGGAAAACAGAAAAGGGTTAGTTTTCTCAAGACTGGGTCTACAAAGAAGAAGCATAAGTTGTAGCTTGTTCACACAGACGTGTGGGGACCGGCTCAGGTAGCTTCTATTGGAGGATCACAGTACTATGTTTCGTTCATAGATGATTCTACAAGAAAGCTATGGATCTACTGTATTAAGAAGAAATCTGATGTATTTGAGACTTTTAAGATTTGGAAAGCTATGGTTGAGAATGAAACAGGGAAAAGATTAAAGTGCCTGAGATCAGATAATGGTGGAGAGTTCTGCAGTTATAAGTTCAACTGGTATTGTTACATGCATGGAATCCATAGGCAAAGGATGGTTCCAAGGACACCTCAGTAGAATGGAATTGCTGAAAGGATGAACAGAACAATCATGGAGCATGCAAGATGTATGAGATTGCATGCTGGTTTGCCTTTAGAGTTTTGGGCAGAAGCTGTTGACACTGCAGTGTACCTGATTAATAGAGGACCCTCTACAGCTTTGGATGGTGGAATTCCAGAAGAGGCTTGGACAGGTAAAAAGGTAGATCTCTCTTTTCTCAAAGTTTTCAGTTGTGAAGCCTTTGTGCATGTAGATAAGGAAAATAGAAAGAAGCTCGATGCTAAGTCTATGAGGTGCACGTTTATTGGCTATGGCTCAGATGATTTTGGTTTCAGATTTTGGAATCTAGGAACTAACAAGATAATTAGGAGTTGTGACATTGTTTTCAATCAAAAAGTGATGTATAGTGATCAGTTGAAGAAGCTGAATCAATCTGGGTAGAGCAATAGTGAATTGGATGAGGTGATGGTCCAAAATGAGCTCACGGGAAAAAGAAATAATCACTTGCAGGAAAACACAGAGACCGACGTCGGCAAGATAGGAACCGACGTCGGCAGAACAGGAACCGACGTCGGTCAGGAAGAACCAGTGTCGGCCAGTAACAGGTCTGGAGGTGACCGAGGTCGGTCACTGTCAGAGAATTTGGGTGGACAGCGTGTTGTGAACGAGTCTCAGACACCCATCAGGAGGTCTGAAAGGGTAAGTAAGCCTCCAATTAGATATTCTCCTTCTTTATTCTATTTATTGCTAACTGATGGTGGAGAACCATAAAGTTTTGAAGAAGCAATACAGGTGGAGTCCAAGAGTCAGTGGGAGCGTGGCATGGTTGAGGAGATGGAGTCCTTAAAAGAGAACCAAACATGGGATTTAGTTGAATTGCCAGATGGTAAGAGAACACTGAAGAATAGATGGACCTACAGGTTGAAAGAAGGTGAGAATGGACAGATGAGATATAAGGCCAGATTGGTAGTGAAAGGATTTGCACAAAAGCCAGGGATTGATTTTGGTGAGATTTTTTCTCCTGTTGTTAAAATGACTTCTATAGAGATTGTACTGTCTTTGGTTGCTGTTGAGGATTTGCATCTTGAACAGCTAGATGTTAAGACAACATTTCTTCATGGAGATTTGGATGAGGAAATTTATATGGAACAGCCAGAAGGATTTGAGGTCAAGGGTAAGGAGAAGTTAGTGTGCAGATTGAAGAAAAGCTTGTATGGCCTCAAGCAAGCTCCTAGACAGTGGTATTTAAAATTTGACAGGTTTATGACTGAGCATGGCTATAGTAGGTGTCAATCTGACCACTGTGTATATTTTAAGAGATTGGATAATGGTAGATATATTATTCTATTGTTGTATGTAGATGATATGCTGGTTGCAGGATCACACATGCAGGATATCTCTGAGCTTAAGGTGAAATTAGCTCAAACGTTTGATATGAAGGATTTGGGAGTAGCAAAGAAAATCCTTGGCATGAGCATTCAGAGAGACAGGAAAAATCACAGGTTGATATTGTCTCAAGAGGATTATGTGGACAAGGTGTTGAAACGGTTCAATATGCAGGATGCTAAATCGGTAAGCACACCTTTGGCTGGACATTTTAAATTGAGTAAAGAACAATGTCCTAATTCACATGATGAGGTAGAGTACATGAGTAAGGTTCCATATTCTTCCGCAGTAGGGAGTTTGATGTATGCAATGGTGTGTACTAGACCGGATATTGCCCAAGCAGTGGGAGTTGTAAGCAAGTATATGGCCAATCCAGGTAAGGAGCATTGGAAAGTAGTTCAGTGGATCCTTAGATATCTGAGAGGAACCAACAGTAGGCACTTGTGCTATGGAGGTTTAGATACTTCTCTACATGTTTATGTAGATTCAGATATGGCAGGTGATTTGGATGGCAGGAGGAGCACTACAGGTTATGTTTTCACTATAGGTGGAACGACGGTTAGCTGGATATCTAAGTTGCAGAAGGTTGTTGCCTTGTCAACTATAGAAGTAGAGTATATTGCAGCCACAGAAGCTAGCAAAGAGATGATATGGATGACACGGTTCATGGAAGAGCTTGGAAGGGAGCATGGAAGTTGCAGATTGTATAGTGACAGTCAGAGTGCAATCCATTTGGCTAAGAACTCAGCCTTTCATTCAAGAACAAAGCACATACAGCTAAGGTACCACTTCATACGGCAGGTATTGGAAGATGGTGATTTAAAGCTGGAGAAGATTCATACAGATAGGAATCCTACTGATATGTTAACCAAGCCAGTTACAAAGGAGAAGTTGAATCTTCATTCAACTTCTGTTGGTCTTCATGATTGAGTTGAAGATGGAGGAGCTAGAAGATGTTGCTGTATAGGTACTGGTGCAACTGTTTATCTCCAAGTGGGAGATTGTTAAGGTGTGGAGCCTAAAAGCTTCACATATGAGTGCATTTAACAGTTTTGGGTCTACACAGTCACCGGCGTTGGTCAGGAGTGACCGCCGTCGGTCCAGTGCAGTTGAAGAGACGCCGGCGTCGGCAGAGGATCGACTGACGTCGGTCACAAGCAAGCAGCAGGAACCGGCGTCGGTTACCTATGCGTCCAGAATGCTATTTTTGAGGATAGAAGCGAGTGTTTGCATGATGAGTTTAAGTCTTAGTCTTAAGTTCACGTTTCTATTATTAACAAGATTATTTTTAGAGCCCTTGTTCAAGAGGCTTAACTGTTGGTTGTAAGTGCATGCTCAAGTTTCCTAATTCTATATGTAGAATTAGATCTTCTTAGCTTTGTGTGATTATTGTAGTAGTTCATTGTATGTGAATGTTGAAGAACAGTACAAAGTTGTATCAATCCAGATTGTTGGAATTGATTGTACTTGAGAGAGAGAGCTCTTAAGGGATAGAGATCTAGAGAGAGATCTTGTGCATCTGAGAGAGGTGTGAAAGAAAGAAGTTTCTTCAATTGTATTCCTTTTGTAAAGAGTTTAATACAAGTTTTCAAGGTGGTTTCTTGTATCTCTTGTTCTTTGCTATTATCTGATTCTAGTTACTTATCTATCTGATTTAATTCTGCGGTTTATTGCTTGCATAAGTGTAATCATATTGTTGGTTGATCCCCAACAAAAAGGCTATGGATCCTCTACCATACCCCTTGAGCCCATGGGCAAGTCCAAAACAAGTGTTATAAATTTTATGACCTGCTACACACATGACACTTCAGTTGAACAATACCAATGTGGTCTAGTATCCATCCCAATGGAATCACTTGATATATTAAGCACCATAAAAAAAATAACAATCTTAGGCTCAATATTAGCTTCCCATATTTGGTTAAGATGGGTAAGCCAAGTGTAGAGTGAAGAGTTTAGACTCTACCAACTGTGAAACTTATCGATAGATGAAGAAAATGAACTCAAACTTTGATACAAAAAACTTGGAGAGTAATTATTAAATGGCATGTTACAATTCCAATACAAATCCTTCCACCATGCCATTTATGGATAAATCCATCACTTGTGCATCATAAAATCAAACATAAGTTCCTATATATGTAAAATAAAAGGAATATCAAAAGTGAATAACTTATACTTTCTATACAAAATGGGCCATGGAGTTTAATATCAAGACGAGATAAGATATTTTAGGATACAAATGTCATTTTGGAAAATTTGGAGTGATTTAAAAACAAGATATTTTAAAAACATAATGTTTTTACTATAATTAATAGGGGATCAATAGATATTATTATCATTGAACTAAAGAATCAATATAAATCCATTACTATCCAATTTGAGAAATGGTTTGCCTATAAACATCAATGATACTCATGTCTCCTTTGTCCTATGAGAGACAACATATTTCCAAATCTACCTTATGATTTTTTTCAATATCATCATAGTATGCATTGGATGGCGCCCAATAAGAAGAATAACATACATTTGTAGTAGCAAGAATCACAGTATAAATTTAGAATCCCCTTGCCAAGAACAAGGGTTTGGTAATCCAAAATTATATTTTATTTTATATTCTATATAAAACATATTTCCATAGTTTATAAGGGGAACTTTCAAAGGCAATATGGATACCCAATAATTTTAACATTTCCCACTTTTTAATCAACTTCCACTAAAATTCATTCAACCAATCTAGCATCTACATCATACTCTAGTGGTAGCATTGAATTTTGGACCATTGTAAACTCAATACAAAGGATTTGTAAAAGGAATCAATGTTTTCCATATCTTTGTAAAATAATGTTCATTATAAAAAAGAGTGATAATAAAGTCATTAGTGAAATGGCTATTAATACACTGACTCTTCCTATTCAGGAGTATGATTCCTTGAGTTAGACCTTGCTTAGCTCTATAGGACAAAAAATAACCCAAAGGTTATGTACCCAAAACATATAACACATGAGCTAATAGGAAACCTTGTCTAATTAAGTGGAAAATTCCAAAGCTGTTAGACTTAAAATTATTAATGTTTAAACAAGTTGTTTATTAGGAAAAAGGGTTTGTAAAATATAGAGAAAATATTCAAACCCTAAATGTTTGAGCATGGAAATAATAAAATGCCATTTAATATGGTCATAATTTTAAAAAAAATATAGTTTAGGAAATAAATTCAACTAATGGGAGGTATGATCCGATTCTATCCATTCCCAAATAATAATGATATTGTCAAGGATGTAATGACTTTTGATGAAACCTATTTATTTGGGTTTAACAATTATAAAAAGAATGTATTGTAAGTGGATTGCTAGAGATTTAAAAATGTATTTTTTAATAATTATAACAAGCTACTATATTTACAAATTTTTTAACTTGGGAACTCTTGATTTATGGCTAAATTTAATATTTACTTGATTAATAAGGTCCTTAAAACAATTATCTTAAGAGATTCTTGGTAAACTTGAAGCAAGAATAACATAGAAAAAATGTCATGTGGATTTGTAAAACTCACAAGGGACCCCATTGAATCCTATTGATTGATCATTAGCCATGTTTTTTATTGTTGCATATAATTATTAAAGAGAAATCAAGGCATCACAAAGATGTAGAGCAAATGGGTTAACATTGTTGCCAATGAGGAACAATGTAAATACATTCCTGCAAAGCTTAAGTTTATTCCACAGAATCCTCCTGAGCCTGGAACACTATTTTGTATTGATCCACAAAGTGTGAAGATATCTCAATAAGTTATATTTGGTGGCCATGAGCAAATTTAATAACCATTAAATATACTCTCTGACTTGTTTGGCCCTTAAAGATATGAAAATATATTTCAAGGACCAATCTCCCACTTTGAGGCAATGTAGGCGAGCATAGATTTGAACACCTTTGGCAGTGTTGTATTTTACAAGCCTAAGATTGTGTTTGATATGAGAATCCACTACCAATAAATGAATATAAAATGGAATATGATTGAGATACATCATAACCCTTTGGTGGAATTATTTGGCCAAGGAATTATCAACATGCTTTCAAACCTTTACCACTTTCTTACTATAATGTCTGAGAAAGGTGGTGCTTAGTAGCATGAGCCAAACATGGCACAAGGTTCCAAACTCATGTATTGAGTTGATGGTACTCTCATGAGCAAGGATTGAAATTTTTCTAAATAACTAAGTACAAGGTATTTTATGAATTCCATGTCTACATTTTAGTTAGAAAGTGATGTAACTATGGCTAGCATGGAAAATCTCTTGGGGGATGGTGATAACATGCTTGGAAATGCCATGAATTGTGAGCATGTTTTTCTTGGTGAGAATCACATGGTTTGACATTTTCAGGATGTGGTTAGGGCCTGCATAGAAACTAGGTCACTTAAACTAAGGATTTGTGCTACTACACCACCATCGAAAGAGAGGGTCTGATAACCCACAACAATTTTTAAGATAAAACAAAGTTTCATGCTCTCCAATGTACCAACACATTGACAACATGATCCTTTTACTCAAGAATATAAACCATATTAAATTCTCCATAGATAAGTTATTTGAAGATAATCAAGTTATATGCACACAAACACCATAAAGTCACTCTTTATGGGCTATCATTAGGCAAGTAGACATTAATGAGGTCCAAAGCATGGCCATTAATATCAAGTGTGACCCACATAAAATGATGAAATAATTATTCCTTCAAGGAAATAAATTATGATATGATATTGGGTAAAATCAATATGCTAACTGGGCTATGCCCATCCTTGTGACAGGTGGTGAATTTACATCTGACCAAATAAATTTTCATACAGTTTGTTGAATAAATATAGAAAATTTAACTTACTGTACATCGTAGATAATATCAAAGGCACCAAGTTGCTTACAGGTAGACCAAATAAAGTATTTTTAGAGGACTCTATGAAGTTGTACACATTCCATGAGAGAATATTCATAAGGTGGAATCCTCATGTAATTCCCCTTGACAATATTCAGACACTTCCTCAAGACCTAGAGTTGAATACTTCTTATTCAAAAGGGGTTTATGGTTTGGTAATAAATTATTCCTCAGAAAGATGGTGTGGCACTTGGTCCCATTTTCTCCCCTTGGTTAATCACCTCCACCTTGAGTAAATTTTCATGAGATCCTAGACAGTGGAGGATTCACTCTGGATTGTTAGAATAGGTTATTTACCCTAGCTCATGTTCACCTAGGTATCTAGTTATTCCCACCCACTTATGTGTGGATATTTCATTTATTTTATTTTAGATATTATGAGATATTACATATTTATCTCTTATATATTATGGGGATAATTTTTAGTTATTTCTATCTTTTAGGAATATTTATATCTTAGTCCTAGGTTTGATATCTAGATTGATCTCTTAGTTAGGATTGATATTCGTTGCCTATATATGTAAGGCTCATTCATTGTATTTAATAAGATTTTGGAGATGTAATATATGATATTTATTACTTTGTTTTACATATCAATTTTTAACCCTTTATTTTACATATCTTTCTTTTTGTGATGTTCTTTATTGTTAACCCCTAAGGTTTTACTACTTGGAATGATCTAGTTATCATTCCTTTCATGGTATCATAGTAATAGGTGTTGCAACCATCAATTTGTGTGTTTGATGTTTCAAGGGTCTATTCATATATCAAAATTTCTTTGTGGAATAGTGGAGGTGTGATATAGTTTGAGGCAATTGTGGAAACATTGTATTAATTTTTCTTTGTAGTTTGCTTTGTTTATGTATTCTTGTAGGTCAATCATACCTAAATGTGGAGGAAACCCACAACTGGCCATGCCATTATATTTTACATCTATCTTCAACTTTACCTATATATTTCTATGTTTTTTTCATAACAACAACTATTGTCTTTGTCATTTTACATCCTCAACACACATTTTTGGCAGAGGAAGGTGACATACTAGGCATTTTTTATTCACGTGTATTCAAGTCAGGTCTTTCATGCAACTTATAGATCAACATTTTTTATTGAATTTTTATGAAGCTTTGGCATGCTTGTACATTTTATATGATGGCCATGTTTCTTTATTTACGTCTTGCCTTAGATCTTACATGCACTGCACTAGTAGTGTGACATTCAATCAAGTTTTAAACTTTAACCAATAGAAGGGAGCGGTGACATTCAACCGAGTGTTAAAGTTAAACCAACATAAGGGTAAAATATTCATCTCCTTTTTTCCTCTCTTTTATGCCAGTCACACATCCACCAAAAGCCTTAACCCCTTGGTTACATGGTATGGTTGCATGGGCCCCCCTTAAATTTAGATTCCTACTAGTGGGGGCTTAAGTGTAGCCCATTTTTTTCCTCCAATCATTTCATTTATTTTCCAAGTCCAATAATGGGTAAACTTGTATAAGCTATAACTTTTAAACTGTGACTCGAAATCGAGTTCTATTTTTTTTTAAAAGTGTATGTTTTTTAATGCCCTATTTATTAGTGTCATTTATTATATAAAAATGCACTCAATTTTCCTAATTCTGAGGGGACTTACACATTTTTAAGGGTTTATTTGTTCCTTCTCATTCTTTGAATCGGGAATTATTATTTTCTTTGGGGGGGACATTATTTTTTCTTCCTGACTTCTTCCTTGTATTTCAATAATGGAGCCCCTCAAAACTTCAAATTACACTACTTGAAAAATAAAAATGAAGATACACCTTCAACTGAAAGTCTTTTGGAGAATGGTACTTGGAGACCTTCCCGACTTTGATGCAAGAGATGAGAGTATAAAATGAATCATGTTGAAATAAATGTAAGTTTAAATAAGATTGATAATTTTTTAATTTGTTAGATTAACTTTTGATTTTGATCATTTTGACACATTGGAATTGTACAAATTTAAAAAAGTGTTAATTTCATGGTGTATGTTGATACATGTGCTTGATGGGTATCATACAATGATTTAAGAAGGAAATAGTATAGAGAAAGGATCTAGATATATTAATAAATATGTAACATAATCTATGTATAGGAAAATAAGTACTAAATTTTTACATTTTTGAAATGGTTGGTAGTGTTAGTGTAGGTTTTTATTTCATTTAATGGTTTTCCCTATACATGTTTAAATTTCTTAGGTGTCATATTAGGTCATTAGGAAAAATATGGCTTTACCCTATTTTCTAATTTTGAGTTACTTTTTGCTTCTCTATATAATGTACCTTTCATATAGCTATTTTGCTAATGATCATAATATAATCTTTGATTGTTGAAGACAAGTTTTTTTTTCTATGTTTTTTTTGCTTCTACAACATGTTTTTCCTTTGTGCATTCATATCTATCTAGTCTCAATCCTCAATTGTGGCCCACTTCGACATGGTATCCATGCTAAATTTGGTAGACAATGCCATAGCTTCTATTATGAAGTCTTGAGCTTTTAACTTGTATGTCACAGATATAACATTCTTTGACCTTGCATATTGTAGATCCACCATTTCCAAGATTTTAGGAAAATAATTTTGTGTAGGTTATCTCTTTATCACTATTTTTATATGAAAAATGGACTGTGCCATTGGACTCACAAGGTGTCAAAACCCTAGGATCAGTTGTAAACATGACCTAGTTTTATGATAGTCAATTTCGACCATTTTTGGAGGGTTTGAAGGTGTTTTATTGGAATCTATTGAAATCCATATAATGGGAGACTTGTTGAAAAAACTATTTTTGGGTTTCTCAATAAACCTAGTCAATATTCACTAGTTTTTACATTTCAGCATTGGATTTGAATATTGTAAGAGTTTTTAGACTTGGGTAGAATTCTTCCCTATGAAGAAATTATTAGATTTCAACCCTTACTTAGACATAAAACCAATCCTGACACCTCCTTGTGCACTTGGAATATTTTCAAATCTAGGTGGACATTTATATGTAATCAAATAGTCAACAAGATTTTAAACTCACCCAGATAGGTAGCAAAATCTAATAGTTGCCCAAACACTTAATGGAGTCTGATGGTTTCCCATGTAGTCGATGAAACCAACAAGTATCTAAACACCTGGGGAAACTTGATCCCTACTTAAATAATGAGAAGAACCTGAGATCTTCCCATACATGCTCTTTGGTATCTAATAACCCCTATTTTTGCCTCATCTATTTTTCTATTTTTGGCCTTGCATGTCTCCACCCTCTTGCAATTCTACACTCATCTTATGGCTTAGCCCCTAGTCATATGGGAGTTTATCCCTTGGTCACAACTAACCCAAGGGAGATTAAATTTTCCATGAAAATTTAATTCAAAATTTTACACACCTAAAATTTATGCAAATTAGAGATTTCTTTTGCGAGCAAGAACTTCAAACTCAAATAATTTTCAACATACTATTCCTTTTTAAGAATTGTTTGTTTTAAAAGTGTGATTTTTTTGAGCTCTACACATTGGCACTATTCTCAATCCTTATAAAATTTAACCATTTTAGTTTCAAGGGGTTGTATATCATTATCTTTATAGCACTATCAGTTTAACACATACTTCCTTTTTGCACCATGGATTAGAATCAAGTTCTGCTTTTTACAACATTCAAAAATCACAAGTGAAAAACCAAAGTTCAAATCCTTTGGAGGAGTAAAGGTTTACAAAAAATAATTATGGGTAAAGAAAAATAAGGTACAATTGATATACATAAGGTGAAGTGGTTTAACAAAAGTGAAGAAGCCTATGGTCTATTATGCTTATCAATGTCTTCGGACTTACTCTTTCATATTGAATCGATAACTTATCTTAATGATGTTTGGACCATTTTGGAAAAATTATTTGAGAAATGGGACATAATGAAAGGTCATGAGTTGGAGAATGAACTCATCGGTTTGAGTCTAGGCAACTTTGACACTATACAAGACTTATTCACAAAATTAAAATCACTCAGATTAAAGTTAAAACTATCTAGAATTGACAAAAAGGATGATCAATTGATTCTTTTCATCATTGCTAAATTGGATTGAGATTATTTTGTCTTATTTTCTACCTTCCAAACCACCAAGCTTATCCTTGGAGATACATGGATTGTGTTGTCTTTGGATGATTTTTTTGTTGACTTGACTTGGGATCAAGATAAGATGATTCAAATGGGTACACTGAAGTCCTCCAAATCACATGCTTTAATTATGAGTCATGATAAACAAAAGGCTTCTATCAATAAGGAGAAGAAACAAAAGAAGAAGAACCCAAAGCAAATAAAGGGTCAAAATTTTGATGCTAATTCTAAAGCATCAATTGAATCCTCATCTTCATGTAGGAAGCCCCAAAAATATAGACTCACATGTGCCTGCTGTAATAAAATTGGGCATGATGAAACTAAATATATGAATAAATAGATTGACCAATTAACTAAGATGCTTAAGAAGCACAATATTAGTGTTCCTGATTTTTATAATCAAATATCATCAACACATGAGTCTTCTAAGGATAAATATAATGGTAAGAGCAAAGTTAAGGGAAAAGCACTTATTACAGTTGTATTCTAGCCTTACACATGGGTAATTTATTCTAGTGCCTCACACCACATGACTTCATCACATGACCTTTTATCATCCTTGGATCCCTATTCCTTGCCTTCCTTCTTTTTACATGATGATAGTTATACAGAAGTTAGTGGGAGAGGATCTATTGAAAAGTGCATGATGAGACATTTCAAGATGTTCTATTTGTTACCTCATTATCCACTAATCTCTTATCTATTTATCAGATCACTCACATTGATTTAGGTAAGAGTGTTGAGTTCACACATAATTATATGGTTATTAGAGAATAAATAAATGACTCCATAGTTGCATTTAGGAAAGTAAGTCACTAGACACGAATTTACACTTTTTCACATTTTTCTCTTGATCAACCCTCTACTACACTGCTCACTCATATAGATGGGGTAAGTAAATTATGGCATGAAATATTTAATTATTTTAACTATAACTACCTGAAACAACTCAATTATAATGATGTTACATCCTAATTCCTTGCTAAGCAAAATTACTAGATTATCCGTGGGTATTTATAGTTAATAATTTGATTTGGTGTTTATTAACTAAGCTTTGAGATATATGATGCTATGGGACAGTTAGATATTGCTCAGGTTACATGATTATATTGCTATGAGTTAGTTGTAGTGTATATATTTATATTATGTTCATGTTGGTTTATTATTTCAACTATATTTTATGATGAATATATGCCATGATGTTATGATATAACTACCTACTTATTATGAGTTTAATGTAAGATAACTCATCCCTTAGAGCATCATCAAAGTGGGTGATGTAGATGGAGTTGTTTGGGGAATATTACATTGCTAATGAGTCTACTAATTTTTTCATATCCTTATGTTACTAGAAAGGAGAATAATGAAATCTAGAGTATCTAGAGAGGATCCATTAAATGTCAATGATAGTAACCCTCTGTTTAATCCTAATAGATTTAACATTCAACAATCAATAAAGATGGATAATATTATCACAACAATGAATGAGACTAGGGATCAAATTATAGCCTTGGATCAGGTATTTCATGGCCATGAGGAGGAAGAACATCAAGATGTACTTGAAGAACATCCTGTTGAGTAGGAAAACCCTTAGGATGTAAGATCTCAGGTAGCTGTAGATTTGGATAGAGATATGAAGAAGGTGAATCCACCTAAGTTTAATGAAACTATTTTGGGTGATGGAGTTGAAGCATGGTTGATTGAGATGGAGAAGTATTTTGATATTTAAAACTACTCTGAGGTCACTAAGGCAGTATGGGGAGTATACCATTTGGTTGGTGAGGAAGCTACATGGTGGGCCAAAAAGAGTTTGAAAATTAATCTTAACTAAAACACCACTACTTGGGATTATTTTGTGACTTTGTTCAGGTCATGGTGGCTTCCATAACTTTATTTTGATTAGAAACTCAAAGATTTCTAAAATTTGAAGTAGGGGGACTTATTAGTGAATGAGTACTAGGAGTAGTTCACCAAACTTTTGAAGTGCATACCTTAATACCAGGAAGATGAGAGGTTCAGGATCAAAAATTTCATCATGGGATTGGGACCTTATATCAGTGGAAAGGTGGATGTTCATGGACCTTCTACCATAGACTAGGTCTTTGAGAAGGTAGTCAAATAGGAACAAAAATTGAAGTCTCTTTCACAAGCCATGAACAAGTTCAAGAAAAATTTGGAAAATTTAGGTCAAATTTTAAAAAGATTAATTAGAAATAGACGAGTGGAGACTCTAGGAAGTAGTTCAAAATTTAGAATGCAAAATTTAATAATGGTTTGATCAATAAGAAACTAGGTAATGGTTTCAAATGTAGTTTCAAGGGAAACCAATAGTCTGATAGAAAAGGACCACCTGAAGGTTGTTTCATTTATGAATATGACCATTTTAATCATGACTGTACTTAGGATAAGTCAAAGAACAAAGGTCCTATTCCTTAACAGGGTAATTTTTAGCAATGTATTCATCCACAGTTGATAATCAACAAGCCAAATTTCAAGCATTACCCATAAGAGCTATCAAGTACTTTGTTTGAACATCCAGTTTCCATTTTGATAGATACATGAGATACAAAATGTTTTATAGCTCCTAAAATTCTTAGTAAGTTATCTATAAGAGCTAGAGTAATGGAAAATGCATGGTCAATATAGTATGGGAATGACTCAAAAGTCATGGTTGACAAATGTTTAGTTGAAGCAAATATTAGGTTACCTGATTTCACAATAATAATGGATTTGTATGTAATACCACTAGGGTCATATGATGCGATCTTAGGATTCAACTAGTTTAAGAAGCATAAGGTCAAGGTTGACTGCTACCTAAATAAGGTTGTGTGTTTAAATGATTTTGTAAATCAGACACAACTTCAGGGTGAGAAAAGAGAGTTAATGCTTAGGTAGATTAATGCTATGCAACTCAAGAGGGCCCAATGAAAAGGGTACCAAGAATTTATCAAATTTATCATCAAGATAAATCAAATGGAATAACCTAAGGAATAATCTCTCAAAGATTACACATTTCTTAGAGATTTTCATGATGTGTTTGTGGAAGAATTACCAAGATTTCCTACTAGACATGAGTTTAATTTCTCTATCAATATCATAGCTGGTGCAGAACTAGAGTCTAAATAACTATACATGATGAAAATCATTGAGTTGGTTGAATTGAAAGCTTAATTCCAAGAATTATTTTCTAAAGGGTTGATCAGGTCAAGTGTGTCACCATGGGGTGCACCAATTATCTTTGTCAAGAAGGATGGTACTCTTTGACTTTTCATTGATTATAAAGTGTTGAATAAGATAACTATAAAAAATAGGTATTCACTATCTTACATAAATGATATTTTCAATCAAATTTGAGGAGAAATGGTCTTTTATAATATTGATATTAGATTAGGATACCATCAGCTAAGGATAAGGGATGAGCATATTTCAAAGATAACATTCCAAACTCATTACGGTCACTATGAGTTCACAATGTTACCATTTGGGTTAACTAATGCTCTGGAAACATTACTGAATCTCATGAGAAGTGTGTTTAGATATTATCTTTATCATTTTGTTTTGGTATTTATTGATGGAATTCTTATATAGTCTAAGAATGAAGAAGAACACCTTCAACATCTAGAACTGGTTCTATAATGGTTACAAAAGCATAAGTTATACGGCAAGTTGTCTAAGCACACATTTTTATAGAAGAGTGAAATATCTGGGATAGATTATCTCTAAGGATGGTATCTCAGTAGATCCAAGAAATATAAAAAATATTATAGAATGTTTGATGCCAAAGAATGTGCATGAGATAAAAATTTTCATGGGATTAGCAAGTTATGACAGGAAGTTCATTCTAAATTTTTCCAAGATAGTTAATCCAATTACTTCTTTGCAATGTAAGAACCAAAGTTTTTTTTGGTAAAAAAAGTGTGAAGTAGCTTTCCAAGAATTGAAAAGAAGGCTAACTTAAGCACTAGTGTTAAGAGTTCCTGGCCCCAATGGTCAATTTTTAGTGATCATGGATGCATTTGGGGATGGAATAGGAGGAGTCCTTATGTAGGATAATGTAGTGGTGGCATATGAATCAAGGAAGATTAAGCCTTATGAGGTGAATTGAGCCACTTATGACCTGTAACTTGCAACAATTGTGCATGTTTTTCAAGTGTGGTAGTATTACTTGTTGGGAAAACTATTTGAGCTCAAGATGGATAACTTAGCACTCAAGTACATCTTTACCCAACTAAATTTGAATGCTCATCATATACATTGGCTAGAGTTCTTGTCTGATTATGATTTCAATATAAACTATATCAAAGGAAATAAAAATAGAGTTGATGATGTCCTAAGTCATATAATGTACATAGAAGTAATAACTGCTATCAAGAGTATTTTCAGGGATCGAGTGATTAAATTCTCACTAGGAGATGAATTCTATGATCAGGCCAAAAAAACAATATTTGAGAATGCTCAGAACCCTCGATATAAAGGATTCATATTAGAGAGTGAAAGTCTTTTATATTATAGTAGAAGGATGTATGTGCCATATCCAGATAATCTATGAAGCATAGTTTTAAAGGAACTACATAATGCTCCATATTCGAGACATCTAGGAGTAACTAAGCTCATGGTAGAGTTTAGACCACTATATTTTTGAAAGAGAATCAAGAAAGTTATAGCAGACTATGTGTCACATTATCTAGAATGTCAATGAGTGAAATTTTAACATGTTCATTTGACTAGGTTTTATATCTGCATGATATACCAAAATGGAAATGGTAGGTGATCAATATGGAATTTGTCTAAGTTTTATCAATGTCATGGAAAAAACATGAAATGATCTTGATAGTAGTTGATAAACTAACCAAGGTAGCTTATTTTATACAAAGCAATTTGACAGATGATGCACCTGCTCTTGCAAATAGATTTTTGAAGGAAGTGTATAGGTTGCATGGATTTCCAGAGAAAATCATTTCATATCATGATCCAAAGATGAATAATAGATTTTGGGTAACTCTAAATTCATCTTTGAGCACACAATTAAATTTTAGCACTGCATAATACCCAAATACTGGAAAACAAATTGAGTGAGTTAATCAAGTGTTAAAGGATATTATTCATATGTATTGCATAGATCAATAATACAAGTGGGAATAATTTATTCTATTGGTTGAGTTTTCATACAATAAATCATACCAATTAGTATTGAATATGGTACCATTTGAGTCATTATATGAAAGAAGGTGCAAGATACCAATTAGTTGGGACAAGTTGGAGGGTAGGTTAGTCTTTGGACCTGAGATGATTTCAAAAATGGAAGAGCAATTTAGATTAATCAAGAAGATATTGGTTAAGGCTAATGATAGGCATAAGAGTTATATTGATCTGAAGAGGACATATAGTTAGTTTTTAATAGGTGATAAAGTGTTCTTATGGGTAAACCCACAAAATAACTTGATTAAATTCAAGAAATTGACAAAATTATCATCAAGATATGTGAGACCCTTCGAGGTGTTATAAGTGGTAAATATTGTAACATATAGAGCTGCATTACCACTATTATTATATATATTGCATAATTTCTTCCATGTTTTTTATCTTAAAAAGTATATAGTTGATCCTACGCATGTGTTGGATTGGAATGCTTTGTAGGTTCTAGATTCTAGGGTGGTCATGGTAGAACCAATTAGGGTGATTGACATTCATAAACTTCATTTGCATAATAGAGAGATGTCATAGTGTAAGGTCCTGTGGAACCAATACTCTGAGGATAATTCTACTTGAGAGGACTATGATGAGTTTTGCACATGATTTATACATTTATTTGCTTGATTTGATACTTTATACTATGTTATTTTTCTATTGAATAATATTTTTAATTCAGAACTTATGATTGAATAAGATTCATTGAAGATGATAATTATATTTAGGGGGAAGGATATTACATCTCAATTCCTTGCTAAGCAAACTTACTAGATTATCTATGGGTATTTATAGTTAACAATTTGATTTAGTATTTATTAACTAAGCTTTGAGATATATGTTGTTATAGGACAATTGGATATTGCTAAGGTTACATTATTACATTGCTATGAGTTAGTTGTAGTTTATATGTTTACATTATGATCATGTTGGTTTTTTATTTCAGCTATATTTTATGATGAATATATGCCATGATGTTATGATCTAACTACCTACTTGTTGTGAGTTTTATACAGGGTAACTAACCCCTCAGAGAGTGACAGAATGAGAGCATCATCGAAGAGGGTGATGTAGATGGAGTTATTGGTGGATGTTACAAATGACATGGTTTCAAGGTTGCCATGTGTTCATTTTTATGATGGATTTTTCTAAGGTTTCATACTTGGTAAGCATCCTAAAGATAAGTATGACAAAGGAAAATCATGGAGAGCTACAAATATATTGAAGCTAGCTCACAATGACATTACTAGTCCATTTCTAACTCCTTCATTCAATATGACTAAATGCGTGTTTAACTTTATTGATGAATTTCAAGGTATAATTGGGTGTAGTTTATTAAGTATCAATCTAAGGTATTGAATCATTTTTAGGACTTCAAGGCACTTATTTTCCCATCAAGATTTTACACACTTACAATGGTGGTATGTCAGTAATTATTTTGAGTAATTATATACTTTATAAGGGATTGAACTATACTGTATAGTTATATATAATACTCAGTATAATGGTGTTATAGAGTGTAAGAATAGGTCTTTGAAGGAAATGGCCAACTATATGCTACACTCTAAGTCTCTTACCCCTCAATATTTGGTTGAGGCCATCGATGTGCTTGTTATATCTAGAACCAAGTTCTTCATAAATAATTAAAGTGAGTCACTCTCTTTTAAGCATGGAGTGGTTGGAACCCCATAGTTAATCACTTTTGATTGTTTGGATCTCTTATTATGGCTCACATTCCTAATAATAAATTTAAGGCAATGAAACTTCAGAGTAAACCTTGCATCTTTGTTGGATATCCTGAGGGTGTTAAGGAATACAGGCTTCTCCATCCCACCACTCATGAGTTTTTTATTAAGAGAAGTATTATTTTTAGAGAGGGTGATTAAAACTCCACACTTGGCACTTCTCCCTCTTCCTTAGATGCACTAGGGTTTGATGATAATTCTATTGATTTAGATTCATCCAAGCAACTTCTTAATTATCTTTATTCTTCTTATAGTTTTGATGATGAGAGTAGTGATGGGGGCTCACCTCTTCCTCATAGAATATCTTTAGAGGATGATTAATCTCATCCTAAATCTTTGATATATGGTCATCTTTGGGTTGGAAATCCATAAGACATTAGGCAAACATGTTCATAGTTCTATATTGCCCCACTTACATTCATTTCATCTACTTTTGATCCATAGTTGTTTCATGAGGCATCAATCACTCTTGATTGGGATACTACTATGGAAGATGAGTATGGTTCATTGTTGAGGAACAATTCATGGGATTTAGTCTCTCTTCTTAAGGGAAGAAAACTTGTTTGATGTAGATGGAACTATCAAATAAAATTAGTAGTATATGGGTCTATAGACAAGTTCAAAGCTTGTTTGGTAGTAAAGGGGTTTTATCGAGTACCTAACATTGACTATACTAAGAAGTTTTCACCTATTTTCAAAATAAAATCTATCTGTCTCACTCTTGTCATTAACATAACACATCATTGGGATGTTCATCAAATGGATTTGAAGGGTGATTTTCTTCATGGTGACCTCAAAGAGGAAATATACATAGAGCAACCACAAGTATTTTTGGAAGATTCTTAGTTTGAAAGCTTTAAAAATTTATATATGGCTTCAAACAAGCTCCTTAAGATTGGTATGGAAATATGGACTCCTTTCTTCTTTTGTTTGGGTTAACTAGATGCCATTCTAATTTGAATGACTAGATTTTATGGTAGGATGATCCATTATTGATTTGGGTTCTTTATTTGGATGACCTATTGATCACAGGGAGTTATTCATCCACCATTGTAACAATAAAAATTGATTTGTCTGACAGGTTCTCAATGACTAACTTAGACTTATTGCATTACTTCCTCAAGATTCAAATTTCTCATTCTAACTTTGGGATCACTATTGCACAATCCAAGTATGCTCTTGATTTTGTTACATGGTTTAACATGGATAATTATAAGCCAACTCCAACTCCCTTTCTTTCTAGTGTGAAGCTTAAGGTTTTTTGTCCTTATCCTTTGGTTGATACTACCTCATATCGATAATTGGTTGGAAGTATCATCTACATTACACACACTAGACCTAACATCTTATATGCAGTGAGCATGGTCTTTATATTTATGCAAGAATCACATGAGCTACATAGGAAATTAGCTAAGAAAATTCTTCACTACATTCAAGGTACTCATAGTTTTGGGATTCACTATAGAGCAGGCATTGATGTTCACTTGATTGGGTGTATAAATTTAGATTCGGCTGGCAATATTAAAAATCATAAGTCTACTTTAAGCTGCAATTTATCTCTTTGTTTAGGAGTAATTAGTTGGTCAAGAAAGAGGTAGAATGCTATTGATTTATATTCTATAGAGACATAATATAAAGGAGTTTTAAATGCTGCCACTAAGGTAATTTGGATTCAGGGGATTCTCACTAAGTTTGGTATCCAGTTTCGATGATTGAAAATAATCTTTTGTGATAATCAAATCACAATTCAGATTTTTGATAATTTAGGCTTCCATCAATATACCAAGCATATTGAGATTTGCATGCATTTCATTCAGGAGCTTATTCATGAGCAATTCATTAACCTCTGCTATATCCAGACTGTAGAGCCAATTATTGTTATATTCACCAAACCTTTATTAAGATCAAGTATCTTCATTTGTGGGCTCTTGTTGGGGTTTAAGCATCTCCATCTTTCTCATCTGGGGAGACTTTCATGTACTTAGGTACCTCATCAGGGCTTGTGCTAGGACCCAATTCTCCACCCACTTAAGCTCTGCTTAAGGGGGTGTTCATGTAGGTTTTTATTATATTTAATGGTTTTTCCCTACACATGTTTTTTAGCTTGCTTATGCATCACTTAGGTGTCATATTAGGTCATTAAGAAAAATATGGTTTAACCCTTTTTTCTAATTTTGAGTTGATTTTTGCTCCTCTATAAAATGCACCTTTACTAAAGCTATTTGGATAATGATCATAATACAATATTTGATTTTTAAAGACAAGTTTCTTTCTATTCATGTTTGATTTATCTTTTACTATTTTTTTAATTTGTACATTCATAGCTATCCAGTATTGATCTTTGATTGTGGCCCACTTTGATAGGTAAGAGTAATGTAAAGATTACCACATGGAAAAATATATTGTGTATTCCAATGCATCTAATGTGGAGTAATTTTGATAAGTATTGATCGTGATATCACACACACAAAGTTAAAATGGATGGATGGTACTACTATGAGGACAGGGGTGATTACTTGTGATGCAGAGACACGGACCCTAGACTATACATCCCTTATTCATCTATATAAATAGGAGAGAGATACAACTCAAATAGAGCTTGTAGAGGCTAGGACACAACTAGTTGAGATAGGTTAGTTAGCCATTTTGGATAGAGTCATGAGGGATATGGAACATAACACTTACTATAGGAGTCTATATGAGTCTATTGTACTAGTAGATGAGCACGAGCCATCATTTAGAGATTATTATATGAGATGATCAACATTGACTAGATTTGTGTGGCTAGTCGAGTCTGAGATATCAGTGAGACAAGTATCTTGAGGGATGTGACCACCATGGGGTCAACCATGATGGCTAGATCTTTTTCGAAGAGTTGACACCCTTTCTGAGGGACAAGATGAGACTTAGTTTTGACCTAGGGTTATGTGATGGATGACATTGATGTATACATATGTTGTATCTATTGTAGAGACACATTTTGATATATATAGATGATGATTTGACATTTATGGATTGTGGACTTGACTTATTATTTTTATGGATACAAGGATATCATTATTTCATACTTTCCTGCATATTAGTTATATTTAGCATGTATGCAATTTTATTGTATTATTTATTTATTTTATGTATGGATGCATGATTTTTATGAAATGAAATGAATGCATGATTTTTTATGAAATGAAATGAATGAGACTTTGCTGCATAATATGGGTTTCTATGCTTTGCATTGGCATTCCAAAAAATTTGGAGTATTTTGAGCAACTTGATTTTTAATAAAGATTTAAAACATAGTATCATTGATGATATGGAATAATCATGATGAATTTTGATGTTTTAAGCATGTAAAAACAAAGGAAGAATAATTTATGTGTTTGAGCAAAGTATGTCATGATATAGTCATAACCATACTATGTTTGCTTTTTGCACAAAATAATCTTTTCAATAATAAACAAGAAACTAAAACAACAAGAATTAATCTAGACAAACAAGATATACATATACTAATAACAATAAATGAATGACTATTTATAATTGATTTAATGTAAGAAAATGCATTCTAAAGAAATGAAGATTTACAAAATAAAGAATGATTTAGAGATAAAACAATTGAACAAATTATGAAAGAAAGAGATGTAAAAAGCAACTAAACAAATAACTAAGGCAAAGATGTAAAACAAAGGATAAAATTAACCAAATAAATGACTAAGGAAAAGATATAAAACAAAGGATAAAATTAACCAAATAAATGGCTAAGGCAAAGAAAGAATCATAGGTTAGGATAAGAATTATGTTCAAGAGCAAGCACGAAACACTAGATAGATGAGAGAGAAGGCAAAGAAAAAAAGGTCTAAAGGTAAAGGAGAGGGGGATGGATGATGGTGAAGGTGGTGGTAGAGTTGACCCTAGAGACCCCATGTCTCTAAGTGCTACCTACATAATCCACTTAGACAATGTCCATGTGTGGATACCAGACCATATGTAGTCCTCCCAAATATGAGAAGTGATGAAAAAGTGAATGATTGATGAGGAAAACAAAGTGTGTGATGAAAATGATGCATGAATGACCCACCCAATGAAAAAATGAATGGAAGGAAAGGGTAATGGGTACTATTGTTGAAATGCATGAATTTGGTTGCTTTGTTTGGACTTGGTTTGTTTTGTGTTTTATGTTTTATGAATATTTTTATAGTTATCTTCTTCAATTTTTTGATGTTTTTGATGTTTTTGGATTTTTGATTTTGTTTTTGGAAATTTTAAAAAATATTTTTAATGTTTTTGTAGTTTTCTAATGTTTTGAATGGAAAGATTATGGAAGCCACTCTCTCAAACTATGAGCAAGAATACTAGTTTTGAAAATGCAATTATAACTCAAAATTTGAACAATGATATAAGGGAAACAAAATGACATAAATGGATTTATGCAGTAGAACTATTGTAAATATCATGCCCCCTGGCAAAAGGAGTATTTATAGATAATGGATTTTTACACATGATGCTAGAACTAGTTTTCATCATGGTAGTTATCCAAAGCTCCATGGACATGGTTTTCACTTGTGGACATTCTATGTACACATTTTTCTGATTTTTACTCTGTGTGTGTGTGTGTGTTTGAATATTATTTTTTTGTATTTTGGATAAACCAATAACAACACATAGATCTAAATGTTTAAGCATAGAATCTCTTAAGGTGCATGATGTTCATAGGCTCATCAAGATTCTCTCCATCTTCCATGGCCAATTTATAAGCTCCAAATCCATATTTGGCTATGACGATGTATGAACCTAACCAATTAGGTTCAAAATTTCCTTTCTTTTCTTTGCTAGCATTAGTGTTTTGCTAATTTTCCTTCAGAACAAGATCTTCTATTGTAAACTGCCTAGCTTTAATTCATTTATTTTAACTACGATGAAGGTGATTGTGGTAAACATGTACGTGATTTAAATCATTGAGTCATTTTTCATGTAAGAGATTGAACTCACTTAAGTGTGACTCTCGATACGATTCCTCATCTATGATTTGCTGTAAAGATATTCTTAGTGATAGAATCTCAACCTCAATAGGCAAAATAAACTCATTACCATAAACAAGGGAATAAGGGGTTACCCTCATGGATCTGTGCATACTTATATGATATGCCCAAAGAGTGAGATATAGTTGGGTATGCCAGTCACAACCAAATTCATTAGAAACTCTCTTGAGAATATGTAGAATTTTATTATTTGTTGCCTCAACCTAGCTGTTCCTTGTGGGTAATAGGGAGTGGACCATTTGTGTTTTATATGGTATGTATGACAAAGGGATTTTAAAGTTTTACTCTTGAAGGATTTTTCATTGTCAAAAATGAGAGTGGATGGAATACCAAAGCGGAAAATAATGTGGTTAAGGATAAGCTTGGAAATTTGTTTGCCAGTCACATAAATTAATGGCATTGCTTCCACCCACTTGGTAAAATACTCAGTGGTAGTGATAATATGCTTATGCCCATCAGAAGAGATAGGATTGATCTTCCATATGAGGTGTTACCCCCATGTGGAGAATGGCCAAGGTGTTTTTATAGGTTTTAAGGCTTGTGAAGGACTATGGATAATATATCCATGTTTTTGACAAGGTGTACATTTTTTGACATATGCACATGAATCAGATTCCATTGTTGGCCAATAATAACCAACTCGGAGAAGTTTTTTAGCTAGGATAATACCACATGAATATGACCCACAAATTCTCTCATGAACTTCTTGAATAGCTAAAGCATATTCATTATAATTTAAACAACATAGAAGGGTTCTATCATAGCCACGGTGATACAAAGTATTTCCAAGGATTGCATAATGGGATGCTCTTTAAATGAAGAATTTGCATTGGTTTGAGGATAGATTAGATGGTAGTGTATTGCTAGAAAGATATGCATATATATCAGAGTACCATGATGAGGAGGGACGAATGATCTCATAAACCATTTCTGACTCTAGTGTATCATAAGTAGGCACTCTTAAGTACTCAACCATAAACTTGTTATGCTTGGTGTTTAAATCCATCAAGGAGCCTATCATTGCTATAGCATCCGTTGCCCTACTATTGATTCGATGCACTTATTTAAAATGAATGTATTAAAAATATTTAATCAAGCTATCCACCATTTTATTATAAGGTTGATTTTGTCATCACGTGCTTGGAATTCATTAGTTAATTAATTGATAATGTGCTTAGAGTCTCCAAAAATAAGGAGATGTTGAATGCCCCACTGAATTGCCATATTGACACCTGCTATTAAACCTTCATATTCTACTATATTATTTGTACACGAGAATTCAATATGAAATACCTTAGGTATACAATCTCCATTAGGTGTTATTATTAAGATACCAGCTCTAGAACCATGATTTGTAAAGAACCATAAAAAAAAGTTGCCAAAGTAAAGATTCATCAACTAAAATAATTGCATCATCGAGGAATTATGATATAATTGGTGCCTTCCCATGAAGTGGTGCTTCTGCTAGAACATCGATAAGAACCTGACCGTTCATTAATTTTTGATTAACATACTCTCTTTTCCATTGTCATCAAGTTATGCTAGTAATGCTCTAAGAGTATATTATGTAGTAGAGATATATAGTAAAAAGGGCTTACCAGCTACTGGTGGCATCAAAGCTGGTGGATTGGAAAGATTTTTCTTGATAGTACCAAATGCCTTTTCATAATATTCTATCCAAGTGAAAGTGACATATTTTTCAACAAGAATGTAAATGGATGACATATATCTGCAAGTTAGGAGAAAAACCTTCTGATGGCTTGTATATTTCCTTGTAAGCTCCTTAGTTGTTTAAGATTCTTAGGTGGTGGCATATCCATGATAGCTAAAACCTTAGAAGGGTCAACTTCAATACCATGTTATGAAACAATGAATCCTAACAAATTTCTTGATGTAACACCAAATACACAATTCTTTAGATCTAATCACATATTGTACTCTCGCATTCTTTCAAAAATATGATGAAGCACCTACAAATAATCTGCTCTAGATTTGGATTTGGCCAAAATGCCATCCACATAGTCTTTCATAATATCATTTATCATGTCATGAAATATAAATGTCACTACCCTCTAATATGTAGCTCCTACATTTTTCAACCCAAAAGGCTTTACCTGGTAGTAGAATGTGCCCCACAAAGCTGTAAAAGTTCTTTTATGCTGATCTTCTTTGGAAATTTTAATTTGATTATAGCCTAAAAATCCATCTATTAAGGATAGCATGCCATGGCCTATAGTAGATTCAACTATCATATCTATATGGGGTAATGGGAAATCATCTTTTGGACAAGCTTTACGAATAACATGGAAGTCCATGCATACTCTGATCCATACTAGTTTCTTATATACTAGGACAATGTTTGATATCCAATTTGAATAATTAATAGGGCATAGAAATCCTACCACCAATTGTTTCTTTAGCTCTTCTTTGATGATTAGTGCTATTTTGGGATGCATTTTTCTAATTTTTTACTTGATTGGCTTTGCATTTGGGTGTACCACAAGATGATGAACTACCAATTCTAGATCTAGTCCTAGAATATCCACACATGACCATGTAAATACATCATATAATTCATAAAGCAATAGTGTAAATATATCCCTTTCCTCTGAACTGAGTGAGATAACTAGTTTTACAATTTTTGGGTCATCCTCGCTATCAATGTTTATAGGAATGGTTTATTGAATAAGCATATTAGATTCATCTTTGTAGGCTTGAGGTGGTATGGGAAGATGGAAATCTTCATGTACCTCTTCTTTCTTGGATGTTGATGCATTATTAATAGATTGATGCAATCTCTGTTCTCTGAAATATGTTGAATCTGATAACTATATTAAGAAACCTTTCTTATAGTCACCTGTAGGAATTTGATCCCTGATTCTTAAGAACTCAGTTAATGCTTCATCATTTTATAAGTATTCAAGTTGAGGTGTAAATGTTGGGTCCTAATAGATTAAATAAGGATATGCGAGGCCAAGTGTTAAGATGGCATTTTCATGGAAAAGATTGGTAAATGCTAGATCTTCAAAGTGGCTAATGATGGAACTTATCTCGTTGTTTGATGAATCATCTCTAGACTCACTATAAGAATCACTTTGAGAAAATTTTAGATGTAGATTAAGCAGATTAATTCTTATACTATTATTCCCTTCATTGGATTTTATGTTTATTGGTTCAATGTTACCTTGCTCACATATACCAAGGCCTTTGTCTTTGTAGTTCATTATTTTGCACATTATAGATTTTGTAACATGATATCAGTTAGTGGAAAAACAAGTAGCTAATTCATCTAAATAAAGCCAAGAGGAGTTTAAATAATCAATATGTTCACCAAAAAGCAAACCTTCCTTTAAAAATGTTTTTTGCGCAAGTTTTTTGATCATTCTTTGATCCTTTAGGTGATTTGGCCTGCCATACTCACTAGGATTTGTGGTGATTGTGATTGTCTAAAAATATTGAATAATATGCTCATTCATGCCTCAATCAAGGATTTTGAAATGGGAAGAACTGGAGGATAAAGGTTTAGTGGATAATGGAGTAGATGTTTGTTTAATAGAGGGAATCTCTGAGATTTGTTCCATGAATGGGTTGTTGGAAGTTTGCTCAATGGATTGCTCATTGGTTAATGCTTTTTCAATAGATATGGATGGATTTGGAGTGTTAATCCAACCACCAAGGGGAGGTGTTTGAAACAAACTCTCAGGATTGACGTAATTTTTGAGTGAAAGGTAATCCTCAATAGGGGTAAAATTATCATCTATGACAGGGAGGTAATTGGATTTTTGATATTTACCATCCAATAATTTATAGTATTGGAAGGAATGAGGATCCCCTTGAATGGTTACTTCTATTATTGCATGTGAAAACTTCAAACAATGGTGAAGGGTTGATGGGATGGCATTCATGGCATGGATCCATGGGTGTCTAAGGAGTATATTATATGGTAAATCAAGATCGAGAACATGAACAAGTGTTTCTTTAATAACCATGCCTACCATTAAAAGAAGATGATTTATGCCAATGGATTACCTCTCATTATTATCATATGCTTTGATTGTTATGATATTTACTTCTAATGCTATTATCAGATATCCAGGATGCTTTATGAGTCTTAGTGTAAATAGATTAAGGGCCAAACCATTATTGATAAAAACCCTTTTTACCTTGTGCCTAGAAATAGTAACCTCTATATACAAAGGTAGATTATGCTCTAAACCTAAAGGAGAAACATCAAAATGATCAAAAGTCACTTGGTTATTTGTTGCCAAAGAACCAATTAATGCTTGAAAGTTTGTTGGATCAATGTTTTTAGGTACATTATATTCTTAAAGGACTTTATGCAAAATGTCTTTATATACAGTGGAAGTTTTGAGAAGATCTAAAATGGATATTTTTGCTGGCATCCTCTCAAGGTAATCTATGATGTCATACCTTTGTTCAACATTATGTGGTGGTGCACTTGGTAGGGTGATATTTGCACGTCTCATAGTGACTACACATTCATACTTGGATGGGATTATAACATTAACATGCTTGTGTACCATATCAATGTTATTAATGATAGAATCAAATGGATGATTGGCTTGGTTAACATTACTTGACTCTAGTTGCTCTTGCTTTTGCTTAAATTTACCTTGCTCATGGTTAGGGAATGGATCCTGATATATCCCTAGTTTCTTATTATTAGATTATTTGGTTGAGGTATTTTCTATTGCTTGTCACCTTTATCAATAAGATCTTAGACGTAATGTTTGAGATACATGCATCTATTTTTGGAATGTCCTTGTATTTGATGGTACTCATAGTATTCATCCTCTTTATACCAATCATGTTTTGGAACATTGTCTTCAAAAGGCTTTGTGTTAGGCCAAACTATCATGTTTACACTGGTTAACTTTCAGAAAATATTTTTTGAAGTGTCCCCTAATTGAGTAAACTTGTGCTTTGGTTGTTCTTGTCTAAGTCATCCCCCTAGAATTCTTATGTTATGGGTTGAATTGTTAGGTGTTAGGTTTTGTGGATTTTGAATTTGTTTCACATTAGTTACAACATCCCCCATAATATTCCTCTTTTTAGCAAAGAACTTGGGTTTATCTACTAGTTTAGAAGAATTATTATTATCTAGTTTGAATATTTTAATGATTCTTCTATTAATTAAAGTTCTCTCTACCTAAATGCCCTTTTCAATTATCTCATCGAAAGATCATGGGCAAAGGAGTAAATGATGGTATAAATTTGAATTTAATTTATTCATTAAAATTTCCACCAATTCAGTTTATGGGAATGACCATGAAAAGTGGCTTGCCATTGTTCTCCATCTTTGAATAAATGAAGCAAAGGTTTCATCCTGTCATTTTTTTTAATACAAATCTAGAGTGGTCAAGCCTTTCTCAATGTTATGAAAAATGATGGATAAAATTTTCAAATAAATCCTCAAAAGTGAAGATAGATATTTTTGGAAGTCTAGAGAACCATTCAAGGGCTTGACCTCTAAGGCTCCATAGGAAGAGATGTAACATGAACTCACTATGATAAGCAACTTCAGCACATGCATGATAAAAGCTTGTTAGGTGTTCCCTGGGATCTCATTTTCATTTATATTTGTCAAACTTAGGAACTTCAAAATATTTAGGGGATGGTGTAGTCATCTTACTCACATCATATGGATATGAACAAATTTCCTCAAACTTGTATTGTTTTTATCAGTTGTATGACCCATCTTGTAAACCTTAGACTTGACCCTTGATGTTTTGAAATTTTTACATTAGAAAAGGGGATATCTGGTCTATTTAACTAGAGGTTGTAGGTGATTAATTAGTTTGTTGGGGTATGTTTGAAAAGTTATTAGGATTTGGATTGTTATAACCAAGGTTTCAGGGTTGGGACAAGGTATTTGTGTTATATCCAAGAATTTGATTAGTGTCATAATTTGTTTGACTTGGATTTGGCTTGAAGCCAAAATTGGTCTGAGTTAGGTTTGGATTTTGGGTTGAACCAAGATTAGGATTTGATGTCGTATTTGATTGGCTTGAATTTTGATTATAGTTTGGGTTACCTGCCATGTTATTTCTAAAAGGCATGGGATTAGAACTGGTAATTTGACCAAAACTTGCTTGGTTAAACATATTTGGATTATTTGGTTAGGGAATGCTAGAATTTGAGCTAAGCTGGTTAAAACTTAGATTTGGGTTGATAGTGTTAGTATCTTGTGGCATTTGATTAGTGTTTGGATTTTGAAACTAAATGGTTGGATTAGTGGTTGATTGATTTTGATTTGGATTAGAATTCACAGGAGTAGATCCTAACAACAATTGATTTGGTACATTTGAATATACAGTTGGGTTGTCGAATGTGCTTGAAACAACATTCAAACTAGGATTTGGTACTTGATTAGGAAAACTTGAATATGCATTTGAGTTTTGATTGGGATTATATATGATGAATGAGTTTTCAAAACTTTGATTTATATTGATTTGTGAGTGTGAGTAAGAATTCATACTTTGATTAGTTTGATCATAACCTTGCTAATTTTGGGGCATACCCAAAGTGGGTATGGTCAATTTTGGTTGGTAGGACTTGAATTAGATGTAAAACCTATACTCAAGTTGGGATGATTTTGATTTGTGATAGGAAAACTTGAAGTAGGGTTCAAGTTTTGATTAGTTGATTGCAAGGTTTGGGAATTTAAAATGGCATTCAAACTTGGAATGGTAGGATGATGTTGTAAATTTGTATTTGCACTCATTGTAGGATTACCAAATGGGTTATTCAATTGATGAGATTGAAAATTCATAATCTCTTGATTTCCTTGATTTACATGGATTTTAGTAGAAAAACCATGGCTAGCTTGGGATGATTCTTCACATGTGATGGTTTTTCCTTTATCTTGTGAGACTTGGTGATGATTCCATGAAGAAGGAATGAGGAAATTACTACCCTCTAAATACCTTTGGAGATTTTGTTGATTAACATTGATAGGAAAATGCTCTTTACTTGCAATGAAGTATTGCAAGTTGTGCACATCAAAATTAGGAGGGAATTTGACACCAAAATTGAAGACTCGAAGTAACAATTCATTTTTATTAGACATGATATATTCATTTAGGGATGGTAGAGGTTGGGTAGATTTGGGGCTACCTTCATATTGATAGGAATCTCCCTCCTCATCTTCATGTTCAGTGATTTTATGTATCTCTATATGATGCTCTTGATCGAGAAACTGAAAGGGGTGATTGCTAAAAGGATCTTCCCTTGCATGAGGATTTAACATGGCCATTTGATGTGTAATAGGCATGATTTTGGGAAAAAAAAATTTTGAATTAAGAAGGATAATCTTAAATGATAATAAACCATTGATTTGACTAAAAAGCTTTAAATTTTGAACCAATTACTTTTAAGGATGTGGATTTTTGAAAGGAATTAGTTTTCAAAATAAGGATTTTCAACATGTGGTAAATCACAATGAAACAATAAACAATTTCTATTATAAAAAAAAATCAATTGCATAAAAAGAGTGAAAACTAGGAAAAAAAAGGTTTTGAACAACTTTTGGGCTTTTTGTTGTCACTTACTCATCCGTGCTCTCAGCAGTGGCCTAATATCTCAAGGCGCTAACCATGGAAGATCCTACCATGCCCATGGCCCACTGAGTCCACTTTTGAGGGTGTGGGGAAAGTAAACTATCAATGGTAATTGATAATTGATGCACCAAAGTTGAATGACAAAGAGGCAATCCTAGGATTAAGGTATACACAAGCTTATCTAGGGGGAATAAAACCATGGAAGAGATTGATATGTTGATGCACACTATTAGGTCTTATTCCAAAGTGTCCAACATAGTCGTAGGGCTCTCAGTGTGTTGATAATTAGTAATATTAGATCTCGAGTTAGCTATTGAAAACTTGGGTATTAGAGCATGAAAGCCCCTCACATCACGGTGTGCTTAAAACACACAACCACTTAGATAATTGAAACAACTAGGTCTTAATTTATATACCACATCAAAAAATGGGGTTTGGCCTATTGCATGGTAGTGAAATCCATGGTCAATAGATCCCCTAATAAAATAAAAATAAAAAGTTAATACTTGTTTATGATTTTTAGGTATCGTCACCAATGTGATGCCAAGGAAAGAGCATACACAAGATCAACTAGGGTAATAGATAAGTTACAAGATTACTTTTGATTTTTAAGTCACTAATGTGATGCCAAGGAAAGAGCATACACAACCTTTGCAACTAAACAAGAAGACAAAAACAATAAACATATTTACTCCATAGAAAATAAAGTGTGATTTATTTGCTAGGAATGCAAAAGACTGAAAATAAAATATGTTAGTGAAAACAAATGAAATAAAGTTGGTTTGACTTTTTGCTTTTTTTTTCAATTTTCTGTGGCCATCATTCTACAAACAATGTGTTAGTTTATTTTTCTTGGGCTGAGGAATAAGATAACCTGTAAAAGGAAATGAAAAACCATGCAAAACACACAATAAACAAGTGTCTGTGATGAAATCATTATTACACAACCAAGTTAGAAAAGTGAAATTGTAAAATGATCATGCAAGAAAAAGACAAAAAATAGAAAAGGCTTACAGAAACAATATCGTTGTTATGCTCAATGAAATCATTGCATAGAATAACAAAATCATTGTTGTAAAAAAATGCTACAGGGAAAGATGAAATCACTATAGAAAAAGATGAAATATCTACACAAAATGACAAAATCACTATAAAAAACATAAAATTACTGCAGGGTATAATGATATCACTATTGTTTGATGAAATCATTATTTTGACATAAAATCCCTGTTCACCTGGAAAAGACATAAAATAACACAAAAATGCAAAAAAAGTGACAAAAATGTTGTTAAGTCCAATGAAATCATTAAAATGTGCTCCAAAATCACTGTTATATAGGAAAAATGCACAGTCGAACACTAAATCTGAGACAACAACCTGTAGCCATACCAAATTAAAAACAAATGAGATTAAATGCAAGAGACAAATGAAAAGAAAATAAAAATATTAAAAGACATGGGTAAGTCCCACTGGGTGTGCCAAAAATGTATGAATTAAAAAGTGCAAAGATAAAGAACAAGTCTATTCTAAGCTAAATTCTACCAATTTTAGAGCAATAAATGTAAGAAACAACATTAAAAACCTTTCACAATTTAGACACAAGAATCCTCCATTACGATTCATATCCGATTTTCTCTATTAAATTATGGTGCTCACTCCTCCAATGCAAATTTGAAATGGGAAACGTTTGGATGCAAAAGATTGACTTTGATTCACTTTGGATACAAGATTTGATTATTATTTGATAGATTTTGATTATGATTTCTCAAGATTTATGATTGATTACAACATTTGTAATCCTTGGAAATGATTATTCTCAAGCTATTTATAGAAGCCTGGATTTTGATCTGATAGTGAAGGATCAATTAAACTTTTTCAAGGTTCTAAATGATCAACGATTGAGGATGAGTCCTCATCCATGAAGATAGAGACTATTTCAACTAGGTGGAGAAAAAAGAGGGGTTGGTTAGTTAACTCAACAAGACCTTGTCAAAATGGATTGGCAACTCAGTGGAGGAGTCATAGGAAGTGGAGTTTTTCATGGATTTGGTTGGGATGAGGAAGAAAAAAACTGGGAGAAGTTTGAATCGGTAAATTTAAGGAATTAAATAATTAAAATAAATAATAAAAGGTGCACAATTGACTTTTTCAAAAGTATTTAAATAAATAAATAAATTGATTTTAGGAAGAAATGTTAATTATTAAATTAAGAAGAATGATTAATAAACTTAGGAAGATTGATTAAGGTGCATTTCAACACTAAATGAAATTTAGGTGTCTACAACATCCATAATCATGAAAGTGTCAATACAAATAAATTGTTCAAGTATAAGAGAGTATGGTTTAGGTTAAAATGACACGAAAAGGTAAAAGATGAGTATCCATAAATGAACTAAATTGGTAATTCATAGTATCTACAACATCTAAGGCTTGGAATGAGAATGAACTCACAAAACGGTGAGAGTGTAATAAAATCCAAGTGGTCATTAGTGTATCAAAGTTTAATACGTAATACTCACAATATAAAATTGTAAAATGATGAGAGCATACGACTAAGGCTAATAAGGATGGGGAAACTAAATGACAAGTGGTTACTCGTGAGATAGTTAGGAGTCTCAGGATCCTTAAGGTAAATAAGTGATCAAAAATAAAGGAAGGTGTGATTGAGCTAACCCGAGATACCCCATATATCCAAGTGCTACCTACATAATCCATGCAGACCTCAAGTGGATGTAGTTCTCATAAAAATGAAAGGAAAAAGACTAAGGTGATCTAGAAATAAATTGAATAAATAAGATGGCCCATCTCAAAAAAATTTAATAGCTATATATCTCGCATGTAAATTCTAAGCACATTTTCATGACTTTTTGATTTTTAGGATTTTTTAAATATTTTATAAATGTTTTTGGAATTTTCTAAGCATCTCAACTCAATTGAGAATTATGAGAGACTAAATAGTCTAACTTATAAAATAGTGAGAGCATGGATTAGGTTGCTCATAAAATGATGAGAGCTTTTAGGATCAGAATGACCAATAATAAACAAACAAAATTGATGAACAGAATAAAAATGAAACCCACCCAGAAGATGACATGACTTTATAACTGCCATGGAGATTTTAAGCTTATCTTCATGAACTAGAAATGTTTTTGGTCTTTTATTTTATCATTTTCTAGTGTTTTTAGGATAATCAATAAATATGCAATATGAATAAAGGTACAGGGGACCACTTAGTTGAGGGGATGTACTTCCATATGTAAGAGTTCAAATGATAGCTAAACTGACTACAATACGTGGCATGAGGGTGAAATAATGACCATATTAAGGTCGTGGTAAATACCAAGAATCAGTAAAATAAGAATAGAATAATACACAATGTAAAACAAATCCCAAGGAACCATGTGTTGACATACCCCAACACACTTATCTGCAAAAGAAGCTATGTATTCTTATCAAGCAAAAATACCTCGTAGATCAGTCCTTCAATGTGTACAAAATGTCGATGAATCATAATCAGGATCATAATTGGTGAGGGGTATAACATTAGAATGGTCTAGGTGAAATTAAGATCAATATAGGTACATTGGAACAAAAATAGTCCAGGTTACAATGGTCTAGGGTAGGATGGTCCAGGTTATAATAGTCCAAGGTATACTGATCTAGGCTACAATGGTCTAGGATACAACGGTCTAGATTATAATGGTTCAAGATATAATGGTCTATATTACAATGGCCCAGGATATAATGGTTTAAAAGGTTTTCAAGCATAGAAACACTTGATATGTACAATGTTCATTGGTTTTGGGAGCTCTTCGCTTTCTAGAGTAGCCAACTTGTATGCCCTTGAATCATAGTTTATTGTAACTACGTATGAGCCCATCTAATTAGGCTGAAACTTACCCTTCTTCTTACATTCAAAATTGGTATTCTTTTGATTCTCTTTTAGGACCAAGTTTCCAACTTCAAACTCCTAAGGAAGAATGCATTTCTTATAGCTATAATGCAACCTATTCTGATATGCTCTTAAATTATCCATGGAAGCTAAACACTCACCATTAAGAAGTTCTATCTCTTACAAATTGGAAATTATGTATTATTCATCATCAATAATGTGATAAAAAGATATCTGTAATGAGGGTAGGTCAATGTTAATTGGGATAATATTCTTTATCCCATAAACCAGGGAATATGGGATGGATCTTATATGGGTAAAATGACTAATATGGTAGGCCCAAAGGGTAGGAAATATTTAGAAGTGATAATTATGACCAACGTCATTGACAATCTTCTTAAAGATTGTGAAAATGGTTTTGTTGGATACCTTAGCTTGACCATTGCCTTGTAGGGTGTATGGTGTGAATTTATTGTGTTGATTTTCAACTAGGTATAGAGGGTTTGAACATATTTGTTCACAAATTAACTACCATTATCATATATGATTTGGGTGGGGATACCATAATGATAAATGATATGGTAATGGATAAACTTGGTGATTCACTTCCTAGTTACGTAAGTGAGAGGAATTGCCTCAATATGCTTAGTGAAATACTCCATACTAGTAAGAATGTGTTTATGATCATCAGAGGATGTTGGGTTTATTTTCCTGATGAGATCAAGACCCCACATGGAAAATGGATACAATTTAGTAATTAGTTGTAGTGGTAATGAAAGTGCGTGTATTAGATTACCATGCTATTGGTAGGCAACACACTTCTTGATGTATTTGAAAGCATGTATCTCCATCTTGGGCCATTAGTATCATGTTCTTAGGAGTTTCTTGGAAAGGACTATGCAACTAGTATGGGCCCCACACATTCTTTCATGAACTTATTTAAGCACTAATGTGGATTCTCCTAAAGATAAACAACAAAGAAGCATTCCATTATATCCCCTATGATAAAGTGTGTTTGCAAGGAGAGTATAATGGGCTAGGCAATGAATGAAATGTTTCTAGAATTTTTTTGAAAGGTCAGGAGGAAGACTTGGTACAAAGGAGGTTCAGTTGGGAGATTGGGACCAATAATAGTATAATCCCTCTCTGAATTTGGTAATACATGAGTAGGCTTTAGAAGGTTTTCAATGAGAAATTGATGCTCTTTAACATTGCTAGTGACTTGTACCATGGACTTGATTGTTTCCATTACATCAGCTGATCGATTATTAACCCGTGGTACCTATTCAAATTATAGTAACCTAAAATATGGCTTGAGATTGTCTACAATATGATTGTATGGTAAAATATTTTCATCCTTGGTTAGATACTAGTTTGTAGTCTAATTAATGATTAACTAAGAGTCCCCATAAACCATTAATTGTTAGATATCCCATTGTATTGTAATATGAAGTCCTATAATAAGGGATTTGAATTCAACCATGTTAATGGTGCAATTGAATCTAGTATGAAATTCTTTGGGGATGAGGTCCCCTTGTGGTGTAACTAGTAAAATTTCAACTTCAGACCCATGAGATGTGAATGAGACATCAACATATAATTTCTAATCTTAAGATTCATGATCCACTTCCTCTATCGTCATGATAGAGTCATCTATAAAATCAAATATAAGTGGTTTACTATTTATGATAGGATCTTCAATAAGTTGATATATGATGACTTGTCCCTTAATAGGTTTTTGATTCTATTATTCAACATAAAAATCACTTAATAACATAATTCATTTAGCCATGTAGTTTGTAAGAGTTGCTTTAGATAATAAGTAATTGAGAAGTTCTACCTTAGAAATGATAATAGTCTTATTGTTCAACATGTAGTGCTATAATTTTTGGGAAGCGAACATCATTTCCAAAAAATCTTTCTCAATGGGTGAATATTTATGCTTATATGTTATGAGTGTTTGGATTAGATAGTAGACCGCATGTTCTTTACCTTGTTAATCATGTTAGTCCAAGAGTGCCCCTAGTGCATATTCTATTATTGACATATAAAAAAATAATGGATTATCAGGTGTTGGCAATCTCAATATTGGTAGTTGAGCCAGGTATGTCTTTAGTTTTGTAATTTTTTTTGACATTCAATATCACACTAAAATGGGACACATTTCTTCAAGAGGTGCATAAAATGATGACACTTGTCTGCTAGATGTGATATGAACCTACAAATATATTACATTTTGCCCTGTAGGCTATGGATCTATTTCAAATTATAAGGTGGAGGCATTTCCATGATTGCCTTAACCTTAGTGATATCCACTTCAATCCCTCTCTATGATAAAATAAATCCTATAAGTTTTCTCAAAGTAACACCATAGATTCATTTTTTAGGATTGAGATAGGCCTTGTAATTATGAAGTCTCACAAAGTTTTTTCGTAGAACCTTAGGATGTCTGGTATAGGGTCTTGATTTTGCTAATATATCATCAGCATAATCCTAAACTATATCTGGCATCATGTCATGGAATATGACAGTCATGCCACATTGATAAGTGGCACTAGTGTTCTTTAATACAAAAGGCATGACTTGGTAACAAAATGTTCCCCAGTGTGTGGTGAATGTAGTCTTATGTTGGTCCTTTGGTGCTATCTTGATTTGGTTGTACCCTAAGAAGCCAATAATGAGGGAAATAATCTAGTAACATGTAGTTGAGTTGATAATCATGTTGATGTTTAGTAGAGGTAAATCATGCTTACAACATGCTTTATTGATATCTATAAAATTAGTACATAAGCATATGCCATGTGGCTTTTTACTAACTGGGACTATATTTGATATCCATTTAGCATAGTCCAGTGGTCTTATGAATCCAACTCCCAATAATTTCTCTAGATCCTTTTTCACTAAGATGGTAATGCGTGGATGCTTTTTCCATAATTTATTCTTGATCGACTTAACATCTATATGTACTAAAATTTGATGCACAACTAAGAAATGGTCCAAGCCTAGCATGTATAAGTAATCTCATGTGAAGATATCAATAAAATCCCTCATAATAGTGATAATATAATCAAATTTTTCATTAGTGAGGGATGTGCCTAGATAAATGATCTTAATATATTCATAGGTTCCAAGGTTTACCTCAATTTTATTCTCTATAAGAGTGTGGAGCCATCTTCTAGAATAGTAGGCAATGTTTGATATTGATCTTCTTCATCAAATATTGGTTGTGAGTCCCAAGGCTCATCCATATGGGAAGAGGAATATGAGTCTGCCTATTATGGTATTGTCTAATTAACAAATTTCTCAAGAAATTTGAGAGTAAGATGCTCAAAGAAATTATGCGGTTCAAAAGTAATACTAGAGCTGGTTATAAATCTTAGACTTGGCAAACACTATGGTTCTTATAGAGGTGAGTAAACTTTCCTATCCAAGAGAACCTAAAATAGATTTTCACTCAAGGGATTATATTTATCTTTACTATATCCCTAACCAATGAACACTTTAAAGAGGTTTTCACCTGAAGATATTGATGTATTTTCTATTGTATAGCCAAGGAAATTTGTTTTCTCTCCAAAGTAGTGGTAGGGTCCAATGAGAAGTTAAATCCTTATTTGTGATTGCCAAGTGGAGATCCATCTCTAAGGCCCATATACTCTGAAATGGATTCCTCATTTTGAAACTCATCCAAAGGTATAATATAAATTTGTTGGTCCCAATTGATAATGTCAATATGGCAAGGGATAAGTGGGTAATATGTTGTGATGGTCATAATGGAATTAGAATCAAACATGTCAGTATCAATGATCTCATCGTAAGTGTTATAATGGGATGATATGTCACTATTGGGAGTTTATTATTTAGTTGATAAAGAGGAATCACTTTCAAAATACATGAGGTCACCCCTAGGTATTATAAATCTGAGACCCTAGTTCTTAGTAGGTTTTCCCATAGATAGAGGTTCAAGAATACCTTATTCACATGGACTTAGGACTTTACCTACATAGTCCAAACTATCTATAATTTGATTAGGGATAGGGTATTTAGGATTATGAAAATAATTGGTGAGGTTATTAACATACAACCAATCTTGTTCAACAATAGCCTCTCAAACCTGATTTGGTGTAGTGGCTAGTACAAATACCATTGGCTGCCTCTATTAAAGTGTGTTTTTATTGTGCCAAATCATGTTGGGTGTGTTGGGGATTTATACAAGTTTGAGTCTTCCATAAGACTTGGGACATTTTATAAACTTTCATATATGAAAATCATCTATCAGATAGTATGTGGAAATGCCATCATCCTCGACAGTAAACTGGTTTGTAATGGCTACAAGAAATGGATTGGCTGAAGCAGAATCAAGATCAATAGGGTCAATATAATTAGATTCAGGTGGTTCATAAACTATGGATTTGTTCTTCTTGGCTAAAAATTTAGAACCAAGGCAATAATTAAGGTTATTGTATTCAATCTCTAAGTGGTTATAATATTGGTATGGTTGTAGATCAACATAAATAGTGACCTTAATTAAAAAATGGGGAAACTTGAGGCATTGATGCAGGGTAGAAGGGACATATCATAATACATGGATCTAAGGACAACTAAAAAGTAAATTATAAGTAAATTCTATGTCTATGACATAACTTATGGTATCATGGGTTATAGACCCATCAATAATTAGAAAATAAATGGTCCCTAAAGACTCTCTTTCAACATTGTCATATGCTTTGATTGTGATTATTTCTAACTGCATGTCTTTAGCTATATATCCCAACCATTATATCAATTTTAGTGACACTATATTTAGCTTTGAACCATTGTCTATAAAAACCTTCTTGATCTTGTGATGTGCGATAATGACCTTATATACAAAGGATTAGTATAGTTAGGACCAAGGGAAGACATATCTTGTTGATGAAAGTTAAGTTTTTATCTTGGAGATGGATGTCTCACAAGTGTTTGGAATTGGTTAGGGTTAATGTCCTTAGGAACAATGGACTATTGGAGGAAGTCATTTAGTATGGTCTTATGAACTTATGATGTATGCAAGAGATCTTGGATAGAAAATTGTACAAACATTTTGCTTAGTTATTCATGAATTCCATATGATTTCTTAATAGTAGGGTGAGAAAGTTTGGCTTTAGCTAGTATAGGGTTTGTTTAGGATTGGAAGGCACATGATTCAAATTTATATTAGTATTGAAAGAATTCAAAGGGCCTTGAAGGGTAACTCATGAGCATTTACTTGTGAATGCACAATTTTGAGTCGGTGGGGATTTACCATAATTAGAAGAATTAGGTGGTGGTCCAAGAATAGTAACCCATAGAAACCAAGGCATAATAGAATTGATTGAACCTGGTGCAGTCTTACTTGAGGAAGAGGGTGATGACCTTAAAATAGAAGGACCAACACTTTGAGAATTTTTAGATGGTACATGGGATTTGATTGTAATGGTGGTAACATGATTACTATAAATACACCCCATATTATGATTATAATCATATGGCATAATATTGTAGCCCAAGTTATTGGATTAGGTATTATGATCTTGATTATGATGATGTTGATTATGTTTTTGACCTTATCCTTATTGACTTTCACCCTATCCTTGGTTTGAATTATTCCATTGCTTTTATTGGTTGTGTTTGGGAAATAGGTATTTGTAAATGCCCATATCATGATTGGTATTATGTGCTACTTGTCTTAATTCAATCTCTCTACTCTCAATTAGGTCTTCAATGAGATGCCTCAGTTTTACACATCGATAAATGACATGGCCAATAAAATTATTGAAATCACAAAACTCATCTCATGATACCAGTCGAGTTTGGCTTGATCTTCAGGAAATGGTTTTAACATAGGCCATATGATTAAATTGGCTACAACTAGCTTCTAGAATACTACCTCAACAAGTTCTCCTAGCTTTCTGAATGGTATAATTTTTTTGAATCCTCTATGTGGAGGTGCTATATGCAGAGTGGGTGGTGGATTAGGTTGTGCATTTTGAGCCAGAAGAGCATGCACTATTGGCACATGTCATGAATCTATTACTCCATTACCCACCATGTTCTTATTTCTATTAAAATATTTAATTTTTTTCATAGTATTAGCTTGAATAGGTGTTTGAGTTTGATTGGATTTTAAGCACGTGAATATATTTTCACTAGGCATTTGGTAATAAGTGCTTTATCAATATGCACACCCTTCTCAATAATCTCTTTGAATGTGTTGGCACAAGTGAGTCTTAGATTATGGGCAACCTTAGGGTTAAATTTTTGTGCAAATATGTCATCTAGCTACCTGTTTGTAAAATTGTGTTGAAAGCGACTAACTAGCACTCTCCACCATTGTAGATATGCCACAAAGATTTCCTTGTCTCTTTGTCTTGATTTACATAAGTCAACCACTATCAATTCATTCTCAATGTTATACAAAAATTGTTTAATTTTTTTTTCATAAATCATTAGTATTTGTCACCAGTCATTTAGGTAAATTTAAGAGCCAATCTAATGCTTGTCCACCCAAGCTATGTGAAAAAAGTGTAGCAAATAGATGATACTATAAGCTACCTCTTGACATACCACAAAGAAGGATTGGATATGTTATTTATGGTCACCCTTCCATTTATATTTATTAAATGTTGGTGGCTCAAAATGAGGTGGAAAAGGTACTTGAAGAATGTTCAAGTTGAATAGATAAGGACATATCTCATCAAACTTGTATATTTTGAACCGATTGCCTGTTTCAAACCTTGTGATGGTCTCTTTCATTGAATTCCACTCTTGCATATTTGGTGCATTTTTTGGCAGATGGTAGTTTTGTTGAGGAAGAATCTTGTGTGGTCTTATTAGGGATATAGACCCTTTGCCCATAATTTTGATTTTGGTTCATCCTTGAGTGTGAATAGATCTGATAGTGTTGATTAAATGAATTTTATTGTCGATTCCTAGATAATTGATACTTATTCCCATAGATATGTTATTGTGAACTATAGGAAATGTGTTGGTTTTGTGGTATTTTTTGTTAGTTTACCAAAGGGTGTTATCATTGTTAGTTCACAATGGGAACTTGTTGTGGTTACAAATGAGAAGAACTTGATAAAGTGTTGTGTAAAATAACCACAACCTGTGATGGTGGTGGGTATTTATTAACATGTTGTGACTAGGCAGGGGTCTCTTGATGGTTAAATAATGTGTGCTTCACATCAAGCGGAGCTTGCTACAATGTATTTATAGGTTTATTTTGTTTAGGAGAAGCCACAAGGTTTACATTAGATGTAATATCATCTTGGTCTTGATGAATCTATTCTAATGGTTGTTCTTATTCCACGAATGTGGTATTATCAACTGAAGTTGTATCCAAATAAGTCATTAAGTCTATGATGAGTTGATCAACATACCATTGACTAATTTGTTGTATTTTGGTCATAATATATTGATTAGTTGAGGAGGAGTCCAAAAATAGGCCTTTCCCTTTGCTATAGGAAGCATTTTTTGGTTTCATGATATGAGTAAGAGGTTATTACAATGGTTTATCCTCTATTTTAAAAAGTGTATGTAATTACTCCATTAGGAAATCAGGTAGAAGTCTAGCTCTCGATTCTATCAACCTTAGGAGAGATTCATATTTATCCTCTATAGGTTGATGTTCAAATTAACCTTACTTAGATATTACCATGGTTGGGATGTCCTCAAACACAAAGGGATGCTCTTCCCCATCATAAAAATTCTCTTCCTCATAAGTTGGGCCATAAGAGACCCCATTAAAAGTATACCTTTGCATGTTTGGTAACAATTTTCTATGTTTGTGAAGTATTTTGAATTTTGGTTTGCAAATGTCAAAAGGTATTTGGATTAGAAAATCAAATAGATACAAGGTGGATTTAGGTCTATAATAAAAAATGAATGACATGACACTTAATAATTATAATAATAAAAAGATGTCCTGAGAATGCTCAACTTTGGTTGGTCAAAATTTGTAATTAGAGGAAGGTAGAAAAACCATGGAGCTTAAGGTGTAGGCTAGCACAAGAAATCCTAAGTTTGAAGTATGTTAATACCATGAGTATCTAAGTGTGACCATGATAGGCCATGCTTATAAAAATTATAAGAAGGTTCAAGTGATCTAAGAAGCTTAGGATGAAGGCTAACACAAAAAATCCTAAGTTTAAAACCAAAAATAAATGGGTAGCACAACCGTACCCAATAGAAAATAAATTCAAATGGTTTAAATAACTCAGAGTGTGAGCAAATGCAAGATAATATAATTTAACAAGAATATAATGATTAGGGTATAGACATAGGCTTTCAAACCAAACATAAAAATTCACCCAAGTTATACAAGCCAAGCCCAAAAGGTGAACCGCCTAAGCCCATGTTGTATGCAAGACTCTAGTATAGACAAATAATTTTTTAGTTTAGAAATTATAAAGATAAGAGTTTCATATTTGGTCTAAATTACCTTAGATATCCAATTTATGAATAGTCTAAACCCAAATAGACAACATAATGATGCCTTTTGGAGACACCGACACAAATGGTTTGATTAATTTTTGAATAAGGTAATTTGTTTTGAATTAATTTGACTAGCATAATGCCTTCTTGTTCAAAAGGTGGTGTCTAACATTTGTTTTTTTTTTGGACATGCTTTGGTTTTAATTTTTGATGTGGAACATGCACACAAATAATTTTTAGACTCAAAATAATACAAGTAAAATAAATAGACATAAAAACACCCACGTGTATCGTCATATCCCTAAAAGTTGATAAGGTTGCTTCATATTGTCAAATTCTGTTGATATACTTCTTGAGAGGAATTAATTTTTTAATATAATAAATTTTAATGCACATGAAAATTAGGTTTTTTTAGGCCCCCTCTTCTCTCAAGAGTTCATACGTTGATATGGAACTTTGGGCTACTCACCCTGCATTGACAATATTTCCATGACAAGTGGGGTTTGTTTAAAAACTATAAGCGTTGATAATCTATATGGTCCCATATGTGTGGTTAACACTAGAGAGAAACACATCATTTGGATCCAAGTTAATCAAATTGTTGTAAAAATTCTTATCCTTTTAATAACCACTACATTGGTCAAATTGTTCAATGTAGTGCGATGTCTAGATTAGGCCATTTTCTGAGGTAGATATCACTAACAAAGTTAGTTTAACTAATCAAACTAACATCCCATTAATTTAACCTCAATTTATATACCCCAATATATAGTGGGGTTGAAATGATGTCGTGAGATGAAATCCCAAGTCAATAGTCCATAAAGAACTTGTGGGGAGGTGATGAACTCTCATCCACAAGCCAAGATGAAAAAAATAAAAATAAAAGGACTTTAAAGGTCATTTATGATCACCTAATTCACTCGGAGCTTAGGAAGTGCCTTTGAAACATTCCTTCTATGCTTGGACTAAGTGACAAAGCAATAAGCAAAGCACTTTTGGTCATTCAAGTTTCCTAAAGGAGACGAGGGAGAGCATACACACTAAGCTTGGTTTGCCAAAATAATATCCAACTTGAAAACTTTGAAACTATTTTAACAAACAAACACATAAAATAAAAAGAAAAGACTCTTAAGATCCCTAAGGTGTAATGGATGTTCATTTTAAGCCCAAAAATCAAGTGTGATTGAAGTTTGCCTTTGTTGTTATTTTTATAAGTAAACTAGCAAAGTGTTTTAATCCTACAAAATAGAGTTTTTAGTAGTCAAGCAAGGGTGTAGGATATCCAAAGTAAACTAAAGCTTACTATTTTTTACTTTCTAGATTTAGACATAGGATGACTTCACTATTTTATAGAGTGATCCTATTTTCCATAGAGTGGTCCCACTATTCGATAGAGTGATCTTACCATTCCACATAAAGGCAAACAAACTATGTGGTGACCTCACTAAATATCAAGATGACCTTACCGATTAGCCAAATGAGTTCACCATTTTCAATTAAGTTTTAAACATAACAATTACCTATAATTTTGGTTCAACATGATCTTTCTTATTAGTAGTCAACCCCACCATTCTACAAGTTGATATCATTTTCATGTAAGTCGATATCATCGATCTATAAAAAACATAATGAACATAAACTTATAATAGTCAACCTCCTTGTTTGCATTTGAAACTTCATTGTTGCTCAGGATGACCTTGTTGTCCTATAGATTGATCTCATCGATGTTCAAGATGAACTCATCGATATATACAGTGACCTCTCCATTTGGTCCAAAAGACAAAAAATGGGAAAATTAAAAGAAAAAGAGCAAAATGACATCAAAAGATTGTCTGGATGCATAATTAGAAGGATAAAATGGCCCCTAAAGGGATTTTTGAGATGCACAGTTCCATCGTGTGATAAAATGTAGAGCAGGATTAAAAAATAGGTTAGTTCATGCGTTAGTAAGGAAAAAAAAAAAAAAGAATAAAGAACCTAACATGTTAGCCCACTCCTTCGAGGGGCGATGTCAATGAAATCAAGAAACTAATGAAGAAAGCAAGACAAGCAATACCCTCCCATAGTGGCTTCATTCAAAGATTGTCCATAAATGTGTTTGTAATTAGATTTGGTGCTCCAAATCTTTATTAATGTGATGGGGCAAGTGCCTCCATCATTTATTCTAGCACCAATGGCTTTGGCTCCTTGATTGATCAATTTGGGGGAAGTAGTGAAGCTCTTATAGTAATATTTCTGCATAGATTGTTTGCAATAAAAATCTTTTTTTTGGTATATGGTGTCTCATTTTACTTGTACATAAATGTTGAGAATCAACCGTGACTATCCATATTGAGATAAAGATGTGTGGCTAAGGATTAATTCAATTTTGAAGGACAAAGCAAAATATTTTGGAATAAGGGAGTATTAATAAGGCATGGGTGGCCTTAAACTTGATATTTATCTCCATTAATGCCTAGTGCTTGACACCTTTTGATTATGTCATGGGTGATGTCATGGCCCAAATATTATGAATTTATAAATAATAAATATTCAATAACTTTTCATAGATTTTGCATTTAATCTTTGAATCTGATTTGATTTGCTTAATGACCTTAGTATTTTGTAATTCTTGGAAATTGGTTGCATGATTAATCAAAATGGTCAAACATGTCAATTTACTTGGTCATAATTTTACTAGAGTTGAATTAGAGAAAGATCAAAATTGTGAATGATGCATTGCCCCATTCAGGGATACATAGGCACAAATCAACACTTACATGTGACATGTTTAAATGAATTAGAGAGTTTAAATAGTATATAATGATAATTTGCTTAGTCATAAACTTGATGTAAAGTGAATTGGAAGAAGACAACGATTACAAAAAATACATTGCTCCATTCATGGATAGATGAGCAAAAATTAGTACCTGCAGGTGATGTGTGCGGATGAATTAGAGCATTTCAATGATTTTGATCTAAATTGTGCGTTGTTGCAAAATGTCATTAAGATTTATAATTTTAGCATAATATTGATAAGAATTAGATGTCTACACATGTTTCTATATAAATTTAAAAAATTAAATATGTGAATGAAGCTTTTTGGACTTATTATTGATTTGTGCTTTGAGAGCTAAAAACCTATAAAATTAGTTGTTTCTACTTTGAGCATATGATGATTAGTTTTTGAATAAATATCCTCAAGCTATGTAATCATATAATATAAAATTGAACACTTATTATCTGTAGTATTTTAAAAATAATATGTATTCAGTAAATGAATATTTAAAAATAAATAAATTGAAGTAACATGATTATCACAAAGTAAGGTGGGAAGAAGTTCTTTCTGCAAATTCATGTATAGTAAGTAAAATTTTTCATTTTTTGAAATTGTAATAAACAAGAAGCTTACATGTTCTCCTATGATATTTTAAAAATCGTTATAATTTACTTTGCATCAAATCTCAAAATTTGTTATTTAGGCCTTTAGTCCTTCCTTTCTTGACAGAATCAAAGTGGATTTTTCAGAGTAGCACAATTCTAGAAGATGCTAGCAATGTGTTTCATTCCATCAAGGTTTAAATTCTCTACCCTATGCACAAATTGCATTTGGAGGATAGAGGAAAAATTGTATAGTACCATTCTTAAGATATAGTAAATAAACTATTCAATATTTGATATTCTATTCTATATTAAAATTTTGATATGTTTCTTATTCTTGCAACTGATGTATTAAAAGTACTATAAGCTTAGAATGTGACATTCATTTCTAATGGAAAGAAAGGAAGATATTAAAAGACAATGATTTTATTATTTTTATATTATAATAATAAAATATACATATTAGGTAGAGTTTGTGGCATACAATCATTTTTCATTCATGTAGCATTGTTGAACTATATCGTTAAATATTTTTGAGAAAAGTTTATGTTCTATGAGTACCATGTTGAATGCATAGTCAGATACATTAGTTTGAATCTTAAAGGATTAGACAATGTTAAGCATTTCCATAATAGGGATTGTGTTGAGTTATTTTTGAGCTCCTAAAAAATATGTTATTTTGTAGGTGTCTAATAGAATGTTTCTTTGGGGTAAAAGATCTAACCGAGATACTATGCTATGTGCAAGAAATTGTGAACAAACTTGAAGTAGAAGCTATAATTTCATGAAAAATCAATTTAGTGAGATTACATGAAGTTGGCCAATCTTAAAATACCTTGATATTTTGTGGATCTATGTGGATACTTGGATGGTCTATGTGAAGCCAAGATACTAAATCTATACAATGAAAAATGTACATTTTTATAAGTCATCGCACAACTTATGTATGCATAATGAGTCTAAGACAAGTGAGATGTGTTCCACATGCTCATCCTAAGTCTTTCATAAGATGAGGATGTCATTCAAGTAGACAATGAAGGAATTAAAGATGGCCTTGAGTAGATCATCCATCAAGCACATACATATTATTGGTGCATTAGTAAAAGTGGAAGGCATAACCCACCATTCATACAATACTTTCCATATTTTAAATGTTCTCTTTCAAACATATTCAGGATGAACTAGTACCTAATGATAACCTGACATCAAGTCAATTTTGGTAAATTATTGTACACCTCATAGTTATTCCAAGAGGTCATCAATACATGGTATTGGGTATCAATTCTTCACCATTATCTTATTGACCATGGAATACTTAAAGCTCAATCTTCATGCACTATATTTATTTGGTGCGAGGACTATTGGGCTTCCATAAGGAGATGAGCTTAATTTGATATTTCCTTGATAAAAAAAATCTTGAATTTGGTACTAGACTTCATCATTCTCCCAAGTAGATTTACAATATAATATTATCTTACCAAGCCACTATTATTACGATGGTGTTTGCGTGACAAATTTCCAATGCATGTTTTTTCTCATGCACATGTCATTTTGAGTGGATCATGAGTAGCACCAAATATTGTGCATGAAATAAGAGCTTGTGGTATTTCTTGGCAGAGACTAACGTGATTTTGGTCATTGAAGGCGACTCCAAGAGTTCAAAGAATCAATCTTGGACATGCACAGTCCATTGTTGTGGCTTAGATTGATATGTAGCATCATGATCATACAAAATGACCTTCTAGTTAAAATATCACAAACCTCAAGTGGGATGACATTATAAGTGATTGTGTCCTCCACAGGCTTAACTTTTACTAGAAAGTGCATTGCTAAACATATATATCATTATCTTATTAAATCTAAAATAGAGAGTATGCTTTAGGATGTGCTTCAGTAGTGAGGTTTAGGAGATGATTTGTATCTTGTGCAATGATGTTTTTCTAGCTCCCACTATAAATGTTGACATGAAGAGGCCCAACCTTTAGCCAAAACATGGTGTGTAAAATATGTTCTCACTCTTCAAAGGTGTTTAAGGTATTGGTGTTAGTGCTCAAATAAGTGGAATCTAGATCAGTGCCATCCATTGGCATGAGACTTGATGTAGACTGAACAACAAGGATTGTTGCATGCAACATTCAAAATTAATGTGTGAGGTTATGCAGTGTTAATGGAACCAGTTGTCACCTTCATTATTTGTACCTTTATATGGTACATAAGACATTTAATTATTTTGGTGTTGTGATACCTTATTAGGATACTCTTCCTTATTCAACATGTTTTTCTTATGCACAACTAGGTTAAATTGTGCATTGTGTATGTGTTGGATTTTGCATAAAACACTCGATGAAGAAGAGAAGCTTTTGTTCATCTTTTTCTTGGATTTTATCTTGACATGTTTTTGATATGGATTCTTTAATGTGTCAAAAGTTAAGACTTGCATCTTTATATGAATATAAGGTGAGAATCTATTGATGTACTTCATCATATTATGTTATTTTGTGAAGTATTTATGCAAGCACACAATGTACTCATAGAACTCATTGGTATAGTCTTAAATTGACTATTCCTTATGTTAGTGTAGCTATTATAACTCAATGTATTTATTCTCATAGTTATTGAGGGGTTAATACTCATCTTTCAAGGCATCGATAAATGATTTCCACATCTCAATGGTCTTGTAGTCTCTCTTACATTACCTACCAAAAGTTTCTCACCAATGGGTCATCAAAATAGAAATATTCAACACCAAAAAGGTGATATTATTTGCATTAGTGAAATTATTGACAGAGAATTAAGCCTCTAGTTGTTGAATTCAACTATCTTATATTGTGGTGTTGGTTTTAAATTTGAACACTAGAATGCCAAGATTGATTGCACTTTGAAAGGGCTTTATAGTTAAAATGACTAATGCATATGCCACATGGAAGAAGTGGCTCATGCACCAAGTTATACCATGTGTTAAAATAATTGGCCAAAGAGTTCATTGCATTTCTCCATGAGGGCATCCCGAAAAAGATTATACACTTTTGAGAATGCTTCAATGAATATTTTTGGGTGTTATCCATCTTACTCTTGTTATGACATTATTTTGGATACTTTGAAATAAAATCAACTAGTAATCCTTCTCTCAAATTGTATTTGTGTTTACAATCTTACGAGAGGTCTTTCTCTGATGCCAATGATACATACCATAGGACCTAGGATGTTGGTGTAGTGGACAACCTTGTGCTTGGAAACAAGCTACATGTTGTATAATGTGCAAAGGTAAACTAAAAAAATAGTAAATAAATCACACATTCAAGTGTGAAAATGTTTGTAGAATACTGTAACTTCTATTTAATGGAAAGAATGGGAAAAAATACATATGTTTACAATGTGAAAAAAGGTTAGGAATGCAATTTCATATGATCAGAAGGGTAAATAATTCCTTTTATTTCCCTAGATTGGATGTGAGTTATATATGTGTGTGATCAAAGCATGCTAACAATCTTTTATCCACTTGTGTGATATTTCTCATCTTTGATTCCTTATGTGTTGGATTACACACACACACACACACACACACACACACACACACACACACATCATTACAAGAATGTAGCTACACCATATGATGATCACAAAGGAGACATTGGTTCATCTTTTGGCTGGGTGTCGATCTTTATTAATGATCTAAAATGTTTGATTAAATGAGACCTCATCTTAGTCACAATATGGAATGTCTTATCAGTGTTTAGATTGCTATTGCAAGATAACCTCCAAAGATAGTTAACTATGTTTCCTATTCTATTGTTAATTTACCTAAATAAATACTAATCTAAGGCTTGAAATGGAAAATAAATGTATAATAATAAAAAAAGGGTGGTGATGCAAAAAAAATGGAAATGGGTGGCATTGAGCTCCTCATCTACCTAAGCATGACACACAACTTCTAAACATGAATAATAGGCGAAAACACAATGTATGAGTAAATGTAGGAGGTCATTTAACTAAATCAAATGCAGGAATAAATTTGTTAGAAAAATAATGTGAAGGGTAAATAAATAAGAACCATATGTTTTATCAAATTTTGGGAAAACTAGGGAAATAGATTACCTAAATATGAAAAATTATTGTCTAAAATCAGACTAATATAGATATGAAATCAATGCTAAAAATTGATTTAGAACTTGGTAAATCTAGAAATATACTAAATATGAAAAGTGAAAGAGAAAATATAAACTTAGCTATAAAATTGAGATGCATATTATTTCCAGATCTGAGACCAACAAAGAGACTATGTTGACTATGTAAGGACTTAGAACAAGAGCAAGGAGGATTCCTAGACAATAACACCGTAACTAGACAATAGTTGGGGGGAGGGGGCTATTTTCTGAATAGGGTGGCCTTGTCTAGAAGACAACATGGCCCTAAATTTTATAGGTTATGATTTCTTTTCTTTTCTATCTTGCTAACTATTTGAGAGATTCCAATCTATTTCGGGGACCAATGTGTAACTCTTTATTTGCTTGAAATCCTAGCTTAATAGACAAAAAGACAAAATACAATCATGAAATAAAATGAGGTTAGTGATTTAAGTTGTGCTTGAACTTAACACTCACTGTGTTTAGTGATACCTACATACTAATATTTTGAAGAGGGTTAAAACACCATGCATACATACCAATATTTCAAAGAGGGATAAAACTCCATGTAGTTCTCCCATGCTATGATGGAGTATGTGAAAATAGTGCAAAATGATAGATGTTAGCGTAATCTTGGTGTGATTAAATAATTCAACCATGAATTGTGATCTTAAAAGTGTATTCAGACTTTAGCTCAGATCTACTAGGGCTATATGTAATCAGAATTAGGAGAAAAAGGATTTTTTTCTCAATGTGTAATTATAATTCTAGTGTTTTTAGTGTGGAAGCCTCTTATGTGCAAAATAGTTTGAAATATGATTTTATGGTGATATTTTTGTAATTTATTTGGATGGGGCTTGCTAAACTTATGGGATGAACCTTTGGTGACTTTTTAATTTTTGAAATTAGTCATTAATGGCCAGAAGGATGGTGTTATCAAGATGGACAAAAACCAGGTGCATTATTGCCCCAATAGAGTGCTATTGTCCTAAAGGGAAAACTATTAAGCTAAAGGGGTAGTTCAGTTTGATAATGAGTGGTTTAGATAGGGACATTTTAAAGTGATTTGGGTTGCTTGAAGGAATTATTCATCATACATAAAGTCAAAGAAAGTGGTCAAAAGACCCTAGGATACTTCATGAGCCAGGTGTGTCAAAAGAATGGTTACAAGTGCATTATTTTAGCTTAAATATTAATTTATGTGTCTATACCATGTTAACTCTTATCTAATTTTTAAAGAATACACAAATACAAATATGTCATATAAGGTATTTAATTTTATACATAGACAAAAACTAAAGTCATGACATTATAAAATTAAATGACGCTCAACAGTTTCAAGAAAGAACCGATAACAACTCAAAAGCTTTTTTATAATAAGGGAGCTCTAACCTTAGAATGAGAAAAGAAAAGAAGTAAAATAATATAATTTTCAATTATCAAGTCTTAGAAGTAGAAGATATTTTTAATTCAAAATTTTTCATTTCGACTCTTACTTTATGTAATTTCTATAAATTTTACTTGTAACTTCTTTTCAATTTTTTAAAAATATCTTATATCTTATTTACTGTAAAAGTTTCATCTTTGACTTTAGCTTATTTTTATATTATTAAAAAGAAGAAACTTACTCTAAATATTTAAATAAAAGTTTTTGATTGGTCTTTTTATCTTTAAGTATTCTTTTAAATTAAAAAAAAATTAATTAAAACTTGTCTTATTTATACTTTCTTCTTTAAATCAAAGAAAAACTTTTAGCTTAATTTTAGCTCTTTTAATTAAATTAGTAGGATGTCTACTAATTAAATAAATGTTGTATTTCTAAAATATTAATATAGTTTTTTTAGCTTAGATATTAATTAAGCTTTTAATCTTTTACAGAAATATTTTTTATTAGAAAATAAAATTAAATCAAGGGAATTTAGTGTGGGATTTTTTTGAACACTCTTTTTGTAGGTGTAGTGGTTAGACTTCACATCGCATGGTATTTTGATAGTTTCTCTAATATGGTGTAAATTTAGGGAGTGTTTTTTGACATGTTATATGGTAACAGGAGATGACATGTGATTGTTGATTTTTAATATCGTTGTGTGATGTAAATGACTTGCATAATATGATGCATGGCATTAGAGAGCACATAAAGATATTGCAAGGCTATACAGTGGATTTGCAACATGCAAGGCTCAAATGCACCTATGCAGTGTTAGAGTTCTTTGTAGAATTCTATGAGGTGTTACAATAACTCATAGGGATACTGTAAGGCTATGCACATATCAGGGGATGTATCAAGTATAAGAAACTCAAAATACTTGTGAAGTATGTGTAAACTCACACATGAATCAAGTCATGTTTGTTTTACTATTTGGTCACACCTTTCTCACTCCTTGAGGGGTTGGATGGCTCCTAGAAAAGATAAGGCTCTTCTTTCTTTAACATTAGCTATTTTTTCTTCTGGTCCAAATGTATAAGTAAATAAGATGAAGAGGTGCATGTTGGTACAATATGAGATCCCATTTCATTAATGGATGCACATAAATATATTTAAGAATGTTAACCATTCGATAAGAATGATAACCCTCTCATAGGTACCTCCATCGTATCAATAAAATTTCTTATATTATAATGCTTTAGATGGTGGTTTAAAAAAATATATTTGTGATTATTACTTCTTTGATTATCATGCTTAAACATTGGTGTTCTAAAAATATTAAATTTATATTAATTATTTTTTATTATAAAAACTCAATTATTATTTCATATTAATTATTATTTGTGAACTTATATTTAAATACCTTTATCTTGTAAATAGTTATATATATACCCAAAAAAAAAAAAAAAGAAGAAAAGAGAGAAAAGAAAAGAAAAGAAAAAATAAGGGGTATGTTAGCCTTTACAAATGATTCTCTTCACTTATGCTTTGCTTGGATTGTCAGTTGTACACAATGGTTAATGATAGATTGTCATTAATATCCCACTTTTAGTACAATATTGTAGGGTTACCTTTAACATAAATATTTTTTCATTTAAAATCTCTAAGTGTAAAAAATAATGACCATATTCGAACTGCTTTTAAATAGAATAAAAGAATTGCTTATCATGGCCATGACTAGAATGCCCAATATATAAACGTGAGATATTTTATATAATATTTTAATAAATAAAATAAATTAGTTCTTCAATCTTGTCAAATTTTTTACAATTGAATCATTTTATAATCTTTTCATAAATAAATTTTAAAATCTTTTATGGTACCATCCTTATGACATAGGAGACAAACTATTCAAAGTCATTCCATAATATACTAAAAAAATTATATGTTTCTTTTTTTAAAGCACCACAAATTTAGAATGTGACAAAGGTCATTTTGATTGACGAGAAAGGAAGATGCTAATAATTTCATTATTTTTAAATATTATACTATTCGTAGAAATATCATGTAGAGTTAATGGCATATAATTATTTATTTATTTATTATTGAGAAGTTTAAAGTTATATAGATATTGGAATTTATGTCTATGTTTTAGATTATATATATTAGATGATAATTGATGATTAACTATATATTTAAACTTGAGCATTCTTTCGATTAAAGTAGTTATAATTAGGGACATCCAATCTATTAGATTCATTTAGGGAACGATCTTGGCTTTATCTGATTGATTTTTTGTATCAAGTATTTATAAGGATTTGTACTTTGGTAGATGACCTACAAACAATCATCCTCCCCAATTAAACTATAGTGTTTTCGATACATATAACTATTTATGATACGTAGAGTATTGTTAAACTGTAGTTAAATATTTCTAAGTGATAGGCAATCGAATGTTCATGTTATGTGAGTACCACATTGAGTGTATAATCAGATGTATTATATAAATCTCTAAGGAATAAACATTGTCAGGGATTGTTACAAGTGTTACCCTGAGGCATTGTTTGAGCTCCTCAAGTACATGTTGTTATGTAGTTGTCCAATGGAATGTTGCTTTGGCACACATGATTTGACTAAGAGACCTTGATATGTGAAATAAACCAAGAAAAAAATTATGGTATAAGTTAGCAAGTTCAATAAAATTTATTAATTTAATGAGATTGTGTGGATTTCACTAATCTTGGATTACCTTGATCTTTTCTAGATTGTTTAGATGGTAAATCTACATGGTGCCAAATGTCCACTTTGCTAAATCATCTTGCAACTTGTGTTTTATCAATATATCCAAAATGTATAATATTTTATCCACATGTTCCTCCTAAATATTTTTAAAACATGTTGAGGAAGGGCATGATTAGATCATCCATCAAGCTCATGACTATTATTGGAGCATTAGTCAAGTTGACAGGTTTGTTCAATCTTTCTCACATTTTGAATGTTATCTTCAAAACATCTTCAAGATGGACTAATACTTGATGATAACCTAACTTTAATCCAATTTTGGCGAAGTATTATACACCTTGTAACTAGTCCAAGAGGTCATCAATGAATGGTATTAGATATTGATTCTTTACCATTATCTTGTTGAGCACATGATAGTCAATGTACAAGCATCATGTATCATATTTATTTGGTGCAAGGACTATCACACTTCCACAAGGATAAAAACTTGGCTTGATATTACCTTGATCAATTAGATTTTGAATATAGGGTTGGACTTCATCATTCTCCCAAATGGACCTGTGGTATAGTGGACTATTTATAAGAGGTGATCCAAGAACCAAATTGATCTATCATTTTTTCACATAATGTGTTGGAAGACCTTTTGAATCTTCAAAGACATATTCATATTATTATAATATCCTACTGAGTGTATATTTTTGTTGTGGTGTTTGTGTTGCATGGTACACTGCATATGTGCATTTGGTCTCCTACAAATATACTTTTGAGCAAACCACGAGTAACACAAATTTTGAGTATGCGAGATAAAATTATGGTAATTTTAGGAAAAGACAAAAGTGATTTGATCTTTGGAGGTGACTCAAGAGTTTGAATAAGAAATATTTAACATTCATAGTCCACTGCAGTGACTTAAATTGATACGTGGTTCCATGATCATACAAATATAACATTTCAATAAAACATTTACCACCCTCAAGTTTCATGAGATATTAGGTGTCAAAATTATCCATGGGCTTTAATTTATATTAGAAAGTGCATTGTCACCATATCAGTATATCTTTCCCTTCCTCAATCCAACCTAAATATTATGGTTTAGGATGTGCTTTAGTGGTGAAGCATAAACATTCCACTATAGCTTCCATAATGATGTTATTCTTGCTCTCACTATCAATGATGACATGAAGAGGCTAACCATCCACCCAAAACTTAGTACATATAAGACTGTCTCACTCCTTAGAAGTGTATGTTTTAGTGGTACTAGTGTTTAGACAAGTGGCATCTAGATCAATGTCATCCAATAGCATGTAATTTGATGTAAATTGCATAATTAATTATTATTGCATATGACATTCAAAATCATTGTGTGATCTTGTCTAGTGTTGATGGCACATAATATCAACTTAATTATTAATTCCTTTTTTTGGTGTATAATAGATTGTATTATTCTAGTATTGCACAACCTTCTTAGGCTACTCTCCATTGTGTGACATGTTTTGCTTGTGTGAAATAGGGTTAGATGGTGCATTATGCACGGGCTAGATCTTGTGCATAGTTCTCGATGAATAAGATAACTTCTAGTTCATATTTTCCTTGCTTTCATTCTTTTTGGCATTTTGATATGCTACCCAAATATGTCAAAATTAAAAAATAGTTCCATCTTCACAAAAATATAAGTGAGAATTCACTAATGTACTTTATGACCTTATGTTCATTTTTTAAGTCCTCATGCAAACACATAATGTAGTCATGGAATGCATTGGTAAAGTATTCAATTAATTTTTCCTTATGTGGGTGTAAATGTTAGAATTTGATGTAATCATTATCATAGTTCTTAAAGAGGTAATACTCATCCTTCAATGTGTCACCAAATAACTTGCAAGTCTCAATTGACTCACATTATCTCTCTTACTATGTGTTGAAAGTTTCCTCCTAGTAGGAAACTAAAATGGAAATCTTTAACAATGAAAAGGTGATCATATCCATGTCAGTGAAATGATCAACCAACAAGTAAGCCTCAAGTTGTCAAATACAACTATTGAAAGTTGTGTTATTGATTTTTCATTTGAACATTATAATGTCAAGACTGCCTCACACTTTGAAATAACTTTGGCTATGAAATGATAAATGTGTAGGCTACATGAAAAGGAGTGGCTTATGGATAAATATGTACCATTAGCTCATGGATTTATCCAAATAATATTTTGTGTTGATCCTCAAGTAAATCCTGAATAAAATTTTGTACATCTAAGGATACCTTAATGAATGTTTTTTGGGTGTCAATCATCTTGTTCTTGTTACAATGTTACTGTAGATACTTTAAAATATAACTAACTGGTAATATTTTTTTTTTCTCACATTGACCTCACATGTTTATAAAAACATTAGATCTCTTGCTTTGATACCGATGATATGTACCGTAAATTTCATGATTCTGGTTAGGTGGATGACCTTGTGCTTGGAAACAAGATATAAGTTGTATATTGGATAAAGGTAAAATAAAAAATTATAAACCAATCATATATTTGAATGTGAAATTATTTGACAAATAGTGTAACTTCTACTCAATATAACTAATAGGGAAAAGTATAGATGTGTACTATGTGCAAGAAGGTTACACATACATGTTCTTGTGATCAAAAGGGGAAACACTTTGTTTTATTTTCCTAGACTAGATGTAAATACATATGTGTGTGATATGATAGATACTCAAACCATGTTAATAATATCCTATTTGAATGTGTAATATTTATTATTTATGATCACTTATGGGTTATATCATTATAATATATAAATCATTCTAAGAAGTTATCTAGAACATATAATAGCTACAGAAGATACATTAGTTCATATTAAGGACAACTTAAAATTGGTCTTATTGTAGGTGTCATGACTAAAATTCCAACTACATGTTATTTCAAATAGGTTCTTTGACATGGAAAAAACCTAGAGAGTGACACCTAACATGTTGCATGGTATCAATAAGTTGACACATGAATGTTGAGTATTTAATTTTTTACACAATGCAACAGACTTGTGCAGTGTGTTGTGGGAGCACACAAAAGTTTCATGAGGCTATAAATTTGATGCACATTTCTGCATGTTGATGCACAATGTGCTAAGCTCAAATGCACCTATGTAGTGTTGGTGTTCTGTGTGGCATACTACACAGTGTTGTGACATCTTACAAGGATACCATAAGGTTTTTACATGGAATGAGATGTTGCAAGGATGGGGATCTCAAAATAATTGTGAAGAGTATTTTAACCCACAAAAAAAATTTGTATGGATCAAGCCATATTTTTTATATTGGTTGGTCACACCCTCCTCAATCCTCAATGGGTTGAGTGTCTCTTAAGAAAGACAAGGATATTCCTTCTTTGGTGTTAGCTATTTTAATTTCTAGTCCAAATACAAAATATCAATAGGATGGGGAGGTTCATGATGGTATAATATGAAAGACCATTGCATTGGAGGGTGTGCAAAAAGACATTTAGGAATATCAACCACCGTATAAGGATGATGATCCTCTTGTAGGTATATTCAATGTGTGTCTTATTTTTGTGTTTTGATGTTTTGGGTGGTGGTTTCAATAACTTTATTTATGATTAATTTTTATTTATTTTTTGGTCTTAGGTGTTAGTGTTATAGAAAACTTAAATTTATATTAGTTTGACATGTTAGTTATACACTTTGGTAGCAATTTCTCTTTTATGGGAATAGCTTGGTTGTTCTCTCATGTTAGGTATTATTTTCAAACTTAGAACAATATTGCTTTCTCATTATAAAAATATATATATTTTTATTATACTTCAATAATTACATAGAATAATAGGTTATTTTACACACACTAAATTATTCATATAACCATTTAAATTACAAAGACTAAAATTAAACATCCCAAATCTGACGGGGCCTATATCCATGAGATTGGAACCTTAGTCTCTAAAAAATTAGATTGATGTTTTTCAATTAAATACAAGAGGTACTCTCATCCCATATTATATTTAGCCTCCTAAAGTAAAAAAAACTCAATTAGGATAATTGATCAAAAAATTGGATCAAGTAGATCATAAAATTTAATTGGTCAATATGAGTAATTGTTAACAAGTGTTAAGAAGTATCCATAACACACCAAGGGTTGTAAAAATAGTTAGTTTATGATATACAAGCTAAAAAAACATGGATATCATAAAAAATGCTTTTAGGGTAAATATTTGGGTTCCTCTCGAAAAGTAATGTAAGTTTTAAAAATGGCATGAGATTTTAAGTTCATATGCAAATGATATGGCCTCTAGAAGTTAAAGGACTTTTCATGGTTACAAAACCATCAGTTAAGATAGGTGAAAATTATGTAAATGACTCATTGGGTTTGTAATTTTAATTGGTGATTCTACCATGTATTAAGTGGCAATTTCACCTACTTATAACACATAAGAAGCTAAAGGAAAAAATAAGTTATTAGAATTCAATTTTCTAACAAGTTAAGACTGCCTTGCATTCTGAAAGGACTTTAGTTCTAAAACGATGGACGTGTAGACCATGTGGAAGGAGTGGCTTATGGAAAAATATGTACCACAAGTTCATAGAATTTCCCAAATAGGTCATTGTATTACTCCTCAATAGGATCTCGAATAAGATTTTATACATATGAGTATGCCTTATTGAATGTATTTTTAGGTGTTAGCTATATTTCTCTTTCTACATTGTTATTTGAGATACTTTGAAAAAAATACCTAGTTATCCTTCTTTCTTGCATTGAGCTCATGTGTCGAAAACATATGAGAGATATTGCTCTGATATAAATAATACACACCATAGGGATTAAGATGCTAGTGTGGTGAATGATCATGTGCTTGGAAACAAGCTATAGGTTGTAGAATGCACAAAGGTAAAAGAAATAATAGTAAACCAATCATACATTCAAATATGAAAGTATTTGAAAAATAGTGTGACTTTTATTCAATAGAAAGAATAGGGAAAGTATATATGTGTACAATGTGCACCAAGAATATGAATGCAAGTTCATGTGATGAAAAGGGGAACACATCCTTTTATTTTCCTATATTGGATGTAATTTACATATATGTTTTATACAATAGATATTCAAAGGTCCATGCTAACAATATCTTATCTACATGTGTGAACTTTCTCTTTTCTAATCACTCATGTGTCATATGGATACATTATATACATAATTGCAATAAGGTAGTTGCACCATATAATAATTAAAAAATAGATGTTTATTCATCTTCTCGACGAGTTATAATTAGTCATCTTATTGGTGTGGTGACTAGAATTCTGATTATGTAGTATTACTAACATGTTATCTGACATAGTGTAGACCTAGAGAGTGCCATCTACAATGTTTCACGATAGAAAGAAGATCACATGTGATTGTCATTTTGATGCACAAATTACCTACATGGTATGTTGTGGGATTACACAAAGGTATTTGTAGGCTATCAAGTTAGTGCACAATGTTGCATGTTGATGCACAACATGAAAAAATCAAATACACCAATGTAATGTTGGTGTTCTATGTGGCATGTTTCAAGGTGTTAGGATAAATTTCATGGATATTATAAGGTTGTCCACATGCCAATATATGCCACAAACATAGGGAACTCAAAGTCCTTTTGAAAATTACGTAGACCCACACAAAATTTACATATAGATCAATCTATAATTTTTTTGTTAGTTGGTCACACCCTCCTTACTACTGAAGGGGTTGGGTGGATCTAATGAAATACTAAGGCTCTTCCTTATTTGGTGTTAGCTATTTATCCTTCTAGTTTTAAATTGGAAGATAGAGAGGATGGTGAAGTGCATGATTGTATAAGATGGGAGCACATTCCATTGGAGGATACATAAAAATCTATTTGTGAATATCAACCACGCTATAAGTATAATGATCATCCTAAAAATGTCTTTATTATGGTAGTTTAATTTCTTGTGCCATGATTCTTTGCATGGTGGTTTCAAAAATTATATTTGTGACTACTATTTTTTTGGTTTTTAGTCTTAGGTGTTAGTGACCGCAGAAATTTAAATTTATATTAATTTGGCATGCTAGTTATAAAATTTGGTTTAAATTTTTATTCTAAGTTGTAACTTGGTTTTTGTCTCATGTTAGGTATTGTTGGTTGAATATTTTGTCAATCAGCATATTGATAAATAAAATAGGTTTGATCAACCAAAGTAGGAAGATTAGTCGTCTAAATGTGTAGGTTTACCACATCAAAAGGGGACTAATCTCTCCTCTCATCAAGGGGAGGTTCCATATAGATAGGCTATATATATATATATAGAAAATAATACTCAAGGGTAGGATAAACCATCCATCTCTCTTTTTTCAAAGATTATGCATGCAGATCAAAGGAGAAATCTCAAGGGAAATGACAGAAAGCACTCCTCTTTTTTCAAAAGTACTATTCAACAAACCACAAGAATACTCCTGGTAGTAATTGCAAAATGTAAACAAGGACGTAGTAACTAGCAAATTGAGATGTAGCACAAAGTCTTCACCTGAATTGCCCAAGAGTGAGATACAAAGGATAATGGGGGCACAAAGTCATCCCAAGGTCCTTTACACAGAAACAAAAAGAAAACACACTAAAATCAATTGTGGGGGCACAAAGTCTCTCCACAGTTGACTTCAGGACACCTTCCTGACTATTTTCAATAATCTTGCTTGTTGAATTAAAGGAACAAAAAATATATTAAGGAAAAGACATAAGAACAATTTCCCCAACAACAAAGATATCACAACACAAAGTCTAAAAAATCACTTGCTTTCTTATTCCAATAACAAAATATGATCAACAAACTAAGCTCAAAGTCTCAGTAATGTCTTTCAATTTGGGCAGAGTTTCATTTCTAATTGTTAGAGAGAGATATCCATTTACAATAAAAGAGAGTCCCTTAGATAGCCTCTTCAAGAAGGACTCGGGAACAATAACACATCATGTTACATTGAAATTTGGTAAGGAGACAGGCTGAAATTTAGGGGCTTCTACCCATTTGTTTTTCTCAATGCAGAGAAACAAGTCACGCTATTGAAAGTTTACAACTTTCAATGTCCACCTGGTGATCTGATCTTTTTTCATCATTCCTCCTTTTCTGGTTAATTGAATCGGGTCCTTGATTCAATTTGATACTCTATTCCTTAATTGCTTCGTACTGATCTCAGCCTTAAAGCCTTTGAATACATTCAGGACCATAGATTTAAATCTACAAGGATCAACGGCTATTTTATGAGCCTTGAAATTGACATTCACTCACTCGTCAATATGTTTTCAATGGCTAGTTCGCTGTTCTTAAATTTGACATCTTCGAGCGTGTCACCCCTTGGTCCTTCTTCGACTTTCCTGTTTGAGCTTTCTCAGAGGGAACCTACCCTTCGGGCCTTAAGAAATGATCCACTTTGGGTCAAGAAGAGCCCCTCGCAAGGGTATCTGCCCTTTGGACGGTCTTCGAATGGCCTTCGGGCTTCTTTATTCCAGTGGGTTGCTAAGTTCTTCCTTCGGATTTCTTGTTTTACATCTTCTCAAAGGGAAGGTGACCCTTCGGCTTCAAGGAAGTGTCCTTCAATTTGGTAGCCGAGAGTCCCCCATAAGGGCACCTACCCTTCGGGGTCCTTTGGTAGCCTTTTCTTTGGAGTCTTTCAGAATTTTTCCTATGGACAAAAGTCCACAGACATTTTCCCACAGACAAAAAGTCTAAGGATATTATTTCTTTGGCTTTGAGAAACTCCTTCGGGCTTTCTTCCCACAGTCTTTATAAATTCCTTTGGAATTTTTGTCCGAAGGAATTCCTTCAGACAAAAATTTTGAAGGATTTATGCCTTAGTCTTTTTCTCGAAGGAAATCCATTTGTCTTTTGACTGCCTTCCAAAAGAACTTATCTTTACGGCTTCTTTGAAAATGACCCTTCCGAAGGATGCTTTTGTCAACCAAGTGCCCTTTGCAAGGGCACTTGTCCTTTAGGAGGCTCCCTTGAACTTTTGCATTGAACCGCTCCTTTGAACCAACCATTAAACCAAGCTTTAAACCAAATAGATGAACCATTTAATGAACTGACTAAATGAACCAACTGAATGAACCAACCATTGAACCAAGCTTTGGTTCAATAGTTTGATGGTTCATTCCCTTTGATTTGGCTAAGTCCTTTTGATCCTCGTTGAACCAAAGGCGTTGAACCTGTTGAACCTTAAACCCGTTGAACCTTTAAACCAAAGTGGTTCAATATCTCAACGGTTCAATGGTTCAAGCCTTCTTCTCTTTGATAAGTGTTTTGAAGCCATTGAACCTTGAAGCGATTGAACTTTGAACCTTGATGAAGTGATTAACTCTTGCTGATGACTTTGAACCTTGCTTAGATTCTTTGTCGATGGAGATTTTTGATTGAACCAAGGCGCTGAACCAATCCCAAAAATGACTAAGTGTTGGAAACTAATTCTTTTGATTGAACCCACCTGTAGAAGCCTTTGAACTTGTAGAAATGAACCTACTTGTAGAGTCTGTAGAAACCAAGTTCATAGTTTTCTTTAACCTTGAAAGAGTATGTAGAAATCAATTTGTGAAGCCTGTTAAACTTGGCTTGCAGAGTCCGTAGATTTTCTTTTCCTGCAGAGTCCGTAGATTCAACCCTGTAGGGTCCATAGATTCAAGCCTGTAGAGTCCATAGATTTTTGAGAAGCTTGAAAAATGAGGAATTTGAATGCCCAGGACAAATTTCAAAAAGGGAAGAGATAATTTTGTTTTATAGGACCAAAATAGTTCAAATGTTGTCCCAAAAATGAGTGATATTTTTGGGGGACAACAGCTGGCTCCAGTTGGGGAACTTCTATCAATTGTAAAAAAAATTGAATGGAGTAGAATCCAGAATCTCTAGTGTCTTCATGTGTACCATTGGGATATGGAGTCATGCTACCCAGAAATGAAAGGCATCAAAAATGGAAACAAACAAAACAAAACAAAATACAAGGGGAGCATGGGGGAAGGGAGCGCAGATGCGGATGCGGCCCTGAAACCCTTCCCTCTGTGGCTGCCCCCTTGCTCGTTGGAGTCTAGGTCTTGACCTGTGGATGGTGAGATCTTGGATGTTGGGGCGCGGCACAGAATGATCCTTATTTTATTGCGCTGTTTGGTGTCTTTACCTTGGTTTTTCGTCTTACGGCTGCCGCGCCGACCACAATCCTAAACTAAGCGGATCATGATTTGTTTTTGAAGATTTTGAGCATGCCATGGTGGCATTTCCTCTGGGAGCAAGGGGAGATCTTTGCAGTTTCATGGGTGGTGGGGTTGGGTGGTGGTGGTGACGATTCTGGGTAGAGTCTCTCTGTTGGTGGTGCTGTCCTTTTTGGGCAGTGCATTTTACGCAATGCTTCATGGTGAGATATTTCATTTTGCATGTTTTTTACTTTGCTTCAATTTGCTGCATTGTGGATGGAACCTGGGTTAGATCTCTAGCCTGTGTTGGACAGCCATCCAGATCTGGTAAGTGAAGTATTTGTGTTTGTTTGGGGGAAAATCTATTTCCTTGGTGGTTGGTGTATGAGCCATGGTGCCCTGTAATGGGATTAATGGAAAGACTTTAAGCTATGGAGGAGCCTTGATCATTAATAGATGGTCAAGGCAGTTCTACCTCTATCATTTTGGTGAGGGTTTCAGGTTGTTAGCCTGGTTTTGTTTAGGTTCCAGGTCCTTGTAAAACTTGGGGAGTTTCAACTGGTTTATCTTGTTGGTTTCAGGTCCCTGTAAAACCTAGTTTGTTATTGTCTTTCAGTGTTTTGCCTCCTTTGGCAGTTTGTAATGTTTATCTTTCTTGATTTGTATAGGGTTTTAGGGCCCCTTCAAAACCTATTTTTACCTTAATCTAAAACAAAACAAAACAAAATTAAAAACTATACAAATATACATATGTACAGATACAATAATCTGATACTTCAAGAGTTGAAGTGTTTCAAATGTTACTTCCTGAGAGGCAGTGAAAATAGTGTGCCATCTTGGTAAACTAGTAGGAAACCATTTTGCCCCCAGAAATGGTGACGGGCGAATGGAGCTCTCCACCAAGAAACCAATTTTTGCATCTTTCTCTTAGTCTTTTCTTCTTCTTGCTCCATGGCAAGATGTGGTCTTCAAATTGAAAACCATAACTCCTTGCTCTCCCTGAAAAGAGTTCCTTTTGCTAACTTTGAAATACAATAGGATGGTCCACCACCATAGATTATTGTTCTGTTGGTCTAATCTAGCACATATTTTGATTGTCAGCATCAAACTCCTGACAAACCATTAGCTCAATATCTCCTTTGATGTGAAGGAGTTTGACCTCTTCATCTTGAGCAGTTTTCAATCCAAACAACAAAGATCCATGTCTAGCTGTGGAAAAAATGCTACCATCAGATTCCAAGATCCAAGCATCATCAGAAGCTGATCTTCTATCAGATTTCTCTTCATCAGAGATGGAAGATTCTTCTTGATTTGTACTGCGCCCTACTAATTCTTTTGATGCCTTGTTTGGATCAAATCCTAGATTATCAACTACAGGACTTTCATCAACTGAGACATGAGCATCCTTTGTGGTCAAGAAGTAATTACCTCTGCCTGAAGGCTCAAAAAAAATTTGAGCAGTAGGGGCTGACGTTTGGGTAACCATAATCTTTGCCTCAAACAAGTCTGCACCTAGTTCTCCACCAATGTTTAATTGCTCATGATTGGCTCGTAGGGATTCAAACTCAGTCATCTTAATTTTGGATTTTTTGATGTGATCAATCATGGAAAATGACTGAGATGGACTTAGAAGAGAGGATGGGAGTTCATCCTTTTGGTTTTTGGGAGGGGGAGGACTGATCTGCGAATTTGAAGTAGAAGGTGCAGAGATGTTCGATGTACTTACTTCTTTGGCAATCACTAGGTCCTTTGACTGAAAAGGAAGAGGGGTTCTTTACTCAGTAATTGAAATTGCTAGTTGGGGTCATTCCTCAATCTTCTCTTTGTCAGCCTACTGGGCTGATTGGTTCTTGATCATGGTGACTACTGCGTATGATCCTTCGACTACTTCACCTTCACTTCTGGGTTCATCCTGGAAATTCAGGAAACCATTGTGAGAGTTGCCAGTTGATTCTTCTAGATCCTCCCTAAAGATATTAGTGCCATTTTCTTGCTCAAACTCAGGTTGGAAATAGGAAACATGTTCTATTTCTAGATATCCAACTATTGAGTTGGTTGGAGGTGCTTCAAGGGCAAGATTCCTTTGTGGGGGAGGAAGACAATTTGGTTGCCCTTGACTTTTGGCAGTGTTGCCTTGATATGGCTGATTAGGGAATGTCCTCTTTGGTATACCTTTATATATAGGAGTAGAAGACATACCTTGTGCCATTTGTCTTTTCAAGGCTAACAATTCATTTGCCAGCTTTTATACCATTGGGTCAGTGGTGACTGTGGGTGAGCATTCAAAAGATGAAGAGGGTTTGCCTCTATTGGGTCTCTCCTTATATTTCCCGCCAAGATAAGGTCATCTTCTACCTCAGTAGCCAAGTCCTACGAAGCAACAAGGTCTATGTGGCCAGCTCGTCTCAGCAAAAAACTCACTTTAGGTAGTTGTGAGTTGATGAAGAAGCATTTGAGGTTCTGAGGTGTCAGCTGGGTAACCATGGGAATCCTGTGCCTCAGCGTATAAAACTTAGCAATAAAATTCCTCATAGGCTCATGAGGCTCTTTCTCCATCTGAGTGAGTTGGGCCAACAAGGCATGTGCATCTTCTATAGGATTGAATCTAGCTTCAAACTTATCTTTGAGTGTATCCCAGTCAGTCACTGATCCAGCTTGCATATGGTAGAACTAGTCTATAGTAGCACCTTGTAGTGTCTCCACAAAAATATTGACTGCCACATCTTCAAATTCCACCCCTATAACACCACAAGCTATGTTGAAGGCTGCAATGTGTTCATCAGGGTGAACTATCCCATCACCAAAGAATTTGGGGAAGTTCTTTCTTGAACTACATGGGAGTTCATGCAAAGGTGGAGTCAAGTTGAGTGGGACAAAAGAGTTACCCTAGGGGCCTCAAACTGCCATGATTTAATTAAGAAAAATAGAGATAACAAATTTAGACATAGTGGCCAGATTGCAGAACAAAAATGGAAAAGGACTGGCTATGCTTCAGCTTGAGGATTGAGGCTTCAAACTGTGCACTCTTTTCCAGTAGCTCTGGTTTTGCAGACCAAATAAAATAACGGAGGTAGAGGAAAATGGCAAGGCTATAAATGGATAATGGGTAAAACATGAAATAGAGTCACTAGAGTCTATAATGGATAAGGGTTACAATGATAATGGGTAAGACACAAGTGATGTTTCAATCTAAAACTTGAGGTTCCAAATTGCACAAAATTATGTATATCCCCAATGGAGTCACCAAAAATTGTTGGTTGAATATTTTGTCAATCAACGTACTGATAAACAAAATAGGTTTGATTAGCTAAAGTAGGAAGATTGGTCATCTAAATGTGTAGATTTACCACATCACAAGGAGACTAATCTCTCCTCTCATCAAGGGGAGGTTCCCTATAGATAGGCTATATATATATATATATATATATAAATAGAAAACAATACTCAAGGGTAGGATAAACCATCCATCTCTCTTTTTTTAGATATGATGCATGCAGATCAAAGGAGAAATCTCAAGGGAAATGACAGAAAGCACTCCTCTTCTTTCAGAAGTAGTATTCAACAAACCACAAGAATACTCTTGGTAGTCATTTCAAAATGTAAACAAGGACGTAGTAACCAACAAATTGAGATGTAGCACAAAGTCTTCACCTGAATTGCCCAAGAGTGAGATACGAAGGACAATGGGGGCACAAAGTCGTCCCAAGGTCCTTTACACAAAAACAAAAACAAAACACACTAAAAGCAATTGTGGGGGCACAAAGTCTCTCCACAGTTGACTTCAGGACACCTTCCTGACTATTTTCACTAATCCTGCTTGTTGAATTAAAGGAACATAAAATATATTAAAGAAAAGACATAAGAACAGTTTCCCCAACAACAAAGATATCATAGCACAAAGTTTGAAAAATCACTTGCTTTCTTATTCCAATAACAAAATATGATCAATAATCTAAGCTTAAAGTCTCAGTAATGCCTTTCAATTTGGGCAGAGTTTCATTTCTGATTGTTAGAGAGAGATATCCATTTACAATAAAAGAGAGTCCCTTATATAGCCTCTTCAAGAAGGACTCGAGAACAATAACACATCATGTTACATTGAAATTTGTTAAGGAGACAGGCTAAAATTTTTGGGGCATCTACCCATTTGTTTTTCTCAATGCAGAGAAACAAGTCACGCTATTGAAAGTTTACAACTTTCAATGTCCACCTGGCAATATGATCTTTTTTCATCATTCCTCCTTTTCTAGTTAATTGAATCAGGTCCTTGATTCAATTTGATACTCTATTCCTTAATCGCTTCCTACTGATCTTAGCCTTAGAGCCTTTGAATGCATTTGGGACCATATATTTAAATCTACAAGGATCAATGGCTATTTTACGAGCCTTGAAATTGACATTCATGCACCCGTCAGTAGGCTTTCAATGGTAAGTTCATTGTTTTTAAATTTGACGTCTTCATGCACATCACACCTTGGTCCTTCTTTGGCTTTCCTATTTGATCTTTCTCAGAGGGAACCTACCCTTCAGGCCTTAAGAAATGATCTGCTTTGGGTCGAGAAGAGCCCCTCTCAAGGGTATCTGCCCTTCAGGCAGTCTTCAGATGGCCTTCAGGCTTCTTTATTCCAGCGGGTCGCTAAGTTCTTCCTTCAGATTTCTTGTTTTACATTTTCGCGAAGGGAAGGTGACCCTTTGGCTTCGGGGAAGTGTCCTTCAATTTGGCAGCCAAGAGTCCCCCGCAAGGGCACTTGCCCTTCAGGGTCCTTCGGCGGCCTTTTCTCTGGAGTCTTTCAAATTTTTTCTTGCAGACAATTCCCACGGACGATTCCCGCGGACAAAAGTCTGTGGACATTTTCTTGTGGACAAAAAGTCTATGGATATTATTGCTTTGGCTTTGAGAAACTCCTTTGGGCTTTCCTCCTGCAGTCTTTCAGAATTCCTTTGGACTTTTTGTCTGAAGGAATTCCTTCGAACAAAAAGTTTGAAGGATTTATGCCTTAGTATTATTATCGAAGGAAATCCATTTGTCTTTTGACTGCCTTAAACAAAATTCCAAAAGAACTTATCTTTGTGGCTTCTTTGAAAATGACCCTTCCGAAGGGTGATTTTGTCGACCAAGTGCCCTTCGCAAGGGCACTTGTCCTTTGGGAGGCTCTCTTGAACTTTTGCATTGAACTGCCCCTTTGAAACAACCGTTGAACCAAGCTTTGAACCACACTTGAAACCAAGCTTTGAACCAAGCCGATGATCCCTCTGATTGAACCAAGCTAATGAACCAAGCTTTGAACCAAATGGATGAACCATTTGATGAACTGACTGAATAAATCGACTGAATGAACCAACCGTTAAACCAAGCTTTGGTTCAACAGTTCAATGGTTCATTCCCTTTGATTTGGCTAAGTCCTTTTGATCCTCGTTGAACCAAAGGTGTTGAGCTTGTTGAACCTTGAACCCATTGAACCTTTGAACCAAAGTGGTTCAATGCTTCAACGGTTCAATGGTTCAAGCCTTCTTCTCTTTGATAAGTGTTTTGAAGCTGTTGAACCTTGAAACGATTGAACTTTGAACCTTGATGAAGCGCTTAACTCTTGCTGATGACGCTGAACCTTTCTTAGATGCTTTTCCGATGGATATTTTTGATTGAACCAAGGCACTGAACCAATCCCGAAAATGACTAAGTGTTGGAAACTGATTCTTTTGATTGAACTTGCCTGCAGAAGCCTTTGAACCTGTAGAAATGAACCTGCCTGCAGAGTTTGTAGAAACTAAGTTCGTAGTTTTCTTTAACCTTGAAAGAGTCCGTAAGAATCAATTTGTGAAGCCCGTTGAATTTGGCCTGCAGAGTCTATAGATTTTCTTTTCTTGCAGAGTCCATAGATTCAAGCCTACAGAGTCTGTAGATTTTTGAGAAGCCTGAAAAATGAGGAATTTGAATGCCCAAGACAAATTTCGAAAAGGGAAGAGACAATTTTGGTCTGTAGGACCAAAATAATTCAAATGTTGTCCCAAAAATGAGTGAAATTTTTGGGGGACAACAGGTATTATTTGAAAAATTAGACTAGTATCTCTTTCTCATTGTAAATATATTATTTTCTTTTGGAATCACTTTCATTATATTTTAAAAATTACATAAAATAGTGGGTTAATATATAACCACTCAATTATTCATATAAATTTTTGATAAATATAAAATGAGAGTTATTAAATGGTCCCTTCCATTTTACAAGGATCAAGAAAAAATACAAAAAATCTCTAACCATAAATAATAAGCAACATGGGTAAACAAAAATTTGTTAAACAACAATAAATCAACAATGAAAAAACATTATACACTAATAGCTGAGGATAAAACAAACAAACAAATAGAAATTAAACATCTTGTCCATGAAGGACTAAATCCCATTCCTAAGATAAACCATCAAGAACTTTCTCTAGATCACCAATAGATCCAACCTCCACTTGCAACACTTTATCCTTATCCTGTCCTTTGATTATTTTAATCTATCTCAGGTTACCCTATTCAACTTTTCCAACTTTGACGGTCTCCTTTAACACTGCGATATTGGATACAAAATTTTTGATAGTTAATTTACTAATCTAAATAATATGCTTGATGTTGTATTACATCTTCATCTTTTTTCTCTCCAGTTTCAAGACCCTATCCTATAAATGAAACATCTTATGGTAAACATTATCACCTTCCCATATTTTTTTATTCAAACTCACCTGGCTAGTGCTACCCTCATAAAGAGACTTAAACTGTTTGATGGAGTCCTTCACATCATCAATTTATTTCATAGTCCACTTCTAGATAGTTTTGAGAAGGTCAACAGGTTATTAATATGACTCTCTTTTTACCTTTAGCATCCACAATCATAGTATCCTCGACCCACATTTGTTCTTCCTTCTCCATTGGGATACATGTTGCAGAGGATCCAAATCCTTATCCTCCACATTAATAAAAATATTAGTCGATAAATCAAACACTAATTCCTTATACATATACTTGACCATATCTTATTCATCATCAAATTTTGTCTCAAAAACCACTATAATTTTTTTAATCAAAGAGGGTTTAGAGGGTGCCCTAGGAATCTTGATGGAAATAATTTTTGAAGTATTCCCTTTCCATTCCATTTTCCTCACCAATTTGTATTTATTGCATAATTCCACCAGTTTAATAGTGGGGGAAGGAGCCACCATCAAGGATTTGGAATGGTTATAGATAAGTAGGATTAAGGTTTGACGTAAAGGCAGAGGGCCCCTCCCTAGCTAAAAATTAATAAAATAATTTACTAGGTAAAGAAACAAATAAAATGGGAAACTAACCACAATATTATGTCAAAAATGATTCGATAGAGTAAAATGGTAAGAAAAGAGAACCTATAAATGTCCCTCCATAGTTATGTATTTCATAATATGATGAGATACTTCATAGTAAGGAGAAGGTAGGGATTCTTTCAAATAACCCCTTGATATTCAATACATTGCTACCCTTATGAAATTAATTAATCTAACTCTTTCATTTTATCCCTTTTTTATTTGAAATACTTCCTCCCAATCATACTCATCCTAGTAACTTATAAGATAAGATCTTTAGTGACTAAAATAATTACACCCCCCTCATAGACTCTATATTCCCTTTCCAAGCTCTATCAAATTCTACTGAGATATGAGTATCATGACCTTTAATGTTCTCCATGTAGTTTGTGAGACCACCATCTTCCAAAATGGTCCACACTTTTGTTTTATTTTTGATTGGGCCAACCCTATTGGGCTCAACTCTATTCTTGTCACCAACCATCATGCCAATGACACAAGAAACATTAGAAAAACACCCTAGCCAAAGTGTCTGAACTGAGCTCTATTTTTGGAGTATAATAAAATTATCTAACCATCCCAACCAATTGGGACAATGATTGAGCATTAATCATCCTTACAATCTGGTGTCTTATTGGGATTGAAATGGGATTTAACATGAGTTGCCTTTATATTTTTACAACTTCAAAAATCATTCCCAAAGGACATGTAATGATTATAAAATGTGTTAAAATCAACATTGATGTAAGCCATGAAAATATCAAACAAAACCTTTATGAGACTATTCTACATGCAAATCAAACCATACTTGTAGATATTCACATTGAAATCTATTGAAAACAAATACATACTCCAACTCCATAATTTGAACCACCCACCCTCATAAGATCATAAACAATATTCCATTTAATCGAATTTTATTCATCTACACCCTTGTTAGCAAACCAATTAGATATCCTATTCCCTTATCTATAAATATGATTTATCTTGGACTATTGAAAATAATGGTTAATGTCTAGAGCTTCCTCCATAAAATTACTTCATTTGAATCCCCCATAGAGTAGTAGTAGCTTCTACCACATGATTGGATTAAATGTTAGTATTCCCATTATAAGCAACAATGAAAGAGCCTATGTGGTCTCCAATAACCCATGTTCCCTAGCTTTCCTAGGGTTCTCTATAGAGGCCCCATCAAAATTGAGTTTGACCCAATAATTTGGAGGGAGAATCCATTTAGTTAAACTCCTTATCTCTTTATTTTGGTCATAGTCATCTATGCCATCACTAGAGAGGCTCCAATTTGCCACAATCTTCAGTTCATCTCATTTGAATTTTTTCTTGTCTTTATACTTGAGAGAGATAAATTTTTCCTTTGTAAAATCAATAATTTTGGATAGCACAAGTACGTTATTTCTTATAAAGTCATTAAAGAATCTCTGATTTATTTCATTCCAAATACCCCTACAGACATGGGGTAAATCCATATACCATAAGCTTATAAGACTATCAATTTTGAAAGGAGAAAACCATTATCACTAAAAATCAAATGAAGATGAAGGTTGAACCCAGTCCCCATCAAAATTAAAGATAAAATCTACTAAAAACTTTAAGGAAAAGAGACATTTCATCATAAGATGAACCGTAGATTCAACATTACATTCACATAAGATGCACCTATTCAAAATTGGAAGACCTCTTTTCATGAGATTCTCTATGGTATTAATTTAATTTAAATCACTAACCAAAAGAAGAAATTGATTTTAGGAAAAAAATATTTATTTAAAATATTGATCCAAGGAAAACCATCATGATATTATTTGAAAGAAACAATATAGCCTAATTTTACATTGTAATTACCATCACAAGAATCCTCCCATATCAGCTCATCCTGCTTATTAGAGCTACACAAAACAACACCCTTGAGAAAATCATTGAGGTCAGAGATAATCTTGGTCACCTCAAGATCAACATTATTTAACACCAATTATTTCCAAGCTCTACCAAAACCTATGTTCTTGGTATAATAAAAAACACTTTCCCCATAACTCCTCTTAAGATTCACACTAACCCTATTCCAAGGCTCAACATTCTGAAGAGGCAAGCTAAGAATCCATGGATCCTCCCAAAATAACACTCTTTCACTTGAACCTATACTACATTTACAACCATTGAAAATGATCTTTATACACTTCAATAACCAATTCCAAAAATAAGAGCCTTTTAGAAGGGAATAATCTAATAACCAATTTTCAGCTTCCCAAGAGACCATGTATATAGGTTTAATAACTTTAGTCTAATGGTTAGTTTATTTAAAGAGCATCTAACCCATTTTATCACTCCATTCTAAATTCATTGGTATTTTATGAATGACCAACCCACCAAAACTCTTTGGACAACACACCCTATCCCAAGTTACCAAATGAAATATGTTCTTCTCCTCTGAACCAGGCCACATGAACATTTTTTGAATTTTATCATTCTTATCCACAATATTTCTAGGCATTTTGAACAAATACATCAGATAAACTAGAGGATTTTATAGCATACTCTTATTCAACATTATTTTTCTTGCCTATGAAAGCAAGCTGCCTTTCCATCTAGTAAGCTTTGGCTGAAACTTATCAATTAAAGAGTTCCACATATCCACATGCATCTTATCATAAAAAAGAGGCATACCAAGATAAATTGAAGGAAGAACCTTGATTCTACAGTCTAAAACTCTGGCAATTTTATGTTTTTGGATAAGAGGGATATTAATAAAAAATAATAAACTCTTTTTATATTGATCTTCTGACTAGTGGCTTCTTCGTAGTCATTCAAAAAATTATTCAAATCTTTAGCTTCCTTAATGGAAGATTAAACCACGATTATAGTATCATCTAATATTTTTTATGAGAACTAAGTTCCACATCTCATTCTAATTTGTTCCTTTGATTTTACCCCTTCTAATAGCTGAATATAACGTTCTACTAAGGGATTTTGCCATGATAATGAAAAGATAATGGGTCTCTTTGACATAGCTCCCAACCACTGGGAACAAACCCTTCACATGACCCATTGATAAAAATAGAGAACATAGCTGTAGAAATACAAATTGATGAGTCCAAAATATGGGTCATTATTACTATCAACTATCTTTATTTTTCTTCCATTACCTCTCCTCTAGACTAAACAATGCAAGGATCTTAGGATTGTATCTAATCTTAGTGTAGTAAATAGGGCGTTTTATCTTAATTAATGTGAACATAGCTGTAGAAATATAAATTGATGAGTCTAAAATATGGCTCATTATTACTATCAATTATCTTTATTTTTCTTCCATTACCTTTCCTTTAGACTAAACAATGCAAAGATCTTAGGATTGTATCTAATCCTAGTGTAGTAAAAAGGGTGTTTTATTTTACTTATTGTAACTAAATCCTAAATGGCTAACTTTGTTGTTTAATTCTAACTCTTTGCATGTTTAGTATAGATATAGATGTACAACAATCTATAATGAATAAAGACCTTTTTGTTGATCTTCCAAGGCAACCTATAGAAAAGATTATGACATTTTGAAAACCTATAATATTATATAGACCAAGCTATGGACTTTTTCAAAATATTTGGACTCTCATAGTTCATTGCTTTGGACTCATCTAGTAGCTACAAAATCACCCAGTCTGTAGCTACAAACTTATTCAAAGATTTGATTCCATTCACTAAAGCATTCCAACTACCCTAACAGATTCATTATGGACTTATTCAAACATTTAGAGTTGCTTCAAACTCCATCAGAGTTGCTATATAGTTACTTTAAACTCCATAATAGTTGATATGGAGTTGATTTGGACTCCACTAGATTGATACAGAGTTGATTCAAACTTCACCATAATTACTTTGGACTCTACTAGAATTGCTTTGGACTCTTCCAGTCCAACTTTTGAGCATGTAAAACTAAAATATCTATACTTGGAGATTATTTTGGTCACTATTTTAAGAACTACTATAAATATTAAAATTATAAATAAACTTTCTATATATATCATTCTAAATAAATATGTCCATAGTCTTGAAAAAGTAAATTGATCTAATAGATCTACGTAGCCATTATTAATAGATATGCAGTGGGTTTTGTAAAAAATGGGTTTTCCTATTTCAATCTATCAAATGTCTATTTTGAAGACCCATTATAATTAGGAGATTTATTTTGCTAAGAAGAGATTGACTACTAAGATCTAAGGATCTTCTATTACAACATTAAATAAGTATATCTTCATGTTTTTATAAAGAGAAACATAGACAAATAGAGAAATAGATAATATATTTGTTCAGTTAATATTCTAGCACAATCACTATTGCATTTATGTAATCTACTTTGATTAATGAAGAAAGCTTCAATTTCTAAGCACTGAGTCTTCTTTCATTCTTGTTCCCAAGGTGATCAAGGTCCACTCTCCTTAAGAAACAGGAACATACTTCTATATGGTATTTTATGTATTTACACTTTTTAGTAATTATAAAATCATTTCATGTTTATAACAATAATTATAAATAGACTTTAAAATCTGCAGGAAGTTATCTTCTAAAAGTTAATTCAAGATTTCAATCAAGTGTGTTTATTTTCAATAGATTGTTTATTTCCAACAGGTGTGTTCATTTTCAGTAGATTTTTTATTTTTATCAAGTGTGTTTATTTTAGTAAGTGTGTTTATTTTAGTAAGTTAGATTACAGAGTGTCTTAATTCTACCCCCCCCACCCCAATCATATATGTAAGACCTAAAACTGTAAGCCTTGCTACAAACAAATTTGGACACCGACCCTGGTTTGAATGACATTAACAGATCAAGTTGATTAAATGAAGGGATTAACAACACCCATCATTTTTGGTGTCATTATCATGGAATTATAGGTGTTAGTAAGGTAATACTTATTGGTCTATAATAAAAAACCAAAAACATTGAATAAACCGATCAAAAATAACAAAAATAAATTATGAATCAACATAGAGATGTTAAAAGAAGGTTCATCTCCAAAGATCCTGAATTAGGACCATAGTAGGAAAGAATAAAATATTTGACTGAGAGATCTAAAAGTATAATAAAAACACATGAATCACACTTAGATTTATCACTAGAATTAGGATCATCCTCACAAAAAAATCCTATAAGAAAACTCATGTTTGGGAGATCTCCTATAGGAAGAATTAATCCTTATGATCCTTTATCTGGAACAATAGGTCCTAGACCTCAATCTTTGCAAGATTTAAATAAAAAATAAATTAGATCTCTAATATAGGTTTGGAATAAATAGAAACCATGGCTAATAACTGATGATATATATAAAATCTTGAAGAAAATAGAATCTAATCACAACAAGATAGAACCTTTTCTTTTCTTATAGGCATAGATCCAACAGATCAAACCTTAGTGAAAAACATCTCACCATCAATTCTAATAAATTTTAAGGGTAAGTCTTTAAATTATCCATACCAATTCTTATTTGAATTTAAAGTGATATGCCGAACTTATGATTATACAACTAACAATCAGAAACTCAAACTGTTTCCTTCTACACTTAAAGAGGCATCCATGGGAGGTTCTTGGGCCTTTTGAATGAATCTATCAATACATTGAGAGACATGGAAACTACATTTTTTGATAAATATCAAGATTATTTTAGAGTAAGGGATAGAAAAAAATATTTCTTTAAAACCAAATAAAATGAAGAAGAAAGTTTGGAAAATTATTTGGATAGATTCACATTTGCCCACAAACGTAGTGGTTATCCACTAATAGAAGAGCTAGTAAAAATGGTTTTTCTTAAGGGATTATATGATGAATCCAAGGATGCTTTGAATTTTATAGGAAAAGGAGACATTTTCAAATTAACATTCCATCATATTTTAGATATATATATACTAATTATTCTATAATAAAACCAAGCATCAAGAAATGAAAATTAGGCAAATCCAATGAAGTAATTCAATTGGTGGAAGAATTATCCAATCTAAAAACTAACATTTTGGTCTAGTTAAATACTAAATTAGATGGCCTTCAAAAAAATGCCAACTCCACCAGATATTATCCAAAATATAAATTAGAATATGCTCTCAAAGATTGTACTTTGGATAAAATAGAAATATGTGGGATATGTGACAGTAAAGAACATGACACATTGTAGTCATCTTTATATTTTGAAAAATAAATTAAAATAAATGACATAGCCCATATAATATATGAATTATGTTCAAAGATAAAATCTATTTCCATAAAATCAAACCCAAGGACAGTTCAGTTTAAAAAATCTCATTAATCCATGGATGACATCCTGGTTACTCAAGCACCTCAACCTATGTGGGGACAAGCAAAACCACAATGAATTAATCAAGAATGGATGATGCTTCAACCTTGGTTGATACCTCAAAAACCATGGATACCCCAACCATAGTCATAATAATGGGAAAATACATAGTGAAATGTCGATCCATAGTATAAACCCCACATAAGGATTCCACAACATTAGGCTTTGATGACACCTCTTGCAACTCAACCTGCAGAACAAGTTAATCAACCTCAATTTCTTACTCAACTAGTGGGTAACCCTAAGAATAAACCATCAGACCCTATCTATGTAAATGAATAAAGATAAACCATAAATGTAGGAGCTATTGAACTTACAAACATTTAACTTAGATCGGAAAGAACAATTCAAGAACCTCCTATCACCATTTTTGAACTACCTAATGAAAAGCTAAAAATAGATACACATCAACCCACATTGAAAAAAGAGGAACCTAAAAAAGTGTTAGAAAATCCAGAGGAATATATTACTGATCCTTCACCTATTCCTTTTCATAATAGATTAAAGGAAATTGAAACCAAGAAAGAATTTGATTCAATTTAAGAATTAAAAAAATTGAACATTAAAATACCTTTATTACAAGACATTAGGGATATTTTAGAATTTAATAAAGTCATTAAAAGCCTATGTATTAAGACACATGGAAGAAAGAAATAATACCTAAAGACCATACATGTAGATGGTAAACTTGTTGATATTTTAGTAGGGAAATTACTATTACCTAAATATGGAAACCCATGAAGTCTAGTCATAACAGTTACCATAGGAAATAAAGAAATACCCAATGTTTTAGTAGATTTGGGTGTAGCAATAAATGTGATGACAAATGAATCTCTCTAGATACTATCTCTTATGGGAATGTAACCTACTTCCACCATTATTCAAATGGATGATTAGTCAGTTGCTAAAACAAAAGGCACTATAGAAGATGTGTCTATAATGATTGAATCATGGGAATATCTAGCAAATTTTATGATGTTGAAACTTAAAACCAATAAGTTAGGATACCCCCTCATTTTGGGAAGACCTTGGTTAGCTTTTATAACAATATTAATTAATTGTATATTAGGGTATATGAATATTTTAAATGGTCTAAAATCAAAATGAATATATTTATATCATCTTGCAAAACCATCATTAGATTAAACTGAAACACTTTGGGTAGATGAACCAAAACAAAATAATAACTTTTTTTCATCCTTGGCCATGATAATTGTACAAGGACACATGCAAAAATTAATTGATAAGTTAGTACAAGATCTAGAAGAAACTACTGACCTTATGAGCCTAGCTTCAGACTTTGTCAGTCTATCTGATTTGAACTGTATCATTCTATCTACTTCAGATTTTGCTAGTTTATCTACTTCAGACTTTGCCAATTTGTCTGCAATGAACTCTATTTGATCTTTGGCTATAGAATTTGCTAGTTTCTCAGCTACAAACTCTACCAAAATTATTACTAAATACTCAATCTTTGAACTTTCAACATACATTCAAATACCATTGCAAGAGAGAATTTAGAATTGGGCAAAAAACACACCAACTATTTTTTTAACTGCATTCCATTATCTATTAACTAGAAATCATTCCTTCAAGAGATGGTTTTGTAAAAAATGTAACTACATTTCATCTGTTATTACCACATCCATGTCCTCTTTATTCTTTGATGAGTTAATTTAAACAAGTATAATTTATCCATCCTAATACTAAATAGGTCATGGTATTACTAGGTAAAATATTGAACATAAATAGTTGGTTAACCCATGTTCAAGAAATAAAACTTTTTGATGTCCTAGAAAAACATACCAAAGAACTTTCTTGGGATTATATAGATATGAGAGGAGTTCATCCAAGTGTGTGTACCCATCACATTTACACAAGTTAGGACAAACCAATTAGACAACCAAAAAGATGAATAAATCCAACATTAAGGGATATAGTCAAAACTAAAATTAAAAAATTGTTAGACGTAGGATTCATTTACCCTATTTCAAATAGCCAATGGGTTTCTCCACTGGTAATTCTACCAAATAAAAATGAGAAATAGAGAGTGTGTGTGGATTAACAAGAACTAAACAAAGCCACTATAAGGGATTATTTTCCTCTTTCTTTTATTAATCAAGTGATTGATAATCTAGCAGGAAAGAAATATTTTTCCTTCTTGGAAGGATTTAGAGGGTATAATCAGATAACTGTGGAAGCTGAGGTTCAAGACAAAATCACTGTCACCTATCTATGGGGTACATTTGCTTATAGATTTTTACCATTTGGTCTTTGTAATGCCCTAGCTAATTTACAATGAGTAGTTCTAGCTATATTCTCTAATTTGAGTAATGATTGTGTGGAAGTATATATAGATGACTTCAACACTCATGGAGATACATTTGATGAAGCCGTACACAATCTTGATAAGGTCTTAACAAGATGTGAAGAACGCTAATTATCATTAAGCCATGAGAAATGCTAATGATGATGGATCAAGGCATAATATTAAGACACCACATCTCTACCAAAGGAATCCATGTAGATCCTAAGAAATTTCAAATAATTTCCAACCTACATGTCCCACATAATGAAATGGATTTTAAGATATTTTTAGGTCATGTTGGCTTTTACATACATTTTATAGAAGACTTCATAAAATTGATACTCCTATGTTTACTTTGTTAGAAAAGGACAATGAATTTATATGGAGTTAAGATTGTCAAAAAACTTTGGAAGCCATCAAATAAAAATTGAGCTCTACACAGTATTAAGAGGACCCAATTGGGAAAAAACTTTCACATTTACACTAATGCATCTAATTAGGGGTAGTTTTAGGACAAAAAGATGAGAATGATCATATGTATGCCATTTATTATATTAGAAATAATCTCACACTAATTGAAAGGAATTATACAACCATAGAAAAAAAAATCTTTGTTGTAATATATGCCATCAATAAATTTAGACACTATATTACAAGTTATAAGGTCTTCATATACACAAATCATTCAATCACAAGGTATCTTATGAATAAACCTATAGTAGGGGAAGAATCATTAGATGATCATTACTTTTACAGGAATTTGATATAACCATCATTGATAAACCAATAAAATTTAATGTGGTTGTAGACTTTTTGTCTAGAATACACAACATAGGTAATGAAGAATCAGTTGAGGATAGCTTTCTAGATGATCAACTATTTTTTATTTTAGCAAAATCTCTATGGTTTACTAACATAGCCAACTATTTAGCAATAGGAAAGTTTCCTTCTCATTTTACTTGGAAAGAAATAAAATGTTTAATTAAATAAAGTTCTTTAAAATTGATTAATGGCATGTTATTTAAATATGGCCCTGATCATGTGTTTTGAAAATGTGTAGCAGATAATGAAGCATATGATATCATTAGAGCTTGTCATGATGAACCAGGATGAAAGAATTATTTAATAAAAATAGCCATGTACAAGATCTTAGGAGTAGTATATTACTAGCCTTCTCTTTATAGGCAAGTAAAGAAGTATAGTAGATAGTGTGATCCATGCCAAAGGATGAGAAAGCCTACACTATCAATAGAGATGCCTCTTCATCCACAAGTAGTAATGGAACCAATTGAAAAATGATGAATAGATTTTTTTAGTCTTATAGATACTCCATCTCAAGGAAAAGAATATCTTTTAGTATGAATAGATTATGTCACTAAATGGGATGAAATTCAAGCCTTGACCTTTGCTATAGAAGAATTTGTGGCAGATTTTTTATATTTTAATATCATGCAATAGTTTGGTGCACCTAGTGATATAGTCTCAGATCAAGGATCACAATTCATATCTAAAATGATTAAACATTTTATGGAGGTCTACCAAGTTAATCATAGGAAATCCTCTCCTTACCACCCATAGTATAATGGCCAAGTAGAAGTTACTAACAGAGAGTTGGAGAATATTTTGACCAATATAGTCAGTAGCAGTAGAAAAGATTGGGTAGCCAGAATACCATAATAAATATGGGCCTACAACAATAATTGAAAGACAACTACTAGGTTCTCATCTTATGAGTTAGTATATTGTAAGAAAACTTTACTTTCCATTGAATTTGAATTACAAACTTCAAAAATAGCAATGGAATTATACATTGATTTGGATAAGGCACAACAAGATAGAATTGTTCAATTAAATGAACTTGATGAGATGAGGATAGAGCTTTGAAACAAACAGAGATGATGCAACATCAAAGTAAAATATGGCATGATTCCCACATCAAAGTAATAAGATTTAAAAAAAGATATTGGACACTTTTTTTTGACTCCAAATTTCAGCAATTCAAAGGCATGTTGAGGACAAGATGGTTAGGTCCATATCAAATAGAAAATATATTTGAGAATAGATCAATGCAATTGTTTCCAATAGATGGGAATTAGAAAAGTTTGTTGATCAATGACATAAACTCAAATTGTACCATAAACCTATAAATAAAGAAGAATTTATTCAAAATATTAGACATGATGTAGTTTTCATGGAAGGACCTAGTTCTTCCATCCCAACAATTCCATGATGGTATAATCTATAAAATAGAAGAAGGATATCACTTTTTGGCCTTCCTTATTCCAAATAAAAAGTTGTATATATATATATATATATATATATATATATAAAATTCTTTTAGGACGTTATTGACAATGCTGATCAGAAAATCAGTTTGTTGGTTGGTCATACATTGAATAAAGATCCTTGCATTGAAATCCAAAAATGGTTGGTCAAGGGAAATAAAAAAAAATAGCAAAAATAGATCAGTTATTCCAGACAAACAAATCATTAAAGCATTTTTTTATATACATTCTTATAAAGACTAATTCATGCATTTGCTTTGTGTTTGGAATTAAGTGGTAAGAAAGGAATGAAAGATAAAAGTATGATTTGGTAAGTAAAGCATTTTATTTATCTACATTAGGTTAATATAAGTATTTTGATTCATGTATGTGCATTTTTACGATGATATTTGGGAAGAAGACATCTTGCAGGCCATCAATGTAAATACCAAACAAAACCATTTGCTGACATCAAAATGTCATAAGTAAGAGGACACATAAGCAAAATAAATGACATTTGTTGACATAGAAAAGTCATAAGTGAAAATATATGGAATAAAATGGAATGCCATATCACCTTTATTCATGGGAACAACCATCTACTAACTCACTATGAAGTACCTTGAATAAAGACACCAAAATTTATGGAGCACAAGTCTCATAAGTATGAAAGTACATTAAATCTTTCCCAAAGATAGTTTCATTTAACTTCTAAATTGTGTGATGATTTCTTTAGATTATGTCAGTAGCCATCAATCCAAAAACCCATTTGAATCACTTATTTCCATTTTAATTTGCACACTAATATTTTCATTAACACTGACTATTGCACTGCCTAAACCTCCCAACATTTAGTAATTTCCCAGAGTCACCATGAAACACAAGAAACATTATGAACCGAAGACTATATCTAGATTGATAGTAGATGATATCTCTATGACAATTTTTAAAGAGGTTGGTTGTTTATCATTTTTATAAAAAATTGAAGGGTATGTTGATGCTCTAATAAAAGAATTCATTTAAAATTTAAAAGAAGACTTCACCATAGTGAGAGGTATTAACATTCCAATTTCCAGCTCAATCATTAGTGATTTTTTTTGAATTTCTAAAGAAGGTAAAAGAGTACTTGGAAGAAATCATTTTTCTAAGTTAATTACACAATTAAATGGAAATGAATAGTTGTATGTTGCATGTGTTTAAAACCTTCAAGGAAAGGTAAAAGGGATTAGTAGAGAAACCCTACATGAACCTTAGAAATCTTTTTTTTTTTTTGGTAATGAAATGTTTCATGTGTGAAGGATAGTACAACGTCTTGGGGTGTGAAGTAATGCGTATCATTATTCACCTCAAATATAGCCAATAGAAAAATCAACATAAGGTTAACCTTCTCTTATTGCTATATGGATCCAGTTAGATTCTAAGCACTAATAGATCAGCTCTTCTTCATCATCATGGTCTTATCCATTTAATTATTTAACATTATTTTCTTCAGCAAAGCAAATCAGCATGGGATATTTTTTGGAATAACATGTTCAATCAGTTTTCAACATCTATTTCAAAGTCCTCTAGAAAACCACCAATGCCCAAGACAAAAGAGATAGCGTCCTACTCTAAGGTTAAAGTTTTATCTATTAAGAGATGCCAAACTAGATTATAAACCTCATATATGGTTGCATAAACTTCTCATCAGACTACCACAAAATGGAAACTAAGACCTAGGGTTTCATAGTCTTATGTAAATCTTGAATTTATGTATCTCCCTTCAAAAATTGCTAAGGATATTTATATAAATGAATCCAGTTCCCCTATACAGACAAGAAGAAGATGTAGAAGATTAATTTTGGCATAAGATGATGAGAAAATAGAAGTAATTACCAATATTAGTGGCCGTAGACATTCACCATAGTTATCTTGTCCAACACCAGTAAAAATAATGGTAATATCCCTTAATGAAGAAGTTATCACATCAAATATTCTTGAGTCAGTAGCAATAGCTCTTCATGAAGAAGCTATCATAAAAAAAATCCCTAAGTCAAAATCAACAACTCCTAATGAAGAAGTTGTCATAACAAAGATTCCTAAGTCATCAACAACAATCCATGATGAAGAATCTATTCCATCAGATATTCCTGTTGAAAAATCTATTCAAAGAGAAAACATTCTCATATAAGAAATTATAGTACATAAAGTAGAATATTTTACATATTCTTAAAATCCTAAGGTAAGACTAGTATTAGATAAAGGGAAAAATATAATGGTCTCTAAAGAAGAACAATCATCTAGCTCTACTGAAGACCCAAATTTGCAACTCATCCTTGCACCATCAAAGGTTGAGGTCATCATCATAAAACAAGTTTTAGATATTGTTGATCTTCTAGCTCAACTATAATGTAAGGATTCACTCAACTTTTCTTTGATTCAAAGATTAGATAGTTTTAAAGACAAAGCTTTGGATCACATGACTAGGAACAAAAAGCTTGATAAATAAATAACTCATTTTGATGAAGACATGATAAACTATTGGATATACATCACTGAGTTAGAAGAAGAAAATTTGTTGTAAAAACAACATCAAATTTTTCATATGAAAACTTCATCTCCTTCTAACTCTTTAGTAGATCAAGCCTATCAAACCATTGTTTCTCATGTGGACTATCTAGATATATGGAATCAAGTATGTTGTGAGTTTAGAGAACTCAAAGAACAAAAGTTTTAGAAAAGAAAAAACATACCTTGAAATAAAATTTAGATCAAGAAAAACAATAGACTCAAAATCTTGAAGCAAATCTACAGATTACATGTCAGAGGCAAAAATCTCCTAGTTTGCAAAGTTCCATCTCCTTTTTATAGCCTATATCTATATGAACAGTTTTATAGAAGGTAGCTACCAAGAATTTCATGTTATTTACCTCACAGCATTGAAGATCCTCCCATATTTCTAAATTTTTTTTAAGACTCCACTCTAGAACAATAAGATTTGTTATGTGGGTTTTATTTTTGTAATTTGATTTTAAGAGATTATAATAAATTCGTGATCAATCTATATGTAGGGGAAGTTCATTTGAGATCTCTTCTTTCTACTTTTAAAAATTAGATAGCATGAAAAGCTAGACATGAAGAATATATGGAAAAATACACAACTACATGGCTATGCATTAGACCTATTTTTTCTAGTGCCAAAAAATTATTTATCAATTTCAAAACTACCTATCTAATGAATCCAAACATTAAGGATTATTACTTATAGGCTTTGTGTAACATTAGTGTATCCTTTGATATGTATACAAGAAAACATTTTGATGATATCTTTATAGCCAATATCAGACATTGGGACACATTGACAATTTCATTGAAAAGAAGAGAAGTGATGTCTCCAAATAATCTAAGATGGAGCTTAAGAAGGGCACAAGCTATTAATGACATGATTGTGGATGTTATTAATTCAAGAGGATAACTAATTTGGGTTATCATGAGGTTTCGGCCACCACTTCTTTTGAATCCCATTCCACCATGGCATAGATGGAGTCCTCAAATAGAGGAACAATCTCAAAATTAGCAACAAATGGTGTAAACATATCAAGGCTTCATGAGTCCCTTGGATAATCATTGGTTGTTGTATTTGACATAGATGATCTCAGCTAACATTCATAATCCATAATTCAAAATTATGAGGGAACAAGCATCAATTAATTTTTGTAAAAGGGACTTGCAAAAGGTAAAGGATGGAGAAAATGATGAGTCCAAAATATGGCTCGTTATTACTATTAGCTATCTTTGTTTTTCTTCCATTACCTCTCCTCTAGAATGAACAATGCAAGGATCTTAGGCTTGTATCTAATCCCAATGTAGTAAATATGGTGTTTTATCTTAATATGACTAAAGCCTAAATGACTAACTTTGCTATTTAATTCTAACTCTTTGCAAGTTTAGTCTCTCCATTTTATGTATATATAGATGTACAATGGTCTATAAGGAATAAATACCTTTTTGTTTATCTTCCAAGGTAACCTATAGAAAAGATTATAACCTTTTGATGACCTATAGTCTTCTCTAGACCAAGCTAAAAATTTATTCAAAAGCTTCGGACTCTCATAGTTTGTTGCTTCAGACTCATCCAGTAGCTACAAACTCACCTAATCTATAGCTACAGACTCGTTCAATGATCTAATTTCATTCACCAAAGCTTTCAACCTACCTTAACAGATTCATTATGGACTTCTTCAAATATTCAGAGTTGATTTTGACTCTGTGAGAGTTGCTTCAGACTCCAAAGTTTCTATAGAGTTACTTTGGACAACACCAAATTGATATAGAGTTACTTTGAACTTCGCTAGAATTGCTTTGAACTCTACCAAAATCACTCTAGACTCTTTCAGTCCAGCTTTTGAACATGTAAAACTAAAATATCTATACTTGGATATTATTTTGATCACTTACTAATAATAGAACTACTATAAATAGTAACATTATAAATAGAATTTTTATATATATCAACATATGTAAATATGACCATAGTCTTGAAAAAGCAAATCGATCTAATAGATAAAGGTAGCCAATCTTAGTAGATATGCAGTAGATTTTATAATAGATGGATCTTCCTATTCCAAACCGTCAAATGTCTATTTTGAAGACCCACTAAAATTTAGAGATTTATCTTGTTAAGAGGAGATTGACTACTAAGATCTAAGGATTTCTATTGCAACATTATATAAGTAGATCTTCATGTTTTGATAAAGAGAGATAAAGAGAAATTGAGAAATAGGTAATATATTTATTCAATTAATATTCTAGTGCAGTCATTGTTGTATTTATGTAATCTACTTTTATTAATGAAGAAAGCTTCAATTTCTAAGTACTGACTCTTCTTTCATTCTTGTTCCAAAGGCAAGCAAGGGCCCACTCTCCTTAGGAACCAAGAACATATTTTTATATGTTATTTTATGTATTTACACTTTCTAGTAATTATAAATTCATTTCATGTTTACAATAGTAATTTTAAATAGAAATTAAAACCTGCAGGAAGTTATCTTCTAACAATTAATTCAAGATTTCAAACAAGTGTGTTTATTTTTAGTAGATTGTTTATTTCCAGCAAGTGTGTTCATTTCTAGTAGATTGTTTATTTCTAGAAAGTTTGTTTATTCTAGCAAGTGTGTTTATACCATCAAGTGCATTTATTTCAAAAAGTTAGATTACATAGTGTCTTAATTTTGTAAGTGCATTTATTTATCGCATAAGCAAATACTTTCTAGAATATATTATATTATACATTTAGAAAGACAACCACTCTCCCCCCAAATCATATTTGTAAGACCTAATACCATAAGGCTTGTTGAAAATAACTTTGCACACTGACCCTGGTTTGTATGAAATCAATAGATCAAATTGATTAAATGAAGAGATTAACAACACCCATCACAAATGTTGACCAATTTCCTAAAATGGTAATAGAAACCAAATGTAACAATAATCAAATCAATAAAGGTCCAATAAACCTATCATATGCTTTATTCATATCTAACTTCAGAACCATGCCTTATTTTTTCCTTTAGCCATCAAGTGGAGAGTCTCATGAACCCTGATTATACCATCTTGTATGTGTCTTCCATAAACAAAACCAACATGTTGATAAGAGATAATAGAAGGAATCAAAGGTTATAAATAAAGAGCCACAATTTAGTGAAGATTTTATAAATGGCATTACAGAGAATAATAGGCCTAAAATATTTGAAATCCTTAGCACCTAGGTATTTTGAGATCAAAACAATGAAGGTATTATTCAACTCCCTCATAATATTTATAGAAGAGAAGAATTTATCAATAGTTGTTGTCACATCCATCTTGACAATATCCCAAAATTGATGAAAAAAGGCTATAGGAAAGTTGTAAGGCTAAGGGCCTTATCTCCTTCCATAGAGAAAACAAAAAATTAAACTTCTTCAAGAGTAATTGGATCAAAAAATATCTTATTATCATCTTAGCGTATTAGAGAATGAATTGAATCCATAATTATATTAACCACTTCACCATTACCATGGTCATCATGAGAAAGAAGAGAAATATATATATTAATTGCTTCATCCTTAATGACTTGGGGATCATAATTGGAATCACCATTTTATTTAAAAATATCTAATAATTTGTTGGAACTTCTATGTTTAAGGGCTGAAATATGATTTTTTAATAATATTTTTATCGCCTTCTTTCAGCCAAATAACCCATGATTTTTGCCGCCAAAAAAATTATTTATAAATTATGATAGAGTGATAATCACCAAGAAGATCATTTTATATAAAATAAGAGCTCTTATCCATATCCTTAGACATAATCTTCCTCTCCAAACTCTCCACGGTTTTCCTTTTTTTAACAAAGATATCCCCAAAAATTTCTCTATTGCAGTTTTTAATGTTAGATTCAATGTTTTAAAGTTTTTTGGACACTCTAAACATGACAATACCTTTGATATCAATGTTACACCATTCCTTAATGTTGCCCTTCAATTTAGGATGTTGCATCCACACATTTTCAAATTTAAAAGGGGTATTGGGTCTTCTATCCCCAATATCAAGATTGAGCATAACGGGATTGTGATTAGAATAAATTTTAGGCAATGAAGTCAGACATAAACTATGAGAAATCATCCAGTTGGGAGTAATAATAAATATATCCAATATAAGCCTATATTAGATTATCACCAAATCACCTATTAGACCACGTGCAATTAGAACCTTTGAGTTTAATATCAATCAAACATTAGCTGTGCTAAAATTATCCAAATCCTTCATATTTATGCTATATTTATATTTACCACCTTTACTCTCCATAGGTTGTATGGGGGTATTAAAATCCCCAACTACCATCCATTTGAAATCCAAGCAATATTTCCTAAAACCAGTTAATTCATCCCAAAGCTTACTTCTTCCCATATACTTATTAAGAGGATATATGTCTAAGAGAATTCACAAGAGTTATCATCCAAATTAGTAAACAAAATGGCTATTTGATGCTCATTGCTAAGCAAAAAATCACCTTTAGGAATTGAAGGATCATAAAAATTAGCCAGTCCTCTCAAGGCACCAATGAAACTGACTCCAAAGCCAAAGGCTTCCCTCTAAATCTTATTCTTAACATCCATAACCATCAAATCTGACATCTTAGTTTCTTGAATAAACAAAAACATGGGGTTATTAATCTTCCTAAGATCTCTAAGGATTTTATGCTTCTTGGAATTATTAAGACCCATAATATTCTATCAATTTTTTTTATTTATAAATGGATACTTTATATCCACTCAACTCTAATGTAGCCTTAATACCGTCAATAAAAACCTTTTCTGTAGATTTATTCTAAGAATCCTTTTGACTGGGTTTGCCTTTCTTCTTCTCAGAACCTAGATCTCCTACTTTACCCCCACCATTTATTGTGACTCTTTGATTATTGTGACTAACAATTTCTTTCCCTTTCCTTTGAACCAAAGTATAATCTTCCAAGGAATAGGGAACACATCCTCATTTTTTACTACCATCTATGAATTTATCTTTACTTTTGTTTTAGGGGGAAATGGTTCATCCTCACCATCTAGCTCTTTGAAATATGAGGGCAACAAATCAATATTAAAAAGATCCTTATCTTGTAGTATCACTTTTTCCTTTTTCGGACCTTCCCCATCTATCCCTACTCGGATACATACTTCTACCATTTTGAATGGTTCATTCCCTTGATCCTTGTTCTATTTGTTCTCCTCATCCTCTATAAATTCCTTATACACACCAATTTTTATCAGATATGAATCCTATTGAACTTCAAACCTTTGATCATGATTTAATAATTCCTCATTCTTATCCAGGGTCATATAAGCTTTCTATTGCATTTATCTTTCCTTCTCTTGAATGGTTGGATCCTTTTCCTTTTGTTGTGAAGTATTTAGCTCTTTTTTGCTATGGATATGCTTTTTTTCTTTGTTGGACACATTTTAAAAATATGAGCTAGTTTATGACAATTATTGCATTTCAAAGGAGAGTCATCATAATTTATTTTCTGATTTCAGTCTTATAAAATAGAATACAATGTAATAGAGTTCGGGAGGGGTTTTCCCACAAAATCATTCACATAAAAATGAGCATAAATAAGTCTTCTCCTGGTCTTTATTGTAACATAAAAAGTAATCAAAGTCCTAAAGGATTTGGTTATGCCTGACATAATCTCCTCTTCAAAATACTCAATAGGAAATCCAAGGAAACACACCCAAACCGACATAGATTGATGTCTTCTTATTTGGATCAAATCTAAGCTTCCATTTCTTCAAGAAAAGGCCCATTTTGCCAAAAAATTAAGGGCCTCCAACTAGGATTCTAGCACAATCCTCAACATTATTGATATTGATAAAAAAAAAAAAGTCTTGCATCATTGTTGAACTCTCCATATGGCCTTTAGGATGCCATTTCCTTTCAGCCCATTTATGGATGACATCAATATTTAGCCTAACTCCTAGGAATTTTCCAATCAAGGCTATGTCCATTCTGGTAACCGATCTTCTTAGCATTGTAGCTAGAATGTCAAGATGAAGCCCTTTTAAATTTGCCTTCCATTCCAATGAAATATAATTATGGGGAACAACGTTTTGAGATGGATTGTTCCCTCTAAGTCATTATGCCCATGCCACCTCAAATCCTCATGTGAAAATTAGTGGGAACAGTCCTGATGGAGTCCCCAACATGCAACAAACTTCCGGAATGCTTCCATCACCATCCCCTTTTTCCTACTTTGAATAGGGATTCAAATTCGAATAGTTCCCACTTCCCTTCGTTATCACAATCTCTAATCAAATGGGATTAATTAGTTCTCCACCAAAGCTTTGTGATTATTCATATAACTAACAAACTTACAATGTTTCGAATTAAACATCCCATATATTAATTAGGGCATATATTAGAATCTTGATCTATACCAAACTTACCACTAGACCAAGCCCATAAAGACTTAAAAAAATTGTTTGTTTTATTTTTATGAATCATATGATTTCTAAGGCTATTTGTAATTTAAAAAAAAACACAAAGTATAATTAAAATCACCACCTATCAATGCTTTTCATCCCTTGTGCTTGATTGGAAGGGATAGACGTAATGGTGAATGATAAATAACCATTAATATCACAATTTTAGTACAAAGTTCCATAAAATGATTGTACTCTAGGGTTGCAATATAATATTAATTATCATAACATAATAATTTCAAAGTGTACGATAATAATGACCAAAGTTATTCGAATGGTTATAAGAAATCTATTAAAGAGAATGAAAGTGTTCCATCTTATGACCATAAGTGGAAAGTGCACAATATAAAATAGTTACTTTTTTATATATTATTTTAATAAATTAAATCAATTAGTTTCCTTTTACTATTCCATCTTCAATATTGCCATAACTTTTAAAATTGAATCATTCTTCAATATTTTCATAATATTAAACATATAAAAACTATGTCATGTTTCTTATTCATAGTAACCGGTATAAATTTGAAGTACCATAATCTTAGAATGTGACAAAAGTCATTTTGATTTACGATAAAGAGGATATTAAAAGATGTTAATAATCTTATTAATTGTATTTAACTATATATTATAATAATCAAATAGAAATATTATGTAGAGTCTATGGCATACAACTATTTTTCGTCAAGTGTGTAGTCAAATGTATAGGTGTGAATCTTGAAAGAATAAATATTGTTAACAAAAATTAAAATATGTTGTGATGAGGTATTATCATGGTGTTACATAGATGTCAAATAGAATGTTACTTTCGCATAGATGATTTGACTGAGAGACTATGCTATGTGTGAGAAACCATGAATAATCTTGTAGTAAAAGCTAGCAATTCCAAAAAAACTCAATTTAGTGAGATTGCGGGTTGGTTAATATTAGATTACTTACATATTTTATGGATTGCTTAGATATTAAATATATGGGGTGTAAAATTTAAACTTTTTCTAAGTCGACTTATAACTTATGTTTGAAAAATGTGTCTAAAACATGTGAGATGCGCTCCACATGCTCCTCCTAAGTATTAAATAATGATGGAGTTGAGGGAGGACTTGAGTAGACCATCCATCAAGTGCATGAGTGTTGTTAAAGAATTAATCAATATGAAAGGCATATCCAACTATTTGTACAATTCTTCCTGTGTTTTGAATGTTGTCTTCCAAACATATTCAAGATGGATTAATAATTGATGATAACATGACTTAAACTTAATTTTGGTGAAGTATTGTGCACCTTGTAGTTGGTCTAAGAGGTTGTCAATGTATGGTATTGAGTACCGATTGTTCAAAGTTAGTTTTTTGAACACATGATAGTTAATTTGTAAGCATCATGTACCATCTTTCTTCAGTGTGAGGACTATCATGCTCATAGAAGGAGTTGAGCTTGGCTTGATATTACCTTGACTAACAAGCTCTCAAATCTAGGGCCAGACTTCATCATTATCCCAACTAGAAATTTCGTACAGAGGACTATTTAGAAGAGAGGATCTAGGGGAAAACAAGATCTGATGTGTTGCCATGTAATGTGTTAGTAAACCCTTTTGACCTTCAAAGACATACTCGTATTACTGCATAGTATCTTATCGAGCTACTATTTTTGTGTTGGCATTTACATCGCATGGACCACTGCCAATGCATGCTTGGTCTCCAACAAAGGTATTTTTGAGTAGGCCATGAGTAGCATAAAATTTTCCATTTGTGATATAAGCTCATGACATTTTTTTGGCAGAGATGAAAGTAATTTTGGTCATTAGAGATGACTCCAAGAGTTTTAATAATTGATATTTAACATGCATATTCCATCGTTATGGCTTGGATTGATATGTAGCACCATGAGCATACAAATATGACCTTCCAAGAAAAATGTCACAAACTGTCAAGTGGCATGATGCCACAGGGGACTGCATTCTCAATGGGCTTGACTTTATATTGGAAAGTTAAGTATGGATGGACCAATATATCATTCACTTTCTAAATCCAACCCAAAGAGTATGGTTTAGGATGTGCTTCAATGGTGAGGCCTAGGTATTGGGTTGTAACTCGCACACTGATTTTATTCTAGCTTCTACTATTAGTGATGACATGAAGAGGTTGACCCTTCACCGAAAACTTGGCATGTTTAATAATTTATCACTCCTCAGTGGTGTCTATGGTAGTGGTATTAGTGGCATGAAACTTGATATAGAGTGTACAATCAATGATTTTTGCATGAAGCATTCAAAATCACCATGTGATCTTTTGTGGTGTCGATATCATGACCAACCTTAATTATTTCTAACTTTATTTGGATTAGAAGATGTTGGAGTATTTTGGTGCTATGAAACCTTCTTATGTTACTCTCCCTTGCATGATGACAGGGTTAGATTATCCATTATGCATGAGATGGCTCTTACATATAGTGTTCAATGGTTAAGGGAAGTTATGCTTCATCTTTGCCTTACCTTCGATCTTGGTGACGTTATGGTATGTTTTACCCAATGTGTAGGAAGTAAAGAATAGTTACACCTTTGCACAAATATAAGGCGAGAATTTATTGATGTGCTTTAGAACCTTATGTTGATTTTTCAAGCCCTCATGCAAATACATAGTATAGTCATGTAACTCATTGGTATAGTCTCCAGTTGATTGTTCCTTATCACAACTATTGGAACTTGATGTATTCATTCATATAGTTATTGAGGGGGTAATATTCAACATTGTGAAGGTGATATTCTTTATGCCAGTGAAATGATTGACCAATAAGTAAATCTCAAGTTGTTGAATCCAAGTATCCAAAGGTGTATCATTGAGTTTACCTTTGAACACTAGAATGTCAAAAATGCCTTGTAATTTGAAAGGAATTTGGTTCTAAAATGATGGATGCATAAGCCACATGGAAAAATAAATTTCTTGTGGACCAAGTTTTACCATGAGTTTATAGAGTTCGACATATAGTTCGTTATGTTACTCCTCAAGGGCATTCTGAAAAATATTTTTTACATTTGAGGATGCCTTAGTGAATTTTTTTGGTTGGCAACCATAATTCTCTTGCTACAACATTTTTATAGATATTTTGAAATAGAACTCACAATAATCCTTCTTTATCACATTGAGATCACATGTTTACAAACATATGGGAGATCTTGCTATGATACCAATGATATATACCATAGGGCTCCGGATGCTAATGTGGTGGATAACGTTATTCTTAAAAACAAGCTATAGGCTATAGAATGTGCAAAGGTAAACTAAACAATAATAAACTAATCATACTTTTGAATGTAAAACTATATGAAAAATAGTACAACTTCTATTCAATATAAATAATAAGGAAAAGTATAGATGTGCAAAATGTGTAGTAAGGCTAAGAATGCAAGTTACTATGATCACAATGGGAAACACTTCCTTGTATTTTTTTAGATTGGACATAAGATACAAATTTGTGTGATACAATAGATACTCAAAACATGATAACTGTATTTTATCTACATATGTGATCTTTCTCATTGTTTATCATTTATGCATGAATTGATTATAATATACACATCATTGCAAGAAAGTAATTACACCATACAATGGTTACAAAAGAGATATTGGTTCATCTTTGAGATGAGTGATAATAGGTCTTCTTACATGTGTGGTGGTTATAATTCCAATTCTGTATAACTCTTGACAGGGTCTCTCACATGGCATAAACCTAGAGAGTGCCACTTGGCATGCCATACGATAACAAGAAGTTGATATGTGATTGTTGAGTTTTGAGATATTTGTATGATGCAACATACCTGCAAAATATGTTGTATGAATGCACAAAGGTATCATGAGGCTATAAATTTGGTGCATAGTGTTTCATGTTGATGTGTAATGTGAAAATCTCAAATGCACCTACATAGTGTTGGATTTCTATGTAGCATGTTATGAGGTGTTTCAACAACTCATAGGGATACTCTAAGCTTGTCCACATTCCACAAGATGCTACAATCATGAGGAACTCAAAGTCCTTGTGAAGAGTGTGTAGACCCACACAAATGTTGTGTATGGATTAAGCCACGTTTGTTCAATTGGTTGGTCACACCCTCCTCAGTCCTCAAGGGGTGGGTGGCTCCTAGGAAAGACAAGGTTCTTCCTTATTTCATGTTAGCTATTTCTCCTTCTAGTAGGAATGTGGAAGATAAAGAGGATGGTGAGATGCATGATTGTATAGGTCAAGATCCCATTCCATAGGAGGATGTGTAGAAAGATATTTAAGAATATCAACCACCATTTAAGGATGATGATCTCCTGTAGGTGTCTCTATTGTGGCAATGTTATTTATTGTGTTATGATGCTTCTGGTGGTGGTTACAAAAGCTATATTTATTATTATTACTTGTTTAGTTGTTAGTCTTAGGTGTTTATGGTCTCAAAAACTTAAATTTATATTAATTCGACTGACATGTTAGTTATACACTTTGATAGCAGTTTCTCTTCTGTAATTGTAACTTGTTTATTGTTTCATGTTAGGTATTATTTTCAAACTTAGAGTATGATCTCCTTTTCATTGTAAATAGCTTGTTTTCTATTAGAATTATTTTCATTATATTTCAAAATTACATAGAATAAATGAGTTATTATACAACTACTAAATTATTCATATAACTATCTAAGCTACAACAACTTGAATAAACATCTAATAAATCGAGTAGAAATATATCTATAAAATTGAAACCTTAATCTCTATAATAAATACTCCCCCACAAAAAAGAAAAAGAAGAAAACAACTTATTTTTATATTTTATAAATTCTAAAGATTTAAAGCTATTTTCATTTTAATTTTAAAAAACACATTTACCTAAAGAAAAATTACCAGCTACCAATGCTTTTAGTCCCTTGGGCTTGTATTGTAAGGGCTAGAATAAATAGTGAATGATAAATTGCCATCAATATCACAACTTTAGTACAAAGTCACATCGCCAATACATCCATAATGCTTTTGACATTAAAATTTAACGAATTATGCTTGAATTATGCTCTAAATATGATTGTACTTTAGGGTTGCAATGATTACAGTTATTATTAAGACCAAGATTGCTTCTTTATGTAAAAGCTCAAAGTGTAAGATCGTAATGAACAAAGTTACTTATAACAAATATATTAAAGGGAATAAATTAATTATATATTATGATCATAACAAGTATAAAATATATTAAAAAAAAAAACTTTTTTAGATCGAATATATGTGTTATATTTTTAAAGAATAAAAATATATTATATATTTGATTAAAAAAAATGGTATAAAAGTATATCTCAAATAAAAAGTATAAGTATTTAATTGAAATTTTTTTGATGTAAAAATAAAGTTATGGTTTTAGGTCCACAATCTCTATGTAAAATTACATAGTAACTGATATCCGTACAAAAACTATAGATAACAAAAGATAAGATATTAAGCTATCAACACAATCAATCTTGTATAAGGAGGAGGAAGAAGTGGTGAACTATCTAGATTATCTCCCCAACTACTTCATGAAAATATAGATCATAAAGTATGGATCCCCAACTATCTAACTTAATATTTTTTTCGACATCTTCCTCAATTTAAATTATTAGAATAATCTATTAAATCCAATAAAAATACTGTATTATATAATTATAAATGGAATGTCCAAGATATAAAATAGTTTCCTCTTTTTCTAAAGTGAACTATTTTATATATTATTTTAATTAATTAAAATTCATTAGTTCTTCAATCTTGTCATGAATTTTAAAATTAAATTGTTCTCCAATCTTTTTCATATTTTTAAAAATCTTATTACAACCGCTATGAGTTTTAGAGTATGACAAAAAGATGTTTTGAATGACGAGAAAGGAAGAAATAATTTTAATATTTTTACACTATAATAAGACTTTATTAAAGACCTTCCTCGAAGTTTGGACTGCAAGTTATTCACATCATAAATCTTTTTAAGCAAGCTATGAAGGGTAGGTTATGAAGGATGGCTTGCATAATATTTTAATGTTTAATTGAAAATATTATAACAAAGGAAGGACATTAGAGCCAAATAAATACTGATTGCAACTTTGCAACATAGGTTATCACTTAAATAAAATTTATATAATATATTATAGTTTTAAAAAGATACGAGAAAATTAATTAAGAATAGATAATATTAAAATACAATCGTAAATATTAATAAGTTTGTTTTTCTAAGAAGTTTTGTTGAAGGGTAATAGTTTTGAATTTTTGTAATTCTATGTATTGTTATTATGATTTTGTTGACGACTGGTTTGATTTGTTAAAGTTGTGGGATCTTTCAAACCTTCTTATTGTATTTGGTTGTGGGACCTTTGTTTAAAACCCTTTTTATTGTAATCACATACAATATTATTATGAATTATCTGATGATCAGCATGATATGTTTAAATTGTCGAATCTTTTAAACCTTCTTCATATTCTTGGTTATGAGATTTTTATGTAAAACTCTCTTGTTTAATTGTAAAACCAGCTATTAAAACCTCCATTTATCTTTATTTAAAATATGATAGACGCATTTCTAAAAAAAAATCAAACACATACCCCACAATAATAATAATAATAATAATAATAATAATAATGATGATGATGATGATGATGATAATGATAATGATAATGATAATGAAGAAACATTCAACCAATTAAAAAAAATACAATATGATTGTTTATTGTTTTGAATCATAACTTGGTATAAGAAAAGACATACTACTCGGAATTAAACAATGGTTTTTTTTAAAGTTAAAGATTGTGTAGCCAAATAAAACCCTTCTATTCAATATTAGACTTTTTTAATATTCTTTTCTTTTGGGTTAACCTTTGACTTGGATGTCACAACCATAGGTATGTTTTCCGTTAGACTTATTTATGATTTATGTTAAATTGTTTGATATTCTTTATTAGTGATGTATTTAATATATAAATTTGATGAAAGGTTAGACAAAGAAAAAATACTAGTATTTTCAGTAAAATAATAATTTTAAAAATATATATGAGGTTATATAATAAATTCATAGGATAGAGTTTACAGTATATATATATCCAACTTAAAATAAAAGAATATTGATGAAGCATAATAAGTTTAAAATTAATCAAACACTTAAAAAATATATAATAAGAAATTAAGCATAGGACATTGTATTAGAAAGAGGCGGCAGAGGATTGTCCTTAGGTAATTCAACATTTCAAAAAAAAGGTTCAATCGAGGGAGGATCAGGGACCACTTATCCATTTATGAAGTCTAAAGGATCTAAAGAAATAGTAATGGCCCATCTAGGAGGAGGTTGCGCCATGGTGCCAACAACATTGGGACCAAGAGCAACTGAACCCCATTGAAATAGATAAATGATGAATTTTTCATGAGGAGGTGATAAAGTCCAACCCCCCATTAAGGAGGAGGGGTGGAGAAATGATTGTGGTTGTGTGAGTAGATCCGTCGATGTCTGGACATCAGTGGTGAAATATTTGGGGGCACACGACTCATAGCACAAAGAACACTCTCCCAATGGTCAAGTAGCTCTTGTAAATCCTAGAGCTCCATGACCACCTTTTTAAACTAGGCTTGATTATGCATAAATGTTGAAAATATCACAAACACGTTGTCATTAATGGTAAAATTACAAGATGTTTCTTCATTGTTAAACAAACAAGAGTTTATAGCTTTCCATAATTGAAATAAAATAATAGCTTTGGAAAATTTCCATAGAAAAGCTATATATGTCAAAAAAATTGCAGAATCTCCAAATAGGGCCAAACACCACGAGAAAGACTCAAGATGGAAGGGCTAAAAGACTGTGTATCCATTTCCAAGTAGATTGAGCTTTGGGACATGTCCAAAAGATATGATTGAAGGACTTTGGTCTAGAACATGCCGAATAGTTGGGTTGAACAAGTCCAAGATGAGAAAGACACTCTCAAAGAGGAAGGCCTTGATATACCAGACACTAGATAAAATGAGTGAGCTTGGGCTCAAGCTTTACAGTCTATATTATGTTGAGTCAGGGAAGCCAAGTCATGGGCAAGGAACTAAGATTTAAATGCCTATTGAGCTTACCTAAAGCCAAAGAGAATGGACTCATAATTTGATAAAGGGAGCCTAAAAAGTAGTTCTTGAAAGTAATATCATAATTCCATCTCCAATATTTCCACCCAACACGTGAAGATTGCAGACCCAACTTGTGAAGCATAAAATCTAGCATTAAATCTTGAATACAAAGTAAGTTGAAAGTATATTTGAACAAAGGCTAAGGAATCTAATCCTAGGTTGAGACCAAATACTTCATAGTTTGAATTATTTTTCTAAAAGGTCTCAAAGCTTTCATACCAGGAATCTCTATTAAAAACAAATAGTCTCCATTGAAAATAGTGTATTGAAGGAAAACCCTCTATGAAAACCATCTCCAACCCATTTTAAATAGGGTTTGATAGATTGAAATCTTTCCAAATACTTTTATCAACAAAGGACCCATCAATTTTAACTAGGATGTGAGTGATTAACAATGTTTGGAAACCAATGTTTTTCCATCTAGACTTACCATAGGGAGATCTAAAAGAGATATGGTGCCATAAGAGAATTTTCAAATTTTCATTAACCTCAATAGCTCTAGCGATTAATTTATCACAAAGGGAAATGTTCCTCCTATAAATGTCAACAATCCCTATACCTCCTTTATCATGAGGTAGATAATAAATATCAAAATCAACCTTGTGAAACCTTCGAGTTTGTTTGGCATTAGACTTGAGAAAATCTCTGAAAATGATAGCTAATTTTTCATAGGAGGATTTAGAGGGGCTCAACAAGAGTAGTAAACATGAGTATCAACAATAATTTTAGTACACACTTGTAATTTTCCTGATAATAAGTGGGGATTGGTGACGTAATACTCAACATTTTTCTCCACTTTGTTAATGACATATTGCCAAAGATCAACATGGGAACTATTGAAAGTAAAGGGAATGCCTCAAAAATTGAATTACTGTCTATTTAGATTCAAAATTTTGTTCTAAATTCACTAGTATAAAACTATCAACTTGATTCCATAATATATCTCAACCACTAACCTTTTATTCTCTTACAAAGATAAGAAAGGAGGTTATAAAAGGGTAAAATAAGATTGTATTTACAGCACTATGGAACTACTGATGGGGAATGATGGAATTTTTGTTTGAATAATGATATGAGTGTTATGGATCAAAACTCTAGGATTTTGAATTTCAAGGAAGTTATAAAATCTTCTCGACATTTTGGATCAACCAGTGTTGGAAGGGGTTTTCCTCACCAGCCTATGCATGGCAAAGATAGGTCCTCAAAAGATTGAGGTAGGATGCATGAAGGTGGGATATGGTTTTTGATGGTCAATATCCTACATGTAGATATTCATAGCAAAATTTATAATCTGGAGAGGCATGTTCATATTTGTAGATTCTTGGGCTTTAGGCCAACTCTACAAAATTTTAGACTATGGGCATCAAAATCATGGATCTCCTTAGGGGAATCCCAAGTTTATATTTATCCAAATGGATATTTTTTGGTGGTGTTCATTCATGATAAGGGCATGCATCATATCTTTCAAGGATGTTTATGAAGCCATGGCATTCTTTTTTCAAAGCAGAAGAGGATTTACCTTCGGTCAGGCTTGTTTGGGTTAGGATTTTTAAAATTTTGAAAGAATTCTATAACCCTTCTATTTTTGTGGTAACAGGTAATACCCTTGGTTCTTATATGTTGACTACTAATAGTACTTTGTGCTTTGAACACATTGTCTATGCCAAAATCTTTGTTATAAATTTTGATAATCCATTTCCTTAAAATATTACCCTACAATTTGGAGATGAAACATGGGAACAAGAAGTTGATTATGAGAACATCCTTTTTAGGTTCAAAATTTGTCATGAGTATTGTTGCTTAGTTAAGGACTACAAATATTTTGTTCCTAAAAACCCTAAGGACACCCCTAAAAAGGAAGTCTTTCAGGGCCCATAAAAGAAGCACACTGCTAAGCCTAAAATTTTCCAAACATGGTTCTTCCCTTCATGAAAATTGTTTTGCTTCTTTAGTTGTCAATGACTCTTAAATTTGATGATGAGATATATATGGACATTGAGGTTCTTGACACATAATTTTATAAAGATCCTCCTTAGAATCTAATTGAATTTAGAAATTAGCTTCATGGTAATTCCCCATCCCAAATGATCAGATTCTCAAAACTACGTACCAAGAGGAAACTAGACTAGTTAGCAAACAACAAATGGATAGTTATGAGAATTTGATCATAGGTTTAGATGATTTTTTTGATGACCCCTCTCTCAGATCACTATTTCCTTACTCGCATTTTATTAATATTCTTTCCCTCTTGTAACTGAGTGGAATCAATCAAACTTATAATAAAAATATGAAAAAGAACTTCAGTCAGAAGGATAGAAGGAAATCTAAAGTGAACCAACTTCATAGGAAAGGTTATAAATTGGTATCTTTAGGGAAGGCTAAAGATACATTCTAGGCTCTCAATCTGAATTTAACATGAAATGCATTTCATGTAACATAAGGGGTCTTAAAAGTTTCCCCTCTAAATGTAACAAAATTATTAACTGTTAAAATCTCACAATCCTCATGTACTTTTTCTTCAAGAGACCAAAATCTTTTCTGACATCATGAATTATTTGTCTAAGAATATTTGACTAATTTCCAATGTTTTATCTAATGATTCTCAAGGTGCTTCAGGGGGCATTGCTTGTCTGTGGAATCTGAGAGATGTTAGGTAGGGAATTATAACCATTTTAGCTCAAATCAGGGATTATAACCAACAAGTTCTATTTATCAATACTTATCAATTTTGTGCCTTAAAGGAAAATAAAAATCAATGGAAGACTATTAACTATATAATTACTCTCTTTCCTGCAACCTAGATCCTGATTGGTGGGGCTTTAAATTCCATCATTTCCTTAGATGAAAAACTTGGAGGTAACATTAAACTTGATGCGAGCTCTACTCTTATGAGGGAATATATTTCATCTATGAATCTTATTGATATTAAGCCTGATAATGGGATCTTGACATGGTTGAATTGGGGATCTATAAATGATTGTATTGCTGAAAGGTTTGATCAGTTTTTACTTTCTTAGGGGTTCTTGATCAATGGGCAGATCCCCAAGTCTTCTATTATCAACAATGTTGGATCATATCATTGGATAGTTTTATGATCCTGATGTATGGATTTCACTAACACCTCAAGGTTTTGGTGTAATGGCATTTTACAAGTGGTATCAAAGCTTCAATTTGGGCAAGTTTATGTGGTGCATTTTTTTCAAATCTGAAGTCTTGAGCACAAGAAAGCTGAGAAATGTAACTTGTGATCTGAGAGGAATTGAATTTTTTAGTCACTATATTTTTGTTTGTGAGGTTTTTTATAAAAAATAAAAAAAACATTTTTCTAGTAAAAAATAAAAATAAGTCTAGAATTTTTTTACCTTGTGTAAATTAGTAGTCATTGGGTTTGTCTTTGTGAGACAATCGTAACAGTATATTTTATTAGTACAATTTGTCAGGTCAAAAAATTTCACCCTTGTGTATAATAGTAGTAGTTAGATTCATCTCGGTGAGATGATCATAATGGTGTATTCCACTAGTACACTTTCTTTTGGGCTAAAACCCTCCTAGGGTTTATGCAAGGTTGGTCCAAACATTCATAAATGCAAGAAAGGGAAAGAAAATCTGAAAACTCCTCACAAGGATGATATGGAGTCTATAAATTTTTATTTGTCTATTTTAGAGGTAGTTCAACAACTTAAGTTAGAGTTGTAAGGTATAGTAAAAAATTATGATTTTGATACAGTTCAAAGGGACATTACAGGGTTGACAGGGGACCTGGATAGCATCAAGGATCAAGTATAACAAATATCTAGTTTATTTTCAAAATTATCAATTTAACCTCTACAAAATAACCCTCCACCACTTCAGTTTAGTTCTCATCCAAACAATACCATCACCAATTTTGGCCTTAAGTTGATGTTGCCAAAAGTGGACTTGCACAGGTTTGATGTTAATGATCCACTCACTTGGCTTACACAAATTGCAAATTTATTTGATCTACATTATAAAGCATTTTCAAAAAAAGTGACTATGGCCTCTCTATATCTAGAACTCAAACCATTCATTTGGTATTTTTGGTTATGTGCTCAAAATAAAAAGAAGGGTGTCCCAATTTTATGGTCGATATTTTTTGAGGAGTTATAGCTCCACTATGACAATAATGTATTTGAAAATTACTTTAGTCAGCTAGCCAAGTTGCATCAGATTGGTACTATCAAGGTCTACATTCATTAATTTTAGAATCTCTCCTTACATGTGGTAGATATCACCAAGGAAAATCTAATTGACTTATTTTTGGGTGGCCTCAAAGACAACATCTAATTAGAGGTTTACATGTTTCAACCCAGTACTGTATCTGAGGCCATACCAAGGGCACACATGGATGAGGAAAAAGATTTGATTAGATGAAGACATTTCACTAATATATATGAATACACTCTCCCATCACCATCATTTCATTAGCCTACCAGATTGACACCTCAATAAGTGGAAGAAAAATGTGTAAAATGTTTGTGTTTTGGATACAATAGCAAATGGAGCAAACAGCATCGATGTGCTAAAAATAAGTTATTTTATATTGATGATGCCAATGAGGAGGAAAAATATGAGGAGGATTCAAGGTAAGGATTAAAACCTAATGATGAATCTGAAGATTCTCAACCTACTATTTCATGTCATGCACTTTCAGGGATTGGCACTCTTCAAACTCTTAAGGTGGTGGGTTTACTAAAGAAACATAAGGTGATTGTGTTAATTGACTCTGGGAGTATACATAACTTTATCAATAGTAAGTTGGATATTCATTTGAATTGTTTCACTTACCCAATTCTAGACTTTTGGGTTATGATTGCAGATGGTGGTATGATCAACTATTCTAGAAAATGCCATAACATTAAGCTTGATATGGGAGACTAATTTTTAGATTCCCCTATGTTTTCTATTAACATGGGAGGAGATGACATTGTTTTAGGAGTGTAGTGGATCACCAATTTGGGCACTATTGAGATGAATTTACAAGAATTATTAATGAGGTTATATTCAAAAGGCATGGCTTTTGAACTACATATATTAAAGGCTAAATATCCACAACTGGTTAGTTCCCACCAAATGATGAAGATTCTCAAAAAAGGTGCAAATGGTTTTGTGGCATGATTATTTTCCATACAGGTTTAACCAACCAAGGATTCTACACATATTGATTTGTAAAGAGTGTTGGATGACCATTCTTTTATTTTTGGCGACATGCCAAAAGGACTTCCTCCAAGTCATGCACATGATCATGCTATTAGACTCATTCTAGGAAGTACACCACCTGATATCAGACCCTAGAGGTATCCCTATGCCCAAAAGAGTGAAATTGAAAATGTGGTACAAGAGTTGTTGGAGTCAAGAATCATCCAACACAATCAAAGTTAATATTCTTCCCCAATGGTCATGGTGCATAAGAAGGATGATAATTGGAGGATGTGCCCAGACTATAGAGAGCTCAATAAATACACCATCAAAGATAAGTTTCCTATTCCATTAATTGATGATTTTCTAGATGAATTACATGGTGTTATTTATTTTACCAAGTTAGATCTTTACTTTGGATATCATCAGATTCACAATCGCGATGAGGACATACCTAAAACAACTTTCAGAACTCATGAAGGCCCTTATGAATTTATGGTCATGCCTTTTAGCCTCACAAATGCACCATCTACATTTCATAGTTTGATGAATATTATTTTTAGACCATTTTTGAGAAAGTTTGTATAGTGTTTTTTAATGATATTCTCATCTACAACAAAAATTGGGAAGACCATTAAAATCATGTGAGACAGGGGTTTTCAGTTCTAGAACAACATCAACTTTATGCCAAACATTCCAAATATGATTTTTGTGTCTAATAAGTGGAGTACTTGGGTAATATTATTTCACATGGAGTGAAATTTTATCATAAGAAAATCCAAGTGATGATGGAGTGGCAGGTTCCCAAGACCCTCAAGAACTTTCAGGGATTTTTGGGGCTAATTGGTTACTATCATAGGTTTGTCAAAAATTATGATAACATTGGAGCCCCAGTCACATATTTTTTGAAGAAAGACTCCTTCCAGTGGATTTATTCAACTACCAAGGCATTTGAATGGTTGAAAATGGATATGTGCATAACTTTAGTTTTGGCTACTCCTGATTTTTCAAAAACTTTTATTGTGGAATTTGATGCATCAAGATATGGCATGTGGGATATACTCATACAAGAAGGCAAGAAAATAGCATTTAAAATTTGCCAACTAAAAATAAAAAATAGGCTCAAACCAATATATGAGAAAGAGATGATGGTTATTTTTCATGAAGTGAAGTAATGGAGACCTTATTTGATGGGTCGTCACTTTCAGGTAAAAATTAATCATGATAGCCTCAAATATTTTTTAGAACAATGCTTGTCATCTGAAGAACAAAAAAAGGGTGACTAAAATGTTAGGCTCTGATTTTTAAATAGTCTATAATAAAGGCAAAGAGAATGTGGTGGAAAATTCCCTCTCTTGGTGGGATGAATCAATTGAGGCATTGTTATGCATCATGACCATGTGGCAGGAAGATTGGCTAGAGGAAGTAAGATCAGAATGGGAGAATGGCAGTGCTACCAATGATTTGATTCTCAATCTTCAATAGGATTTGATTCATGTAAAGTTTTTAGAACCAATCACCAATCAATAGGATTTGATTCTCAACCTTTGTAAGCATTCTCTCCTCAAATATAAAATTCTTTATGAATTTCATACCTCTCCAGTTGGAGGTCATTCAAGATTTTTGAAAACATATCATAGAATCAATCAAGATTTCTTTTAGGAAGGACTCGAAGGGGATGTTTAGAAATATGTGGCTAAATGCATGGTATTCCAACAAAATAAAGGTGAAATCATCAAGACCCTAGGTCTTTTGTAGCCTTTATCCATCCCTAACTAGTGTTGGGAAGAGGTTTCCATGGATTTCATTATGGGATTACCATGGTTTTGAAGTTAAAATTTTTATCATGGTATTTGTTTATCGACTCACCAAGTATGATGATTTTTACACCTTATCATAGCCATTTGTTGTTAGTATAGTATCTTTTTCTTTTCTCAATATACTTCAAAAATTGCATGGTACTCCAAAGATCATTATAAGTGTCTGAGATCCCATATTTACTAGCAATTTTTAGACTGAATTATTTGCATGTTTGGGTACCCAATTGGATCATAGCTCATCTTATCATCTTAAATCTAATGGATAAATATAGGTAGTCAACAAATGTCTCAAAGGGTACCTTCATTGTTTTGTTTCTGACAAATAGGATAAATGGGATTATTCGCTGCCACTTGCTGATTGGTGATATAACACTTTTTTTCACACTTCTTCCAAGATGTCTCCCTTTATGGCATTGTATGAGTATCACCCCCCATCCATCACTTTAGCTTTTCCAATGCATCTTAAGGTTTGAGTTGTTGAGGAACACATTCACCATCAATAGGTGGTGCTAATTAGTTTGCAAGATAATTTAACAATGGCACAAAATTGAATGAAGCAACAAGCATATCAACACTACAGTGAGTGGCATTTTGACATAGGTGATTGGGTCTTTATGTGTTTGCATAGGTAGTTGAAATTATGAGCTTATGGATTAAACTACCTAAATATGTAATTTAAACCCAAAATATCAAAATGCATAATAAGAGAGATTATGGAAACAAATCAAAATGGATGAAGAAACTCTTACCAATTCCTTATTTCAGCTAGCCTCCCTCCAAGATCTTCAAGAAAATTATTGATTTTATATTACAGTAGACTCAAAATTTTGACATTATGATTGCTTGATCACTAATTATGGATTCATGGATTTGACATATAGATTGTATGGCTCTAATTGTTTTTAAATAGTTTCCATGAAGAAGTGGTTTTATTTATATTTATTTATATAAGCCAAGGGAGGGGAAATCAGTGGATCATATTCAATCTTGGACCATTGGGATCAATGGTTAAGGAATTTCCAAGGAATTAAAAATTCCTTAGAAGCCTCTAGAATGGAGGATTTTAGAGGGGGAAGGCTAAGTTAAAGAAGATTCTAGAATTGGAAGATTGTAGAATCCTATTAGGGACTAATTAGGATTAGAATGGGATTAGATAGGGATTAGGTGGGTGATTAGGGACAAGGGGTGTAGGAGAGCCTAGGAATATGTTTATTAGGTGGGTAGGTGGGTCATGGGAATTTAAAATTCCCAAATAATGGATAAGTGGGATTAGGATAGGATAAGACATGATTTAAGATGATTAATTGATTGGTGGGGTAGAAATAACGTTATTTAATGAATAATATTGAGGGGGGATATTATATAAATGACTAGGATTAGGCTAAAGGGGATAAATTAGCTAGATTAATTAGAATAATTAAGGCAAGTAGATTTAGATGCATACATTTTCCCCCTCTTTGAAAGTGCATTATGACTGGATGAAGTAGAAAGAGTAATGGTATTTCAAAGAAAAACCATTTCATAGATGAATGTTAATAGATATGATGCCCCCTTGAGGGGACATGTGGGGAGGAATGAGATGGATGGCCACTCAAAAGAATAAATGAGGGATGGGATGCGATGGATAGACAAGGGGATGGGATTATAGATGGGATATGCATGATAAAGAAAAGGAATTTGACTTGAGCATTGAGCTACATGTTAATGATTCCCCTGGCAAAGACATATGCATAGGAAGTGAGAATGATTATGTTATGATTGTCAACACATCCCAAGGGGGAATGAACCATAACATGATGATGATTAAAAGGCTACAAGATTTCAATGTATCCCAAATAAGGGTGCATGCAAAGGAGAGATATTGGATATGATAGACAATGATTTGATAAGAATAATGATGATTATAACTCAAATATAAATTCAAGTGATATGATGAAGGGGATGAGAGGGAATAATTGTGATGATCGAGTGACCAAAAGATGAATGAAATTGGACTAAAATGTAATCAAATCAATGAGCCACAATGAAATTAATAGCACCAATGCCCCAATATAAAATTTGACCAATTAATGATAATGGATTTATTGATGGAGGAAAAAATGTGTCTTGTGATTTGTTAAGTCCAATTGATAGGTACCAATGATTGACAAAAAAAATTGTTAGATGATTGTGGCCATGTTGATTAATCAATAAATTGATATTATATTTCAAGAATTTGAATAATGCAAGATGAGAAGAGGATGAAAGGCAAGATAGATGTGGTGATAAATGATGGGGAAGAGGAGAGAGTGGCCAATCTAACCTTAAACACATTATATGACTAATCATTGCTTACATAGTCTAGAAAGACCTCAAGCTAATGTCATTTAGACTTGGGGATAAACAATAATTGATAAAGAAGAAGATGATGATGGTGATGATTAGTGATTATAGAATAAAAGATTTGATGTTATTTAGATGAATCAAGAGAATTATATTAGTGATGAGAAATCAAGATGATTAGAGAAATATATAAATGATGGGGGTGTAGATGATAAAGCCATCATAGTTGTCATAAGGCTCATCATAATCTAAGTAATATGATAAATAGAGCACTTAGTAGTATTCCCCATGATATTAGGATGACTAAGAGGACATGGTGCGAAAGTGCATAAAAAGGTGAAAACAGTGAACTTTGCATCATTGAGGGCATCTAAAAGTATTATTGTAGATTTGGTCACCTCATACATTCTCTTTCATTGCCCAATAGACAAAAAGAGACATGATGCAAAAAAAAAATAAGACAAACAAGATATATACATGATGGAAACAAGTCACACAAAATAGACAAGTAACACACATAACTATCTATATGCAATGTCACAATGTCTTTTCTAATGATGGGATGAATGAGTGGGTGATGAGCTGGACTAGGATGATCATGATGTGAGCATCAACTTAGGATAGAAATGAATTTGGGATAGACTATTGATGATGATTAAGATTGAGAGTTAGGTAAGGATATGGATTTTAATCCTAGTTCTTTTACATAATTAGTTGATATCATATGCTCAAGGATGATCAAGAAATCTTGGAAGCATGTAGTCTTGGATGATCGAATGACAAAGGGTTTTAACATGACTTGGAGTTTCATTGATGTGAGTAGTTATCTTTTGATGGAAAGGAGTTCTGAACAACTATATCCTGGAGTACATTGTCACTACTTATTCATGTCCTGAAGAATCCAAGTTTTAATTCATTTGATAACTATGTGGATGTTATATCAGGCTTTTTGATTTTGAAATCAAGAAAATGAAGAAGCTATTTGTTGATTTGGGACTTGAAACTATATAAATGGAGAGATAAATTCTTTTATGAATGAGCCACACATTTGGAATGGGAGAATATGTGGTAGAATATTGTGGGTTCAAAATGGTAGTCAGCTAGTGTGCATTGAAGAAATGGAAGTATGATGAAGCTTGGAAAAGGATAATGAGGGTCAATGGCATGGGAAGAGACTGAAAGAATTCAAGGAGTGATATTAGGAGCTACAGGGAGGTAGAACCATATGAGGACCCCATCACTTTTGATCCACATTCTATGCCATTTCTATCCTATGAAGGAGAAACAAGATGGACGAAAGGAATCAAGGAACCAAGTTTAAACAAATCTAGCTCCCCCACCATAGAACATGGTCATGGTATTGAGTCAGATGAAGTACACATATGTAAATAGATAGTGAGGAATTAGAGACTGAACTAGTAAGGGATACTAGATCTGAGCTAATTGATGTGCCTATAAGCTTGGCGCTTTCTTTCCATCTTCAAGGGAATTTTATGGTATAACTTGGAATGCTTAGAGGAATTGGTCTTCAAGGATAGAATACAAGCCCCAACTTGGTTAACCAATTGGCTATCGTGCCCCATACCACAAGCATTGTTGCTGGAGGCATTGGAGGAAGACTAGGAGGAGGTACAAGAGGAAGTGGAATTCCTCCTCAGGGGATAGGGGCTAGACCTTCCCAATAACCACCCATTAGAGCACCTCCATTGGTGACAATTTACTATGAGATGACACTACACTTACTTGAATATCGAGGAGTGGAAAATATAGTAGAGCATACCCATAAATGCAAACTAATTTGGAAGGTGTGAGGCATCACCTCTTCTAAATGTATGGCCACATAGTTTGTAATTATGATTTGAGAGTGCACGCATAAGTGGTACCATAAGTTTGACCCTTAGGAAACAATGGTCAATTTCTATTAACTCAAAACAACCTTCCTACTAGAATTTGGCATTCTTGAATTTGAGTAACAAAGCATAGCAATGCTGAAGGACATAAACAAAGGACTTACCAAAAGTGTACACAAATATGATACATGGTTAAAAACATTATTTCCTAAGCTATCATTTGAAACTAATTCTATTCAACATGCATAATGGTTTGTGGGTGGATTGTTACTACCTTTCCAATGAATGTTGTCTCAACAAATGTTCACTAGCCTACACAAGGCTTTGTAATCTACTCTACATGGTGAGGTGGTTGGAGGCATTAACATTGGAATTAGTACCTTTATATAAGCATAGATAGGTTCCATGGCATCACAACTTGAGAAGTTGATGGCCAATAATGTATATGAAATGTGTAGTGGTGTCTGGTGCACTGACTATGAAATTGAAGGGCATACACAAAGTAATTATCAATGCAAAAACATCTATGTGGTACTTAAACAAACATGTGAAATCTACCATGAGGAACATGATATCCAATATTATCCTATTATTTAGTGAACTATGCACACTAAGGTGTCTGACTATTGTAAGATTTATTATGCCTACACTCATGACACTAATGACTACCATTTGATCAATGACATTCATGCAGCTCAAGCACACGACACGTGCCAAACCTCAGTAACAAATAATCAAGAAAATGGTAGATACCATGGATGAGGAAGAGGGAAAATATGAGGAAGTGCTAGTTTCCCACCTAGAACCTATTACAAATGTGGGTGTTTAGACCACTATCAAAGGGATTGATCAAAGTACCCAATGTGCACCTTCTATAAAAAGGACCATCGAAGAGTGTCATGACTTGTATAAGGCTATCACAAAGGATTAAAATGAAAAGGGTGTTGGTATGATTTAAATTAATAAACCATAGTGGTGTGCATGACCAACTATCTTTATAGTTCAATTGGTAAACATTATCACTTGAAGTGGGGGATAGAACCAATCGATAGTTAATCTGATCAAGAAGGTACAACAAGAAGAATCACAAGCTATAAAGTACCTTGATGTTCAATAGAAAAAAATGTCCTCTAGGATATGATGGAAATCATATGATAACTTTAGGGAGAGATTCAATTCCTCAAAGATAAGGATGTAATGTAGCATGTTGTTGTGCAAAGGGAAGCTGAACTTCAACTTATGACACGTGATGACTTTCAGGAGCTATGTAAGCATATGTTGGATGAGAATATTATTCCATAGTGCAATGCTTAGCTTAAGATTCAAGCTCAAATACCAAATGAGGTTCACACTCACATCATTAGGCAAAGTGAAGATCATTATTTAAATCATGCTCGATGATAGGACACTCCCATTTCCTCTACTACCCTAGAAGATAGAGAAATATTGGTCAATGATGCCATCAATGGATGGGTAACCTGGGGCATACTAGTAGATATTGACACAAAAGTCAATGTCCTTACCAATGATGCTTAGTGAAAAATGTCTAGTCTAGTACTACAGCCTTCACCTCATGTATTATTCATGACAAATAAGACTTGTGCACACCCTATTGGAGTCCTAAAGAATGCAATGGTTGACATACTTAGAGTACCATTAAAATTGGATTTTGAGGTTTTAGAGCTAGTTGAAGTTGATGATTACCTAGCTTTTTTGGGTAGACCTTGGTGCTACGAGAATAATGTGGACTTGAGATTTAAAAAACATTACTATGAGAACACTGATCAACATGTCATAATTCCACTAGATAAGGATAATGACCCCCCCTTATATAGATCTCATTGATGTTGATGAAGACATCAACCATATATATTATCATTGCTAGAAGTTATGAACAACATGATCCTACCCGAGATGGTGTTCTCTGATGGATAGATAACCATTCTATTTTTGATACTATAAGAAATGCTTGTAATTATTGGGCTCATGGTGATTATGATCTCACTAGGAGGATGTGTAGCACCATCAACAGTCGAGATAACTTCCCATGCTAGCTTCCTAAACATCACAAGTTTGTTCACCTTATTGGGTTATCAATGAGAGGGTCACTAGTAGGACCATCACAGGAAATACTTGATGAAGCCCCATGGTTCCAAGGGAAAATGGAGGTACGTGATTTTTTCTAGTGACTCAAAGAATTATATGACACCAAAAATGATTGGATGAGGTCATTATATCACCTTTTTTATAGTACCACCATAAGGTGGTGGTGTACCCATAAAGAGTGACTTATGTACTGGGATCAAGTACATTCTACTCTACATCATAAATTCCATCAAGATAATAAGGTTAGGGGAATAATTAGTTACAGTGACATGCAAACTCCTGAACCTCACATTGAATCTTGTGAGACAATATAGAGAAATGAGGAAACATAATTACTAGAGTACCTATGGGTGCATGCATTATATGAAACTTTATGCACATGGGCACAAGCATGGTATATTCAAAAAGAGTGACACATGGGTACTAGGTTCTAGTAGTTACTAAAGGAGAGCATGAAATCAATAGTCTCTTTTTCATCACTAAGGATGGAGTTTCATCTCACTCTCCAAGCCATGCGTGAAGTAGTTCTTAGAGATCTAAGTCCCATAGAGGACTACGTAAAGAACATCCATCAGGACCCTAAAGAACCTTTGCATTTATTTCATGATACTTCAACACACTGAGTTCTTGTGCCTACACTAGTCCCTGATGAAGACCAACATGAAGAGATTTGCTTGCAAAATAAAAAGATTGTCTTCCAAGTAGACAAAAGTGAAGGATATAATTCAATTGACCCCCTGTCTAACCATTTAGATGTTTCTATGAACATTGGTACATGAACCTGTTTAGAACACAAGTGCGAATATAGATAACCCCTATCATGGGACTATTCAAACTATTCAACACAACATTGGCATGGAACAAGAGCCAAAAATGGCTATAGTAGGAAACTATTGGACTGAGATAGAGATTTCAAAAATCTTTGAATTACTAAAATAATATCAAGATGTATTCCATAGAAACTATAGTAAGATGAAAGGTATCCACCCATCCTTGGGGAAGATGCACATCAAGCTAGTTAATAGCATTCAACCAATTAGAAAATTCCCTTACAAGATGAATCCTAATCTTTGGTCACACGTCAAAGAGGAGATTGAAAGTATTCTATGCACTAGAGTGATGTCACCCATTAATGAATTTGAGTGGATCCATCCCATGGTGATTAATATCAAGAAGGATGGATGCATTTGTATCTGTGCAGATGATGAAGTGTTTAATGCATCTTATGTTATAGATCCCTTTCCAATGTTACTCATAAAAGAGATATTTGAAGGAGTTTTTGGATGTGAGGTGTATATTTTTATAGATGGATTATTAGGGTACCATTAGGTCTATATAGTTGAATAAGAACCCAAGACAGCATTCACCATTGAATGGGGATCATTTGCATATACTATAATACCCTTCGAGTTTAAAAATGCTCTAGTATTGCTCTCATGGATATCAGTTGAAGCCTTTAAATACTTCATCCATAAATTCTTCCAAGTCTATTTGGATGATTGGATGGTATATGGTTTGGTCAAGGACCATTGTGCTAATCTCAGACTCATGCTTGAGCATTATCGAGTATTCTAAATGTCCTTAAACTTGAAGAAGTGTCTGTTTATGACACCTTTTGTTGTTCTGCTAGGACATATTATTTGTAGGGAAGGACTCTTAGTAGACTCAACAAAGGTATCATTTTTCCTTTGCCTCCTAGTGCCTAAGACTCAGTGTGAGGTTCATGCCTTTTTGAGCCACACAGAGTATTATAGAAAGCTCATTCATGGTTATGTAAACATTACCACAGCCTTGGAAGAACTTCTCAAATAGAATGCACATTTCATTTGGACTTGCTCTTGTAGAGAGGCCTTTAAAACATTCAAATCAAAACTGGTTACAATTCTAATTTTCCAATTCCTTGATTAGAAAAATCCATTTGATGTCCATGTTGATGCATCTAACATGACCTTTAGTGTTATCCTTGCACAACTGGGTGAAAGTTACCTAGATCACCCAATTTACTTTGCCAATAGGAAGCTAACACTAGCTAAAAGAAATTATACCACTACAGAGTGCTAAGCTTTGTCTATGGTCTACGCTTTGTAGAAGTTTAGGCCGTACCTTCTAGCCACTCTTATTTTTTATACAGATCATAAGGGTTTAAAGTACATTGTCAACAAACCTATAATGCATGGACATATCTATCTCTAGATTATATTATTTCAAGAATTTTAGTTTTCAATTATGGTGAAACTTGGAAAGGCCAACTGTGGACCTGACCACCTATCTCAGATTGAGAATGGAGAACCATCGTGAACCATATAATATGAACTTATTGATGTATGTTTATTCCATGTAACATGGGTACTTGAAGGGCTGAAAAATATTGAAACACTTTTTACTACTAGTTATACACCCAAATCTCTCATCTCACAGGAAAAAAATCAACTTATGGTTCATACCACACCCTTCCAGCTCATAGTAGGTGCTCTTTACAAAATGGACCTTGATGAAGTATTTTGATGTTGTTTAATGCAACATGAGCACCTTAAGGTACTTTGATAAGTTCATGAGGGTATTGATGGAGGGAACTATATTGGAGAAGCTACCATGTGAAAGGTTCTGCTAGTAGGACTATGGTGGTCAACTTATTCCAAGATGCTAAATCATATGTTAGGCAATGTGACATTTGTCAGTGCATAGACAAACCTAACTGAAGAAATGATATCCTTTTATGAACCATACCTTCTCAGAAAACCTTTGAAAAGTGGGTTATTGATTTTCTTAGTGCCATCACTCTATTGGGATGTCGAATGGGTTTTTGATATATTATTACAACAACTGACTACCTTACACATTAGGCTAAAGCTATTCCAATGAAGGATTGTACTATTGTTACTACTATCTAGTTCATCTAGAAGAACATAATAACTTGGTTTGGATGTCCCCTAAGTTTCACTAGTGATTTTGGTACCCATTTTTTGAATGAAATAATTTGCATCTTATTGTTCGAGTTCATGATTGTGAACCACAAAACAACACCATATCATCTGCAAGTTAATGGAACTATTGAAGCATTCAACAAACTCCTAGGTACCACTTTGACAAAGATCTGTAATGTTGGCCACATTATTTGGGATGATAAGGTATCTATAGTACTATGGGCTTAATAAACTACCTATAAGCACCTCAACAAAATCATGCCATTCAACTTGGTGTATGGTAAAAAAGTAGTCTTGCTAGTAGAGTTCTTGGTGTTATCCCTCTATATTGTTGTTCCCAAAATTTGTCACTCATTTTGGGACAACATATGAACTATTTTGCAATAGGCCAAAATTATTTCTTCCCTTCTCAAAAATTGTTTTGAGTATTCAAATTCTTCATTATTTAAGGTTTTCAAGATTTCTACAGACTCTGCAGGCTGATTTCTACGGACTCCATAGGCTTATTTCTATGGAGTCCACAGGCTTATTTCTATGGACTCTGTAGGTTCAATGGCTTCAACTAGTGAATTCTCATAAAGGAAAAAATTCCCAACACTTAGGCAATTTTAGGATTGGTTCAACACCTTGGTTCAATCAAAAATGTTCATCGTCAAGCTTCAAAGGAAGGATTGAACCATTAAACCATTGAACCATTGAACCCTGCTTCCAAAAGGTTCAAAGGTTTAACAGGTTCAAAGGTTCAACAACATTGGCAAGCTTAAATAGTTAAGTGCTTCATAAAAATTTCAACAAGTTTAACCATTTAAAGGTTCAACAGCTTCAAAACACATAGCGAAAAGGAGACTTCAAAAAACAAGGATTGAACTGTTGAACCTTAAACCAAATGGTTCAACAGGTTCAACGAGTTCGACGGGTTAAATCAGTTCAAAGAGATCAAAAGACTTAGACAAAAATATGGCTTCAAAATGCAAGATTGAATTGTTGAACCATTGAACCAAAGTTGGTTCAATCAATCAGTTCAATCGACAGGTTCAAGGGAGTGCCCCAAAGCTGAGTGCCCTTACGGAGGGTAATGAACCAAGCCGAGTGCCCTTGTGGAGGGCAATGAACCAAGCCAAGTGCCCTTACAGAGGACAGTGAGAAAAAGTAGACAAAGAGAATTCCTTCAGAAAAGTGAACAAGGTAAAAGACAAAGCGAAATCCTTCAGACAAATTGTCTGAAGGAATTTGCCTGAAAGACAAAGCAAAAGCCTGACGGGAAAGATGCAAAGGCGAAGGAAGATTTCCTTTAGACAAAATGTCTGAAGGAAGTAACCCAAGGACTCTTTGAGAGAAAGAAGCTAGAAGGCCATCCGAAGACCACCCAAAGGGTAGGAACCCTTGCGGGGGGGCTCCCCCCGAGCAAAATTAGACCTTTCTCAAGATCCTGAAGGGCAAGTCCCCTCCAGAAAAGAATCAAATGACAAAGCCGAAGGAATTTCCAAGGAAGATGATAGGCCCACGAACATCAAAATCAAACATCGTGAACTAGCCGTTGAGAGCCAGACATCTGGTGATGTCCTTACAGCCATCAAATTCACGACAATGAAATAGCCATTGATCTTTGAAAGCTAAAACACAGCCCTGAATGCAAAAGGCCAAAATGCCAAAGGGAAGAACCATTGATGGAAGAGTGTAAGGAGCTAGCAAGACTTAGGATATAGCCCTGAGAGCTCAAATTCTAGGAAAAGACAAAACCAGAAAGGGGAAAGGATAGCCTGAGATCTCAAATCACAACAAGAAGAGATAAAGAGGAAATATCTATGCAGTAGTTATTTCAATAGCTGGAACAGTCTACAAAGTAGATTTTCAAGCTTGTAAACATTAAAGGTGTGACCTATTGGTCTCATTTGGAGTAAAGACAAAATGGATAGGTACATAAACATCAGAGGGGATAGACCAGATGATCCAGACCAAGGAAGAGACATATTAGATGAATGGACATGCCATAGTTAAGGTAAGACCCTGTTTCCAGCATGGCCCTCCAGACATAACTGAAGGCGCATTGAAGGCATTGAATACATTGTGGGCCATCCCATGGGAAAGAGAACCAAGCCTTGCTTGGTGGCTATACATTGTAATTTATCTCATTATACAAAGGAGATCTTTTCATTTTACAAAAGCAAAACTCTGCCCAAATTGAAAGGCGAATACTGAGACTTTGAGCTCAGATTATTTTTCATATTATTTTATCTGAATGAGAAAGCAAGTTACTGGTAGACTTTGTGCTGTTATAACTTGTGCTATTTTAGGAGATTGTTCTTATGTCTGTCTTCTAGATGGATTCTTGTTTAATTTAATTTAACAAGCAGAACTAGTGCAAGTAAAGGGGAAGATGTCTTGAAGTAAGTTACTTTTAGACTTTGTGTTGTTATAGTTGTCTTCAGTGTGTGTTTTTAGTTTCTTTCTATGTAAAGGATCTTGGGATGACTTTGTTCCCTCATCATCCTTCGTATTTTGTTCCTATGTAAAGGACTTTGGGATGACTTTGTGCCCTCATTGTCCTTCGTATTTCACTACTGGGCAGTCGAGGTGGAGACTTTGTGCTACATCTCAGGCTACTGGTTACTATGCCTTTTTGTTACTAGTTACTTGTTACCCACCAAAAATAACTCCAGTCGTTTGCTGTAAGACCACTTCTGAAAGAAGAGAAGTGCCTTCAGTGTTTCCACCTAGATTCTATCTTTTGTCTGTGAACATCATCTCTAAAAAAAGAGAGATGGATGGCGTATCCTACCCTTGAGTATTATTTTCTACTTATATATATATATATATATATAGCTCCTAGATATTTATATGGAACCTCCCCTTGATGAGAGGAGAGATTTATCCACCTCTGATGTAGTAAACCTACACACTGGGCTAACTAATCTCCTTTGCTGTGGATGATAAGACCTATTTTTCCCACTAGTTAGCTGGTTGACAAAATATTCACCCAACAGTCTTTTTGGTGACTCCACTAGGGAACGATGAGCATTTCTAGTCCTTTTCCAATCTATTCAAATTAAAGCATTTCATATTATTGGGGAATGACGTGAAGTAGGAAAGAACACTGCTAGCATCACGCCAACAATTTTTGGTGACTCTGCTAGGGATTAAACGAGCAGTTTCAGTTCTTTTCCTTATCCATTTTCTCTATTGGGGAAGAATGAGCAGTTTTAGTTCTTTTCCATATCCATTTTCTCTGTTAGGGACACAACAATTTTGTGCCATTTGAAGCCTCAAGCTTCAGATTGAAGCATCACTTGTGTCTTATCCATTATCATTATAGCCTTATCCATTTCCATTATATAATTTGAGCTGCAAAACTCGAGACGTTGGAGATTGAGCATTTCATTTCAAAAGTCAATTCTCTACCAACTCCATGCTAATAGTTTTTGGTGACTCCACTGGGGAAGAACGTGCAGTTTTGAAGCCTCAAGCTCCAAGCTAAAGCAGGGCCAATTCTTTTCCATTTTTATTCTACAGTCTGGTAGCTCCATGCTATACAAGTAGCCAGAAAGCTCAAGGTGTTGTTGACCCTATTTTTGAGTTGGTGCAGCAGAACAATTTTGATCTGTTTCCTCCACAACCTCACCTTCAACAAACTAGGAGTCTTCTTCCTACCAACACCAGGTCACCAACACAAGGCAGAGCTTCTTTTTCCTCTACTAGCAAAGCTTTGCTCGTACATACCCCACCAAGATTTGTTATCCCCCCGTTCCATAATCATATAATGGCAGCTCAAGGCCCCTGGGGTAACTCTTTTGGTCCACTTAATTTAACTCCACCTCTACATGAGCTACCACGCAGTTCCAAGAATATTTTCTCCAAATTATTTGGTGATGGGAGAGTTCACCCTGATGAACATATTACAGCCTTCAACATAGCCTGTGGCGTGATAGGCATGGAGTATGAAGACGTAGCAGTCAAGCTGTTTGTGGAAACACTACAAGGCACTGCTACAGACTGGTTCTACCATCTACAGGCCTAGACTGTGACTGACTAGAACACTCTAAAAGCTAAGTTCAAAGCCAAATTCAAGCCTACAGAAGATGCACATGCCCTGCTAGCCCAACTCACATATATTAAGAAAGAACCTCATTATGAGGGACTTCATTGCCAAATTTGACAAGCTAAGGAATAAGATTCCTACAATTGTGAAGCCAACACCTGAGAACCTTAAATGTTTCTTCATCAACTCACAACTACTTGAAGTGAGTTTTCTGATGAGATGTGATGGCCACATAGACCTTGCTACTGCTCAAGACTTGGCCACTAAGGTAGAAGATGACCTTATCTTGGTAGGAAAGATAAGGAGAGATCCTAACAGAGGAAGATCTTCTTCATCTTATGAATATCCATCTACAGGCACCATTGATCAAATGGTGCAAAAGATGGCAAATGAACTGCTAGCCTTGAAAAGACAAATGGCCCAAGGTATGTTTACTCCTTATCAGGATATGCCAAGGAGGACATTTGAGAACTAGTCATATCAAGGCAATGCTACCAGGAATCAAGGGTAGCCAAATCATCTTCCTCCCCCACAGGGGAAACTTTTTATTGAGGTAGCTCTAACCAACTCAGCTATTGGATATCTTGAAACTAAATCAAATTTCTCTTTCCAACCTAAGTTAAACCTAGAAGATGACACTGATCTCTTTGTAGTAGACCAATAAGAATCAACTGGTGACTCCAACATTGGTTTACTAAATTACCAGGATGAACCTAGAAGTGAAGGTAAAGTAGTTGATGGATCATACGCTATATTCACCTGGTCTAAGAACCAGTTAGCCCAATAAGCTGATAAATAAAAAATAGAGGAGTGACCTCAACCTACAATTTCAATTGCCAAATGAGGAACTTCTCTGCCTTTCCAGCCAAAGGACCCAGTGATTGCTAAAAAAGTAAGTACTTCAAGTATGCCTTCACCTTCAACTTCCATTTCACAGATCAGTCCTCTCCTTCCTAAAAACTAAAAGGATGAACTCCCTTTCTCTGTGCCTAGTTCATTTCCAACATTTGATATAATTGACCATATAAATAAAACTAAAATTCAAATGTTTAAATTTGAATTTCTGCAATCCCATCTCGAGCAATTAGATAAGCTGGTTCAGTGTGTGAAGAACCAAAATGTCCTTATAGGACAAGCAATTCCCAAGGTGACTCATGATCTCCCCAAGGATGCACCCACCAGGAACAACCTTGTCATTACCCCTCTTACTGCTTCTGGTAGGACTGAACCTTTCTATGTCTCATTGCTGATAAATGGACATCAGCTGAATAATTACATCGTTGATTCCAGAGCCTCAAACAATGTTATGCCTACCAAAGTGGCTGAATCCCTTTGCCTTACATTGACCAAAACATTTGGGAGATGTTTCTCCATGGAGAACAAGCAAGTACCATTACTGGGACAAATTTAAGATGCCCAATTTGCATTTGTAGAGTTCCCAGACAAAAGAATCAAGATGACTGTCTTGGTGGCCAACGTCCCAGCATCATATGGCATCCTCCTTGGGTGGAATTTTGCAAGGATGTTGGAGGTGAATTAAGCATGGACCTATCTAAATCAAGGATTCATATAAAAGGCATAATGAAGAGATTGCTCCCTAAAAAGGAGGTAAAATAAGTGGTCACCCAAACATCGGCCCCTACAGCTCAAATTCTGTTTGAGTCTTCAGGCAAGGGTAATTACTTCTTGACCATAGAGGGTGTTAATGTTTCTATAGATGAAAGTCTTGTAGCTAGCAATCCAGGAATTCATTCAAACAAGACATTAAAAGAATTGGTAGGGTGCAGTATAAATAAAAAAGGATCTTCCATCTCTAATGAAGAGAAATTTGATAAAAGATCAGTTTCTGATGATGTTTGGATCCTCGAATTTGATGGCAGCAATTCTTCTACAAATGCTGAAGCTGGGATTGTGTCGATATCTCCTTAAGGAGATGTTTTTCCTTTTTCATGCAAGTTTCAATTTAGCAACACCAACAACACTGCTGAGTATGAATCGTTGCTGCTTAGATTGAAGGTTGCTCAGGATGAAGATGTCAAACTCCTCCACGCTAAAAGAGATGTTAAACCGATGGTTTGTCAAGTGTCTAAGCGAGACAATCAAATCATGCATTGGATTGAACTAGTAAAACAACAAGCTATGGTGGTGGACCATACTGCTACGTGCCAAAGTTAGGAGGAGGAACTCTTCATCGAGATAGCAAAGATTTATAGTTTTCAGATTGGAGACCACGCCTTGCCATGGAGCAAGAAGAGGGAACCAAAAGGAGTGCATAACAAATGTGATTCTTGGTGGAGAGTTCCATTCACCCATCACCGATTCTGGGGACAAAATGGTTTCTTGCTAGTTTATCAAGATAGAACACCATTTTCATTATCTCATAGTGGGTAGCATTTAAAGTGCTTCAATTCTTGAAGCATCAGATAAGATCATCTGTAAATATGTATATTTGTATAGTCTTTATTTCTATTTTGTGCTTTCTATTTTCATTTTTGGTGCCTTTATTTTTTGGGTAGCATGACTCCATAGCCCAATGGTATACTTCAAGGTACTGGAGATTCTAGTTTCTACTCCCCTTACATGTTCTGAGTTTTTAATTGAAGGAAGTTCCCCAACTGGAGCTAGCTATTGTTCTCAAAATTTGTCACTCATTTTGGGACAACATATGAACTATTTTGGTTCAACATGCCAAAATTCTTTCTTCCCTTCTCAAAAATTGTTCTGAGTATTCAAATTCTCCATTATTCAAGCTTTTCTAGATTTCTACGAACTTTACAGGCTAATTTCTATGGACTTTGTAGGCTTATTTCTACAGGATCTATAGGCTTATTTCTATAGACTCTACAGGTTCAATGGCTTTAACTGACAAATTCTCACAAAGGAACAAATTTCCAACACTTAGGCAATTTCAAGATTGGTTCAACACATTGGTTCAATCAGAAATGTACATCAACAAGCTTCAAAGGAAGGATTGAACCATTGAACCCCGCTTCCAAAAGGTTCAAAGGTTCAACGACATCGATAAGCTTAAATAGTTAAGTGCTTTGGCAAAAGTTTAACAAGTTCAACCGTTTAAAGGTTCAACGGCTTCAAAATACACAGCGAAAAGGAGACTTCGAAGAACAAGGATTGAACCGTTGAACCTTGAACCAAATGGTTCAACAAGTTTAGCGGGTTCAATCAATTTAAAGAGATCAAAAAACTTAGACAAAAAGATGGCTTCAAAATGCAAGATTGAACCATTGAACCATTAAACCAAAGTTGGTTCAATTGATCAGTTCAATCAACAGGTTTAAGCGAGTGCCCCAAAGCCGAGTGCCCTTATGGAGGGCAATGAACCAAGCTGAGTTCCCTTACGGAGGGCAATGAACCAAGCCAAGTGCCCTTGCGGAGGATAGTGAGCAAAAGTGGACAAAGAGAATTCCTTCAGAAAAGTGAACAAGGCAAAAGACAACAAAATCCTTTGGACAATTTTTTTGAAGGAATTCACCTAAAAGACAAGGCAAAAGCCTGGCGGGAAAGATGCAAAGGCAAAGGAAGATTTCCTTTGGACAAAATGTCTGAAGGAATTCCTTCAGAATTTTTGTCTGAAGGAAGTAACTCGAGGACTCTTTGAGAGAAAGAAGCCCGAAGGCCATCTGAAGACTGCTCGAAGGGTAGGAACCCTTATGGGGGGGCTCTCCCCGAGCAAAATTAGACCTTTCTCAAGACCCCAAAGGGCATGTCCCCTGTAGAAAAGGATCAAATGACAAAGTTGAAGGAATTGCCAAGGAAGATGACAGGCCCGCAGACATCAAAATCAAACATCGTAAACTAGCCATTGAGATCTAGACATCCGGTGACATCCCCGTAGCTGTCAAATTCACGACAATGAAATAGCCATTGATCTTTGAATGCTGGAATGCAGACCCGAATGCAAAAGGCCAAAATGCCAAAGGGAAGAACCACTGATGGAAGAGCATAAGGAGCCAACAAGACTGAGGATATAGCCCTGAGAGCTTAAATGCTAGGAAAAGACAAAACCAAAAAGGGTAAAAGATAGCCCAAGAGCTCAAATCATAGCAAGAAGAGACAAAGAGGAAAATATCTATGCAGTAGTTATTCCCATAGCTAAAATAGTCTACAAAGTAGATTTTTGAGCTTACAAACATTGAAGGTGCGGCCTATTGGTCTCCTTTAGAGTAAAGACAAAATAGACAGCTACACAGACGTCAGAGGGGACAAACTAGATGATCCAAACCAAGGAAGAGACATATTAGATGAATGGACATGCCATAGTTGAGGCAAGACCCTATTTCCAGCATGGCCCTCTAGATATAACTGAAGGTGCATTGAAGGCATTGACTGTAGCATGGGCCATCCCATGGGAAAGAGTGCCAAGCCTTGCTTGGTGGCTATACTTTATAATTTCTCTCATTATGCAAAGGAGATCTTTTCATTTTATAGAAGCAAATCTCTGCCCAAATTGAAAGGTGAATACTGAGACTTTGAGCTCAGATTATTGATCATATTATTTTATTTGAATGAAAAAGCAAGTTACTAGTAGACTTTGTACTATTATAGCTTGTGCCATTTTAGGAGATTGTTCTTATGTCTGTCTTCTAGATGTATTCTTGTTTATTTAATTTAACAAGCAGAACTAGTGCAAGTAAAGGGGAAGATGTCCTAAGGTCAATTACTTTTAGACTTTGTGCTGTTATTGTTGTCTTCAATGTGTGTTTTTAGTTTCTTTTTGTGTAAAGGATCTTGCAACAACTTTGTGCCCTCATTATCCTTCATATTCTGTTCTTATGTAAAGGACTTTGGGATGACTTTGTGCCCTCATTGTCCTTCATATTTCACTCTTGGGCAATCGAGGTGGAGACCTTGTGCTACATCTCAGGCTATTAGTTACTACGCCCTTTGTTACCTGCTTCTTGTCACTACTTGATAGAACTCTTGCTATTTCCTATAAGATCACTTCTAAAAGAAGAGAAGTGCCTTCAGTGTTTTCACTAGGATCTTCTCCTTTGTGTATAAACATCATCTCTAAAAAAAGAGAGATGGATGGTGTGGTACTACCCATGAGTGTTATTTTTTGCTTTTATATATAGTATATAGCTCCTCATATTTATAGGGAACCTCCCCTTAATGAGAGGAGAGATTTGTCCCCTTTTGATGTGGTAAACCTGCACATTTGGCCAACCAATCTCCCTATGCTATGGTTGAAGAGACCTATTTTGTTCATCAGTTAGCTAGTTGACATAATATTCACCCAACATATATTATGTGCATAGACAATTAGATAAAGAGGAATCCTTGAAAGCATATTTAGATACTTTAATACAATTAGATGAGACCCGGTTCCTCAGTCATTAGAGCCATGATGTAGATAAATGCAAGCAGAAGGCATGGTATGATTGCCATATAAAAAACAAAATATTTTCTCTAGGAATGAAGGTCTTGCTTTATGACTATAAGTTTGCATGCCACCCTGGAAAGATCCACATCCATTGGGATGGCCCATTTATAATACATAGTATTTGACCTGCCAGAGCATGTTGGTTACAAAGGATGGATGGTTAGTTCCTCCTGGGGCACTATAATAGAAGTTAGCTCCAATCTTATTTCACTTCAGAATAGGCTTATGCCATTTAGGTTAAGATTTAATTATTTTAATAAAAGTTATATCTTTGTTGCACACAACTCTTCATTGTTGAAATTTTATTTCCATTTTTTTTGATTTTCATGGAGGACCACTAAACATTTTAGTGTGGGGTAAGAAGTCATGCATAAAAATGCAAAATATGAAAAATGTGTAAGTTACTTACATGTGAGTTATACGAGTGTGCATGTGATAAGGGAACATAAGGTACTAAGGGTGCACAAGTCATTAAGGTACTAAGGGGTAAGGTTCTTTCCATAAATTAGAAATTCAAAAGAAATAATTATCTCCCACCACATAGAAAGTATGAGATACAACTATCACCCACTTCCAAGAAAGGAATGAGATGGGACATGCCATCAATATGATGAGGTTAGGTTTGGTAAGAATTATGCCAATGGTATGATGAGACAATACCATTAAGGAATTTATAACAAAAGGCAAGGATCTAGCTATGGTGGTTGTTAAAAGATTCACATTAAATGCCATGAAGTGATGGGTGATGGATGGGAATTAATGAAGGTAAACCCCTCTTAGAGCCTATAAATAGGAAAGTTAAATGTATTTCAAACTTTAATTTACATTTAACTTTGAATTACCAAAGCCGAGATCAAGTGACTACTAGAGTCAAAGATCAAGTGACCACCAAAGCTAAGACAATCATATCCTGATCAAAGCAAAGAGTTTTTATATCCTTAGCAAACCACACAAGTCGTTACCCAATTGAGAAGAGAGTTTCCAAGTCTAGTTCATTTGGAAAAACAACAATTTTGGAAGTTTTAGGTTATAGGTCTGCCATTAAAAGGGTGCTTAATCTCAAAAAGCTAAATTAGTAGTCTACAATGACGTATTATTTTGGAAACATGGGACAACTACACATAAACCTTTAGGCTCCTTGAAGGGTAATGTGGCCTAAGAAAAAATCCAAAAGACTTTAAAAACTACCAATAATACTAGAAGAAGAAGAGATGAGTGGAGGGGATTGGGTTCCCATTAGGAAAGAGACTCTAGAGGAATAAGTGCAACACCTAGAAGAATATGTAAAAATCATGAAAAGAGAAGAGGAACAATGTGCATAATAAGATAAGGAAAGAATGGTGTAGAAAATAAAGTAGTTACAAATGTCTGTAGCATAGCTAGCCCAAGAATCCACACCCCCATCTCTATTAATAGAAGAAATGTAATACCTAGATTCAGTATTGCATGTAGATATTTGGATCTCCTACTATTTTTTATTATAATCACTACCAACCTAAGAATGAGGTCAAGCTCTAAAATTACTACCAATTTAAAACCACCAACACTAGAAACCAATTGGTCTATGACCTAATGATCTTCAACTAGCTAGATGTTACATGATTATTCTAGCTATTCAACTTGCCATATTTTGGTAATCCCACAGAGGTGGTATAATTCCTCCTTTTGAAAATTCATGAGGACTATATCTAATTCACTGGGTGTAGCATGAAGATCACTCCTGAAAGGATTAGCAAAGTCATGGGACTACAATGTTCAAGGTTAAGCGTAATTGATGACTTGGCTAACACTAAAGAGATACATAAGACCACCGTGACACTGATGTATTTGAAGCAAGGGTATTCCATGCAAATCAAGAACCTACATGATCCTATCCTTCAAGTTATAGCATGGATCATCTCAACCAAGATCAGAGGGATTGATCATTGGAAAGAGGTAGAAAGGTGCACCTTTATATTATTCATCAGGTCTCATGATCCGAGCAACAATTCAGGTGACTGGTCTACCCCAATTGATGATAGAAATTTTGGGAGCTATAACTTTTGCACCATAGCTCCAATTGACTCACTGATTGAACCATTAGAAAGATAGCAAAGAGGATAACATGGTGAGATGGAATTGAGATTTGATCAATGAAGTTTGACCTCTAAAAACCCAATGGAAGTGCCCCAAATTTCAATTTTATTAGTGCAGTCTAAAAATAGTAAGTTTCTAAAAATAGTAATTCCTCAAATTTTGTATTATTGTAAATCATGGAAGTCAAACCAATTCATCTCCCTCAAGATTGGTGACCTTTCACATTCTTCCCCCACCTTTAAAACATATATAAATGAAGATGTAACTTGAAATGGAAATTAGACATCTCTTCTCAGAGATAAGCATATGTTTGGGTCTACAAATTTGATCAATAAAACATCTCTTCTCAGAGATATCATTATTTGAATTATCTTGTTCTTGTTTCTTGAATTATATTTCAACCAAAGATTTTGAGTTTTGGATTAGTGGTATCAGAGTAGTTTGTCTTTAGAGTGTATGATCCTGAGGATGAGGTCAGATTATAAGAAGCTCAAGTGGAAAATAGAACCAACAAACTATCCACCTATTCACTCCAAATGACTTCAAATGGTGGACAACACTGAGACATCCGATCATTACAAGGAAATGGTGAATGAAGCCCTCCAACAATAGCAAGCACAGATGCTACAACAATTCTCTCAAATTCTCTAACAAATCTTGATGGGAAATTCTAGCTCCTCATCTACACCCCCACATCCTTTCAGTGCCCCAACACCCTTCAAGGTTCATGTGAATTTTGATATCCCTAGATTTGAAGGTAAAATCAATGCTAATGTAGTAGAAAATTGGTTGGATCAATTGTCATCTTATTTTTTTATAAATAAATTCATCGATAAAGAGAAGATCACTTTTGCTCTTTTTAAAGCATCATTGCTTGTTAAAAATTGGTGGGAAGTGTACAAAAAGAGATTCAGTGCAAATGATATTGGCCTTGAGACAGAACCTACTTGGGATGATTTCATAGAAGTTGTAAAGGAAGAATACTACCCCATTGGAGCATATGATGATCTGTATATAGAGTGGCAACAAATTCACCAAGGTAAGGAATAGTTTTTTCAAGATTACACTAACATTTTTCATTCTCTATCTGTGAGATTAGGCATCCAAGAAAGTGAGAAACACAAGGTTCTCAAATACCGTGGCAGACTAAAATGGTACATATGCAGAGAAATGGAACTCTTCAATTTGGAAACCCTTGGTGAAGCATACACGCTTGCAGTAAAGATTGAGTAGAAGCATGGAAGAATGAATACGAAGAGTCAGCCTTCAAAATGGAAAAGTGATAAAGAAGGTCAAACACGAGGCCAAAATTAGAAGCACAAGGAAGGAAAGACTGGGAAGTGGTGTTATTATCACAAATCTAGAACTCACTCTAAAGAAGAATGTCGAGCCATCAAGTCCTTGATTTTTGAGTCATAATCCTCAACATCCACTACTCTACCTCATACAGACTCTACAGTCAAAGATGTTAAAGAAGAGATTATAGATGCTGAGCCCAAAGCCATTGTTGCTTCATCACAGACCCATGAGGAGAGGCTAGACGACAAGGAAAGGTTTATTCACTCTAAATTATGGGTGAAAGGTAAGCCTCTGCATTTCATTCTTGATAGTGGAAGTCAAAAGAATTTAATCTTTTCTAATGTTGTGAAAAGCCTAAATCTGACTATGAAGCCTCACCCAAAACCATATAGTATTGGATGGTTGAGTCCAGGGAGAAACCTTCGTGTCACCCACCAATGTCTTCTTTCATATGCAATAAAACCTTTCCAAGATGAGGTCTTATGTGATGTGGTCAATCTAGATGTTTGTGATGTACTCTTTGGTCAGCCATTCACATATGATCAACATGGCATCTATGAATCAAGAACTCAAAGGATTACTCTCACTCTTCGAACACGGTGTTACAGGGTACCAGAGGTACCACCTTCTACATCTGTCTCTCTAATTAGTGCCAAGAATTTTTTTCTCATGGTGGTAAAGCCAAAAGAATCTAAAAGGGTTGATGTTACAGCCTTGACTAAAAAAAAACACAACAATAGAAGAAAATATATACCAAGTTGAATAAGTTCATGACCTTCCATCCACAGACTGATGGTCAGATAGAAATGGTGAACAATTAAGCCTTGCATAGTTTCATAAATCATAGTCCATTCCAAGTTTGCGTCAGGAATAAAATCAAAGTAAAACTACCACACTTGATGAAAAATATTGATGCAATTGGGACCATTTATTCTCAAGGAGGGAGGAATGATCCGGGCAACAATTCAGGCGACAATTCAGGTGACGGGTCTACCCCAATTGATGACAGAACTTCTGGGAGCCATAACTTTTACATCGTAGCTCCAATTGACTTGTCTTTTAAACTATTGGAAAGCTAAGAAAGAGGAGAATGTGGTGATATGGAATGGATATTTGATCAATGAATTTTGACCCCAAAAAACCCAATGGAAGTGCCCCAAATTTCAATTTTATTAGTGCAGTCTAAAAATAGTAAGTTTCTAAAAATAGTAATTCCTCAAATTTTGTATTGTTGTAAATCATGGAAGTCAAACCAATTCATCTACCTCGAGATTGGGGACCTTCCACATCCTTCCACCACCTTCAAAACATTTATAAATCAAGATGTAACCTAAAATGGAAATTGGACATCTCTTCTCAGAGATAAGCTTATGTTTGGGTCTGCAAATTTGATCAATAAAACATCTCTTCTCAGAGATATCATTATTTGAATTGTCTTGTTCTTGTTTCTTGAATTATATTTCAACCAAATATTTCAAGTTTTAGATCATCTCACATGGACTAAAGTAAAATTGGGCCCTATACTTTATCCACAAGATAGTTGAAGATGAGGAGAGGACCCATCAGATGCCTAAGTACAAGTTTCCATTGGGGTAATCCTCCTTTTAATGGTATTCAATAATATTGAAGTTCTAGATTATATTTTGGGAATGTTGAAGTGGGTATACCCTCCCAAAAATGATTACCCCATCGAGCAATACAAGGCATTCACATGCCCCTAATAGATCACCCCCTCATATAATATAAAGATGAGGTACTAGTTTGATGGAATAAAGGTGGCATTTGTGAATGAGTGGTGCATCCCAAATGACTTGCCCCTTGGCTACAGAGCAAGCTTAGTTTGATATAAAGCAACACTTCTCCTTCACATAGATCTGAATGAATCCATCTAGACATATTTAAGCATGGTTTAAGCTACCTTATGCCTTCTCCACATGGTACTTCATAAACTTTATTAATTAGATACACAACACGTAGCCTATCATTTTTAAAGTTGAGAGGATAGACATGGAGATTCACACTCTCAAAAAACTATATGTGTATCAAGGCAAGAATTCCTATGTGGAAAGGATGGAGATAGACTTGACCAACATCCAAGTCAAGAAGAATTTGGTCAAGGAGAAAATTCATAATTTATTTTACATGTTTCACCCATGAAATAACCCATAGGGTGGAGATCCTAAGGAAAAACTCCCTCTACTTCTTCCTTTGAAGAAGATGTGACTATATGTGGATACAAGTACAAGTGAGAAATAAGCCCTCTAGAAAAGATAAAAAATTATAGAGGTGCAACCCTTCAGACATGCATCTTCCTATCCCTCCATGCCACCTCCACCTCACCATTCAAATTCATCATCTCATCCATATCCATCCCCTCTCCACACTTCTCCATCTTCTCCCCACATTTCCCCATCCCCTTCACACTCTATGCCCTTACACTTTTTGATTCCCCAACCTTCATGTCCTCAACCCACTCCCCCTCTTTCTCTTCCACCTTATCTACCTCCTACTCCACTGTCTCCACCTCCACCACCATCTCCCCTAAGAAATAATACTTTAAGATTTGCCTAATAATAGCCCCCAAGGTAAACACCCCATTAATAAGTTCCTCAAGTGTATGTCTATATCTCATGTTCAAATTCTTAAAAAACTACCTCTCCAATATGGGAAGAGAAGGCCACCTTCGATGATTCCCTACTTGATACTAAAACATGGTATAGTGAGGAGGAGGATGGTGAAAAAGATAGCAAGATGGTTGTTCGTGGCCATGAGGAGGCTAAGCTTGAGTATGACCTAAATAAGGGGAGGAGACTGATCAAGACAAAAAAGTAGGATGATGAAGGTACAATGGGCAATATGCATGAATGTTACTAGTTCAACATTGAGGATAAAATGCTCTATCTTTGGCTGCACTTATTTCCCAAGGAGGTGACTATTGAAATAAGGATGTAAGTGTCCTTCCTAATTGATAAGTACAATGAGGAACATAGGTTTAAACTCTTTTAAGATAGCCTCTCTTTAGGCTTGGATGATTTAGCACTATCATAACCATTATGGGTAGATCCATAAAATCTCACCCCTCTTATAACAAGCATCACATTTTTGAAATTAGAAATGGCTATTATGCACCATAATATTTTTTTGGATTTTGATGTGTGCATAGTTGAAAGGAAACATGCCAAAGTTATAGACATGTTTAATAAAGTACTTGTAGAGAAGTAAGCACTCATTAAGGAAGTGCCCTCAATGAAACAAAAGCTCCAAGAGGCCACAAATGCAAAAATAAGGGTCTTAACCCTTTATAAAATAATTTTGAAAGAAGATCCAACACTGGTAGATGGTGTGCCTCTTGATAGGGATTCCATAGGAAATTTGGAAACCCTAGTAGAACTAGTGCTCAAGAAATTCAAGGAGCAACCTATATCGAGAGATGAGGGATTATAATTAGCTATATAATTTACCATGGTAATTGACATATACAAGTGTACTTTAGAGAGAGTTTGGAAAGTTATCCCCATTTTGGATGGCATTTTTGCATGGACTTCATGCCTTAATAAATTTTTGGAGGCTCAGCTCCAAGCTGAAGAGGTCTTGAGGCAACACTTGACTGATGCTATACTCTTAATAAAAGACCATGTTGAGCACGCTAAATAATTTAGAGATGTAGAGACATTGGAGGATACCATTAATAAACATCATCAATATCTAAATGCAATTTTTGTGTCCCTTAAAGGATAGGTTGACAAGGATATCTCTACACTTGGAATTGTCCAAAAGGATTCCATCACAACCTTGGATGAACATGTTAAGAAGACCAATGAGAATCTGACCCCACTTGAGGAGATAAAAGCATCGAAAGAATCCATAGAAGGAATTATTGTTAAGGTTCTTGAGGAATTATCCCATTAGGAAAATTTATAGAAGGAACTTGACTAGAAGGTTCTTAAATTTTTGGAGGATGTTAGTGCGGCTTAGTCTAGGATGGACTAAGAGTGTAGTGTGGGGTGATGTTGGCCCTTGAATTTTGAATAAGTGTTATCCCATTTTGGAATGGGACCAATATGGCATGGAAGGACCATGGCATGTAGTTGATAGGCATAGAAGCATTGTGGCACAAAACCTACTAAGTGCAAAAGGACAATGACATAAAAGGACCAACATGAAAGGACCCAGTCAGAGGAGAACAAGTCATGAGGAACATGAGAACATAAGACTTAGAATGGAAGTATAAGACTAGGGAAATACATGTGAAGTGGGAAGTAGTTGGAATAATGATTCATATGGGTTACTCTGACCTTATTGATAGGAATTTTTACAATAGCCCACAAGGAAAGGAATACATGGATATCGATATATAACATAAAGTAAGGATTTAGGGGTGCTAAGGCCCAATAATTTAGGAAGAACCAGTTGTAAGTGCCATGACCCTCAGTTTGTTGAGAGTCTGTGCATCAATTTTTCATGCCATAAATGATTGTAACATTTGTTCAGGGAAAAAAAGTATAAATACCCCTATTATAAAGTATTACATGGTTGATTCAGAGATAGATACATAGATGAATGAATTCTAGAATGATATTGTAACACACTTTTACTTAAAGCATAATATATGAGATAAAAGGTTTGATCAAACTTGTGTTATGAAGAATGATGGTGTGGATTAAGTGTGTATACTTATATATGTGTTATACCACATCTTATTTTCTTTTCTAGTTAACTAATGATACTATAATAAGATGGTGATCTGCATATTAATAATAATCAAACCTAGAATGAGAATCAAGGTAATCTATCTATGTATCTTGCCTATTAAATTTACATAAAGAGAAGGATATGAAAATGTCATTAGCACTGTGCATCAAAACCTATGGGAACCGATCTTCTGTTGTGCACTTTAGGTGAGCATGCAAGACCTAAACCTCATGTGAAAGGGCTAGTGCATTAGCTCATTGTGCTAGGCTTTAGTGCCATAGCTGGAACTAACTAAAATAACCCAAAATTTTGGTTCTATTATTGGGATTCAAATCACTTGAAGCAAATTCATAGAAGATGTTTGAGTGAATTACTCTTAAGAATATATAAGAATGGGTTCACAGCATTGAAGATAATTTTTCCATCCTATACCTTAGACTAGGAATCTCTACACAGTAGTGGGTAGATCAGAATCTCTACAATGCATTATATGAAATCTTATATCTTGTCACATAAACCATGTGGGTCTACAATTTATGATGTCTTGAATGACACCTCACACCTTTCTAATTTTGAAGTTGGAGAGTCTCTAAGAAACTATTTTATGCCTTTAATGTCTCCCTCACAAATATAAGGTTTAGGAGAACTTACCTTAGGGAATGCAAGTAAAATTATGGTGGGAAATGTGCATCCCACTAAACTTACAACATAATCTAACTATTCTTCTTAGGAACTACCAAAGGATAAAAGAGGGGAATGTGCAAGTAATTACAAATTATTTATTTTTCATTTGATTGACAATATGATGGTGGATGAGATGACCCCATCAACACCCAAAAATATAGATGATATGCAAATATTTAATGTCCTTACATCAAAATAGATATAATTTACTAAGTTTTATCAGGTTTTAGAGCCAACAAAGATGGCCAAGTATAATACACCTCCCGTAAGTTATGATCAAGACAAATCGTCATAGAAGTCATCTAAAGAAACCCAAGTGAGACCTCAGAGCAACACTACAAAGAGATGTACCAAGGTACATAAGCAAGGGATTGCTCTTGGGAGAGATGTGGATTTAAATTTTCTTGAAGGTTATGATGAGCTAACTTGTGAGCTTGAACATATGTTCAATATTGAAGGAGAACTATAGGATCCTAACAAGGGTTGGCATGTTTTTTACATGGATAATGAAGGGGACATGATGCCTTTTGGTGATGATCCATGGCAGGAGCTTTTTATCATTGTGCATAATATTTTCATCTACACAAAATAAGATGTGGTATAACACATATATAAGTCTACACACTTAGTCCACACCATCATTCTTCATAACACACGTTTGATCAAATCTGTTATCTCATATATTATGCTTTAGGTAAAAGTGCATTACAATATCACTCCAAAATTCATTTATCCATGTATCTATCTCTGAATAAACCATGCAATACTTTAAAATAGGGGCATTTATACTTGTTTTTCCTTGAACAAGTGTTACAATCATTTATGGCATGAAGAAGCAGTGCATGGACTCTTAATAGATTGAGAGTCATGGTACTTATAATTGGTTCTTCCTAAAGTCCTAGGTATCAACACCCCTAAATCCTCACTCTATGCTATATCTTAGTGGCCATGTGTTCCTTTCCTTATGAGTTGGTGAAAAACTTCCTATCAATAAGGTTAGAGTGACCCATATGAATCATTCTTCCAACTGATTCCTACTTCCCACATACTTCCCTAGTCTTTGACTTCTATTTTGAGTCCTATGTTCTTAGGTTCCTCGTGACTTGTTCTCCTCTAACTGGGTCCTCTCATGCTGGTCCTTTTACACCATTATCTTTTTAGACCTAGTAGGTTTTGTGCCATGATGCTTATGTGCCTATTAGCTACATTCCATGGTCCTCCCATACCATGGTCCTTCCATGTCATACTAGTCCCATGATAAAATGGGTCAACACTTAGTCAAAATTTAGGGGCCAATAAGAGACATTATTTTTCAGGTGGGTGATATGAGGTATGGATTGGATTAGATCTTAATGTTGATGAGGGTGTATTGGATTAGAATAGATGGTAAGACTTGATGGGATCATGGGAGCATGATAGGTAGATGTGATGGGTGTTTGAGGATTAGGACTAGTAATTACACACATCGATGGAGATGTTAGACATTCCACATTTGTTTGGTGCCAATTGACAAAAGGACTACAAGAGATCCAAGATACATTGAATTTGTGATTTATATTTGATCTAATCATTTGAAGGATTATTAGACATGATTTTGACATTATTTTTATTTTTAAACTTGATTATTTCTTGACGACCCCTTGGTGCCTAATTTTTGGCTTCACTAGAGGAGATTGATTTTTGACTTGATAGATAATGATTATTTTGACTTTAATAGTCCCCTAGTGTTGGATTTTAGGTTTCACTAGGGGAAGACACTTTTTGATTAGATCGATGATTTGAATTTTCTTGATTTTGACTTATGGGATCAAAGATGATTTGATCATATTGGATGAATTTTTGAATATGGTTTTGGACTCTTGTATTTGGGGCACATGTTATATTACTTAGGGAAGATTTTGTTGGGTGGAAATTTTTTCACCAACTGACTGATGGCAAAATAGGTGCATCAACCATAGAATAAGGAGATTTAATCGTTCAAATGTGTAGGTCTACCACATCATAAGGAGATAAATCTCTCCTCTCATCAAGGGGAGGTTACCTATAAACTAATATATACTAATATAAACTAGAAAATACACTCAGGGGTGAAATCATACCATCCATCTCTCTTTTCTTAGAGATGATGTTCATAGAACAAAGGAGGATTGTGGTGTAATTACTGAAAGGGCACTTCTCTTCTTTCAAAATTGATATTCAACAAACAACAGGGCTCTCCTAGGGTAGAAACAATAACCACAACAAACCAATTGAAATACAAAGTTGTTTAGTTGTCTCTCCTACTGATTGGGATAAAGGAACACAATATGATTAAACGCAACTCAAAGTCTACACCTAAAAATACAACATAGTAAAGGATTACGAAGGATAAAGAGATCTCAAAGTCTCTCTAGTATCCTTTACAAACAACAAAAATTAAAGGCAATTACGGCAGCACAAAGTCTCCCACAGTTAGCTTCAGGACATCTTCTAGCTTACTTCCACTCATTCTGCTTGTTTGATTAAATAGACAAGACTATAATTAGGAAATAGACATAAGAACAATTTCCTAAAATACACAAGCTTATTCCAACACAAAGTCTGAAAGGTCACTTACTTTCTCATTCATTTAACAAAATATTATTAACAATCTGAGCTCAAAGTCTCAGGATTGCCTTTAAATTTGGGTAGAACTTTGCTTCTAATAATAGAGAGATCTCTCTCAATAAAAAATGGGAGATTACAATATATAGACATCTCAAAAAGCCTTTGGTGCTTGTTTTCGTAAAGACAGCCCATATTGAATTAAATGCCTTTAATATCTATGAAAGAGCCATGCTAGAATAGGGCATCAACCTTGACTTTGGCATTCTAAATTAACTCAAATGTCCCTTCCTCAGTATGGGTCTTTTGGTCTTCTCAATGACTCTTACATGGCTGTCCATTCACCTCTACTTCATGTAGAAAAATAGACTGCACCTTTGAATGTTTGTGTTCCCTGATGTCCACCTAGTGAACTGTTCCAGCTATTAGAAATAACTCTCGTACATATATTCTTGGTTTTTCCTGTAGTTATTCTTCCTTTTCTTATCATGTCTTGTCTCTTCTTAGCAATTTGAGCTCTTGGGGCTATCTTCTCACTTTTAGCTAGCTCTTCGGCTCCTTTCTGGGCTAGTCACTGAGCTTGTTTTTAGGGCTTTTGAAAATCAATGGTCATTCCATCACCTTAAAATTGACATCCATGGGGATGTCATTGGTCCCTTTGAACCTCTTTGAACCTTGAACCTTGATCCATTTTGGTTCAAAGGTTCAACAGTTTTGTGAAGGGCCGCATTTACTCTCCTTTTCTTCTTCGGTTGAACCATCCCTTTGAACTTCTTTCTAGAATCTTTTGCTTTCTTCATTCACTCAAAACTTCCTTTCAAACTTATGAACTCTTTGAACCTTTGAACCTTCGAACTTGTCAAGTTCAAGGTTAAATGGTTCAATGATTCATTCTCTTTCTTTTAAGCCTTTTATTCTCTAAGTCCATCAAACTTATCAAACTTTTTGAACCTTGAACCTTGAACCATTTTGGTTCAAGGTTCAACGGTTCAATAATTCAATCTTCATTCTTTGAAGCCCCCTTTTTTATTTAAGTCTTTCAAACTTATTGAACTTTGTTGAACCTTGAACCTTTGAAATCTTTTTAAGTTTGAGGTTCAATGGTTCAAAGTTCAATCTTAACTCTTTGGATCCTTATTCTCTTTAAGTCTTTCAGAGTCATTGAACCTTTGAACTCATTGAACATTTGAACCTTGTTAAGGTGGGGTTAAATGGTTCAATGGTTCAAAGCGGTTCATTCTATTTATTTGAAGCCTACCGTTAAGTCCTTTGAATGGACCTTTGCATTCAACCACCCTCAAAACACTAAGAAAAAAGCCTTAAGTGTTTTGAATTTCTTTTGAAGAAAGCCTGCCTGTTGAACCTACAGCTTCTTAGCTAAAAAGGCTTAAATATTTGAAAAATTTAACTACTCAGAACATTTTTGAGAAAGAAAAGAGAGATTTTTGGTTTGTAGGACCAAATTGATTAGTATGTTGTCCTAAAAAACAAGTGATAGATTTTGGGAACAACAATTAGCTCCAGTTGGGAACTTTCATCAATTGAAAATAGAAACAGTCGAAGGGAGTAGAAAATAGAATCTCAGTGCCTTCATTTATGCCATTGGGATATTGATTCATGTTCACCCAAAAAGAAAGGAACCAAAAACTAATGAAAAACATAGAAAAAAAGATGTACATATATACAAATGGACTTATCTAATACTTCAAGGATTGAAGTGCTTCAGATGTTGCTCACTATGAGGTAGAGCAAATGGCATTCCATCTTGGTATTCTAGCAAGAAACTATTTTCACCATTTAAATGATGAATGGTAAATGGGCCTCTCCACAAGGAATCAAATTTTTCATGCATTCCTTTTGGTTCTCTCCTCTTGTCCCACAACAAGACTTGATATCCAATTTGGAAATCATGGATTTTTTTTTGGGTCAAAGAGTCTCTTCACCAGACTTTGATGCGCATCAATTCTATCCACCACCATAGTTTTTTGCTCATTAAGTTTAGTCAGGCACATGATCTTTTTGTTGATGGAACTTTCAAAAGTTGAATTTCCACTACCTTTGCTAACTTTAATGCTAGTAATTCTAGGGTGATTGGTATCTCTACATTCAGACCGTAAAGAAGTTGGAAAGGGGACATACCAATTGCTTTCTTGGGCATAATCCTGTCTGCCCATAAAGTGTCAAGCAATGATTTATGCTAGGTTATTTGATTTTCAACTACCAACTTCCTAATAATGGTCACCAAGTTCTTGTTACTTGACTCTGCTTGACCATTTCCTTATGGATAATAGTCAGAAGAATGGGAGAGAATAATCCCATAAGAGTAATAGAACTGGGTAATCTCATGAGAAAAGAAATAGGGAAGATTATCTATTATAATCATGGTTGGGACTCCAAACTTGGACATAATGTTTTCCTTGAGGAAATTACATACCACCTCTAAAGTAGCATGCTTGACTGGAATGGTTTCCACCCATTTGGTGAAGTAGTCTGTGGCTGTAAGGACATAATCATGTCCAACACTTGAGGAAGGATTTATAGTGCCAATGAAATCAATTCCCCATTATTGAAATAACTCTTCTATAACCACAGGCTTGAGAGGTAATGCAACCAACTTAGATTTGCCAATGAATTGTTGACACAACTCACATCTACGCACCCAAGTGTATGAATATTGAAATAGAGTAGGCCAATAGTACCTGGCTCACATAATCTTATGAGTAGTCATAGGGGCAAAGAAATGTCTTCCATAAGCCAAATTATTGAAGGACTCCAAAAGTTTATTATACTGAGCTTTATCCATGCAGCAAAGGAATACCCCATCGAGGTTACTCTTATACAGACCATTATCCCATAGGACAAAATTGGTAGCTTTCAACTTAACAATCATCTTTTATTTATGAGACAGGTGAGTAGGACACTCACCATAGGTAAAAAAATGATCAATATTAGAATACCACTCATTTGTAGTGGTGACAAAGAGAACTGTTGGCATGTCTTTAGCTTATATTTCTTATAGTATGTTATCAAAAATCAGTTGGCAGAGACCCTTTCCCCACATGAGCTTGGTAGGTTTGATATCCAGATCAAACTCCTAAATCTTAGCAATCCAATTGCCCCTTTTAGTGCCAAATTCTTGCTGAGTTAAGATAGATTCCACTATTGTATCAGGCATCAGAATGACAGTATATGAATTCAAGATGTAAAAATGGAAATTATTTACTACCTTGACCATGGCATAAGCATGCTTCTCCATGTTTGAATACTTCAGCTCATGAGCTTTAAGAGGACAACTCATGAAAGAAATGGGGGATTCCACACCTTCTTTGTTCTGTTGAACCAAGATGGTTGAAAGTGTATGTTTTGAAGCATATCTATACATTATAAAATCTTTGGTGTAAATAGGACAAACTAGAATTAGGGTGTGGGTGATAGCTTCCTTGATGTGTTTAAATGCTAATTTTCCTTCTTCAGTCCAGTTGAAAGTGGCTTTGCCCTTCATCATATTGAAAATGTGGTGAGTCTTCTCGATGAATTCAGGAATGAACCTTTGCATAAAGTTCACCTTTCCAAAAAAAGAGTGAATTTCAGTCTTACTGGTAGGAAGAGCAAGCTCTTGAATGGATTTGACCCTTTTTGGGTCAATTTTTATGCCTTCTCAGGACACAGTGTGACTGATAAGTTTACCTTTTGTAATCCCAAAAATTGATTTCTTGGGATTAAGAGAAATACCATTCTACCTACATCATTCTAGCACTTGTTGTAGATGATGCACATGATCAAGATGATGCTTAGAAAAGACTATTGAATTATCAAGGTATATCATAATGAACTTGCCCATCTCATTTTTGAAATAAAGATCCATTGTTCTTTAGATAGTGGTGCCAACATTGATTAAGCCAAATGGCATTCTTTGATATGCAAAAGTGCCCCAAGGTGTCATGAATATGGTCTTATGTTGGTCTGCTTCACCAACTTCCACTTGATTATAACCTAAAAAGCCATCTAGCATTGATAACATCTCAGCGCCAGTCACTGTCTGCAATAGTTGATCCATGATGGGCAGGGGATAATTGTCCTTTAAAGATGATTGATTCAGATTTTTGAAATCAACACACAAGTGAATTTATCCATTCTTATTTCTTACAGGGATTATACTCACAATCTAGATGGAATGATGGATTGGGAAAATAATCCTTGCATTCAACATTTTCTATATTTCAGATAAAATCGTGCCTGATATCCTGGGATTGTACTGCATTTGCTTCTACTTGTGTGGTAGTGACCTAATCTTGAGAGGAATCTCATGCTAAATTTATTTAGATCTGAGTGGTTTCAGATCATCATATGAATATGCCAAAACATCAATGTAATGGTGAAGCAGAGTGATGAATTTGAGTTTTTCATTAGGGGTACAACAATTCCCAATATTGACCATTTTTGGATTGTCTTCGTACTCAAATTGATTCGATCAAAATATTTGAAGGATTTTGAAACTATTTGTTGTTCCTTGACATAACTATCATGATTGTCAAAAAGTTTCTCAAGAGAAACTAATCCTTTGAGAATTTTATTCCCTTTCAGCTGAAGGTACTCTTCATCAGCTTTTTAATTTATTTCTAGAGCTAATTCTCGTGGTGGAGATTCACTACCTTCAAATTGAAGCTTTTCAAAGATATCTCTTTGTTCCAAAAAACCAATGATTTGATTATCACCATTGAACACTTGCCAATGGTCTGCATTATCAGGTATGCTTGGTCAAAAGACCAACTTAATAGTGTACCTGTCATCTTTGAAGTCTTTGTGAGGGACCAAGAGAGTTGCAGAGACGACCAATGCATCTGCATGACTGTTGAATTCTTTGAGCATGATAGAAATACTGAAAGCATCAAATATTTCAATTTAGTCCCACACTAGATTATGATAATGTCATAATGTCTCATTCTTAGTTTGATACAAGTTCCTCACCTGACAACTACCAGCTCAACATCTCCTTTGGCATGAAGGATTTTAACACCTTTATCTTGAGCAACCTTTAACCCAAACATCAGTGATTCATACTCATAATTATTGTTGGTTTTTTTGAACTATAACTTACATGCATATGGAAAAATATCTCTAGCTCTAGAACCAGTTGAAGCATTGCAACCATTGAATTTCAAAATCTAGACATCATTAGATTTTGATCTTCTTTCAGATTTGTCCTCATCAAGAAGGGAAGATCCCTTTTCATGTGTACTGCACCCTACCAATTCTTCTGACGTCTTGTCTAAATTCTTTGGATCATCACTTATAGAGCTTTCATCTGCTGAAATAAGAACATCTTTAGTAGACATATAGTAATTACCCATGCCTGAGGACTCAAATAGAATTTGAGCTTCAGGGGCTGAAGTTTGAGTGATAGTGTACTTCAATTCCTTCTCGAGAAGTAGATTTTGCATGACACCCTTAATAGGGATCCTCACCTCAGACAGGTCCATGCTTAATTCTCCACCAATGTCCTTACAAAAATTTTGCCCAAGAAGAATGTCGTAGGAGGTTGGGATGTCGGCCACCAGGACTATCATTTTAATTCTCTTATCTGGAAAGGCCAAAAATGCAAATTGAGTATCTTTGATTTGTCCTAGCAGAGGCACCTATTTGTTTTCCATGGAGAAACATCTCCCAAAGGTCTTAGCTAGTGTGAGACCAAGAGATTCTACCACCTTGGCAGGCATGACATTGTCAGATGTGCTAGAATCCATTATGTAATTATTCAGTTGATGACTGTTTATTAACAGGGAGACATAAAACAATTCTATCTTCCTAGGAGTGGCTGGAGGAGTAATCACAAGATTATTTTAGATGAATGTTTTCTTTGGGGGATCACAAGTTACTTTTAAAATTTCTTGTCTTGTAGGGATAGTTTTATTTTTGATACATTGAACTAACCTATCCAATTGCTCAGGGTTAGATTGCAAGAATTTGAACTCAGACATTTGAATTTTGGTCTTCTTAACATGGTCAATTATATCAAATGACTAAAATGAATTTGAGATAGAGGAAGGCAGTCCATCAATTTAGGTTTTACTAGGTATGGGACTGGTTTTTAAATTTGAAGCAGAAGGTGAAGGAACATTTAGGATACTTACTTTTTTTATTTCTTACCAGATCCTTTGATTGGAAAGGCAACAAAGTTCATTATTTAGCAATTGAAATTGTTGGGCATGGCTCTTCCCCTATTTTTTCTTTATCTGCTTGTTGAGCTGACTAGTTTTAAAACTTGGTAAATACTATGTATGATCCATCAAATGCTTCACCTTTACCTCTGGGTTCATCCTGGTAATTTAGGAATCCAATGTTGGAGTTTCCAGCTAATTCTTCTTGGTATTTTGCAAAGAGATGAGTGTCATCTTCTTGGTTTAACTCATGTTGGGAAGAAAAATCAAATTTGATTTCAAGATAACCAACTGCTGAGTTAGTTGGTGTTGTTTCAATGGCAAGCTTCCCTGGTGGAGGAGGAAGGCGATTTGGTTGCCCTTGATTTCTAGCAACATTGCCCTAATATGACTAATTTGGAAACATCCTCCTTGGTATATCTCGATACGAAGGAGGAGCGAACACCCCTTGTGCCATTTGTTTTTTGAGAGCTAGAAATTCATTTGCTAGCTTTTACACCATAGGATCAATGGTGATTGTAGAAGAATACTAAAAAAATGAAGAATATTTACCTCTGTTAGGATCTCTTCTTATCTTTCATACTAGGATAAGGTCATATTCAACCTCAGTCACCAAAATCTGAGCAATAGCAAGGTCTATGTGGCTAGCTCATCTCAACAAGAAACTTACTTTAGGAAGCTAAGAACTGATGAAGAAGTATTTGAGATTCTGAGGCGTTAGTTGAGAAATTATGGGAATCCTATTCCTCAGCTTGTCAAATTTAGCAATGAAGTCTCTCATGGGTTCATGAGGCTCCTTCTTCATTTGTGTAAGATGAGCTAACAGAGCATGTGCATCTTCTATAGGTTTGAACCTAGCCTCAAGAATGGCTTTGAGAGTGTTTTAGTTAGTCACTATTTATGCTTCTAGGTGATAAAACTAGTCTATAGTAGCACCTTGTAATGTCTCTATAAATAGTTTGACTATAATGTCTTCATATTCAATGCCTATTACGCCACAGGCTATGCAAAAGGCTATAATATGTTCATCATGATGAACCTTCCCACCACCATAAAACTTGGGGCAATTTTTCCTTGAGCTATGAGGTAGCTCATGTAGAGGTGGAATCAGATTCAAGGGACCAAAAGTATTACCCTAGGGGCCTCAAGCTGCCATGATATGGCTGTTGAAAGGAGAGATAATAAATCTCTGTGGGATATGTATGGACAAAACTCTACTAGCAGAGGAAAGAGTAGCTTTGTCTAGTATTGGGGACCTAATGTTTGTAGGAAGAAAACTCCTAGTTCACTGAAGGTGAGTTTGTGGAGGGGAAATATCAAAATGATTTTGTTACACAAGCTCAAAAATAGGGTTAACAATACCTTGAGCTCTCTAGCTTCGTGTGTATGGTGGGTCTACTAGAGTGCTAAAATAGATATGGAAAAGAATTGAAACTACTTCAATGTGAAGCTTGAGGCTTCAAAATACATGTTCTATCCCCAATGATATGAAATGCTTCAATTTGAATAGACTAAACAAGGACTGGAAATGTTCATCGATCCCCAATAGAGTCACCAAATTTTTTTGGGTGAATATTTTGTCACCACCTGACTGACAACAAAATAGGTGCATCAACCACAGTATAAGGAGATTTAATCGGTTGAATGTGTAGGTCTACCACATCATAAGGAGATAAATCTCTCTTCTCATCAAGGGGAGGTTCCATATAAACTAATATATACTAATATAAATAGGAAAATACACTCAGGGGTAAAATCATACTATCCATCTCTCTTTTTCTAGAGATGATGTTCACAGAATAGGGGAGGATTCTAGTGTAATTACTAAAAGGGCACTTATCTTCTTTTAGAAGTGATATTTAGCAAACAACAGGGCTCTCTTAGGGTAGAAATAACAACCACAAGAAACCAACTAAAACACAAAGTTTTTTAGTTGTCTCTCCTACTGATTGGGACAAAGGATCACAATAAAATTAAATGCAGCTCAAAGTCTACACCTAAAACTACAACATAGTAAAGGATTACGAAGGATAAAGAGATCTCAAAGTCTCTCTAGTATCCTTTACACAAAACACAAATTTAAAATCAATTATGGCAGCACAAAGTCTCCCACAGTTAGCTTCCAGCTTACTTCCACTTGTTCTGCTTGTTTGATTAAATAGACAAGACTGTAATTAGGAAATAGACATAAGAACAATTTCCTAAAAGACACAAGATTATTTCAATACAAATTCTGAAAGGTCACTTGCTTTCTCATTCATTTAAAAAAATATGATTAATAGTCTGAGCTCAAAGTCTCAGGATTACCTTTCAATTTGGGTAGAGCTTCACTTCTAATAACAGACAGGTCTCTCTCAATACAAAATGGGAGATTATAATATATAAACATCTCAAAAAGCCTTGGGCACTTGTTTTCATAAAGATGGCCAATGCTAAATTGAATGCCTTTAATATCTGTGAAAGAGCCATGCTAGAATAGGGCATCGGCTTTGACTTTGGCATTCTGAATTAACTCAAATGTCCCTTCCTCAATATGGGTCTTTTAGTCTTCTCAATGACACTTACATGGCTGTCCATTCACCTTTACTTCATGTAGAAAAATAAGCTATGCCTTTGAATGTTTGTGTTCCCTGATGTCCACCTGGTGAACTGCTCCACCTATTGGAAATAACTCTCTTACAAATATTCTTGGTTTTTATTATAGTTGTTCTTCCTTTTCTTGCCATGTCTTGTCTCTTCTTAGCAATCTTAGCTCTTGGGGCTATCTTCTCACTTTCAATTGGCTCTTCGGCTCCTTTTTGGGCTAGTCACTGAGATTGTTTTTAGGGCTTTTGAAAATCAACGACCATTCCATCACCTTAAAATTGACATCTATGGGGACGTCACTGGTACCTTTGAACCTCTTTGAACCTTGAACCTTGAACCATTTTGGTTCAAAGGTTCAATGGTTCAAAGGTTCAACTTTTTTGTGAAGGGTCGCATTCGCTCTCCTTTTCTTCTTTGGTTGAACCATCCCTTTTAACTTCTTTCTAGAATCTTTCACTTTCTTTATTCGCTCAAAGCTTCCTTTTGAACTTATGAACTCTTTGAGCCTTCGAACCTGTCAAATTCAAGGTTCAATGGTTCAACGATTCATTCTCTTTCTTTTAAGCCTTCTATTCTCTAAGTCCATCAAACTTATCGAAATCATTGAACCTTAAATCTTGAACCATTTTGGTTCAAGGTTCAACGGTTCAATAGTTCAATCTTCATTCTTTGAAGCCCCTTTTTTCTAAGTCTTTCAGTTTTATTGAACTTTGTTGAACCTTGAACCTTTGAACTCTTTTTAAGTTTGAGGTTCAATGGTTCAAAGTTCAATCTTAACTCTTTGAAGCCTTCTTTTCTTTAAGTCTTTCGGAGTCGTTGAACCTTTGAACTCATTGAACCTTTGAACCTTGTTAAGGCAGGGTTCAATGGTTCAAAGCAGTTCATTCAATTTATTTGAAGCCTGCCGTTAAGTCCTTTGAATGAACCTTTGAGTTGAACCACCCTCAAAACACTAAGGACAAAGCCTTAAGTGTTTTGAATTTCTTTTGAAGAAAGCCTTCCTGTTGAACCTACGGCTTCTTTAGCTGAAAAGGCTTGAATATTTGAAAAATTTAACTGTTCATAACATTTTTGAGAAAGAAAAGAGAGAGTTTTGGTTTGCAGGACCAAAATGATTAGTATGTTGTCCACAAAAACAAGTGACAGATTTTGGGAACAACAGAGTCCAATGATATATTTTCTTATTCATCCTTATGAAGGGAGGTGATTAAATGATCATTGATAGGAAGTAAAATATCTATAATGGATGAAGGTGGGGAAGATGGAATTATGAGGTCAAGGAGTGGTGGTGGGGTAGCATGGTCCTCATAGGGGTTCTTAGGAGACCTAATTTTGACATCAAATAAAATATCCTCAATATCAACAAAAAGATCACTAGGACTAGCTATAGTATACACATCCAAATTAGGATCAAATTCACTCTGACAATATTAAATAGATAAATCTTGAAATAACTCTATTAATACTTCATCATACTAATTAGGATCAAAATATATGTCTAGTGACTAATAATCATCCAAATTAGGGGTATCTTAAAAAAGGTAGGCACATTCATCATATGTTACAATATCTATAAGGGATGATGTTCCTGACGAGGAATCTAATTTAGATACTGGTGTTGCACATGATCCTAATGTAGATAACACTTGTATTGACTTTGATGCTGACTTTGATCTATAAGATGTAATGATGCTATTATGAGATTCATTATTTGTAAGTGACCTCTCAACACAAGGTTTTTGATATGGTGGATGAGGGGGAGATGATGGAGAAAAAATGGATTCACCAAAGGTAGGCCCATGGAGGAAAGACTCATGGGAAAATAAAGGACTACGTTCATGGGGAATATACTTATTTTTTATGGAGGATTTGTCAAAGATGGTTGGACCATGGAAGATGGATGTGGTGTCTTGAGCTTGTTTTGAAAAGGGAAGAGCTTGATCACGATTATGAATGGAATCTTGGAATTCATCTTATTATTCACCCATAGATGTAGACTTATCTGATTAAATCTCAATTTTTATGTCACCATAGTTGATAAGATCTTGGATGTAATTTTGTAAATTATGACATTGATTAATGGTATGCCCCCATGTTCAATGATATACATAGTATTGGTTTACTTTATACCAAGAGGGATTAAGATTATTAGGATTAAGATGTTGTATGGGTGAATAGATCATCATGTCATTGGTAACAAGCTGGTAGAAGATATCTTCTAGGGATATATGGAGAGCATTATAAGGGCTCTCTTCAGTTTGTGACTTAGATTTAAAAACATTGGACTTTGGATCAAATGCTTGTTGATGCGACTAGGTGAGTAGACTAGTAGTAAATGAGGTGGCCAAGATGGGATTACGTTTGCTAGTGTAGGAAGGGGTAGATGACTAGATATGATTGGTAGATGGAGGATTTGAATGGGACCCACATGGGTAGGTTTGGACTTGAGTTAATGATGGGTATATAGGGTTAAATTATGAAGGATTTGGAGTGATCATCCCAAGAAGGTAAGAAAGGAGCATAGCCCTATTGGTGATGAGGCATTATTCAATCAGGGAATTGACTAAATTTGTTTTAAATTCCATGGATAAGGATGGGAGAAACTATATATGATGTGGTTCACCAGCCCAAATAGATAGGTATGAGGGATTGAATGAAAAGACTAAATGATTTATAATGGGATATGTAGAACAAATTTGGATAAAGGCTTGCTCTATTTTGATTTCAAGTTTGACTTGATGATATGATATGTTGGATGGGATAGGATAATATATAAGTAGACCAATTAGGATGTGAGATAGATATTTTATGATTGGGATTGGATTTGACTAAGTAAGCTATGAAAATGTCTAAACTTAGATGAGGGGATAGACTAACCCAAGAGACTAATTATGACTGGATTGATTAGATTAAGACTAGATCAAGACTAAGTTGATCGATTTAAATAGGATGTGATGAGTGGATTAATGGGATTGATAGGATATGTGATGGTGACTCAAAAATTGATTAGACACATGAAAGCTAGTGATGAGGACCCTAATCAAAAGAGTTGTTTTCTAATGTGGATGAGGACTAATGTATGTCTACAAACTTGATGAGAGGACTAGTAAAGACAAGGGATGAATTGGGTTGGACTATGATTAAGACTAGGTTGACAAGGTGACTAGGCAAGACAAGATAAATACAAATGATTGGTTATGGATAAAGTGGACTTAGGACAAGATGTGGATGAAAAGATGTGATTAAGATATGTTGATGATGTGGATAGATGAGACTAGACTAGGAGGTGATCAAGATTGGTTATACACAAGGTGGACTAAGTGATAAAGATGATGTTAGGGATGTTTAATGTTAAGGATAGGTGAAGAATATGAGGTTGGACTACGATAATATGTGATGGATGGATGAAAAGACTTGATTAGGATATGTAAATGATAGGGGTATGACCAATGGTAGGTGGATACTACTAGAATAGGATGGGATTAAGACAAGAGGGTGATGGGAGATAGGATGAGACAAGTAAAAAGATATACAGAGATTATATATATATATATATATATATATATATATATATATATATATATATATATATATATATATATATATATATATATATAAAAGAGGATGATGATAAGGATGTATAAAATGTTATAATGATAAGTCAAGGATGTAAAACATGATGATATTTGAAGACCTAGATAGGTGTAAATAGGTTTGGGTAAAGGCCAACTTGGATAAAAAAACAACATGGTTCTAACAAAACATGCACCAAATTAGGCAAATCATAAGCCTAAGACTAGTAACTTGATTATGGGTGTGTAACCCAATAACTGTACCATCTTATAGCTTCATGAGTTTGGATATAGGATGGTGACCTATTATGGAATATCCAAAACCCTCTCAAACATGTCTACACATGATGATCACTTGGGATCTGATCCTAACTTTGATAATAAGTTTCTTATTACAGTCGTAAGGTCTTAATCTAGGTTGAGTGGGCTCTCTATGGGTATCTCCTATATATGATAGGTATGATGGGGCCCAAATCCATGTAGGGTGATGTGTAATGCCTATTTTAGATATTTAACTCTTTCCCTTTATGGATGACCTATATGGGGTCAATCGCTTAGCCTAACGACAACTATCCCTGATATTTATACTCTGTTGGAATACTTAGTGTGGATTAGTGTATGGTGGTACAATCCATGGTCACTATCCCCCTAAGACTATGGAAAGTGTGTGGGTGTTATTTCCATGTCATGTTGCCCCTAAAAATAAAAATGGGAGGGTTTATTAGTGGTTTTTGATCCTCCAAGAATTGTTGAAAAGACACAAAGAGGAGATCATACACCATCATAGCCCTCAAGTGACAAATAGGCAAGCCAAAAAGAGATTAATTAGATGTGAGATATACATACATACATACATACATATATATATATATATATATATATATATATATATATATATATATATATATATATATATATATAAAAGATGTAATAATATTTAAGAATATACAATATATATAAAAATGTGATTAAGGAAAACAAAATGATTTTTAAGATGCCAAAATGTCTTTGATAGGTGGCCTACAAGAAAATGATTAGTAGTTTTAATTGGAAATCTTGAGGGGTAACTTGCAAAACAAGATGTTAGGCCAAAATATCACCTTAGAAAGAAGATGTTGGCAAGTATAAATATCCAATAGATTTGCCCCTATAATAAACACAATGTTAGTCTAATAATCCTTAATAAAAACCACTAAAAAAATCACAATTTGGCTTTATAATTTCTATGGGTGAGAGGGCCACGACGCGGGGGTCTAGGGGTGGCAATCCCTAGTGCGTTCAAGGGGTAGCACCTCTTGCAGGGTTAAGGGGTTAAGGGGGAGGCTGATAATGACTCAAAATTCACCAAAAATGACTCTAAAAATTCACTCAAAAAGGACAATTTTGAAAGCAAAAATGAAGAACAAAATCGTAACTACAGACATTAAAACCACATATGCATAGTTAGACCAATACAATACCACAACCAAAAAGTACAATATCATGATTTTTTTTTAATATCACATCTATAAAGTCATATTTTTTCAAAAAGTGGCTAACTTCTAGTGGTTACCATGCAATTTTATACAAAACATTGATTGGGTAGGGAATATCTCGATGATATCATGACCATGAGAATGGTGATATTACAAAAAAACCCAAGACTTTAAAATTTATGATTTTTGACTGAGATGTAGAATAAATTAGATGTTTAAGAGATGTGAATGTATTAGGGCATATTCAAAAATAACCTATGGTAGGTTAATCCTTAACTATGTATCAAAATTTTATAAAAGACATCGAGACAAGATTTTTTAGCGAAATAGACAAAACTCAAACAATTTGTAAGGTAAAAAGGTATTTCCAATCAGATTTATCCTTAAACCTATACTTAACAGCTGAAGAAAATAAATAATAATTTAATCAATCCTAAAATTACCAAATTATATTATTGTTAATGTTGGGATAATATTGGTAATTTATGGACAAAATCATAGATATGTGATTAGCAGTATTATAGAAAACCATAAAAAGGTTAAGGATGTGATGTTTTGCTTTTAGATGATCCTCCTTTTGCCTTTTTTATTGATATCACATAGTAAATTATCACATAATAGGTTACATAGATAAAAATATTTACAAAAATTTCGTTATAAAATATATGTTTTAAGACCCAAACCACTTAAATAAGGTTCCTAAAAGGGTTTATATGATTACTGGTCTCCCTACAAAATATAAAATGAAAAAAATAAACTTACATGATAGAGGTCAATAGATAATATTTAGAAGTTTTGAAATAAATCAAAATATCATCGTTGTCAATGAAACTATCATGAATTATAGGTTAATATGATGAGTCTCAAAGTCATGGTTTTGTAGATGGTCAAGACCCTGATAGGGTCAAGCAAAACTCGTAACGATTAGGGTTAGACTTTTAGCAAAAAATCACTAATTATAATGCAAAATCACTAATTTCAAAGCAAAATTTTAACTTTCAAATCATGGTATTCTATAAGGGTAAAATCCTTTTAGGTTTAAATAAATTATTAGTGGTCAAGTTGGATGGTTAACACAAAATCGTTGTTCTCAAGGACAAAATCATGATTGCAATGTCATGACTTATAGGGCAATGCCATAGTTCACCTATGTGTGAATCTTTCTTAAAAATATGGTAATTATTATTGACTTATTAGTGCTTTAAGATATAAAAAAACACCACTAAAAAACAAAATGGTTAAATTGGGAAAGTATCCCATTGTGGTTGTCAAAATGTAGTTGAAATTTTGAGTTTATGGATTAAACTACCTAAATATGCAATTTAAACCCAAAATATCAAACTACCTAATAGGAGAGATTATGAAAGTAAATTAGAATGGATTAATAAACCCTTACCAATTCCTTGCTTTAGCCAACCCCCCTCCAAGATCTTTAAACAAATATTGATTGTAGATTGAATGGACTCAAAATTTTGATATTATGATATCTTGATAATTGATTATGGATCATAGATTTGACATAGAGATTGTATGGATTTAATGGTTTCTATCTATTTTACATGAAGGGGTTTCTATCTATCAATGGATTATATTCAATATTGGGCCATTGGGATCAATGGTTGAGGAATTTCTATGGAATTAACAATTCTTTTGAAGCCTCTAGAATAGAGGCATCTAGAGGGGTAAGGCTAAGTTAGAGAGGATTCTATAATTAGAGGATTATATAATCCCATTAGGGACTAATTATGATTAGAATGGGATTATATATGGATTAGGTGAGTGATTAGGGACTAGGGGTGTAGGAGAGCCTAGAAATAGGCTTAGTAGGTGGGTAGGTGGATCATGGGAATTTAAAATTCCAAAATAGTGGATAAGTGGGATTAGGATGGGATAAGACATGATTTAGGAGGATTAATTAATTGGTGGGGTAGAAATAAGGTTAGTGAATGGATAAATATTAAGGGGGGGGGATATTATATAAATGACTAGGATTAGGTTAAAGGCGATAAATTAGTAGGATTAATTAGAATAATTAAGGTGAGTGGATTTAAGTGCATACAACACCATATAAGTAGATATATCTGAAGTAATAATAAAAGGATAAAAATTTATCACCTAATTATTATTCCCTTAAGCAATTGAGCACTTTGAGAAGAAGACTTAATTGAGGGAGGATCAGGGGCCACCCATCCATTCATGGGGTCTAGAGGATCCAAAGTATAGTAATGGCCCACATAGGAGGAGGTTATACAATGGTGATAAAAGTGTTGGGACCAAGAGAAGGTGAACCCCACTAAGATTGACCAATGATAAATTTACCACAAGAAGGGGAAAAATTCCAACCCCTTTCATTAATGAGGAGGGATGGAGAAATGATTTTGGTTGTGCATGTAGATCCATTAGTGTCTAGACAACAATGGTGAAAGATATAGGGGAACACAACTCATATCACAAGGACTACTCTCCCAATGGTCAAGTAGCTCTTGTAAATCCTTGAGATCCATGGCCACCTTTTTAACCTAGGCTTGAATCTACATAAACATTAAAGATGTCAAATGTACCTTATCATTAATGGTAAAATGACAAGACATTTATTAATTGTTGAAAAAATCACATTTTTAGCTTTTTATAATTGGAAAAAAATAAGAGATTTGGAAAATATCCATGAAAAAGCTATATATTTTAGAAAAAATTGTATAATCCCCAAATAGGGCCAAATTCCATGAGAAAGACTCAAGATGGAAGGGCTAAAAATATTGTGTATATATTGCCAAGAAGATTGAGCTTTGGGACATGTCCAAAAGATATGATTAATGAATTTGGTAGAGAACATGTTGTGCACTTAGGTTAAACAATTCCAAGATGAGAAAGACACTCTCAAAGAGGAAGGCCTTGATATACAGACACTAGAGAAAATGAGAGAGCTTGTGCTTAAGCTTAGTAGTCTATATTATGTTGAGTTAGGCAGGCCAAGTCCTAGGAAAGAAAATAAGATTTCAATACCTATTGAACTTACCAAAATCCAAAGAGAATGGACTCATTATTTGATAAAAAAAGTTCTTGAAATTAGTATCACAATTCCATCTCCAATATTTCCACAGAGCACGTGAAGATTACAGACCCAACATGTGAAGCATAAAATTTGCCATTAAATCTTGAATACAAAGAATGATAGGTAGGTCATAATTGTTTAAGTTGAATATAGATTTTAGCAAAGGTTAAGGAATCCAATCACAGGTTGAGACCAAATCCTTCACAGTTTTAATTCCTTTCCTAAAAAGTCTCAAAGCTTTTATACTAGGAAATTTTGTTAAAAATAGACTAGTATTTTTCATAATATGAGACCACTATAGGTTATGGTTATTTAAGGAAAAACCTATATAAAAACCACTTCCAACCCATTTTAAATAGGGTTCGATAGATTCAAATCTTTCTAGATACTTTTAGCAACAAAGGATCCCTTAATTTTAATTGGGACATGAGTGATTAATAATGTTTGGGAACCAATGTTTTTCCATCTAGACTTACCATAGAGAGATCTAGAAGAGATACGATGCCATAAGAGAATTTTCCAAGTTTCATTACCTTTAACAGCTCTGACAATCCATTGATCAGAAAGGGCAATGCTCCTCCTATAAATCTCAACAATCCACATACCTCCTTTATCATGAGGTAGACAATAAATATCAAAAGCAACCTTGTGAAACCTTCAAGTTTTCTTGGCATTAGACTAGAGAAAATCTTTGAGAATCTTAGCTAGTTTTTCATAGGAGGATTTAGAGGGGTCCCAACAAGAGGAGTAGTAAACATGAGTATCAACAATAATTTTAGTACACACTTGAAATTTCCATAATAATGGGGCTTGGTGACACAATACTCAATAATTTTCTCCATTCTGTTAATGACAAATTACCAAGGCTCAATAGGGGACCTATCAAAAGTAAAGGTAATGCCACAAAAATTGAATTACTATCTCTTTAGATGAAAAAAATTGGTGTAAATTTACTATTATAATAATATAAACTTGATTCTATAATATACCTCAGCCACTAATCTTCTATTCTCTTACATCGATAAGAAAGGAGGTTAGGAAAGGGTAAAATAAGATTATATTTATAGCACCATGGAGCCAATGATGGAATTTTTGTTTGAAGAATGATCTAAGTGCTCTTGATTAGAAATATAGGATTTTAAATTTCAAGGAAGGTGTATAATCTTATCGACATTTTGGATCAGCTAAAGTTTGAAGGGTTTTCCTCACCAACTCCACATGTCAAAGATAAATCCTCAACAAAATAAGGTATGATGCATGAAGATGGAAGTTGTTTCTCTAGAGAGGCATGCTCTTATTTGTATATTCTAGGTGGAAGTTGTTTCTCTAGGTGGAAGGTCAATATCCTAGATGTAGATATTTAGAACAAAATTTATAATCTAGAGAGGCATGCTCTTATTTGTATATTCTTGGGCTTCAACCCAAATCTACAAAATTTTATAATATAGGCATCAAAATTATGGATCACCTTAGGGGAATTCCAATTTTATGTTTATCAAAATGGATATTTCTTGGTGGTGTTCACTCATGGGGAGGACATACATCATATATTTCAAGGAGGCACCTAGTTCATGGGACAAGTTGGACTATTTATGAAGCCATGACATTCTCTTTTCAAAGATGATGAAGATGATTTACCTTTTATTGACCTAGTTTAGGTTAGGATTTTTAGACTTTCGATAGAATTATGGAACCCTTGTATTTTTGTGGAAATAGATAACACCCTTGATTATTATATGTTTATTTTTTATAGTAATTTGTGATTTGAACACAATGTCTATGCCAAAATCTATGTTATAATTTTTGATAACCCACTTCCTAAAAATATTACCCTATAATTTGGGAATGAAACATGGGAACAATAAGTTTGTTATGAGAACATCCCTTTTAGGTGCATAATTTGTCATGAGTATGCTCACTTAGCTAAGGACTAAAAATTCTCTATTCCTAAAAACCCTAATGATGCCCTTGAAAAGGAAGTCTTTTAGGACCCAAAAAATAAACACACTACTAAAACCAAAAATTCCAAAGTTAGGCCTTCATGTCATGAAAACTTTTTTGATTCCTTAACTATAAATGTCTCTCATGAAGTTGATAATGAAATGTATATAAACACTAAGGTTATTCAAATGTAGTTTTCTAAAGAGCCTCCTTAGAATCAAATTGATGTTGGAAATCATCTTCCTAGCAATTCCCCCATCCTAAATGATCAGATTCTCATAACTACACATAAGAAGGAAATTAGACTAGTTATGAAACATCGAATGGATAGTTTTAAGAATTTGATCATAGGTTCAAATGATTTCATGGATAACCCCCCTCTCAGAGTGATAGTTCCTTTCTCACCTTATGAGAATATTCCTTCCCTCCCAAAGCGAGTGGAATCAATCAAATTTCTAATAAAAATATGAAAATAGACTTCAATCAAAAGGATGGAAGGAAATATAAAGTGAACAAACTTTAGAGGAAAGGTGATAAATTGACATCTTTAGGGAAGGCTAAAGATACATTTCATGATCTCAAACCCAATTTAACATGAAATGCATTTCATGGAACATAAGGGGTCTTATAAGATACCCTTATAAATGCAATGAAATAATTAGACTATTAAAATATCATAATCCTCATATGGTTTTTCTTTAAGAGACAAATATCTCTTCTGACAAAATGAATTCTTTGGCTAAGAAGATTTGTTCGATTCCCAATGTTTTATCCAATTATTCTCAGGGCACTTTAGGGGCCATTGATTTTCTATGGAATTTGAGAGACATTATTATTATTTACCCAATGGATATGCAAGGAATTATATCCACTTTAGCTCAAATCAGACAATCTAACCAACAAATTTTGTTTATCAATACTTATCTCTTTTCTGCCTTATAAGAAAATAAAAGGCAATGGTATCATTCATCTCTTTCATGTAGCCTAGATCCTGATTGTTGGGGATTTAAATTCTATCATTTATCTAGATTAAAAACTTGGAGGTAATAAGAGAATTTATGTAAGATCTAATCTTATGAGGGAATATATTTTGACTATGAATCTTATTGATATTAAACTTGATAAGAGGATCTTTATGTGGTTGAATTAGAGATCTAGAAATGATTATATTGTTGAAAGGTTGGATCATTTTTAACTTTTTTGAGAGTTCTTGATCAATGGGAGAATCCCTAATTATTATATTATCAATAATGTTGGATCAAATCATTGGCCACAACTAATAGAAATTTGGAATTCTCAACACCCCAAACCACCTTTCATTTCCAATTGTTGTGGCTCTGACATGATGATCTTATGATAAAATTCATCTATGGTGGAAGAAAGCTAAGCCTCATCATGGTATTGAAATGTTCATCTTTGTGCAAAAACATAAATTTGTCAAATCCCAAATCATGAAATGGAACTAGAATGAATTTGGGATATCAAATTTAAAAAGCATGAAATTTTGGATAATCTAGAAAAAGTCATTGAAACCATCCAATTGGGTAGCATTACAAAAGATTTTAAAAAAAGGAGATTTATTTGATTAACCAAATGGAGGAATGGATTATGAGAGAGTAAATTATGTGGAAACCAAAATCCAAAATTAAGTGGCTTAAATAAGGGGTTAAAAATTATGTGTTCTTTTAAAATTCCATGCTTTCACAAAGATCTCTTAATCATATTTCCTCTCTAGAAGTGGCTGATGGTTCTCAAAAGTTTTATTTACAAGGTATCTCCAACATAGCTCTCAAATTTTTTGTTCATCTTTTTCTATTGTTCCACTTGATATGGATGCCCAAGAGTACATTCTCTAGGAGATTCCTAATTTTATTTCAAAGGAAGCTAATCAATATCTTATGGACAAAATTTACTTGAATGAGTTATGAGATGTTATCTTTAGTATGAGTAAAGAAAAATCATCTAGACTAGATAGGTTACCTATTGAGTTTTATCAAGAATTTTGGGATATTATTCATAAGGACCTTTTGAAGGTGGTGGAGGAAGATAGGAATCCAAATTAATTCTTAATCACTTCAATAAAATTTTTATAGCCTTAGTTACCAAAGTGTAATATGTTAAGAATATTTATGGTTTTTGTCCTATAGCTCTTTGTAATGTCTTATACAAAATCATTTCTAAAATCATGGCTAACATATTGAAACCCCTTATCCATACAATTATCTGCCCTGAGCAAGCCCCATATGTGGCAGGTAGACAAACCCTAGAAGAGATTGTTTTAGCTCAAGAAGCTATTCTTCAATACATCTCCAAAAATATCTAGCTATGTTTATCCAATTGGACCTCTCTAAAGCTTATGCCAGAGTTGATTGGAATTTTATCTTAAGAATGCTAGAGTAATTTGGTTTCTTGAAGGAATGGATTTGTTAGGTAAAAGGATGCATTTCCTCTATTTATTTCTTGGTCCTTATTGATGGCATCCCTACCAAACCTTTCAGTGCCTCTAGAGGTATATATCAAGGTGACCCTCTTTTGCCTTACTTGTTTATCATTTTTAAGGAAGTTTGGGTAGGTTCATAACCAAAGGTGTTAAGTTGTGGAGCTAAAAGCTTCACTAATGCAAACATGGAGGAGGTAGCTGAGTGTCACAACAACCGACATCAGTCAGGCCAACTGACATTGGCCAAGAGTAGACAGGAAGCTGCCGACATCGGTCATGGATCAATTGACATTGGTCATCTCCAGACAAATAGGGATTGACGTCAGTCGCCTGTGTGTTCTAGAGCTGTTAGTTACATGAATAGTTAGTTTGTTGAACGGCTAGTTTGCATGTAAAGACTAATTTTAGTCTTGGAGCTGCATTTCTAATTATTGTGATTAGGAAGTCTAATTATTTTTTGTATGGGATCTATATAATAGACTCATGGGGCTATATTGTAATTTTTAGAATTAGAAGGGTTCTATCTAAGGGAGAATCATAAGGACTTGGTGAGGCAAGGACAAGGGTTCTTCTAGGTGTGTAAGATCTAGGTCGGCAGGTGTGCAAGGCCAGGTTGATCTGTGGTATAGCAAGATCAGGTGAGATCTATGGTAAGTAAGATCTAGGTTTGTAGGTGTGAAAAATTAGGTTGATCTACAGGTGTGCAAGATCAAGTGAGATCTACTTGGAGTATGTGGTGTACTCAGACTTGGAGTATGTGTGTATACTCAGTGGTACTGGTAGTATTGTTACTGACTAGTTGAAACACCAACTCGATTATTGAGTTGATTGTGTTTGTAATTGAGAGAGAGAACTCTTGAGGGATGATTACTGGTATGCCCAAGAGGTGTGGGAAGAGTGTGATCTCTTTATTGTATTTCCTTCTGGATGAGTTGAATACAATTGTGTATTGTCTCTCATATTCTGTGCTATTTTTGATTTCTAGTTACTTATTATTTTGGTTAAATTTTGTGTTTAGTTACTTATACAAAGGTAATCAATTGTGCTCTTAATCCTGAAAATTGGTGTCAGAGCTTTGTGAGCCTAGGTCCTATCAAGTGGTATCAGAGCTAGGATCACCAAGTGATACCACTATCAAAGTGGTATCAGAGCTTTATGTTCTAGTTCCTGACAAGTGGTATCAGAGTGAGGTTGCAAGTTCTTAGAGCGAGGTTCACTAACACCTTGGTTTCAGAGTGTGTTAAGTGTTTGTTGATTATAGGTCACTCTCAGGGGTTTTTGATTGAGTGGGAGTATAGCAATGGCAGAAGAAAGTACACTAAGAATGGAGGAATTCAATGGCAAGAATTCTCAATTACAGAATTATGGAAAGAAAGAGTAGGTAAAGAAGATTGTTGGTCGATAGAAGATCAGCATGAAGGAAATAAAGAAGCATATGTTGTAGGTATTTTTACACATGATGCTCTTGTATGTTCCTTGGATAAAGTAGAATCTTGGATTATAGATTATGTTGCCTCTTTCCATGCAGCCCCAAATAGAGTATTTTTACATGATTATGTCCATGGAGACTTTGGAAAGATTTATTTAGGGGTTGGTGAGCCTTGTCAAATTGTTGGCAAAGGGGAAGTGTGGCTGAAATTGTAGACGACAAACACATGGGTGTTAAAGGATGTCATGTAGGTCCCAACCCTGAAGAGGAGTCTAATTTCTACAGGAAAGTTGGGTGATGAGAGGTGCACAATAACTCTCACAGCAGATGCACTTGAATTAGCATGTGGTAAGAAAGTAGGTATTCTTTATCTATTTACTTGTATTACTGATTCTCCTTCTGTTGCAAAGATGTGGCTTTGTAGGCTTGGTCACATGAGTAAGAAGGGGATGCATGTTATTAAGAGGAAGTTTGATGTCTTTGACAAACTTAAGAACTGGAAAGCCTTGGTGTTCATGGAGGAGATGATGGATAGTGATCAGCTAGGGAGGCTGAATAAAACTGAGCAGGGTAGTTTAAACAGGGTTATGATCCAAAGTAAGCTCGTGGGTAAAAAGTCATCACTCACAGGAAAACACAATTATCGACGTTGGTCAGGTGGAACTAACATCAAACAGGTAGGTACCGATGTCATTCATGTGCAGACTAGACTCAATGGTGTCAGGTAGGTGGTGATCGACATCAGTCAGAGAACCGACATTAGCGACTAGGTGGACACTGATGTTGGTCAGGGAACCAGCGTCAGTGATCAGGAGGATTATACATCGGTCGGGTGCAGACTAGGGTCGACCAAAAAATGGATTTTGGGTGGACAACAAGCTGTCAAGGAGTCTCAAATGCCCATGTGGAGGACTGAAAGGGTTAGTAAGCCTCAAATTCATTATTCCCCTTCTTTAGACTACTTCTTGCTCATTGATGGTCAAGAACCAGGAAGTTTTAAACAAGCAGAGCAGGTAGAATCTAGGAAATAATGGGAGCATGGCATGAATGAGGAAGTTGATTCCTTGGATAAGAACCAAACAGGAGATTTGGTAGAGTTGTCAGCCAAAAAGAAAGCACTAAAAGATGAACAAATTACCAGGTTAAAGAAGAGAGAGAATGGACACGTGAGATGGAAGGCTAGGGTATATGGTCTTGAGTAGGCTGCAGGACAATGGAGGTTTGACAGGTGTATGACAAAGCATGGATTTAGTCAATGTCAATGTAACCATTGTGTTTCCTTTACCAGGTTGGATGATATTAGCTACATTATCCTATTACTGTATGTAGTGTGTATGCTTGTTATAGGGTCACACATGCAGGGAGTTACTGAGCTAAAGGTAAAGTTAGTTCAATGGTGTGCCATGAAGGATTTGGGAGTAGCAAAATTCTTTGGCATGAGTATTTCTAGAGACAGAAGATCACAGGTTGATGTTGTCTCAAGATGATTGTGTGAATAAGGTAGTGGAGTGGTTCAAGATGTAGGGTGTAGAATCGGTTAGCACACCTATGGATGGACAGTTCATAGAATAGTGTCCCAATTCACATGATGAGGTTAAGTACATGTGTACTAGACCTGATATTGCCCAAGCAGTGGGAGTTGTCAGCGAGTTTGTGGCCAATCTAAGAAAGAAGCACTGGAAAGCAGCTTAGTGGATTCTTAAGTATCTGAGAGGGACCAGTAATAGGTATACATGCGATGCAGGGTCAGGGACTTCTTTACATGGGTATGTAGATTCAGATGTGGCAGGGGACTTGGATGGCAAGTGTAGCACCATAGGATGTGTGGTGGTTGGTCTTCAAGGTTGAATTTGAAGAGGGATACAAGCTAGGAAATACATTAGATGATGTACAGGTACAGGTATAGGTGTAATTATTTATCTCCAAGTGGGAGATTATTAGGTTGTGGAGCTAAAAGCTTCATTGATGCAAACATGGAGGAGGTAGCTGAGTGTCACAGCAATCGATGTCAATCAGGCCAATCGACATCAGCCAGGAGTAGACAGGAAGCTACCAACATTGGTCATGGATTGGCCGATGTCAGTCATCTCCAAACAGATAGGGATCGACGTCGGTCGCCTGTGCATTCTAGAACTGCTAGTTACACAAACAGTTAGTTTGTTGAACAACCAATTTGCATGTAATGACTAATTTTAGTCTTGGAGCTGTGTTTCTAATTATTGTAATTAGGAAGTCTAATTATTATTTGTATGGGATCTATATAATAGACTCATGGGGCTGTATTGTAATTTGTAGAATCAGAAGGGTTCTATCCAAGGGAGAATCATAAGGACTTGGTGAGGCAAGGACAAGGGTTCTTCTGGGTGTGTAAGATCTAGGTTAGCAGGTGTGCAAGGCCAGGTTGATATGCGATATAGCAAGATCAGGTGAGATCTACATGATAATTAAGATCTAGGTTTGCAGGTGTACAAAACTAGGTTGATCTGTAGGTGTGCAAGATCAGGTGAGATCTACTTGGAGTATGTGGTGTACTCAGACTTGGAGTATGTGTGTATACTTGGTGGTACTGGCAGTATTGTTACTGACTGGTTGAAACACCAACTCGGTTATTGAGTTGATTGTGTTTGTAATTGAGAGAGAGAACTCTTGAGGGAAGATTACTGGTATGCCCAAGAGGTGTGGGAAGAGTGTGATCTCTTTATTGTATTTCCTTCTGGATGAGTTGAATACAATTGTGTATTGTCTCTCATATTCTGTGCTATTTTTGATTTCTAGTTACTTATTATTCTAGTTAAATTTCGTGTTTAGTTGCTTAGACAAAGGCAATCAATTGTGCTCTTAATCCTGACAATTGGTGTCAGAGCTTTGTGAGCCTAGGTCCTATCAAAAGGTAGAGAAGAGAAAATTATTGAACCTATTACTATTACTTGTGGTCTTATCTTGATGACACATCTATAGTTTTTGGATGACTCTTCTCTTTTGGGTAAGGCTTTGATTTAAGAGGATTCAAATTTTAATAAAAAGATGTAACTTTTTATTGTTACAACTGGGCAGATCATTAGTGAAGATAAATTTAAGATTTTATTATTTCATACTTCTCTAAGATTAGATGCTATGATTTTTGATTGAGTTTGATTCTAAAGAGATTCTTTTCCAGTTACCTATCTTGGCATCCCCCTTAAGGAAAGTAGATTATCTGATTAGAGTTGGTTGGTTGATAGGGTAAAAACTAAAATCTCTAAGTGGACCCATAAATGGATTTCTATGGGAGGTCAAATCACCTTGATTAAAGAAGTCCTACAAGCTATTCCCATTTATTTCTCCATGATCTTACATGTTCCTATTGGCTATTATAGCCACCCTTTGTCCCTAGAGTACTTAGACACTTGGAGAGTGGAATTTATTGTAAAGTTAGTTTAGTTCATCTTTCAAGCTCTCATGAGGATTATATGAGTTATGATCAGGTATGTATGAATATCCAAGATTTATTATATTTTTTTGCCTTGAAGGAGTCTCATAGTGCTTATCATGAGTCATTGTTTGTGTTAAGTCTTTTAGGGGTTTCTCAATGCATAATATGTGACTAGTTCCTTATTCCAGTCATTGGTTCTCCATGTTAGATCTCACTCTATGATTAAAAGCATTTCAATTGAGGAGAATACAATACTTGGTCAAAGGTATAACTATGTCATCACATGAACAAATCAAAGGTGTCATAAAAGGTGAGTTTTAATGGAAAAGAGGTCAACAAGAGTCTTATGAGGCATACCAAAGTCATGAATACAACCAAAAATGTCTCAAAAATGCATTTTAGGATTAAAAGGGGTCATAAAGTCTTATTTAAGCCCATTTAAGTCATTCTTAGAGAATAAGCCTTCTTAATGTCTCAAAAACTCATTTAATCTTTATAATACCTCACATGCCTCCCTCCATCCATTCAAAATGGTCAAAAAGCATTGAATCTTTTAATTTTCATCTTCTTTTAGATTTTTGATGGCTTTCAAATCCCTCAACATGGATAAGTGCATTTGACCATCACAAAACCGTTATCCATCTCAAGCATGTTCATGGAGCCTTCGTTTGTTTCAAGAGTGTTTTGCAGGATTGGTAAAGAAAATATCATATTTTTATATGTATGTTCTAAAATGGAATAAATATCAAGTTTTAGGTGGAATCATATGCATACAAACCATAAACAAAGCTTTCATGAGTTTGCAGTCCAAGGAAAATGGTAGGTTTTAGTCTTGAATGTATAAGTTATAAGGGTTCATAGAGATTTTATACATGAAAACAAGATCCAACACCTTAATCAAGGATGAAAAATATTTAAAAATCCCTTTTTTATGGTTTTTGGGTAATTCAAGGCATAAGATCTCTCAAATGGGAAGGTTTTCATGAAAATGAAGGTTTTGGTAGGGTATTTTGTAGAGTTGTAGAAGGTATTCAGGAGGCCAAAAGGGATCTATTATAGAATTTGATATTATCCCCACTATTTTAAATGAAAATAATGCCTTAATACTCAACTATTATACCTTTAAGAATGTAGACTAGATGGGAGGTTTCAAACTTGTTAAAGTCTTCTATATAGTCTCAAGAAACACAGAAGCCTGCACACCAAATCAAGAGGTTTTAATGAATTTTTATTGTTATCACCTAAGTATAAGATCATAAATAAGGAAAAATTACCTCCTCTTTATGTTTCAAGACCATTAAAATCTAGGTGTAGATTCATAAGGGCTCAATTTGCAAGGTTTTGAGAAATTTTCAATATCAAAGAAGTTACAAGTCTATAGTAAGGAAATGGAGGTCTTCAATGATTTTATGGTGTTTATTTTAAATCTGGGGCATAAAAAAACATAAAAAAACTATAATATTAATCATAATTTCATATAAATATGGGTTTATCCTTAAAAGAGTCATCATCATGATAGAATGGTGTTTCAAGTTTGGGAAAACACCCACACAAGCCTATAAGACATGGAAAAGGATAGTTTTTAATATTTTTATGGTTTTTAGATCAAAAAAACATATTGAAGAGGATATAGGGAGTTAATACAGTTGTAATTAAAAAGGAATGAGGTATTTAATGCATCTAGAACTCAAAATACATTTTTTTTAGTAAACAGGACTGCTTGTTGCCCTAGAAATCCTAGTTTGCATAAAAATGCTATAACTTGAATTTTAAGACTCCATAAATCATGAAATTTGAATTTTATGTGGGGGGGGGAATATTTTTTAACTTTTTTGGGTGGTTTCATATCCTTACCATGCCTAAGGCAAGATAAATACCAAAATATAGTCTTTAGGTGTGTACTTTTACAAAAAATGCTTGACTAACAACCCTAAAACCTCCATTCTTGCAAAATACTTACCCAAAAGATCTAAAATTTAGAGGTTAGATTCATGGGGATGTATATTTTAATTTTCAAGTTATTGAATTATGGTTTTATGATCATATCTCAATAAAATACCAAATTACTAGTCTACATGCCTCTTAGAAGGTCCCAAATCATGATCTAAACATATATTACATTTGGTTCTATCTCCAAGACCTACATAATGGATATCACATCCAATGGAGGGGTTTAAATCAATGTTAATCAATAAGTTTTATACCTACACTTCACTTTGTTGTCCCCAAAAATAGACTTCTCATTTTTTGGGACATGTGAACTATTTTGGTTCCTCAGACCAAAATAATCTTTTCCCTTCTCGAAATTTGTTCTAGGCATTCAAAATCCTCATTTTTCAAGCTTCTCAAAAATATATGGACTCTACAGGCTTAAATATATGGACTCTTTAGGCTTAAATCTATAGACTCTATAGGCTTGAATCTACAGACTTTGCAGGAAGAAAATCTACGGACTCTACAGGCCAAGTTCAATGGACTTCATAGGTTGATTTCTATAGACTTTGCAAGAAAGAAGCAAGATATAAACACTTAGGCAATTTAAAAGTTGGTTCAATGACAAGGCTCAACCAAAAGAGTTCATCAGCAAGCTTCTAAGAAAGGATTAAACCATTGAACCGTTGAACCTTGAACCATTTTGGTTCAACGGGTTCAATGGGTTCAAAGGTTCAACATCAGCAGCAAGAGTTAAGCGCATTTGTCAAGGTTCAAAGTTCAATCACTTCAAGGTTCAATAGCTTCAAAACACTTATCAAAAAGAAGAAGGCTTGAATCATTGAATCGTTGAACCATTGAACCACTTTGGTTCAAAGGTTCAACGGGTTCAATGGTTCAACAGGTTTAATGACCAAATGGTTCAATGCGTTTGGTTCAAAAAGATCAAAAGGACTTAGCCAAATAAAAATAATGAACTGATTGAACCATTGAACCTTGAACCAAAGGGTTCAATGAGTTTAAAGGTTCAAAAGTTCAACCAGTGCGATGAAGATCAAAGAGCTTAAAAAGAACAAGGAAGTGATAGACTAATGGTTCAATAGGTTCAAAGACTTCTATAGGCAGGTTTAATCAAAAGAACAAGTTTTCGACACTTGAACCATTGAACCACATTGGTTTAAAAGGTTCAATGGGTTCAAGGTTCAACGGGTTCAATGAGGCTTGTTTCAAAGAATCTTGGTTCAAGCAGTCAATAAAAACAAGGGAATGAACCATTGAATTATTGAACCAAAGTTGGTTCAATCAGTCGGTTCAAGCGACAAGTTCAAAAGAGTGCCCCAAGCGTCAAAGACACAAGTGCCCTTGCGGAGGGAATTTTTGTGTCAGAAGTGACTAAGGAAACAAAAACCCAATAGAACTCAGTGGATGTTACCAAGTGTCATCTTTTGAGCCTCATTTCACTTTGTTTCAAAGAGCAGCAGATGCTGCCATGTGTCACAATTTGAGATTCACATAAAATCAACTAATGCAAATTTCTGAGGGACAAACAACCCTTGTGGAGGACACTCAGAAACTGAAGTGAACTGTTGAAAAAAAGTTGAAAGGCTAATTTAGAGCTCAAATATCCCTTGCGGAGGGCAGAAAGGGGGAAAATGGACCAATTCAAAGGCTAAAAGAGCAAAGGGATTTCCTTCAGAAAAGTTCCCCCGGCAAAACAGACAAAGTGAATTCCTTTAGGAAAATGAACAAGGCAAGGAAGATTTCCTTTAGACAAATTGCCTGAAGGAATTCCTTCAAACATTTTGTCTGAAGGAAATTAAGGATAAAGCCCGCTAGAAGAAAGAAGCCCGAAGGCCATTCGAAGACTGCCCGAAGGGTAGATACCCTTGCGGGGGGCTCTTCCTGACCCAAAGTAGATCGTTTCTCAAGGCCTCGAAGGGCAGGTCCCCTCCAGGAAAGATTAAATGACAAAGCTGAAGGAATTGCTGAGGAAAGTGACATGCTCGCAGATGTCAAAGTCACAATAATGAAATAGCCGTTGATCCTTGCAGGTTTAAGCATGGACCCAAATGCATTCAAAGGCTTTAAGGCCAAGGCCAAAAGGAAGAACCACTGAGAGGAGCATAAAGAGTAGGAACGACCGGAAACATTTGTGCATCAGATATGTTTCTAAAAGTAGACTGCCAAGTGGATATTGAAAGATGCAAACTTTCAATAACGTGACCCATTTCTCTGCATTGAGAAAAGAAAATGGGTAAATGCCCCTAAATTCTAGCATGTCTTCTTAAAAAAATTCAATGCAACATGTTGTGTTACTATTTCCAAGTCCTTCTTGAAGAGGTTATATAAGGGACTCTCTTGTTATTGTGATTATCTCTCTTAGATTATTAGAAACAAAACTCTGCCCAAATTGAAACGCATTACTGAGACTTTGAGCTCAGATTGTTGATCATATTTTGTTATTGAAATAAGAAAGCAAATGACTTTTTAGACTTTGTGATGTGATATCTTTGTTTTTGGGGAAACTATTCTTATGTCTTTTTCCTTAATATATTTTTTATTCCTTTAATTCAACAAGCAGAATTAGTGAAAGTAGTTAGGAAGGCATCCTGAAGCCAACTGTGGAGAGACTTTGTGCCCCCACAATTGCCTTTAGTGTGTTTTTTTTTTTTGTTTTTTGTTTTTGTGTAAAGGACCGTGGGATGACTTTGTGCCCTCATTGTCCTTCATATCTCACTCTTGGGCAATTCAGGTGGAGACTTTGTGCTACATCTCAATTTGCTGGTTACTACGACCTTGGTTACATTTTGCAATTACTACCAAGAAGATTCTTGTGGTTTGTTAAATGGTACTTCTGAAAGAAGAGGAGTGCTTTTTGTCATTATCCCTACGATTTCTCCTTTGATTTGTATGCATCATCTCTGAAAAAAGAGAGATGGATGATTTATCCTACCCTTGAGTATTATTTTCTATATATATATATATATATAACATATCTATAGGAAACCTCCCCTTGATGAGAGGAGAGATTAGTCCCATTTTGATGTGGTAAACCTACACATTTGGCTGACCAATGTTCTTACTTTGGATGATCAGACCTATTTTGCTTATCAGTACGCTGATCGACAAAATATTCAACCAACAGTTTTTGGTGAGTCCGCTGGGGATCTAGTTATGTGCATTTTGAAACCTCAAATTTCAAATGAAATCAGTCTCTACCATTATCCATTATAGAATCCATTCTATTTCTATGTTTTACCCATTATTATTATAACCTTACCATTCACCTCCTCACTAACTGGGAAAGAATGAGTAGTTTAAAGCCTCAAGCTTCAAACTAAAGCAAGGTCAATTCTTTTCCATTTTTGTTTCACAATCTGGGAGATTCAAGGTATATATGAAGCCAAAGGGCTAAAGGTATTGTTGACCCTGTATTCGAGTTGGTACAACAAAGTAATTTTGATCTATTTCTTTCACCATCTCACCTCTAACGAACCAAGAGCTTTCCTCCTACTAAAGTCAAATCTCCATTGCCAAACGAAGTATCCAATTCTGCTATTGATAAAGCTTTGCCAATAATTATCCCTCTAAGATTTGTTATTCCTTGTTTTCATAGTCATATAATGGTAGTTCAAGGCCCCTAGGGTAATTCTTTTGGTCCTCTCAATCTTACTCCACCTCTACATGAGCTTCCACGTAGTTCAAGGAAGAATTTCCCCAAATTATATGGTGATGGGAAAGTTCATCCTGATGAACACATTGTAGCTTTTAACATAGCTTGTGGCGTAATTGGAGTAGAATTTGAAGATGTAGTAGTCAGGCTATTTGTAGAAACATTACAAGATGCTGCTGTAGATTGGTTTTATCATCTATAGGCTCAGTCAGTAACTGATTGGAATACCCTCAAAGCTAAGTTTGAATCCAGATTCAAACCTGCAGAAGATGCACATGCACTTCTGGCTCAACTTACACAGATGAAAAAAGAACCTCATGAACCAATGAGGGACTTCATAGCCAAGTTTGACAAACTGAGTAATAGAATTCCTATAATTACTTGACCTACAACTGAGAATCTCAAATGCTTCTTCATTAATTCTCAGTTACCTAAAGTAAGTTTTCTTTTGAGATGTGCTGGTCAAATAGATCTTGCTACAGCTCAAAATTTGGCCACTAAGGTAGAAGATGATCTCATCTTAGCAGGAAAGATAAGAAGAGATCTAAATAGAAATAGACCATCATCTTCTGAATATTCATCTACAAGAACCATAGATCCAATGGTGCAGAAGTTGGCAAATGAGTTGCTTGCTCTCAAAAAGTAAATGGCGCAAGGAATGTCTTCTACTCCGTCATACAGAGATATGCCAAGAAGGACATTTCCAAATCATTCATATCAGGGCAATGCTGCTAGGAATCAAGGGCAACAAAATCGTCTTCCTCCCCCACAAGAGAAACTTGCCCTGGAAGCTCCTCCAACCAATTTAGCAATGGGATATCTTGAAGCAAAATTAGAGTTCTCTTTCTAGCCTTAATTGAATCAAGAAAATGATGCTGATCTCCTTATAGAAAATCAAGAAGAATTAGCTGGAGACTCCCACATTAGTTTCCTGAACTACTAGGATGAACCTAGAAGCAAAGGAGAAGCTTTTGATGGATCATATGCAGTGTTTACCAGGTCCAAAAACCAATCAATCCAGTAAGTTGATAAAGGGAAGACAGAGGAGTAACCTCAACCAATAATTACAATTGCTAAGCATGGAACCACTCTGCCTTACCAGTCAAAGGATCCAATGATCACCCAAAAAATAAGTACATCAATTTCACCTTGACCTTCTACTTCAATTTTCCAAACCATCCCTCCTCCCATCCCTCTTAAAACTCAAAAGGTTGAAATACCTTCCTCTGTACCTAGCTCAATTCAGCCATTTGACATAATCGATCATGTCAAAAAGACAAAAATACAAATGTCTGAATTTGAATATTTGCAGTCCAATCCTGATCAATTGGATAAGTTGGTCCAATGTGTCAAGAACCAAATCATCCCTACTGGAAAAGAAGCTAAAAAGGTAACTCCTAATTCACCAAAGAACATGCCCATTTTGAATAATCTTGTCATTACTCCTCCAGTTGCCCTTGGGAAAATAGAACCTTTCTATGTTTCCCTGTTAATTAATGGTCACAAGCTAAGTAATTATATTATAGATTCAGGTGCATCTGACAATGTCATGCCTGCTAAAGTAGCTGAATCTCTTGGCCTCACACTGACCAAGACATTTGGGAGATGTTTCTCTATGGAAAACAAGCAAGTACCATTTCTATGGCAAATCAAAGATGCCCAATTTGCAATTGCAACATTTCCAGACAAGAGAATCAAGATGACTGTCTTGGTGGCTGATGTCCCAGCATCCTATGGCATTTTGCTTGGATGAAATTTTTGCAAGGATGTGGGAGGAGAACTAAGCATGGACCTATCTGAGGCAAGAATCCTTGTCAAAGGCGTAATGAAGAGGTTACTCTCTAAAAAGGAGGCAAAATATGTGGTCACCCAAACATCATCCCCTAAAGCTCAAATTCTTTTTGAATCCTCAAGTATGGGTAAATACTTTCTATCTACAGACGAAGTGCATGAAACACCTAATAAAATTCTTGAAAGTGTCAACCCAAAAATTAGTTCAACTAGAATAACGGAAGAACTAGTAGGTTGCAATACAAATGAAGAAGGACCCTCCCACTCTAATGAAGGAAAGTCTAAAAAAAATTAGTGTCTGATGAGTTATGGACTCTGGAATTCAATGGCAGCTACTCCTCTACCGATTCGGGAGCTGAGATTGTGTTGATATCTCTTTAAGGAGATATGTTTCCTTCATCTTAAAAATTACAATTTAACAACACTAACAATATAGCTGAATATGAATCTCTATTTCTTGGATTGAAGGCTGCTCAAGACAAAAGCATCAGGTTTCTTCATGCCAAAGGGGATGCTGAATTAGTGGTTTGTCAAGTGAGAAACTTATACCAAACTAAGAATGAAATATTACACCACTATTGCAACCTGATTTGGGACCAAATTGAAAGCTTTGATGCTTTCAACATTTCTACCATACCTAGGGAATCTAATGACAAAGTTGATGCACTTGCTATTTAAAGAACTCTGTTAGTTCCTCATTCAGATTTCAAAGAAGACAGGTATACTATTGAGCTAGTCTGTAGACCAAGTGTTCTTGAAAATGCTGATCATTGGCAAGTGTTCAATGATGATCATCAAATCATTTCCTTCTTGGAATGAAAAGACGATTTCGAACAACTACATTTTGAAGGCAGTGAACCTCGGAAGTATGAATTAGCGTCTAAATCTAGTTTAGATATAAATGAAGAATTCTTACAGCTGAAAGGAAATGAAATTCCCAAAGGCCTAGTTTCTCTTGAGAAACTATTTGACAAGCATGATGATTCATCAAATAACAACAAATAGATTCAAGTTTCTCTCAGGGATTCGATCAAGTAAATCTGACTACTAAATAAAATCCCAAGATGGTTAACATTGGTAAGTGTTGCATGCCTGAAGAAAGATTTAAGTTCACCACTTTACTCCATCAATACATGGATGGCTTAGCATATTCTTATGATGACCTAAAGTCTCTTAGACTGGATGAAATCCACCATGACATTCCTCTCAAGGCTGAATCAATGCCCTATAAGCAAAAATCTAGATAATATAATTCAAAAATATCAGGTATTATTCTGTCTGAGATACAAAAAATGTTAAATGCTAGAATCATCTTCCCAATCCATCATTCCACATGGATTGCAAACATAGTACCTGGAAAGAAGAGTGGTGAAATTCGCATTTGTGTAGATTTCAAGAATCTGAATCAGTCATCTTTGAAAGATAATTACCCTTTGCCAATTATGGATCAAGTGCTTCAAACAATGACAGGTTCAGAGATGTTATCAATGCTAGATGGTTTCTCAGGATATAATCAAGTTGAAGTTGGTGAAGCATACCAACACAAGACTGCATTCACCACACCTTGAGGTACATTTGCATATAAAAGAATGCCTTTTGGCTTGATAAATGCTAGTGTTACCTTTCAGAGAGCAATGGATCTAGATTTTAAAGATGAGATGGGTAAATTCATAGTGGTATACTTTGATGACTTAACCATCTTTTTAAAGCACCGTTCTGATCAAGTACGCCACTTACAACAAGTGCTGGAGTGCTACCACCAGAATGAGTATTTCCTTGAACCCTAAGAAGTCTATTTTTGGAGTAACAGAGGGGAAACTCCTCGAACACATTGTGTCTAAAGAAGGCATAAAGATTGACTCAAATAGAGTCAATTCTATTCAAGAGCTTAATTTGCCTACAAGTAAAAAAGTTGTTTACTCTTTCTTCAGAAAGGTGAATTTCTTACGGAGGTTCATCCCCGAATTTGTTGAGAAGACTAGACACATTATGAACATGATGAAAAGGAAGACCACCTTCAGCTAGACTAAAGAAGGCAAGTCAGCATTTCAGGATATCAAGATTGCCATTGCCCATGCCCCTACCTTGGTTTGTCTAGATTACAACAAAGATTTCATCATATAAAGCTATGCTTCTAAACACACGCTTTCAGCAATTCTTGTTCAACAGGACAAGGAAGGTATGGAATCTCTTATTTCTTTCATGAGTTGCCCTCTCAAAACCCATGAGATGAAGTATTCAAATGTAGAGAATCATGCTTATGCCGTGGTAAAAGTAGTCAAACATTTCTACTTCTATATCTTGAATTCACACACTACTACCTTAGTTCCTAACACTACAATCAAGTCCATATTAACTCAGCAGGAGTTTGGCACAAAAAGAAGCAATTGGATTGCAAAGATCCAAGAGTTCGATCTAGACATCAAGCCAACAAAGCTGGTTAGGGGAAAAGGCCTATGCCAATTAATTTATGACAACGAGCTAGAAGATACACAACATGTAGAAGCTGAAGTGGAAGACACACCAACAGTCCTTTTTGTCTCCACTACCAATGAGTGACATTTAGGTATTTCTTATTTTCTTACTTATGGTGAATGTCTTGCTCATTTGTCTTATAAAGAAAGGAGGACTATCAAGTTGAAAGCTACTAATTTTGTCCTTTGGGACAACGGCTTGTACAAGAGAAGCATAAATGGAGTATTCTTTCACTGTGTAGACAAAGAGCAACAAAGCCAACTTTTGAAATCTTTCCATAATCTAGCCTATGGAGGACATTTTTTTGTTCTTGTAACTGCTCACAAGATTTTATGAGCCAGGTATTATTGGCCAACTCTTTTCCAAGATGCATATAAGTGGGTGAGAAAATGTGAACTTTGCCAGCAATTTGTTGGAAGACCCAAGTTAGCTGCCCTGCCTCTCAAGCCAGTGATCTATAGAAGAACCTCTCCAGTAATGGGGGATTGATTTTATTGGAATTATAAACCCATCTTCAAGCACTGGACATGATTATGTCATTACAACAACTGACTATTTCACCAAATGGGTAGTAGCAATCCCAACTAAGCATGCTACTTCAGAAGTTGTATGCAATTTCCTCAAGGAGAATATCATTTCTAGGTTTGGAGTTCCAACCAAAATTGTTACTGACAATGCAGCTTGTTTCAATTCCTAAGAGATTACACAATTCTATTTCCATTATGCAATTACACTCTCCCATTCTTCTGATTATTTTCCACAAGGGAATGGACAAGCTAAATCACGCAATAAGAACCTGGTAACTATCATCAAGAAGCTAGCAGATGACAATCAAAGGACATGGCATAAAGCATTAGTTGATGCTCTATGGGCAGACAAAATCACACCAAAGAGGGCAATTTTTATGTCTCCTTTTAAACTTCTTTATGGTATCAATGCTGAAATACCAATCACCTTAGAATTGCCAGCCTTGAAATTGGAAAAGGCAATTGAAGATTAGACATATTAAAGCTCTCTTGATAAGAGAATCATGTGCCTGACTAAGCTGGATGAATAGAGAACCATGGTGGTGGACTGAATTGCTACTCATCAAAGTTTGGTAAAGAAACTCTTTGACCAAAAGGCCAAAAATCAAGATTTCCAGATTGGGGATCAAGTCTTGCTATGGGACAAAAGGAGAGAACCAAAAGGGATGCATGAAAAATTTGACTCCCTTTGGAGAGGCCCATTTATAATTCATCAACACAATGGTGAAAACAACTTTTTGTTAAAATATCAAGATGGCACACTCTTTTCTCTACCCCATAATGAGCAGCATCTGAAACACTTCAACTCTTGAAGTATAAGATCATTGCATCTGTACATATGTATATTTGTATAGTTTTTAATTATGTTTTGTTTTGTTTGTTTCCATTTTTGATGCCTTCCATTTCTGGGTAACATGCCTTCATAGCCCAAGGTACACATGAAGACACTGGAGATTCTCGATTCTACTCCCTTCAATTCTTTTTTACAATTGATAGAAGTTCCCCAACTGGAGCCAACTATTATCCCCAAAAATAGACTTCTCATTTTTTAGGACAACATGTGAACTATTTTGGTTCCTCAGACCAAAATAATCTCTTCCCTTCTCAAAATTTGTTCTAAGCATTCAAAATCCTTATTTTTCAAACTTCTCAGAAATCTACAGACTCTATAGGCTTAAATCTATGGACTATGCAGGCTTAAATCTATGGACTCTGTAGGCTTGAATCTACGGACTCTGTAGGAAGAAAATCTATGGACTTTGCAGGCCAAGTTCAATGGACTTCACAAGTTGATTTCTATGGACTCTGTAGGAAAGAAGCAAGCTCTCAACACTTAGGTGATTTCAAAGTTGGTTCAATGACAAGGCTCAACCAAAAGAGTTCATTGGCAAGCTTCTAAGCAAGGATTGAACCATTGAACCTTGAATTATTTTGGTTTAACGGGTTTAATGGGTTCAAAGGTTCAACATCAGTAACAAGAGTTAAACACATTTTTCAAGGTTCAAAGTTCAACCAATTTAAGGTTCAATGGCTTCAAAACACTTATCAAAAAGAAGAAGGCTTGAATCATTGAACCGTTGAACCATTGAACCACTTTGGTTTAAAGGTTCAATAGGTTCAATGGTTCAACAGGTTCAACGACCAAATGGTTCAATGCATTTGGTTCAAAAAGATCAAAAGGACTTAGCCAAATATAAAGAATGAACCAATTGAACCGTTGAACCTTGAACCAAAGGGTTCAATGAGTTCATAGGTTCAAAGGTTCAACCAGTGCAATGAAGATCAAAGAGCTTAGAAAGAACAAGGAAGTGACAGACTAATGGTTCAATAGGTTCAATGACTTCTACAAGCAGGTTCAATCAAAAGAATAAGTTTTTGATGCTTGAACCATTGAACCACATTGGTTCAAAAGGTTCAATGTTTTCAAGGTTTAACAGGTTCAATGAGGCTTGTTTCAAAGAATCTTGGTTTAAGCGGTCAATAAAAACAAGGGAATGAACCATTGAATCGTTGAACCAAAGTTGGTTCAATCGGTCGGTTCAAGTGACAAGATCAAAGGAGTGCCTCAAGAATCAAAGACACAAGTGCCCTTGTGGAGGGAATTTCCATGGCAAAAGTGACTAAGGAAATAAAAACCTGATAGAACTCAGCGGATGCTACCAAGTGTCATTTTTTGAGCCTCATTTCACTTTGTTTCTAAGAGCAGTGGATGTTGCCACGTGTCACAATTTGAGATTCACATAAAATTGACTAAGGCAAATTTCCAAGGGACAAATAGCCCTTACAGAGGACACTCAGAAACCAAAATGAACCATTGCAAAAAACCCAAAAGGCTAATTTGGAGCTCAAACAGCCCTTGCAGAGGGTAGAAAGGGGGCAAATGGACCAATTCAAAGGCCAAAAGAGCAAAGGTATTTCCTTCGAAAAAGTTCCCCTAGTAAAACAGACAAAGTGAATTCCTTCGAGAAAATGAACAAGGCAAGGAAGATTTCCTTCGGACAAATTGCCCGAAGGAATTCCTTCAGACATTTTGTCTGAAGGAAATAAAGGATAAAGCCCACCAGAAGAAAGAAGCCTGAAGGCCATCTGAAGACTGTTTGAAGGGTAGATACCCTTTGAGGGGCTCCTCTTGACCCAAAGTGGACCATTTCTCAAGGCCTTGAAGGGCAGGTCCCCTCCGAGAAAGATCAAATGACAAAGCCAAAGGAATTGCTGAGGAAAGTGACGTGCCCACAGATGTCAAAGTCGCAAGAATGAAATAGCCATTGATCCTTGCAGGTTTTAGCATAGACCCGAATGCATTCAAAGGCTTTAAGGCCAAGGCCAAAAGGAAGAATCACTGAGAGGAGCATAAAGAATAGGAACAACCAGAAACATTTGCACGTCAGATATGTTTCTAGAAGTAGAACTCCAAGTGGATATTGAAAGATGCAAACTTTTAATAGCATGACCCATTTCTCTGCATTGAGAAAAGCAAATGGGTAAATGCCCCTAAATTCCAGCATGTCTTCTTAACAAAATTTAATGCAACATGATGTGTTACTATTTACAAGTCCTTCTTGAAGAGGCTATATAAGGGACTCTCTTGTTATTGTGATTATCTCTCTCAGATTATCAAAAACAAAACTCTGCCCAAATTGAAAGGCATTACTGAGACTTTGAGCTTAGATTGTTAATCATATTTTATTATTGGAATAAGAAAGCAAGTGACTTTTCAGACTTTGTGCTATGATATCTTTGTTGTTGGGGAAATTATTCTTATGTCTTTTTCTCTAATATATATTTTTTTCCTTTAATTCAATAAGTAGAATTAGTGAAAGTAGTCAGGAAGGTATCCTAAAGCCAACTGTGGAGAGACTTTGTGCCCCCACAATTGCCTTTAGTGTGTTTTTTTTTGTTTCTGTGTAAAGGACCTTGGGATGAATTTGTGCCCTCATTGTCCTTCATATCTCACTCTTGGGCAATTCAGGTGGAGACTTTGTGCCACATCTCAATTTGCTGGTTACTATGACCTTGGTTACATTTTGCAATTACTACCAGGAAGATTCTTGTGGTTTGTTGAATGGTACTTCTGAAAGAAGAGGAGTGCTTTCTATCATTATCCCTAAGATTTCTCCTTTGATTTGCATGCATCATCTTTGAAAAAAGAGAGATGGATGATTTATCCTACCCTTGAGTATTATTTTCTATATATATATAGCATATCTATAGGGAACCTCCCCTTGATGAGAGGAGAGATTAATCCCCTTTTGATGTGGTAAACCTACACCTTTGGCCGACCAATCTTCCTACTTTGGATGATTAGACCTATTTTGTTTATTAGTACACTGATCAACAAAATATTCAACCAACACACTTTACGTATTTCCATGTCTTTCCCAAGTAAGAAACCTAAGTTGTTATTATTATATAAATTATAGGTCGTAAGTACTAATCAAGAACCTTTATAGTAGACCTACTAGTCTAAATACACCTCCTAACACTTGTAAAAAAGCATAATAAGGTCTTGAAGAGTATATTTAAGTGGTGACTAAAATTTTATCAAGTTTTTAAAAGGATTAAAAAGACAAAAGGAGATTGTCAAGCTTAAAAATGAAGGTTTCAGGTTTCTCAAGGAGTCACAAGGCTTGTCAATCATGACCATGATGGAGGATAAGGTTCATCAAGACCATGATGAGTAAGGGGGATGTTGAAAACTACCTTTGAGATATAAATCCAATGGAGTGAAGTAATTTTCAACCCAAGTCAACCATGTAATAGTTTTGGCATGCAAGTATAGAGAAAGAGGTGAGTGAGAGCAATGAATGCAGGAGTTTTCTTAGTGAAGCAACCTTGTTAGAGTACATTTATCATCCATCATGCCATAAAATGACAAAATTAACAACAAGTAAGAACTTTTATTCCACTCCTACACCCATTTATCATTGAATATCATCAATATGGCAGGATAAAAGCTTTGAATAAGGCCTAATGTCTCTATTTTTAGTTATTTATCTCTTGAAAAGGTTGGTTCATATTGTAATAACCACATTTATGTAGTTGATTTGTGATTTATTATATATTTTTCATCTAATTCTATATCTTGGGATTAAAATTCCTCATTTAACATCCCTCTACTAGGTACGATAAGACTCTACCCATTCAAGAACTTGTAATTATCTTTGAATTAATAAAAAAAATTATTTTACCTTATTCTACACTTATGTTTTGTGTGAAATTAGGAAGTTATTGATATGATATTGTGATTGAAAATGGTTCCTCCTTCATTATTTTCCAACTTTCTCACTTCTCTACAAGATCAAGTTCCTTTTATAGGTCATAGGTTGTGTGCACTTAGATTTTGGCATATAATTAAATATGAATAAGTGTCATTCCTTCTAGTTTAGTGTTTAATTCTTAGTCTTCCTATGAAATACTTATGCAAGAGTACTTAATTTGGGAGTTGTGTATGCATATAAGTTATTTTGGGGGTTTCATTATGTAAATTCCAAGAAATTGAGGGAGAATTACATTTTGGTGCATCACCTCCTTTTAGTTATGCTTAGTTATGTTTATTTCTTTCATTTTTTTTCATTGCAACAATAGAGTTAGTCATATTTTAGGTGATTCACTAGGGGAACTAGCCCTCTCTAGAGATTCATCCTTGACATACAATCACTTATAACCTGAGGGGTGTTTCAATTGTATTATATAAAGGGAGAATCAATTAAACCACTTCTCTAAAGGGTGAACTTCAAGCTGATAATAGTTTCAAAGGGCATTTATAAAAAAATTGATCAAATTTATAACAAATTTTTATGGCAAGGACCTTTGCATGTTAAAAAATAGGCTTTGGTGAAGTAAATGAAGTCATGCCTCCATAAGTTTGATGTGGGATTAGGTTTATAATATTATATTATTAATGGTCAAGTTGAACAATAGTTGAAAAATAACCCCCTAAAACTTGACCAATTCTTATTCCAAAAAAATACAAAAAATAGTTGTTTCACAATCTTAAGGAAAGAGACCTTTCTAACTCTCATGAGGATGAAATTTTGGATTGGGGGCAATTATTTTGGAGATTAAAAAGTTGTAGATGGATATTGTTCTCTTTATCCTTCTTTTGATTAGCCTCTCAAGATTATCTTCAAAAAAACTTCGGAGTATTAATATTTTTCTTAAAGTGCACTTTTTTATATGGTTACTCCTTCAGGGTAGAGTTCTATCAGGGGACCAACTCATCAAAATGGGGTTTAATGGTCCCTTAAGATGTGAGTTTTGTCAAGATCATGAGGAAACCCATTACAATATTTTCTTCTCATGTCCTTTCACCATTGAGTTTTGGAAGAGCTTGGTTAAGCTCTTAGGACTTCCTTGGAATGAATTTTCATCTCTTATTCAATCTCTCCAAGAATGGAGGCACATTTTTTGTTTTTTGTTTTCTCCAATTAGATTCTATGGGTTGGAGTTTCCTTCTTATTATGTAATTCTTGGAAAAAACACAATGCCAAAATTTTCAAGCAATAATTCACTGGTAGGATGTGGATTTGGAGACATACTTTTGACAACAACATAAAATTTCTAATTCACATGTTAAAACACACTCACATTCCTTCAAAGAGATGGACACTTATTCTTCAGGAGCTCAACTTGATCCTTATTCCCCTCACTCTTAGGTAGTTTTCATTTCTCAAAATCATCCCTTTATTCTTGTTCTAGGTGTCAATTGCATTTATATAGATGGTGTTTCAAGGGGAAATCCTATTTTGACTAGCATGGGTAGAGTTAGTTGGAATTCTGATTTCTCTATGGATTTATTTTTTGCAACAAAAATTAACATCACTACTAATAATTTTTCTGAGGGATAGGTGATTATATAGAGTCTTAAGGTTTATTTAAAATTGGGTTGGAAAGACATTTAGGTAGTGGATGATTCTAAGATTTATATCTAGATGCTTTCGGATCCTAGTCTTAAAAGATCCATGGATTGGAAAATTCATAAAATATTTTACAAAATTCAATGTATTCAACAAAATTTTGATAGAGTTATCTATTTGCACACCCCTTGATAGTTTCATAAAATACTTGATGCATTTCCTAATTGGGTTCCTGATCACTCAAATGTGAAGAGGTATGGTCCTCCTCCTCTTTGGTGGACATCTTAATTACACAATGAGATCTTACAGATGCTTTTTCTAGATAAACATAGTTCTAGTAGCTCAAGTCTCCGTTAGTTGATATTTATCTAAAATATATAGGATGTTGTTATTGTTGGGTTATGTTCAGTTGGTGCATCTCTCTCTCCATTACTTTTTCCATTGATGGGGATGGTTTCTAATTATGGTCTACTTTGGATGTTTAAGTGGTTCTCCTTTTAGGCCTCAATTTATGCACGAGCCTTAAGGTTTTAGTCTTGTTGGATCTTTGGTCTCTACATGCATGGTTTGCTGACTGATTTCCTTTTGGTTAGGTGTGCTCTTTTGAGCATGTCAAAGGGTGTAGGCCAGGTGTGAGCCTTGGGTGATTTTGGTGGAAGAGATACCCCTACCTCCTTAGGTCTCACCTGAATGTGGAATCTTTCTTGAAATGTTTTTCACAAAAAAAAAGAAATAAATAAGGTTAGGATTAGGTTTATGATTTTGAAGAGTAATTACATATATGACAAATTGATCCTATTATTATTAAAATTTAATTAATAAAATACTTATTTGATAATATTATCTAATAACAGGTTAGGGATAAGTGTGCATTAATTAGAACTTATCCACAAATTATATTAAAAATGAGTATTACATGTAAATATGAGGATATTAGGATGGATAGAGGGTCATAATGGAGCTTGGCTTGACTTTGATTCAAAGGATTTCTACATTTTATTTTCATTCAAGTTATTTCAGACATATTTGGCCAGGGCTCCTACTTTTTAGGGATATTCGATATGCAGCGGAGCGCCTTTATTATGGTATGGTTATGTGCGGAATCACTCCCTGATTCACTAGCTTCGATCGGTTCGTCGATCCGACATGTATTGAGGGAGATATTAATATTTGATTGATTTAATCAAATATTAATTATTTAGCCTATTTTTAATTAGAAACCCTAATTCTAATTTAAGAAACCCTAATTAGGGCAAGCATATCTTTTTGAGGGTATAAGGGTTTCTCATGGAGGCCATTGTTCATTATGCTATTGATTATTGATATTGATTTTGAAGAATTTCTTCTGTGAAGACTGAGCCTAGGGTTCCAGGATTCCATCTGCATTGGAGAACGTTCCCTCTTCAGTGTGTGCAATTAAGAGGCTGTGGAATATCAGTTGATATATTGCCAAAGTGAGAGATAGCTTCATCCAGAGGTTATCACAGAATTTTAGGTTTGAGAGATAACTTCACACAGAAGTTATCACAGATATTTCAAGTATTTATTGCTTTATGTTTTGATTCAATAAATTATACAGCTAGAGATCTACTGTGCTAGAGACATATATTTCAGACCAGGTGTTGAAAACAAGGAAGTTGTGCTTAATTTGCGGCCGTACAGAGTCCGTACAGGTTCATACAGATCAGTGTAGGAACCGACCTCGACAGACAGAGGGTTTTCAGTGACCGACATCAGTCGACTGAAGACCGACGTCGGCAAAAATCTGACCGACAGAGACCGACGTCGGCGAGATATCGACCGACGATGGTGACTGTGTGTCAGCACAGAAGGGCCGAGACCTTCCAGAATTCAATTTTCACTCCCAATTTTGATAAGCCAGGGTTTTTAAGACTGTATTTCATATTTATATGCATGAGAAAGGACTACAATTGTAATAGTTTAGAAGGACAAGTGATAAGATTCGTAATTTTCTATTAAGAGACTATATTATTGCGATCATTCTGAATCTATTCAACCGAAGTTATATCTTGTTCAAAATTTTTTGTGTTGCTATATTTCCTGTTTGAAGGGGATATTATAGTGGTATCAGAGCTTTTTATTGCTATATATCAGAGTTGTGTAGAGACAAAAGGAGCCCCTAAGTAAGGGACATTACAGTAGTATCATAGCTAAATCCTGCCAGCCTGAGGGTCTATAGATCTTATGCAGCCACAAGAGTTGGGACCACACAGGTATAACACACACAGCCGAGCCTTGCTTGAAGGTACCCAGTTGTTAGATCAGAGACCGATCATCATGAGTGACAGACGTGAGGGCAGCCCACCCAGGGGCCACAGGTATGATGCTGATCAAGCCACTAGAGAATTTCAGCGTGCTATGATGACAAGCCAACAACAGATGGCTCAGACACTACAGGGACTTATGACCATGATAGAGAGAATGAATGCACCTGATGGACAGAACAGGGACCAAAGAGATGATAGGAGTGCTACGGTTAATCAGAGACCACAACAGACTCACTCCAGAATAGCTGATAGACCTACACGCCCTTCATTTGTTCAAGAAGAACCAGAGGCACCAGCAGAGGAGGAGGCAGGGAATTCTTCATTTGCAGATGTTTACATGGCTGTAAATGATGAGTGGGACTTATTACCTCCTCATATTCAAGAGAGAACAACCTTTGATCGTTTTGTCAATTTGAGGAGAGAGCACTATAGATTGGCTAGACAGGACAGGAGACCTAGAGTCCAATTCAGTGAGCTGAAGAAGGCTACGGGTAAGCTTTCTTTGACTACCTTTGACGGCAGTGGCAAGATGACAGCTCAAGCTTGGGTTCATAAGCTTGACACCTTTTTGGCATTGAGACCAATGTCAGAGATAGAGGCCATCAAATATGCCACTTTGCACTTGGATGGAGTAGCACATGATTGGTGGTACCATGGTATGGTAACACTTCAGCATAACCAGGTGACAGAGTATCAGGACTTTGTGGATAGATTGGTTGAGCGGTTTGACAAGAAGGATCCCGAGGTTTACTTTCAAGATCTGGCACAGTTGAGACAAACAGGTAATTTGGAGTCCTTCATTGGTGAGTTTCAGAGGTTGGCAGTCATGGTGCCCAATATTTCCGAGCGTAGAATGGTAGTTCTCTTCATGGAGGGATTGACAGAGCCATTGAGAGGGTGGATCAAAGCTTTTGATCCTCCTTCATTACAGGTAGCTATGAAGAAGGCACGTAGTATGGAGATGGCGGCCCCATCCCACAAATTTAACTTCAAAGGTACTTCTTCATCTAGAGATCATAAGTGCTCCAACACAGATACAGAGAGACCAGATTTTAACATAGATAAATCAGGTGTAAAGAATGACTCAAAGGCCAATCCAGCAGCACCACCTTTGGATCATGAGGTGCTTAATGATCTACACAGGAAGAAACTTTGCTTCTACTGCAAAGGTCCATATGATATCCATCACGATTGTCCTTTGAGGCCTAAGGGCAAGGCGAATCGTATGATGTGGATATATTATGAGGATTCAGATTCTGAGGATTCCAAATAGCATAACAGTTCTGAGGGGGCAGAGGTAGAGGCTTTAGGGCCTAATGCAGAGGCAGATTTAGATCTTCACCTACAGGAGGCACGCATATCCAGCATTCAGTCGGATGAGTCATTCAGACTCCGTGGAGTTTTAGCAGGGCAGAAGGTTATCACCCTTCTTGATACAGGGGCCACACATAATTTCATAGATGCTAGATTTGCGGAGAAGCGTGGACTCACTACCATAGATTTTGAGGGCATCAGTGTTAAGGTAGCCGATGGTCACACTCTTAAGTGTGAGCGTATGATTAAAGACCTCCCATTTCGCTTGAACAACTATGAGTTCAAGGCTGATTATTATGTGGTAAACATGGGGGATATAGACTTAGTCTTGGGTATGAAGTGGCTTCATTCATTTGAGGAAGTTACTCTTCATCTCAAGGACATGGAGGTTCTCTTTAATGTTGATGGGACGACACATATTCTTAAGGAAATACGGGGCAGCAGCTTTAGATATATGTTTTTTCATCGGATGGAGGTACCTATACCACATAACATGATAGAGGGTGATGACGAGAGCACATTGGCACCAACACAGGAGAGGTACGAGGACGAGCTTGGTCTTGAGGTGATTTCAGTCCAGGAGTTGTCACATGCGGTGAGGACTCAACTTTCTGTTACAGTCAGGTCACAGGTTGATGATGATATGACTATGTCTAGCCTTCACAATCTAGTTTTAGATATTATTCAGGTACGGAGTTTGCTTGCTGATTTTCATTTATGGATTGGATGTTGGGGTGCTTATCTTAGTACTAGAAATGATGTGACACCATTACATGAGAGTTGGGATGGACATGGCATGGGGGTCGTGTTGATTGACTATAGTGGAGATCAAAACTATATTTGGGATCCAGGTGGATTGATTGATTTGTCATTCAGTGATTGCTTGAGGGCAAGCAATTTTAGGAGGGGCGAATTGTCATGTCCCCTTTTTAATTGACATGTTATGAGTTCATGGTTAGCCTATTATGCGACCTTCATAGGCTAATAGGATGGATAGAGGGTCATAATGGATCTTGGCTTGACTTTGATTCACAGGATTTCTACATTTGATTTTCATTCAGGTTATTTCAGACATATTTGGCTAGGGCTCCTACTTTTTAGGGATATTCGATATGCAACGGAGCGCCTTTATTATGGTATGGTTATGTGCGGAATCACTCCCTGATTCACTAGCTTCGATCGGTTCATCGATCCGACATGTATTGAGGGAGATATTAATATTTGATTGATTTAATCAAATATTAATTATTTAGCCTATTTTTAATTAGAAACCCTAATTCTAATTTAAGAAACCCTAATTAGGGCAAGCATATCTTTTTGAGGGTATAAGGGTTTCTCATGGAGGCCATTGTTCATTATGCTATTGATTATTGATATTGATTTTGAAGAATTTCTTCTGTGAAGACTGAGCCTAGGGTTCCAGGATTCCATCTGCATTGGAGAACGTTCCCTCTTCAGTGTGTGCAATTAAGAGGCTATGGAATATCAGCTGATATATTGCCAAAGTGAGAGATAGCTTCATCTAGAGGTTATCACAGAATTTTAGGTTTGAGAGATAACTTCAAACAAAAGTTATCACAGATATTTCAGGTATTTATTGCTTTATGTTTTGATTCAATAAATTATACAGCTAGAGATCTATTGTGCTAGAGACATATATTTCAGACCAGGGGTTGAAAACAGGGAAGTTGTGCTTAATTTGCGGCCGTACAGAGTCCGTACAGGTTCGTACAGATCAGTGCAGGAATCGACCTCGACAGACAGAGGGTTTTCAGTGACCGACATCGGTCGACTGAAGACCGACGTCGGTAGAAATCCGACTGACAGAGACCGACGTCGGTGAGATATCGACCGACGATGGTGATTGTGTGTCGGCATAGAAGGGCCGAGACCTTCCAGAATTCAATTTTCACTCCCAGTTTTGATAAGCCAGGGTTTTTAAGACTGTATTTCATATTTATATGCATGAGAAAGGACTGCAATTGTAATAGTTTAGAAGGACAAGTGATAAGATTCATAATTTGTTATTAAGAGACTATATTATTGCGATCATTCTGAATTTATTCAACCAAAGTTATATCTTGTTCAAAAATTTTTGTGTTGCTATAATTCCTGTTTGAAGGGGATATTACAGTGGTATCAGAGCTTTTTATTGCTATATATCAGAGTTGTGTAGAGATAAAAGGACCCCCTAAGTAAGGGACATTACAATATTAACCATAAAATATGTGTGTTATTAGATACACTAACATCCTTTCTTAAGATTTTCTTTGATAAATGGAAGGACGAAGGAATCCCTAAACTATCCCTCCTTGAAAACACCTTTCTTGACTCTCAAAAGTTGCCCAAGCTAAATAAATCAAGCATTGAGTAAGGGATTTGGAATGATTTTTTAACTTGATCACCTGTCTAAAAATACTCATGATCAAATAATTTATCTTGTATTAGTTTATATATATAATGCATATGGATTTCAATGTGCTTGGTGTAGACAAACTCCAAAGGATTGTTAGAGATGTGGATATCACTCTGGTTATCAGACTAAGGTATTTTGGTTTGGTTATATATAAATATGAACTTAGAAATCATGTGTTGAATCCACACTAACTCATGGCCAACAATGAAATATCCACTATTCCAAAATATTAAGTAGACATAATATTAATAGTTTGTTTGTTACAAGAACAAGTTACGAGACTTGTCCCAAGATAATAGATATACTATGTGGTCAACTTGTAATCATCTAGATCTCCTAGCCAATCACTATATATTTTTAACCCAAAATTATAGTTTTTACACCGTAAGTGTAACAAAAAATTGAGGATTTTCTTCTTGACTTATACTTAGTCCCATTACTATTAGTACTACAAAGATAATGTAGGATGTGTTTTGCAACTTGCCAATGGATATCATGAGGGTAATGCTAGAAGCCTAACACAATTTCATAAAAAATGAGATATCAAGACAAATATAATTCAATTATAAAATAATTCCCACCAATTTTATGTAGAACTTACCATCAACTAAATGATAAGAATGCTTGGAAGAAAAATTAACTCTAGATTGAAAAGGAGATAATGCAGATTTGTAGTCTTCCATATTAATGAAGCGTAGGATGGCTTGAGCATACTTAGATTGATTTTTTAAAATCCATTTTGATGCTATGAAATCTAAATATTAAAGAAAAATGGTAAAAATCTAATTCGATCATCTCAAAGTACTTCATTAACCATGATTTTACGTCAAGAATCTACTTTGTGGAACTCCTTGACATAGAGGACCAAAATTAGGAGTTTCCCATCTAAACTTTTGTTGTTTATTATGGGGTTAGAGGGACTCCATGTAAAAATAAAAATAATTATAAACATGCAAATCATACCAAGATTGAGGAGTCTATTTCAAGTCATATATGGACCTTTTCAATCTATACACACAGTTGTAGCTATTGATACTAACAGACCCTTAAGGTTTGGGACTTATATATTATTCCATAAAGTCTCCATGTAAGAATTTTATTTTGACATCAATATAATTGAATTACTATCTTAGTGGTGAAACTGAGGAAAGTACTACCCTAATGGAATTCATCTTGGCAAATATAATAAAGGTTTTATGGTAATTAACACTTTCAAATTATGATTTTTTCAACTTTTGTACTAATAAATAGACCCATATACTACATACTTAATGTAGTACACCCACTTACATCTCACTATTTTTAATCCTTTTGGAAGTGGAGCCAAGTCCCAAATTTTATTCTTTTTAAGATAAAGAAGATATTTTGAAATAGTTGTCTGTCATTAAGGATGCTTACAAGCCTCATGATAAGTATTTAGATCCTAACTAATTTACAACTATGCCAAGTGTGTAACACTAAACTAATGTTCAAATCTAGTCCTATATGGATCACAAGGATCTTATGCCCATGCACCATCCTCATTTTAAATATTATAGAACCAATTTATTTGAGGATATGCTAGCCATATTGGTGCATTATGAATGACTTATGGCACTAGAAGTGGAGAATCAAGTTATCCTCCCTCCAACTCATCATATGAACTATATTAAATTACATACCACTAATAAATTTATTTACTGGTGCCCAAAACTATAAAATGATATGTCTTCACATCTTCACAATAGTTCAAAAATACAAGGATGAACCTTACTTTCTATTGATTTGTGCTTATCATCTTGGATATGTACCCATGCATCATATCCAAAAATCATAAATTTAAAAACATCAGGATTGATGTCAGACCATATTTCTATAGGAGTCATGTCTTACATTATTGAGTAGGGAGTGCAATTTTGAGTGCAGTTTACACATTGGATTGCCTCTTCCAAAAAATGATGAAGCAAGTCTTTGAAATACACTATGCAATTGGAAATTTCATTAAATGTGAAATTTTTTTGTTCAAATATACCATTTTGATAAGGGGGTTAGGGCACAATATGCCGAAGTTGAATGCCTACTTATTCACATAAGTTGATAATCTATTTTTTGAAAAAAAATCTTCCATTGTTTGTTATAAGATGTTGAAGTTTTATCTATAACAAGTTTAAAATAATGTCTTTGAAATTTTTAAGTGATCAAAGACTTCAATTTTATTTTTTAGATAGTAAACCCATGTTTTACGAGAGAAACAATCAATAAATGTAAGTATACTTTTATGTTTTTGAAGATAAACATGAGAGAATGACATGATATCACTATGAACCAATTGTAATCTATCAATGGATTTATAATATTTTATTTTGGTGAATCGATCCTTGTGTTTTTTTTCCAAGTGCACAACATGGTCAAACTCCATCTTTGAAAGTAACTTTTAAAAAGCCAAGAACCATGTTCTTCTTAGTGATATCATGCAACAAGTGATAGTTTAGGTGATTGAAATGCTAATGAAAAAGTTTAATCATGAAATTTTCATGCATAATCATTACTTGTGAAATTTGAGAAAACACAAAACTGTAAAATTTGTATAACTTGACTTGATGGTCAATATTTATAGTGGCTATAACAATAGACTAGTATTTTACATTTATGATAACAACATTAGTAGGTGTAAACTTAATAATTTTTTCTTCATCTAAGTGTGTGATATGATTTATGAATAGGAGGTTTATATAAAAGTCTAGAATATGGAATACATTTTTGAATATTCCATTCTCCATCTCAAGGGACCTTTCTCCCTTAACAAGTAGAGGACTAGAGTTTTCCAAAAAAAAATCAATTGTGCATTTTTTGTCAAAATTATGAAACAAAGAGCCATCATGCACCATGTGGTTAGAGGCTTATGAATCCAATTTCCATTCAAACATAAGTGATACATTTTATATTGAATAAAGTGTTTCTCCCACCTTAGAGAGTGGTAGATGCATATTTTTCATCTCCATTTCCATGTATGTCATTTTATTGAAACATTGATGTTCAACATGGCTTCATTTATTTTAAACATTTCAACACTCTTTGTCGATGTTTTCATTCATTTTCCATTTTCCTTTGTATTTATGGGGGGAATAGTTATGTTGAGTCAATTATTTTCCCTTAAGATTAGGCTTTAGTTTCCATTTTACTTTGATAGTGCCCTTGCCTTTTCCAGAGTTATGTTGTGACATCACATTAGTATCATTGACAACTAATGCATATTACTTATTACTTGCAATTTGGATATCACCAATGAAAATCATTTTTTCTTGTTCTATTTGAATTAGCTCAAAAAACTTATCATAGGTTAGTGACACATATGCCCTTCAAAAATAATATTTCCATGTGTAGTGATTTGAGATAAAAAAATGAGTAGGAACAACTCAATTTTAACTAAACACTTATAATGATTTGGCCATCAATCTTGGTTATATCTATCTCAATAAGTAGAAGTCTCAAGTGATTGACTTGATTGATGAAATCCAAAATCTGAAGATAGTTTTATAGACTAAGAGTGCCAAGTTCAATTTCTAGTTGACATGCTCACATCTTTCTATACTTATAAAAAATATTATATAAGATAGTCCAAACTTCCCATGGTGTCATAATGTCATAAAAGTGAAACATCAATTTAAGATACATTAACTGACCTAAGATACCTATGGAATCATCACAATGGTTTTTCCATTTAATCTATTTGGTCAAGTCAAGAGGATTAAATTATTCACCCTTTACCATGCATTAAAGACCCTTATTGAGAAGCGCATATAAAATGTACCTTTTCCATCTAAAGTAGTTGGAACATGAGGATTACCTTTTTTTTGCCATTTATAGCAAAGAAAATTTGTGTTAAAAAAAAGAACCCCATTTTTTTAATGGTATTTGGAGTAATATATCAAAATTATCATCTCAATGAGAGGATCACAATGGGACAATCACCCTATGGGTTTTTTTTTACAAACAAAGTTTTCAAAAAATAGACTTTAAAATGACTAGCTCGAAGAGGGGGTCACAATGTGTTATTTCTTCATGGGATTTTGTTTTAATTCATGTAGAAATGTTATTTAGTGGCCTTGTTGGGATGAATTTTAGTCAAAACTACTAAATTTCATATGAATCTAAATTTTACTATGCAAACCTATTTTCTACCAAATATAATTTCTACATTGTCCTCTCATAGTTGTAATACCTCCTGTGTGGAACCTCTATGCCTTAGCTATATTGATGTGTTTTCATTTGTGGTGTTCGTTCATATGCATATAAATTCAATGTTTTCCCCTCATATATTTGGAACCCTCATTTGATGAAAAATAATTAGAACATTTTAATTACTAAATATAAAATTGATTAATATAAAATGTAAATCTAATTAAATTATGAGGAATTATATAATTTTATTTTTTGAAAAATTGTGCCTAGCCTCTATAAGAATGCTAGGGAAGTTATTGGGTGGGCCTTATACTAGAATAAATAGATGTCTTGTGGATTTTATAAATGGAAATGTAAGAGGAATTAATGTGGAGTGTAAAATTACAAAGGTAGGTTACTTGGGCAAGGTAGCTCACATGGCCTTATAAGTTCTTGTAAGTGAAGTTATGGGCATTGTAGGACAAGAAATGACCCATGTAAGAGATAATACCACTTTCATTCAATGAGTTGGGAGGTAATTTTTTGGGAAAATAGATTAGGCATCCATTTTTATTGCTAGCTCTTGACCATTTTTGGGTTGTTTTATTTGGTGGGAGAAAGAGCTTGGAAAAAATATTAGAAGGAGATTGGATCAATGAGGCTAAGGTAGGACTCTTCTCAATATTATTTTTTTTGTGTGAAAATGCTTAACAAATTGATAAAAATGTCTCTCTCTCTCTCTCTCTCACACACACACACACACACACACACACACACACACATACACACACACACACACACACACACACACACACACACACACACACACACACACACACACACACACACACACACACACACACACACACACACATGACCTTTTTATGAATATGCATGTAAGAGGGTATATATGCATATATAGATACATATATACATTTTTTATATACATATATGTATATATACTTATTTAACATTTAAATACACACACACACACACACACACACACACACACACACAAAACATAGTTATAAACATTTTACAATTCTCTATACCAATATTTAACATCATATACCAAACAATCAAAATTCATCATTTTATTTCATTCATGATTTATTTCAAAAATTAGTTTCCTTCAAACATACAACACATAAATACAATGAGATTTGTTTCTTAATATTCTCAAGCGAGAGAGAGAGAGAGAGAGAGAGAGAGAGAGAGAGAGAGAGAGAGAGAGAGAGAGAGAGAGAGAGAGAGAGAGAGAGAGAGAGAGAGAGAGAGAGAGAGAGAGAGAGAGATTAAGGCAAGGGTATTTTTCACCTTTTAGTCAAAGACTTAAGAAGTGTCATGTGATTATTTTTACACAAATTTTAAATATTCTAAGAAAATGAAAATTTATTGTTTCAAAAAAGTAAAATATACTCCATGTATAAACACCTGAGCCATGGAACTTTTAAACTAAACCATTATTGATTTGGGCATACACCTAACCTTGGGATATTGGTTAATCTAGAAGGCATAATACTAATGATTAACAGTTTTATTGACAATATTGCATTACGATGGCATTGGCATATGTAAAACTAAATTGATATTTTAAGTTGTTAAGACTAATAAGTATGTAAATAAGCATTTAGGCTCTAGTGAAATAAATTTGTGAAAATATGTGAGTAGCTAAGAGACCCTTCTATTCTAAATGTTTTACATTTTTAAATGGTTTATTTTAATTGTGGTAGCTTGGGTAGCTATGTTTTTATTAATGTTGGCATTCAATACACACCATTTTAATGTGGATAAACTTATCATATATTGCCTTTGAACTTTCAATGCAAGAGGTCACCATGCATCCAAATAGTGATACGTGTATCAATGACATAGTTATAACTAAGGAAACCACTTAGTTAATAATGTAGGATAACTAATTGAAATACATTTAAAATTAAGTTGGTTCATTGTTTTCATGTTGAAAAATACCAAAGGTAACACAAATATAAATTGATTTAAATCAACTAACTTACTTTAATGTCAGACTATTTTCCTTATTTTCTAATTTATAATTCAAATAATTAAGAAAGCTAGCTTTATAAACTATCGATTCAAGGTCAAATCACACTTAATATGTTATGAAGTAAGATTACTAGCTTAGGGAAACTGGAATTGCCATTAAGTAATTGTCTTATTTATTGCAGACATGATTAAAATATTTTGTAATCATAATTTGTTAGCTAGTAAAACTATTTAAATCAAACTAAATATGAAGTAATTTCCTTACCTGCCTAATAAATAAGTTTTAATATTTTCTACCATTTTCAACTTTGTGAAAACCCTTTTGAAAATTGAAAAAAATAAATAATTGATATAATTAATTACCCAATCTGAGACTAAACCTAATTATTTTAGGTTTCATAATATTAAAACACCAATTAAACATTTTTTAACCCTTTAAGAATTGTTTGTTTCAACAAATTCCAAAAATAATTTACAAAATTAAATTTTCACCACTAATTATTATTCTAAAGTTCATTTAGAATTGACAAAAATTCAAATATCAAAAAATGGAATATCTAAAACCTAAAAGTTGTAACATGATTATAATTTCTCAAAATTACAAAAATAATAATCAAATAAATTAATTTCAAATTTTTACTATTTTTTGTAAAGTGATTTTTAAACCCATTTTGTGAAGAAATTCATAAAGAAAATTTTAGCTTGATAAACCCAATCTAAATGCTTATTATAAATTCTATTTCTTCCAAATAAGAATATTATAATGCCTAAAATAGGTTACCTTTATTTTATAAAGCATACCTTAACACTTAAAATAATTTATCTCCCTTTTGTAAATTAATACCCAGAGTACTTCTATACCTAGTTTTTCAGCTTAGATAATTGACAAGCTTTATGTCATAGGAGTGCCCTTTTATTATGATATATTTAAATATCTCATTCATATTATAAAAATTTACTTGTGCACACCCTACAATTTTATATCCCTAAATATTTATTTATTACCTTAGTTTGAGTTTCGGACTTAAACACATTTAATTATAAAAGGCCTTAAATGCCCTTTTGGATAAGATCTAGGAAGGTGTTTTGTTCATAGTTGAGTGTGATATTGGTTGTTTCTTGATCGGTCATTGAAATTATAAACATGAATCTATTTGTATGTTCAATTGTATCACTTAGTTCTTGAGTAATCCAACTATTCTTAGGCCAGCTAGTGGATGTAGTGTTATTTGCATGGGTAACAATGCTAGCCTAGTGATATAACCAAGTAATGGAGGCTAGGAACTTTCTCATTCACACTAACACTTTTTTTGATAATGGGTGAACTAAAACAAACCTAATTTTGTGTATGAAGTTGATCACAACACACACACACACAAAGAGAAGAGGAGATATATGTAGTTTGGGGAGTGGTCACGAGCATAGAGAACTTACCCTTAGGACCCACTCTGAAAATGGGTGTTAATGACTAACTTTAGGTGTTTTTGAAACACGTGCATTAAAAACTAACCCATAGAACACTAATCCATAGAAAATATTCTTAGGGTTTATTTCCTTTTGTTTTTATACCCCTTATTGTTTCTAAATTTGTTATACAATTATATTTATATTCATTACAACTTTAGTTATTTATTGGGTAGTGATGTTCATTATACCCTAGTAAGTGAGCTTATGTTTTTGATTTAGAAAACACTCTTGAGAAATGGAGCTTCTCTAATAAATTTAAGGTATATATTATTGAGATTCTTATCTTGTTATATCAAGGAACATGGGTTCATTTATCCTTTTTTGTCCCCATTTTCATTTTTGCATGATAATTCTTGGGATAAGCACACACAACTTGAGTTTCCAAGGTGTTTATCAATAAACAATGTTTGAATTTGCAATTCCATTTGGATCTTATAAAATATAATTTGAGTTATGTTATATTTCCATTGATAGCTTAGAGTGCCAACCTTTTCGATTATATCATCTTGTAGAGGAGGCCATCACAAGTTCAAGAAAAACTACATCAAACCCTAATTTTGAGGACTGAATCTATGGGCTGCCCAAGTTGTGGTGTGGGCATTGGGTCTAGGTCATAGGCTAGGTTAGGGTTGATTCACCTTCTTCCCTTATATTAGTTTGAAATGCTTTGGTGAAACCTATTATTTTTCATATCAATTAATGTTTATATCTCTCCTAACTTTATGATTAAAATAATTGTTCTCTAGCCTACATATAAGACTAATTTTAAAACTTTCCTTATTTGAAGCACCCTTAGTGGTGTCATTCGATTTCCACCTTTGTATCAAGTATTGTGAGGAACTCAATACTAGTAAAATAAAATTATAAAATAATTTTGTGTGTCACACTAGTTTTAGCATAGTTTATTATTAGTATGTTATTCTTATAAAAAATAATAAAAAATTATCACATTTTCCTTGAATTTTAGTTAAGTTTTGTTACTTAAATTTTGGGCATGACATTTTGGTATTACACCCAAGTTTTAAACATGGGATATTTGTATTTTTATCCACAAGTTTCCACTTCCCTAATCTTTTTTATTCTTATATAATTACGGTATGTCACATGAGGGTAGCCCAAGTAGTTCCTACATTGGGAATTGTCAGGGGCTATCATTCAAGTAACTAGTTTAAACAAACTTGTAAATCATCCTAAACCTTCAACATATGATAAAAATTATAGAGGATAGGTTACCTAGATTTTAGGATCTACCTGAGATATCTCCTACCATTAGCAACAACATATGTTGAGATCCATGCAACAACACCAATTGAGGGTATGTAAACCATGTTGCTTAAGAGGTTGCACTAGAGAGCAGACACATTCATGAGAGGCAACCTCACTATAATTATGAGATAAATTATAACTATAATATTAAATATTTATCTTCGAGATAAGAAAACTAATTTAGCTATAGTTTACCACCATACATAGGGTAGAGCTTTAGGAGCTACAGGTGTAGGGCTAAGTAGACCATTGAAAGCCCCACCTGTGAGAGGACCTTATATAGGAAAATGTTTCTTATGTGGGGTTTTAGGCAATTTCATTATAAATTTAACATAAAGGGCACATTTTATCTCTAGACAAATTGAGGATGGATGATATGGTTAGATTGAGAATGACTCAGCTTCCAAAGAGCATCATGCTTGGGGTGAAAGGTCACTAGGGGTAGGACCTTTGAAAACTTGATTTGGGATAGATTATGGGGCCAAAATTTTGGTTTAATTTCACTATTATGTTATGATATTGTACTCAATGAACTAATATTTTTTTTTTGAGAGGCACAGTGTGCCATTATCATACTTCTTGTTAACTATGAAGGATATTAGACTATGATGTTGTAATTCCACTTTATGTATGGAAATTTGTTCATTTTAACTTATATATGTGATCTTAGGTCATCATTTTTCTTTGTTTATTGAGATAAATTTTATGGAAACATCTAAATCTCTTTAGAAATTAAATTTTACAATGTGTGTGTGTGTGTGTGTGTGTTTAATAACAAAGATGACATACATAATGACTCTTGAAAAAAGTTTAAGAACTTTAAGCACTAAATTAGAGAGATTAAGATCTAAATAATATGATTAATTATTGGTCAAAAATATATGAGATTAAATAAAATACTTATGATTCACCTATGCACATAGAGAGTTCTTACAATAGAGTAGCCATTTCAAAGTATACCTTCAAAGGCTATTGATTTTACATAGTAATTTATGCCTATAAAGGAGACTTGCGAAATTTAAGTTGGTACATTATGGTTAGAATGATATTTTGTTAATTATTTTATATAGAGACACTATTAATGAGGAATGTTGGCTTACCTTATTTAGTCTCTTAATGATTATATTTAATGATTGGTAGTAAAAACGTATAGTCATGACTGTTCTTCTTCTAATAGTGGCAGTTATGGAAATAGTAATTTTGTTGTTACCTATGAGATTTGTTTGACCCTTGTGTGTTACTAGGGATTTTTTCTATAATGTTGTGAAGTTATTAAAATCCTTTAAGTCCATGATGTGATCTAATGTAAACAAATGTGCTATGAATTAATTAAATGTTTCCTTAACCTTAATAGCAATTCATGTTTGTGAGTAATTGAAACCCATTAATTAAAACCACCCACATTGTTTTGTATATGTACTAAACCTTTGAAAAATAATCTTTTTTGTGTGCTTATGTCAATGGTTTTTATGCACTGGGGAAGTATGGATTACAATGGTGTCACTGATATTACAACCATGGATTTGTACCTTGTTACCTCCACCTTGACATACATGATGTTGATGAAGAATGAGGAGTATGAATCATGGCTTGTAGTTTGATGACTATGGGAAGTAATCCCATATATTGAAGTACATCTGTAGGCACCCAAAAGTGCAAAATAATCAACCCCTATATTACAATCCACCATTGGTTAAAATTCTTGAGTTGTGCATAGTGTTTCTTAGTTCTTGTACATATGAGGTTTACAAAGGCATTAACAAGCCAATAGTCAACATATAGTACGATCAGGTTATCATGTGATTTCCATTGCATGAAACAAATTAGTAATACCTAAAATTGGTATTAAAAACTATGTCCTAAATTCAAAGTGACTTTCTCAATATTGGTGATTAATTTAGTTACTAGGAACTCCAGTCAATTTAAATCTTCTTTAAGTCTGATCATGAAATGAAAAATATCAATGACTCCCTTGGTTACTTTCCACTCATTTTTGTGGTCTACCAATATCTCTTTATAATACATTATGTGAGTACTCGCATAATGGCATAATTTAATGAGTCTATGGGAATTCCTTTAGATGATCATGCATATACTTCCTTTATGTCAAAGTGGATCAGAGGGATCTTGGTTTTGTATGGTGCCAATTATATTCCTCTTATTGGTAGGTCGGTCACTTTCACCATGGTGTTGATTTTGATGTAGATTATGACATCCTTGGATAAATGGATGGCCCCTTCAATTATCAACTCAGGAGAGTCATCATCACTTCATTTATTTGGATAAAGGTAGGTATCTTGATGAAGCATTTTGCATCTGATCCACACAACCTATTTAATTAGGCTATAGCTCCTAGCTATGAACTCACCACTAGTTCTTAGGGAGCCATTTATAATTAATAGAGTTAATGAATTTGAAGGGCTCAATATCATGATATATAGTTTGCCATAATGTTAATCCAATGCCCATCTCTTCATCTTGTGAATCCAATAATGGCACAATAATTTGATACATATCCATTTTTATCTACTCTAGCAAAATTACATTGAAACCATTGTTCAAACTATCACTAAAAGATGGATACTAGTGGGTGTTTTTTTTACTTTGAATCATGTAAGTATGTCTTTATATTTATGCCCCAAATTTTATATATTTTACTTCCCCAAATACTATCTGACACTTATCATTAGTTCTTTGATTTTTTTTTGCATCGATATACCTTTGATTTTAATTCCAATGGATATTGTGATATGACATTTGCCTTTTTGATACATATGTTCAATTTTACTTCTAATGGAATTTGAGGATGTGATACTTAAGGGTTTATTTTATTATGTCTTAAGTCTGTATGATAGATCTAACTGTTTGGAAATGCCATAATTTTTGGTGTAATTTATCATTCACTACCTTGGTAGTTACCATTTTATACCGATCCACCATACCATTTCTTGACCTTGTCAATCCCATACTTATTTCTTTGACTCCTGCATTGACTTATTTGTGATTTCTCAATGCACTATTTTTTCCCAATTCATGCTCTATGACTTTGAAGCTGATACATGTTATGATTCATGCAATAAAAATATCACACTATACACATCTACACTAAAACCTAAAAAATACAAAGAAATTTTAAAAAAATAAAAATAAAAATCCAAACTACATGGTGCTACTCAACACCCACTTTTTTTCAGCATGAGATTTATAGAGATAATTGGTGGTAGGGCTTAAGCATGAAAACACTTACTCTCCATGGAAGGATGGCTCTTGAGAAATATAGTTCCTTATTATGATAATTCATGGATAAAATAAGGTCATTTCCATTGAATTTATAACTTCTCTAGATGTGCCTAAAATTTGTTATCATATAAAAAAAATGTTTGTTATGGGTGAAATTTATTTGATCGTAGATTGAGATCATGCCACACCTTCTAGATATTTTTATTTACTTCCAACATTCAAATTTATTTCTTATTGGTTTCTTCCATGCAGGTTGAATCTAACAACCTTTTCCAAAGTGAGTCTTGATCTCCTAGTCAAATTATCAATGCAATTCATAGACTAGGAAATATGTATTCCATGGGAATAAATGATTCCACCCCATAAACCAAATGAAAAGGAGTGAATCACATTGCATGTTTATAGTTGGTTTTGTATTCCCATAAGATCATAGGTATATGATCTTCCCAACCATACCTCTACACATTATATAGTTTTATAATCATATTTTCCATAACTTTATTTGATGCTTCTACCTATACATTGACTTGAGGATGATAAGCAATGTTTTTATGGTGTGATATCATGAAATCTTCAATTAGAGTTTTTATGGTGTTATTCAAGAAGTCTGTTACTATATCATTGAATAGCTTTACAAGACACCAAAATATTCTTATGATGTTTTCATACAAAAATTTAGATGCATACTTGGAACTAAATCTTTGTGTTGCAGCAGCTTCTACCCATTTTGTAAAATAATTCATCTCAATAATTATATATCTATCATGATTTTGCATGCTAGGTGGATTAATGGGATCTAGAAAATGAATTCCCCATTTTTAAAATGGTTACACAACTAGCATTTGATTTAAAGGTATTTCATCATATGGGTTTGGTTTTCCCATTTTTTGACAAATGTCATGGTGTATTATGAATCTATGCACAACCAAAAATAGAATAGTCTACACCAAACCACTTTTTAGTACTTTTCTCATAGTATATCATCCTATGACTCCTTGGTGTGCTTATTCTAGTAGTTGTGTCTTCTCATGATCTAAGGCTACTCTTCACATCACATCATCTTTACCCATCTTGAGGAGAATTCCATTGATAATAATGAATGACAGAGTTCATATGACCAATTGTTTTTTATCTTTCTCAACATAGTGTGAAATAAAAATGACTATTTATATAAAAAAATTATATCTTCCATAATTTTTGGTATTTTAGATACACAAAATATGTGAGAATCTGGTGATTCATCCTATAATTCTTCTATATATTCACCATTATGTATGTGAATAAGATGATTTGGCCTCACATTTTATCTATCTAGATTCACATTGATATTAAACCAAAATTATTGAAATAAAATCAACTACTTGGATATTTATCCTCCTAGCATTGACTTGTTCACCAAGTATCACATATCACATGGCTCGGTGTTTATGAAAAACTCAAATGGTGTAGCTAATATATACATCCTAAATTTTTGTAGTGGGGACATTAATCTGGAACTTCCCATTTAGTGGTGGTATAATTATTCTCAACCATTGAACATTTACAACCTGAAAAGTGGATAGGATGATTTATTCCTTTATCTCCTGGTTTAGCTACCACTACACCCATTGTGTTACCAAATGCATCCACATGAACATGAAATAACTTATTCCAATCAATAAAGACCAAGATTTGGTATTTAATAATCTATGTTTTAAATCAATAAAGGATGACTAAAATTCCAAGGTCCATTCAAACCTTGTGTCCTTTCACAATAATATCTCCAATGGTGTTAATATAGTTTCACATCCTTGAATAAAGTTACAATAATACATATTATATCCTAGGAATGATCACACTTTTGAAGAATCTACATGAGATGGTAGTCTCATAATGAATACAATATTAGATTGTTTTACTAGAAGACCATTGTTGTAGACTACATTAGCCTTGTGAACACTAAAAGGTGTAAAGAATAATAATTTATTCAAATTCAACATAATGTGCAGATCTCTACATCTTTCCAACATAAGTCACAACTTTGAAATTTGATATTTGAATGAGGAAAACACAACCCAATCATCTAGGTAAACTTCTAGAAATTTATGTATGAAGTCCTTAAAAGCAGTGATTACATCTCTAGAGAATACAACATAAGCATTTATAAGACCAAAAGGAATTACCTGTATGAAAATGGGCCCCATTCTATTGAAAAAGTGGTATTTTTATAATATTTTGTTAAAATTTGAATATGATTATACCCACTAAATCCATTTTTGAATGATTATACTTCATGTGATATGACTGACTTGATAAATTCATATGTAAAAGGAATTAAGAATGGGTTGTTTTTGTATTCATTGGTTAGGGTAATCATTGTAAACTCTAATTTCTCCTAAATTATTGGGTTGAACCACCATGGGACTTACCCAATATACTTTTTATACTAGATATATTATCCTTAATTCTACCTCGAGTTATCTTTGCTTTGAATTTTAGCTCAATATTGAGATTTATTCTGTATGGTTGCTCCTTTATAGGATTTGCACACTCTTTGAGTTTAATGTACATCTCCCCCAATGAAGGGTCTACACCCTTGACTTTTGAAAAAAAAATTAGGGAATGCATCTTGATAATCTCATAATAATTGTAACACCTTAATAATTTGGTTTTGTTTCCATTAATATCCTATAGTCACAAGTTTTGGTATTGAGTATGTACCAATATTTTCAATTACCTTATTTACTGATCTTTGATATATTTTGTTGGTCCCTATTGAAATGTAATCTCACAGTTTCTTCTCATCTTTCTATTCCTAAATTTTTATATTTCATGGTTGAGTATATTTTTTTTCCTCTATGATGTTGGATTTAATCTCCTCTACCTCTCACTCAAGTTCAAATAATCATTTCAAATCTAAATCCTCTTCACTATCACTAGATTTTTCTTGCTCTACACTGTCTAAAATTTGGTTACAATATTTAAAGAAAATTTGTTATTTTTTCTTGTTATCCCTATAATTTTTGATGGATATATTCAAGTCCATAGTTGCTTCTTCATACAAAATTTGGTCATGTGCAGTAAGTATGTCTTATCCAAATCTATGATAGAGAATTTTTTTAAACTTTTACAATGCTTTGTACACCATTGGGTTTTCATCCTCAAATAAAAATGTATGTATAAATTTTTTCTTCACCTATGGATAATTCTTGGTCTCAAGCCTTTGCCCTTGATGTATGTACCATGTTTATGGTAAAGGTGTTAAATTATACTATAAAATATGTGCTTAATACCTTGGTTTTACACCTTCCAATGACCATATTTCTACACACCAATGAATGCATAACGTAGGACATTTTCCTTCTTATAAAAATGGACATTGATCAAATATCATGAATGATACCTATAACTTGGCTTGCATTATTTCACAAGTATCTTCCAAATGCAATTGATTTGATCTTTACATTACCCACCATTTTGAAGTAATGCCTTTTAGTGCACAGTTTAGGGAACTGACTCAAAGATTTATATTAAGAACATGATGCTCCATCCTAGATATAGATTGATCTAAATCCTCAGTTGTAAAGTAATGAAGAAATTGTATCTTGGTGTGTATACCATTCTCATCAGTCTTACCTTGGGGTCTCCTTGTCCCTAGTTCAACATATGTGTGTCTGAGTCCCCACTTATAAAAGGCACAATTTCCCATGTTAAGTTATCCTCATGAGTGGGTTCTATATAGTCTATATCTATTGGAATCACTTGGTATAATAGATCCACTTATAACCTTGTTGGAGATCACATAGATGGATGTTTGTATTCTTCTATGTGGAACTATAGAACTTGCTCTATTATTTTGACACATGATATAAAAACTATTATGTATGTTACAAATATGGAACTGGTTGAGCATGTTGTGTGAAATCATTGAACTCTCTACTTCATAAATCTTGTGAACTTAGTTTTGTTCCAACTTTAAACTTTTTTTATCCTTTATATTCATATGGAAATGTAGGATCTTTTGGAATGATGTAAGCCTTGATTTCAACCTTTTTCAAAGGTATGGTAATGATCTTGTCCCACTGATGCACCTCTAATTGATTATCTACTATATTGATGGTCATCTGACCATCATATGCCCACTTTTCCTAATTAATAGCGGGTAATGCATTTCATTTGTTTTCATATTAATGACTTTAAAGTACCCACACAAAATTAGATCAACTACTATGATCCCACATCATCCAAGATCCAAATGGGTTCTACCCATCCATAGTCTATGAGACTCAGTGTGATAGGGCCATAGCTGAGGGTTGTTCAACTAATGGCCTTCCAAATAGATATATGAATCATATTTATAGTAATCCCAATGTAAAAAAAATGTTTAGTCCTTCATACCTTGAAACATATATGTCCATTATATATTTTGCATCCCAAGGTTTCTTGGTTTTTACATACCATATTACCTTTTTAATTATATGCAGTCCCATTCTTGCATAATAATTTAACAGACTATGCAACAAGTTAGTGATATTTTGTGATATGTCCTCATTGTGTAGAGTCCTTACCAGTTTTAAATATTCATCAAAGCTATAAATAATTCATCTTTCCTAATGATGCAAATAATCTGACCATACATTTGTGTATCCACAACTATAATGTCTCCTTCAAAAGAATTCTAATTTTATATGCTCTGTAGTAACTATGTTACTTTAGACATTATGTTTTTTTATCTAATAGGATTTAGATATTTGTATTTTTAAACTTTTTGAATCATAGAATCTTGTGGCATATTCAAGAGTGGCATTCCTTGATATTTGTATTGATTATGAGTGAAAAATTACATAAATTCAAGGTATTTTAGGTGTAAATTCCTTATATTAACATTACACATTGGTTTTTCATTTATTTGATTTTAAATAATAGGATAACTTATATATTATGTTTCCCTAATATTATGTAATAAATAAAATATGTATGTCTCTACAAAATGTATGGACATTTTTTTGTGATATTATTTTACTCACTACACATGTAAAAAACAATAGGTTGTCTAACTTGTCTATCATTTTGTCTCTAATTTTGGTTATTTCCTAGATATCATATTTGATATTAAGGGGAACCACATCCTTGTTTTGTTTTGGCCATAATATCACTAAGGGGATGATTGAACCCATCCTGATTATTGTGGTGGAGAGGTAGAATTCCAAATTTTCTAGTACTATGGGGACTAAGATGTCCATCCTATCTAGTACTATGGAGATTATGTGTCTAGCCTCTGAGACCCTGAGGTTAATAATGTGGTGATTGGGGAATCCATACAAAAGTATATTACATTTATTTTTTCATTTTTAGACATGGATTGGTACTTCTAGTTTTGCAGTTGGAACCTGTTGTGAAGCTAGTGCGAAGACATTCCTAGTGATGTCTTCCTTTAACTCTTGAATGACCTGATGTTTCTTCTCATCATGATTATGTGATTAAAAAAATTAAAATACATTTTTTATGAATATATAATGTAGAGAAATATTAATTAAATAAATACATAAATAAAATATAGAAAACACAACACAAGAGAGACACATATTTAATGTGGTTCACCCAAAATGGGCTACATCCACATAGACAACCAGTTATTCTCTTATTTAGTCTAAAAAATAAAGGGATAAACCTAAAATACATCCAATGCAATTTAATCTTAACTCACACATAATATGCTGATATTATTACAATTATCTCATATCAGTGGAGGGTTACATATTAGGTCAAAAATACACCAACATAATTTCTACCATTAGATCTACAACTTAATAGTGAATGATCTAGATTAACTATGAAATTAAAATATTTTACAACAAAAAAATTTTCTTTTGGCTATCTACCCTCGAACACCACTAGGGGGCTCCAAATATAGTCATCACCCCCCTAGATCCCCATGGTGACTTTATTAGGGGGTATTACCCACCTAAACCCCCTGTTGGGAACTAGACATTATAATAATATCAAGATCCACAATCCAACAATCTCCCACTTAGAGACTGATTGTTGCAACTCCACTGCTAAAACTTCTTCCTTGGACTTTTATTTGAACATTGACCCTAACATGTTTCTCATCTTCCATGTTATCCTTGAAGACCTATCAAAGCTATAACTCTTCAAATTCCCCTTTGTAACTACCTTTGTTAACATATCTACCAAATTCTAACTTGTATGGATCTTTTCCAACTTCAGTTGACCATCCTCCAAAATTAAATGAATGAAGCGATACCTAAGTTGTATATGTTTAGTTCTTGAATGGAATGTTGAGTTATTTGATAAATTAATTACACTCTAACTCTATACAACCTACAATCTTCCTAATTTTGCCTCAACTATTTCATGAATCATTGCATCCATATCATCTCCTTAATTGCTTTTGTAGCTACAAAATATTCTACCACTATAGTTGACAAATTAACTATCTTATATAATATTGAAATCCAACTAATTATTATGTCACCAATAGTGAATACATAACCAATGGTGCTCCTCTTGCCATCTAAATCTCTATCCATGTTTGCATCAACATATCCTTATAAGGTAACACCTGATCTTTCATATCACAATAGTCTATCAGTAGTCCCTCTCAAATACCTGAGATTCCACTTGACTACATACCAATTCTCTTTTCATGGATTATTCATAAACTTGTTGACAACTCTCACTACATGAGTAATGTCTAGTCTCATGCAGACCATATCATACATTAAAATTCCAACTACTGAAACATAAGGCACTTTGGATATGTAATCTATTTCTTCCTACATTTTAGGACACTATTCCTTTCTTAATTTTAAGTTCCCTCCCAAAGGTGTACTCACTAGTTTTACAACTTGCATATTGAACCTGATTAGCACCTTCTTGATGTACTCTTCTTGAAACAATGTCAATTTTCTATTTTTTCCATCTCTTGTTATTCTTATACCAAGGATTTGCTTTGCATCACACAAATCCTTCATAGAAAATGAATTTTCTAGTTTTATTTTGATCTTATTTATATCATGCATGTTAGACCCTACAAAAATCATGTCATTTACATATAATAACAAGATCATATAGCTACCATTATCTAATCTCTTAAAATAAACCTAGTGGTCAGAATGACATCTACTATAACCTTATTCTATCATAAACATGTCAAATTTCAAATACAACTACCTTTGAGCTTGATTTATGCCATACAAACTCTTATTCAACTTACACACCATTTTATTCTTACCTTTGACTTAATATCCCTGTGGCTGATCCATATATATTTCTTCCTCTAATTCACCATGAAGGAATGTAGTCTTCACATCTAATTATTCAAGGTACAAATCTTCAACTGCTACCAAACTTAAAATAGTTCCTATGGAATTCATTTTAATGACTGGAGAAAATATTTCATCAAAATATATACCTTTCTTTTGTGCAAAACCCTTTACAACAAATCTAGACTTGTACCTCTTTTTGTCTCCATATTCTTCCTTCAACCTATAAACCCATTTATTATACAATGTTATTTTATTTGCAGGTAACTGAACCAAATCCCAAGTTTGGTTATGAACCAAGGAGTCCATCTCCTATTTCACGTCTTTTTCCCACTTCTTTCTAGTTTCTACCTACATTGCTTCTTCATAACTTTCTTACCCACCACCATCAGTGAGTAGTAAATAACAAAGTGAAGGAGAGTATTGTTCAGGGAGTCTACTTACTTTGGAAAATTTTCTAACTACACTTTCAAGAGTTTGAGGTACTTGTTGTTATTGTTGTTGTTGCACATTCTAATTTTTTGGCACTTTTGGAATTTCATTTCCAGTAATTTCATCAAATACTACTTATTCTATATTTAGATTTTCTTGTTTCTTTCCCTACAATTAATCTTTGTATATGATATTCTTATTAAATATCACATCTCTAATCCTAATAATTTTGTGATTTTTAAAATCCCATAACTGGTAACCAAAATCATTAAAACTCTATATCTAATAAAAGTATATTTCTTGGATTTTGCATCAAGCTTGGTTCTATTTTCTTTATCAATATGGGAAAATGCTTCACAACCAAAAGTATTTAAAAAAGAATAGTCTAAATTTTTACCTGTCCATGCTTCCTCTAGAATGCCACCATCCAAAGGACTTGAAGGCCCTCTATTTATTAAAGTAAACAATAGTATCCACAATATCTACCCAAAACATTAAGGGCAACCCTACATGTAATCTCATGCTCCTTGAACGCTCCATGTTTGTCGTATTTGTCCTTTATAACACACCATTTTATTATGGTGTTTTGGAACCATATTCTCTCTATGAATCCCATGGTTTGATCATTAATTATCAAACTCTTTGTTGTAGTATTCACCTCTATTGTCTAATCTGACACACTTCAATTTATTTCCTATCTCACTCTCAACCAAAGCTTTCCATTTTTTTAAAGTATAAGAAACATTAGATTTTTTTCATATGAAATAAACCTAAGTTTTTCTAGTTGCTTCATCAATAAAATTAATATAATAGGAAGAACCATCAAGGGATGATACTTGATCTAATATCCATACATCTAGATGCACAAGCTCTAAATTTTCATCCTTCTTTATCTTCCCAACTCTGAGAAATATGATTCTCTTCTATTTTCCATACACATAGTGTTCACAAAAATCTAAATCCACTTTCTTCAAATTTGGCAACAAATTATTTGAGTGGAGAACTTGCATCCCCTTCTTACTCATGTGCCCAAGTCTATGGTACCATAATATTGTATCCACTTATGTATAAGATAAATCAATAGAAGAGTCAACATTACCATTAGATAAATATAATTTACTTACCTTCTCTCCTTTTTCTATTATTGGTGATCCTTTAGTGACCTTCCACAATTTTTTTGTAAATGTAACTATGCAACCCTCATTCCTAATTGACCTACTAAAATTAGATTTATTCTCAACTCAGTAACATGCCTCACCTCTTTCATCAACCATTTGATTCTATTTTGTATTTTTATTTGTATTTTACCCTTTCCAACAATTTTACAAGGTTCACCATCACCCAAATAAACCTGTCCAAAATCACCTTAAACATAGTCTTGAAAATATTTCTTATAGGGTGTAGGCATGAAATGAAGCCCTTAAATCTAACACCCAATAATAATTAATATTATCTAATGAAAATATTAAATCACTTTGCAACACATCACCTGCTACATTTACTTCCTAATTTTTATCATGTTATCTATCTCCTTGTTTTCCTTTTTAAAACCAATAATATTTCTCCAGGTGTCCTTTCTTCCCACAAATCTAGCACACCAAAATTCCTCAAGATTTGGATCTACCCTTCTTAGACTTCCCATGATTCCCTAGGCCTTTTCCTCTATCCTTTTATCTTACCCTATTATCCATAGTCAAATAATTTCCTGATGTCTCACTTGTGCTTTTCTATCACATTTCTTCACTAAGGATAACACCAATAACATCATCAAACTTTAAAGTGTTTGAACTAGAGATAAAATTACTCATAGCCATGACCAAGCCATTTCATCTTTTTGGAAATGAGCACAGAATCAAAAGAGCCCTAACCTCATCATCAAATTTTAATCCTATAGAGCTTAAATGATTTGTGACCAGGTTAAATTCATTTGAATGATCAACATCATACCCACCTTCTGACATCTCCATATAAAATAATTGCTTCATAAGAAATACATTGTTGGAGGTTGAGGGTTTTTAATACACTCTATCTAATGCCTTTATCACATTTATTTGTCTTTTATTTTGAAATATTGAAGGCCACCAACACTCTTAGGCATAGGCATATTATTCCTAGTGCCTTTGTGTCAATAACCTCCCATTCTTCATCCTTTATAGTTGTCAGCTTCTTTTCTATTCTACCCAATGGTAGGAAAAGATCTTTTTGATATAGATTTTCCTCCATTTACATCTTTCATAGCTGATAGTTTTGGCCATTGAACTTCTCAACCTTAAAATTGCCTTCTTCTACCATTGCTCCCATTCAAACTAGGAACCCTCATTTCCTACGAGTTTATCTTCCAAATAAACCTTTAGATCTGATGCTAGTTTTTAGGAATATAGAACATAGATTAATATTAATGAAATAAATATAGAAAACACAACACAAGAGAGACATAGATTTAACGTGGTTCACCTAAAATGGGCTACATCAACATATAAACAACCAATTCTCTTATCCAATCTAATAAATAAAGGGATAAACCTACAATACATCCACTGTAATATCCTCTTCACTCACACATAATATATTGCTATGATTAAAATTCCCTCATATAGAGGAGGGTTACATAGGAAAAAATGTACCAACATAATTTCTATCATTTGAAATACAACCAAATAGTGAATGGTCCAGATTAACTATGAAATTAAAATATTTTATAATGTATTTTACACAAAAAATTTCTTTAGGTTCGCTACCCCTGAACCCCCATAAGGGTGGCTCTATGTATAGTTGTCACCCCCATGGTGACCTTAGTGGGGGGGGGGGGGATTATGCCCCCCCACACACACCCCATATCAAGAACTGGGTATTATAATAAGATTAGGCTTCACCATCTAAAAATATTGTGTAACTATTGTATTTTAATATATGACACTTGGTAGTGGGATGTCTAACTATGTAATAAATATCACAAAATTCCATCATACTACTTTTTGGAAAATTAATCCTATTGTGTTCTTATTTTATACACTCTATAAACTATATAATTAGTTTAGGCCTATTAATTTCATGTGATTCATCCATATTACACAAGAAAACATATATCTTAGCATTTTTATTTGTATTAGTCTAAGGCCTTTCTCCATAGTCTTATATCTACTCAATCCGTATCAGAATTGATCACACATCAACCTTATAAGAGAATTGAGTTGTGTAATGGCAAACCAAATTCTAGGTCATAGACCTTCCATGAACCAATCAAATTTATTTGTGTCTTAGAACTAAAAATTCATGTGATTTATGACTTATGAGAATCTATGTTCATAATCCCAGACTGATTCTTTTATTTTCTAGAAAATCTCATTCAAGTTTTGAATAGTCTACCATGCATATTTTTGCATTTTGAACTCCCCAATCAAATTGTTTTTGACATCATGTAAATATAATGATGTTTAATTTATTTTATACATGAATTATAGATATTTTCCTACCAAGGCTCCTCTGAGCTCACACTTTTTCAAATCATTAATGGTGACAACTTTAACCTACCATTTCATCTCATAGGTCAACATATACTTTTTAGGTTTAGTAGACCCATCATATGGTATTAGGGTTATGAAATATACCACATTGAGATCCATGTTTCCCAAATTCACTTCTAAAATAACAAGTTGCTTTGGACTTAACTTAATAAGTGTCTTAAAATTCACTGTAGCTATCTTTGGCATACTAGTAATTTTATTTTCAAGATACTTTTGCATTTATGTACTTATCTTTCTAAATTTATCTATGAAATTATCAAACCACTTATTATTATTATTATTATTATTATTATTATTATTATTATTATTATTATTATTATTATTATTATTATTATTATTATTAACAAATTAGGCACATGGAATGTGTCCCCTTAGACTAAATGATCCTTGTCTAAGGTATCTTACTCACTTGAAATTGAACCTAACCTAAATTTGTGAATAGACATAAATTATTAAAGATTTTTTCCTTCCCCTTCTCCAAATATGATGTAGGGGTATCCTGAGGATCCCAAAATGATCCATTTTTGTCTTATATAGTTTGATAGTTATCTCATAGGTTATAGGGATCATGGTTAGTCCATTTGAGGAGTCAAGATGATCAAAGATTGAAATTGGTAGGTTGTGGTATACATTTAAAAAGGTGTATTGAGTGATAATTATTGTTTTGAAACTTCTATATAACAAGTAAATCCCAAAAATATAGGCATTTCTAATTCTAACCTTGTTTCCTGTGAAGAACATTGGCTTGGAGGATTGTGTATTGACTTTTTGAAAAGGAATGATCATAATATCAAGATATGAATGCTATAAAATGATTTTTTGAATGTGTGTGAGTTAATTTAAAGTGATTATAACCTTTTATATGGTCAATAACATAGTATGAATTTTCAAATACTGATACAGACCTATAGACTGTCATCTTCTTGACACAATCAAGTGTATTTTGAGGTAGAAAGGTGTAATAGTGGATTGGAATGAAATATATTATGGTTGATAAATTTTATCAAGGTAAAATTATACCTAATAAACCTATTTTGAGGCTTTGAAATGTATACATACATAAATAGTGGATATTTATGTGCTCTCGGGTTAGACAGTGTTCATAAAAACCCTAAACTAGGGTTTGAGTAATATCTCACATTTTAAAGATCAAAACCTCACAAAAATTTGTATACTAAGTAATTTTAATATGATTTAACTTATTTTCATAGTTACAAGGAGTGTATGGACCTATAGGTATAGAATCTAAAAGTTGGAGTGCATTAGGCCTAAGAAGAGACCTAATTGAGTAGGTCTAAAGAAAGAAAGGGCACTTGGTAGAAGAGTTAGATCTAAAAAATTGATATGCATGTATGTTTTATTATGTTAAAAAATAAATAAGTTTTATATTTCCATAAATAATTTTACTTTGTCAGTACTAAAGGATTTTGAGCCATATAGGGTTATAAGGAGAGTGTAGAGTGTATGGTAAATTGAGTAAGGAAAGCGATGAGGCCTAGAAAGTGTTGACATCATTTCTAAATGGTAAGATAGGGTAATGCAACCCCTATAAATAAATTTCATAAGAATTTTAAAGTATAATAAAGTTAGGTAAAAAAATCTTGATATCATTTCTTGATGAGTAAACCTAAGACCATCACCAAAGGAAGGGATCAAGAAATAAGGATTGGTGTGATGACTTAGTGTATGCTCTGCATAATTTTGGTATCAAAGTGAGTGAAATATTTTGAGAGGATTTGAAAAGATATGAAGTCATGTTTTTAAGTGTATTTTAGGATAAGAAATCAAGGATAATGTTCTATGGAGAGAGTTCTCAGGGATGATGATTTGGTCAAGCAAATGGTGGACCAAGTGACATAATTGATTTCTCCATTGGTCATGAGGATGATGGATATTGAATATGTTATCAAAGAGAGAGAACAAAGAATATAAATATAAATAGAAGGGAATGGTAGTTAGCAAGGTCAAACAGTACCTTTGTAGATAAGAATGAATGAGAGAGAATAGAGAGGTGGTTCAAGAGAGACCACAAGTGCATGCAATATTAGGTCAAGAAGGCATGGGAGTGAAGCACCATGCAAGGAAAGTTATATAATTGTAAAATTTTAGGTTGAGAAGTTAATAAATTCTAATGAGACATATACCAAGACAAAGATTTCAAGGGAAATGTTAGCATTACTAAAGAGAAGGACATAGGGCAGCAGAGTGTCCCATGAATGTTGGTAGTAGTATGAAATAGTAAAAAGTAAGAGAAAAGCATGAGGAGAGAAGATATAAAAGGAATGAGTCATTACTCATGAGGATACATTCTTTTATATCAAAGAAATCAAGTAAAATAATTATCCCAAAGGAGAAGCCTATTCAAAATTAGGTGTAAAACAAGAGGTAAACTTTATAATTTAGTAATTGATGGAGGTAGTAGTAACAATATTGTTTATTTGGAGATGGTGTAGAAATTGGGCTTTAAGAGGATTCAAAATCCACAACCATACAAGGTTGTATGGGTTAAAAAGGGACATCAAATCCTTATAAGTGAGAAAATTTGGTTTGAATTAATGATAGGAAGATATAGAGATGAAGTCTTGTGTGACATTATGCCCATAAATGCTTGTCACTTATTGTTAGGGATAACATGGAAGTTTGATAGATATACCATACATGATGGTCAATTAAACATGTATACTATAAAATAACATGGAGAGGTATATATTCTACTCCCATTGAAAGGTGAAGAAGATAGGAGAGACGAGAGGATAATGATGATGTGGTGTTGGAGAAAAACCATGGAGATTTTAGGTTTAAACAAAACATCAAAGAAAATAAGGTAAGTTGTCTTGAGTTGGTTGATATGAGGAGTTGTGAGTTCAAAAATATGGAAATGAGAGAGAAATCACAAGAATGTAAGGTGGCAGTAAGTAGTCATAAAATAAAAGAAGATATATCACCCAACAGAGTGCTCAAAGAAGAGGATAGTCAAAACAAGAAGGGAAACAAAGCTTATGTGAAAGAAGACATCAAAATAGTGGAATAAATTACAGCTAAGATTTATGAACAATTTTTTAGGATGAAAACCAAGTGAAGAGGATGGAGATTAAAATATACAAGGAGACAACCCAAGAGAGAGCCATGAAGGCTTCAAGTTCTGTCTCTAACATGATGATTTGTGATGAGAATGTAGATAAGGGGTAGGCAGTCAAAATATGAATGGTAGATGAAAAAAAATGTTTGAAAATGAGTCTTGAAAAAGAAGAGGATGTGAATGAGATAGCCAATATGTAGCAGGCCCATGAAAAAGGTACCCATGAAGGAATGGCTAATCAAAGAGATGAGATAATGAAAGAAAACATGTAGCCATTACATATGTAAGAGAGAGAAAGTAATCAAAATGGTGATAAACAAAAACAAAGTAATAACTTACCTAAGTATGAAGCATGAAAAGATAAAGCACATGTTTTGTAAGAAGTGGAATGGGTAGCACAATAAGTATGGATAAGAGAAGATTGTATACTTGCAACAGTGATTGAAGATGGATTTAAGAAGAAGGAGAATTAGTTTAAAGAGGAGAAAGAGTGAATACATATGCAATGTAAGAATAATATAGTATCATCTATGTTTTACTTAACATAATTATCTCATGTGCAGATCTGAAGATGAACCAAAGAAGGCCTAAATATGGGGCCCAAAAACATGTCCACCTCTATCATAGGCAAGTGGAAGCAGATACTTTCTATATGGAGGTTCATTGCATTCAAGTAGTAGCATATACCAAGTGGATCACTCAAGAATCTATGGAAAATATTTTTTTATCTTGGTAGTATGATGCATGGGCATCCCATGAGGACCCCAAAATGATCCATTTTTGTCTTAGATAGTCTGATAGTTGTTTTATAGGTTATAGGGGTCATGATTAGTTCATTTGAGGAGTTAAGATGGTCAAAGATTGAAATTGGTAGGTTGTGGTATACATTTATAAAGGTGGATTGAGTTAGAATTATTGTTTTGAGACTTCTATATAACAAATAAACCCCAAAAATATAGGCATTTCTAATTTTGACCTTGTTTCTTGTGAAGAACATTGGCTTATAGGACTGTGTATTAACATTTTGAAAAGGAATGATCATAGGACCAAGCTATGAATGTTATATAATGATTTGGTGAATGTGTGTGAGTTCATTGAAAGTTACTAGAACCTTTTATATGGCCAAGAATATAGTATGAATTTTCAAATATTGGTATAGCCCTGTAGACTATCATCTTCTTGACACAGTCAAGCGTATTTTGAGGTAGAAAGGTGTAATAATGGATTGGAAAGAACTATTTGATGGTTGGTAAATGTGCTCAAGGTCAAATCAGACCTGTCAAACCTATTTTGAGGCTTTGAAATGTAGACATACATAAATAGTGGATATTTATGTGCTATCGGGTTAGATAGTGTTCATAGAAACCCTAAACTAGGGTTTCAGCAATATCTCACATTTTGACTATCAAAACCTCCAAAAAATTTGTATATTAGGTAATTTTAATATGATTTAATTTATTTTAATAGTTTTAGGGAGTGTGTATACCTATAGGTACATAATATAGAATTTGGAGTGCATTATGCCTAAGAGGAGACCTAATTAAGTAGGTCTAAAGAAGGAAAGTGCACTTGGGAGAAGAGTTAGATCTCCAAAATTTATATATAGGTATTTTTTATCAGGGGAAATAATAAATAAGTTTTATATTTCCATAAATAATTGTACTTTGTTAGTAATAAATGATTTTGATCCATATAGGGTTATAAGGAGAGTGTAGAGTGTAAGGTAAATTGAGTAAGGAAGGAGCCAAGGACTAGAAAGTGTTGATAGAGTTTATAAATGGTAAGAGAGGGTAATGAAACCTAGATAAATAAATTTCATAATAATTTAAAAGTATAATAAAGTCAGGTAAAAAAATCTTGATATCATTTCTTGATGAGTGAACCTAAGACCATCACCAAAGGAAGGGATTAAGAAATAAATATTGATGTGATAACTTGGTGTATACTCTGCATGAAAATAGTAAATTACCTTGTAATTACTTCCTAAAAATACCATCTAAATTATCTTATTTATTCTTTGTAACCTTTCCATGATCTCTTCATTTTCTTACTTCTACTCTTTCTAGGTTGTTTTCCAAATCCTAGATGTTCTCTTCGATCTCTTTGGTGACTTTAATTCCTTTGGGTACTCCATGTTTCTCATATTCATAGTCTCCAATTTATCTTGGATGTCTCACTCATGTAGTTTTCATAGTATCTATATTACTCCTATTTTTAGTTACTTGGGAATCATTCTATTTATTCCATATCTTTTACTTTTGTAACTTTTTAAAGTCCTAGAATTCCATGTTCACTCTAATTTGTTGTGCCTTCCATCTTCTGGGTTCATTTTTAGGTTTATTATCTCAATTATTCATCATTCACCTATTTTTAGTCATCAGCCCCATGGCACTCTAGAAGACTACTCCATATTGGTTGGGATTGGCACCATGATCTTCTCCACAACCAACATTTTTTTAGAACTATAGGTAGTCATTTTAGAATTTTACCTCTGACATCTCTTACAAGTAAATCATGTGCAACCTCAAACACAATGTATCATTACATGGAAAAATTAGTGACATAAGTTTCAATTATAGTTTTCATCTAATGATCTATTGTATGCATCTAATTGGTTTCAAAGTTTCACAATTTCTATAAATTTTATTTATTCCAACCAAAGTGATATGTTTCTCTAGGACCAAAACAATAATATTCAATTATTGATAATTAAGTGGTTAATAGTTTGGGTAACTCAAACAAAAAAATGTCATATATTTTCCATGAATGTGCTCAGTTAGGATTTCTTTCATATTACTTCTAATTCATTTCAATTATTTTTTATGAACTTTTGTATTCCTTCATCTAATCATCATTCCAAGTCTCTTTAACCACATAAATATTTCAACATGTTTCAATTTCCACACTCATTACATCATTGTTAGTAGAGGTTCCTGAAAAAATCCATCAAAACATGTTAAGGTTTGTATTGTACAAGTTTATTTACAAAATCAAAATACTTAGATGGGGATATGGAAAATTATTTCATTTATATTTATTTGATGTTAAATTACATATAATTTATTATCCCAGATCATACATATTCATTATATTAAACATGTATATTTGAATAGAATAGTGAAATAAATGTTGCATAGAACAACACAAAAAATGTTTTGTGGAACCGTCGGTTGATGTCTATATTATTATTTATCAAATTCAAAACTATTCTTTATTTACAATACAAGTATTTATGGAGCTTTGATGAAGCTTGGTTGCTTCACATTCTTGAGCTTTCACTTCATCCCAAAGGAGTATTTTCATCTTTTTGCAGTTGTTTAATATGTAAACACATGTTGAATTACATATAAATTATTATACATCACATAAAATAATATACATCACACAAGTCACTTAAATAAAAATTGACAATTTTACACTGTATAATTGACTAAAAATAAAAAACTACATGGAACCTTGATTCCATAGAGGGGATATGTAGGCTACCCAATTTGTGGTGGTCTAGGTCATAGACTATGTTAGGATTGATTCATCTTCTTCCCTTATGTCAGTTTAAAATGATTTGGTGAAACCTCTTCTTTTGTAGATGGAGGGATGTTTATAGTTTTGCTAACTTTATGGTTAAAATAATTATTCTCTAGTCCCCAGATAAGATTAATGTTACACCTTTATTTATTTGAAGCACCCTTGGTAGTGTTACTTAATTTCCACCTTTGCCTAAAGTCTCTTGAGGAAATCAATACTAATAAAATAAACCAATCAAAATAATGTTGTGTATCACATTAATTTTAGTGAAGGTTATTATCGATCTATTATTATTATAAAAAATAAATAGATAGATAAAATTAAAAATTAAAAAATCCTTATTTTTATTGGATTTTAGATAAGTTTTTATGCTTAAATTTTGGGAATAAAAAAAAATTTGTAACTAAAACTAAGACAATAATTATAAAATTGTAACAAAATTAAAAAATTTAAATCTAAAACTAAAATAATGTAATAGAGTATAGATCTGCCAAGAGTAACCAATATTTCTCTAGAATTACTAGGTTGGGTGTGTTTGATATGTAGGTTCTGAGATATACAACTCCCATACATAAATAGTGAATAATCACAAAGGGAACTAACCACAGATGCTTCCATTATACTTGTAACACACTTTCATGTATCTGAGGTACACATATAGTAAATTTATAGGAATAAATGCTTAATAGTGCACCACAAAAATAAACAATTGATGGATTCCTATTTGAAAACATAATATACCTAGGTATTTGTGATATATTGTGAGGTATGTGGAATCTAAAATTTGTATACAACACTATTTGAACCTAGGTAATAGGGATATTCCTCTCACCTCACCAATAATAATGAGTTAGATTGATAATAATGAAAACTTTATATGAGTTTTAACATTATTGAAGCAAAATTTCTAACCTAGGGTATTTCTATGAAAAAAAATATCTTAAATTCTTAGTACCCCACTACATTCATCAATTTTTAATCAACTAAGATCCCTTAAGAGTGAAGTGAGAACATAAGAATAATATTTATAATAGGCCACTAATATCTAGGCTTGGAACTTAATATGAAATAAAAAATAAAACTCTAGATATAAAATAAAATAGAATGGATATACAAAAATAATTTAACTGCAAATTTGATCTTTATACCTAATATGGATACAAAAACAAAAGATCTATATACTCCAAAAAAACTACACTCTAAGAGGTGAATATTTTATAGCTATATATCATATTAAATTGCTTGATATTTTCCAAAATTGTTAGGGCCAGAAGAGAAAAGTATAAAATAAATACACTATGTAAATCTAATGAAAGCTTTAAAAAATATAGTACACATATTTGTTCCAGGTAGCATTACTACCTCTTTAGATTAATATCTTTATCTTAAATTCTCTAGAATAACAATAATAACTCTTTCAAAATGTAACTCATTCAATATCCTTTTATTTTATTAATAGATAATAAAAGAGTTTGGGGTTATGATTTTGGAGAGTAGTTACTTGTAAAACAAGTCAATCATATTATTAGTAAAAGTCATTTAAGTAGATACTTAATTGATAATATTCTCTAATAATAACTTATGCATAAGTGTGCAATAATTAGTTCGTATTCACGAATTAGATTATAAATTAATATTAGAAGTGCATATTAACTATAAAAAGTGTATACATCATTATATACACCATCATCTATATTTGACCAAACAAGTTGTATGTGTCATTATATACACCATTATCATATAGAAATTGTATGCTATAAAACATAATAATTTTACTACTTGAGATCATCGCATTTGATTGTAGATATTTTATTTACTATATGATTTTATTTAAAATATTATTATTTCAATCAATTTACAAACCAAATGGCATATTTCACTAGTTGAAGATTTTATTCCATCACAAAATTCTAACTTCAACATAGTTTCCATGAATGAGAGATATCTCCTTTAGAATTCATTGAGGTCTTTCACCTAGCATGAATTATGCTTTGGTTACACCATGCACAACTAGTTAGAAGTGGTATTTGATAGAAACTAAAAATAAGAATAAGAAATATAATTAACTATGCACTTTGTATCCCAATTATGTGTTATTTAATAGAAACACAAGTTTGGTAGGGTTAATATATTAGATAACACAAACCATAATTATCTATAAACTAACCAATAATTTTTTTACCATATTAATAATAAAATTAGTTCTAACACCCCTTTAGTATATTACTTATGCACATTATTTGTTATAAATAGTCTAATCCTAAACTATTCAATTTTGATGTGAGACAATGACGTTTCATATCCATTTGCAAATTGATCCTAAGTGGAAGCACACTAATTAATTATATATCTCATTATTCTAAACCTTATCTCTAATGAAGAAAAAAATGAACCTCAATGTATTTACATCAGTCCTACATAACATGATTCTTCACCACTTTTAAAACACATATTATTATAATACATTGTTCTTGTTTATTATAGGGTATATACCTATTACTTTATATTTTTGTGTATCCATATTTATTCACATATGATTACATGTATTTTTTTGTACTTTGATTTATTAGACTAAATTTCAACAATCATATACTTTTTGATCACAAAGGGAAATACACTTGAGACTAAGTTAAAAATGACCCAAATGTTGAGTCATGATCATCGATGAAGCCTGCCCAATTTACATCTGACTAATCATCCAAGAAATAACTAATACTCTTCATGTAATATATTTCAAAGTTCAAAGTAATGCATGCATATCTCAACACCCTCTTATCTACTTTCTAGTGTGTTTGTCATGAACATGGGAAAATTGTTCAAAAAATATCCTTTATTTGACTCAATATTTTAAAATAAATTAGGCCTAAAATTAATCGTATATATAGGCATTCGTTTACCTTTTACGATGTATTATATCTAGAAATTAAAAATCCCTTGTCTATGGATGTTACAATTTTATTACAAGTAGTCATCCTAATTATTTTAATCAAATAATTGGAATGTAATTTGCATAAGAAATAAAGACACAAATGTTTGTTTTTCATATCTCCTAGCCAATGAAATACAACAAAAATATGAGATTTGTTATCTAAAATGACTTGTTAAAATACATCTTCACCTTTAAAATGAACTCTTTTCTACTTTTGATGATCAAAATACTGGCAACATAAATGATTAGGATAAAAATATCTTGATATCCCCTTTAAATTTATAATTTGTAATATGAAAGGCTTCAAAAAAGTGTTTGTGTGTATTTTCATCATTTTTGATGTATCACATACAAGTTACTTACTTCGACTCATATGATAATTTTATCAACATAGATATTTTATTTTATTTTTATCAAAATTCAAATCCTTTGAGATGGTACATGTACACTTCCTCGTATAAGTTCATATTCATAAATTCACTCTTTGCATCCATTTGGTGGATGTGTTGTCCAAATTTATTACAAAAAATAACATAATTATGACAATTTTCATCTTTGTTGTTGGTGAAAAAGTCTTGAGATAATCAATTCTTTTTTTCTTTAAATAAATTTTAGAAACTACATTGGATTTATATTATGTTTCTTAATGGGGACTTTAGTGTTATATTTGTTCAAGACAAACATTTTCACCAATGGGTTTATTCCTAAATTATAGATTGACATGCGCCCAAGTCTTATTATTCATGAGAGCATCGTATTATAGTTATATTCCTTCAGTTCATATACTCTAATGAAATGCCTTACTAATAGATGTTGGTTTTAAGGAATGATTGTACACATCAATTCAAAACACACATCTTCTCATTATGCATTTTTTCATTGGTGATTTATCCAAATTTTATCACACCTTCCAAGTCAATAATCATATTCATGTTGATCAATAAAAAGTGGGAATTTCAGCAAATTGTGATTCAACTTGGACACTCCATTATATTTTAGGTTTTTTGATATTTATAGGATTATCCTTTCTCAAATATTAGTCTAAAAATTTGAAATATCTTCCTCTTATTATTCATTAATTTGTTTTTGGACTTTTTTTGAATATTCTTAGGAATAAATACTAATGGGTTCGTATGTAGAAATTTTTCAAATACTACATTTATGCTTAAGTATATCTTGTAGTTTGTAGGATGAATTGACTGATATGATTTAAATTTACTACTATACCCAAGAAAGATGCACTTCACATTATTTTTATCAAGTTTATTTTGCCTCCTTTTCTAAATGTAGACAATGGTTGTGCTCCAAAATATTGTTAGGTGCTTCAAAGTTTTTCCCTTCATGACATGGATATTTAGGTGTAACACCATTCAAAGTTTTTGGGGATTCTTGGTTGAGTATAGACATAAATGTAATTATTAATTCATCCCTATAGTTATTATCCATGTTCATGCCTTTCAACATGCATTTCATCATATCTTGGATGATTATTTTTTTCTTTTTATAACTCCATTTTGTTGTTGAGTTAAGGTGTTAACCAATTTTGAACCCCAAGGTCAAAATGTCAACCCATATAGGCAAAAACTTTATTATCATGTTTTATAAAAAAATTTCATATCCATTACATACATTGATAGTCTCCAATTGGTCTTTATAAGGTCTTATTAGCTTTGTTTAAGTTAAATTTGGAGAAATTAAGGTAATGTTCTTTGTCAATTTTGTAGTGGTCTAGCCATGTCATGGTGTAAGGAGAGTTGGTCAAATGGTCTCATAGGGTCCTTAGTTTCTCATAAAATTCATTTCATACATTAATAACCTTGTATAAACATTTCATGCATGTTTGGAAAGGTTGAGGTTCTTTTACAAACTTTAAGGTAAAGTTTTATGAAGAAAAAGGGTGTTTTTTAACTAATTCCAATGTATTAAAAATATTAAAAAGAGAATAATGCATACAAGAACACTTTACAATGTTATTTTAGGAGTTACATAACTTAAATATATGTTATCAAGTCATAAAGTAGTAATATTATTGAATCTCAATGCTTGAAAGGAGTTTTATGCACTTGTACAGACTTGAAAGATTCATTTTTTAGGTGAATGGATGGAAATAGTGTCTCTTTAGATCCCTCAATCCAAATCCATGATTGGATTGTAGGCACATATCCTAAAAGTTAAAAACATGCTTATTTTCCTCCATCACTCTCTTCATAATCTCATGAGGGTAGTTTTCAAGTGCTTAGTATGGATGGAGGAGAGAAGTTGGGTCCTAAAAAATATGTCAAAGGAGGGAGTCTTAGTGAGCTTCAAATTCATGAAATTGATTTTCAAATTGATGCCCCCATTTTATAAATAATAATTAAGACCCCATGGTTGTCTAAAACTACCTATCAACTCTATAGGCTCAATTTCCAAAACTTTCATACTAATATCAAGAGAATGAACTGAATGAGTGATTAAAGAAGATCCTCAAAAGGATACAAGTCAGTCTCACATATCAAAATATCTATTCTTGTTGAGTTATAGGTAATTTTGGAGTTCTTATGATATTTTCACATATAGATGGTTTGAGATGATGAATTTATGTTATTTTCAAGTCTTTCAAAATATTTATTATCTCTCATTAAACCTTGACAATGAAGCCTTGTGCCTAAAATTCCAATATGAATATACAACCCTATTATACTCTCAAAGAAGAAAAGGTTTAGTTTGTAGTGATGAAGGTAAAAACTAAGAGATTATAAAGACCAATTTAAGGAAAAGTGACAAGGTCAACACAATTTTCACCATAAAAATACTCATTGGCATCATCGGATTAGTCCTAACAAGAGCTCATATAATAGGTCGTTACAATTAAAAGTCCTAAATACAGGCCTAGATAGTCATATATAGGTCTACCTTCAATAACATGGTCTATGGGAAAAATGAGGATATAAATGTTGCATTGTAAGTGATATATGAAGGCGACAACTTCATGAAAATATATTACATAGTATTGGAGGTTTATCCTTAATGGTGGCATGAACTAGATGCATGACAATTGAACTAAAAGGAGACCTATATGTCTACAAACCTATAGGTGTGCATTTTAAATTAAATGTAATGATTTATTGCATTAGATATGAGATTAAAGGGTAAAGAGATTCATGATAATTTTAATACACTTTGAAAATGTATGCAGGACATGAAGGGCCTCGATAAACTTGGATCACTCACCCAAACCTTGTTTCAAGCTAAATTGTCATCTATGAGTTTGAAGGTAATGATTAAAATTTTACAAATTTTAGCTAATGTGGAGGGAATTTGAAGATATCTCAATAATTTTCAATATTCTCCAAATTTCCAAAGTTCATGAAGTAAGAGTTTCCCTTCAAAATGTATTCTAAACACCCAATGTTCATTCACAGCCAATAGTGTTTTAGTATAAACCTATAGTCAGGCATGCCTAGACATTTCAATATTAGTTTTCAAAGTTGAAAGAGATTAGGTAACATATGCATGATAAATGTGTTTTGGTAAATAACTAATATGTTTAGTTTGATTCCCACAGTGCTCTCCTTGAATAGCTAGATGTTGAAACAATAATGACATCTATAGGCTTGTGTGTGTCAATTACAAAGAAAAAAAGCAATGAGAATTGGGATTGAATGTATATAGGGAATGGATTCATGAATATGAGTCACATGGTTAGTTGGAATCATTGGTAAATATAATAAACCTTATTTGAATCCATTCCTAGTATTAACCTTTCTTGAAGACCTACAAGTAAAATGGTCTAAAGTGACTAGAGGCTTGTGTAAATAGTTTTGTGGTGAAAGGAGTTGTTTTTTGAGAGAAATATATGAATTATATTTGTTTTCTAGATGATATAATACTTAATTAATTCCATTAGTGAATTTAGAGAAGCAAATAAAGCTATTACAAAGCTAAAATCGTCCAAACAAGGAGCTCTCATAAGCATAGTCAAGTCTGTTAAGTCAAGCAAAGATGTCTACTTGTTTTGAGCATGGAAAAGTTACTAGAATTAATTAGGTCACATGATAATGGTATTATAATTTTATCATGACTCCAAATGATCTTCACAACCAATTAAATAATGACAAGTTTTGATAGTATTCCTTTCTAGGCCACTAGGGTCACTAGCATTAATTTGTTAAAAAACCCTAAGTGTGGGTTGATTATGGTTATAACAATTTTATAAAGAAAGGATGGTAAGGAAAAAATTGGTAAATATCATCACATGTATTGAAAACCTCAATTAAAATTTTTAGGATCAAATTAGATAGTTTGAGGTGTTTTATTGCTAAATAACACTTCTAGACCTCACCCAATCACAATTTGCTAACCCGAGAAGCACCAAATTCTTCTTGGATATTATTTGAAAAGATTAATGGTGAAAAAATGAGTTTGGAGGATTTTTATTGGTGTATAAACTCCCATATTATGTTATTATTTGAGATAAAAAGGCTTTATTAATAATCCTTTAGAACAACATAGGCCTAAAACCCTTGTTAAACCCTGGTAAGAACCCAATGAGAGAAAGAGGCATTAAAATGGACCCTAATGGATAAATTAAACCTTAAAATGAAAGTTTTGAAACTTTTAGGTCATTTAAGAAGCATTTCAAGATATTGGTTGGTATATGTAGGTATAGTGTTGTAGGAAATTGCTAAAAAAAATAGGGTTGCAGGTGTGTTTGTGAGTATGTAGGGTATAAATTAGATCCAAAATCAAGTCCATAGGTATTTTAAAAATTTAAACATATCCTAAAACCATTCAAACACATTTTAAAGTCGTTAAAAGAGGTACACAAACTTTGAAAGTCATCAAATGAGTCAAGAAGGGAGAAATGCATTATTTTGCATGTCAAGAAGCCTATATGCAAGCTTATAAAAAACTTTAAGAGACCTATCCTTAGTTGATTTAGATGTGATAGGATTTTTAAGACCTTAAAAAAATAATTCCAATATTCATATTATAAAATATTATTTCTAAACACTCCTACTGTCTCTAAAGCCTATACAAACACCTAAACTAGGGGTTTTGACCATTTCATCGTTTACCCAATCGTATAAGGTATCAAGAGATGAAAATTGAAATGAATCATGGTAATTTATTTTGAAATTGAATCAAGCATTTAATATAATTTTTGTATATGTGGGAGTTATTTTTGGACAAAACTTAGTTTTTAGGCAAGGAGGCCTAATGGAGGAGAGAGAATGGTAGAAGAGGTATTCTTCCACTTGGAGTCAAGTCCTAAAACTTAGCATGGATATATAAGTGGATATTTGTTCTTCATAAATATTATAAATATACAAATATCCTTCATAAATAATTATAAACAAGTAGGTTTACATGTTTCTAGGGCTATAAGGAATGAGGCCAAATGAGAATTTTTGCTGTAAAATGGAGTCTTGGAGAGAGTTTGATGACTCCAAATTAATATTTATAGGTATGATATGATATGAATATGTCATCCTATTCATCCATGGATCAATATTTACTTATTGAATATGAATTAAATATTTCACACTTGTTATCAAGGTGAGTCATGATAAGGCTTAGGGGTTTCAAGACACATAGAGAGTTATTTGATGATTGCTACTGAGATGTTAGTTTGAGGAGATCTTAGGAAGATGTAAAGTGTAAAATAGAAGGTAAAGAGATAGTTTAAGAGAGGTTCATGATCAAGTGTGACATTTTTTCATCACAACCTAAGAGGAGGGGCAATTTTCAAGAGTAAGATCAAGGTGTCAAACAAGATGAAGACCCCTACACTACTTGAAAGAGAAGAGCATATTTAAGAGAGCACACATTTCTTATAAGACCCATTGAGATAGTTTCATGCCTTATTTATTGAATTAAAATATTCTTTATACTTAGAAACCTCTCTCTTTTATGCCCTTCTTTCTCTCTTCTCTCACTTTTTCTATATATTCAACCTTGATAGGCTAAGTTTGTATCCTCCACCTAGGTAAGGAAAATACCTACCCATTTTCAAGCATTTGATCAATGAAAAAAAAATCATGTTACCTCCTCCTTTAATTGGTTTCAATGTGTGTGTTTGATTAGTTGATCTTATCAAGTGATTAACTTTGATTACTTGGTATGTTGTCCTTGTTTATCATTCATGTTCAATTTTAAATTCTATTTTTAGGTCTTGTAAAGTGTCTAAGTGAGGTTTAAAGGATGAGTGAGTTGTATTTTCATTAGTTTCATTTCATGACCTCTTAACTAGTCTTCCTAGCCTAATCATTATTCATAACCTTCATGAAAAATGTTGATGTAGAGAGGTAGATTTGAAGTAGTGTCTTTTTCAGGTTAGTCTCATGTTTGAAGTGCATTAAAGCTGTTTGGTAATGGTCAAGTATATTTTGTGAATCACTTTATTAGAATAGGTTTCTCTCTCTTTTCCTATCAAGTTGGTAGATTAGTTTTTGATCCTAAGTGATACATCAAGGGGAGTTAACCCTTTAACCTAAATATTCAATCTAAGTTTAGGTCACCCACAACCTAAGATTGTTTCCATGTTATTCCAAATTGGGAAGGATTGAACTACCTTACAAAGGGTGAAAATTAGTTGATAGTAGTTTTCGCATGCCTAGTGGGACTAAGGTCCAAAGTGGGATTAATAGTATTCATTCCAAACATCATACTTTGGAGACATTCAAAACATTAATGGAAAATATGAGATCAATCAACTAGTTCTAGCAACCCAATCCCTTATTTAAGTAAGTTGTAATTTCCATTCATTGTCTTGATGAAGTTGTTATGGTTGAATTTGAAGTGAATTTTAATTTCATGCAAGTATATGAGGTATATCAATCCTATAACACTCCATATCAGCCTCACTATGATCTATATTAGCCTTGTTATGAGTCATATCAGTCTTATGATTAGTTTACACTTCCCCTACATGAATATAACATTGCATATAATCAACCTTCTCAATTTCAAGATGTCCCTAGCCAATATAACCACTTCTCAAATTAGTCCATTTTAATTTTCAATCAAAATAACTTAGGCTATGGAATTTCTATGGTATGGATTAACACACAAAGGGAATATGGTCAAGGTGTCCCTAGTCATCTCATTCATAATATGAGAAACTCTTTTTAATTAATGAAGGAAGAATTGGAAAATCCTTTAAAGTGAAATGTTGGATGTAAGTGGTATCATTTTAAAAATATAAGATAAATTAAGAGTTCATGAAGGATAGTAAGTTCAATCCAATCAGCCCTATGTATCTTCGTATATACCACCTTAACCTTCTTATGTGCTACCCATTATTCCCCAAGAGAGATTTCCAAGTTATCTTCAAAGTGTTTCAAAACCTCATATACTCCTCAAACTTTCCCTTTTTTGAATTCAATCCAAGAGAGAATTCAAAAGAAAGAGGATATTATTATTGAGCAACCTATTATTGAGAACCAAGATTCTACTTCTCTTCCTCAAGAACCCACCAAGATGTCTTTCAAGACTCCAAGCTGGAATAAAGTGGTGAAATCATGGAGTAATCAAGGTGAGACAAACATATATTGGGGAGTTAAAGTCAAGGAAGAATTTGAACCTATGCAATTCCCTCCCATCCCTCCTCAAGAGACCTCTTGTATTCCATATCAGCCTTCTTATGCTCCTTATTCTCATGAAATTACTAACCACCTTCAATAAAAGCTATTCCAAGAGAGTATAAATAAGCAAATTGAAGAGTTGAAGTTGAAAATAAAGATATTTGAATAAATCCAAAATCATAAGATTGAAGTCAAAGAAAACCTTGAGCCTATTCAAATACCATTTCCCTCTCCTCAAAAACCTTTAGATTTTTTATCTTGGAAGTCTATCTAATAAGATATCCAAAATAAGAAGGAAGTCCTAGTTGAGAAGGTTCGGAATCAAGTTACAATTATTGAAAAACCTCAAGAAGGATATGAAAAGGATGAGGTGGTTGTTGAGAAGGATGAGACACTCATAACATAATTTAATATTCTCTCTCTTCAAGAATTATTTTAATAATCCACCATTCCAAAGTTTTTAAGTTTCAAGAATGTTCCTTCAATTCCCAAGCCTATCCATAAGCCACCTACCATGCCTCATACCTCCTCTCAAACTCATGAACATGTTCATCACCCTCTTATCATCTCCCTTATTGAAGAGGAACCTATCCTATGGGAAGTAAATGAAGAAGATATTGCATCTACAAGTATTTTTTAAGGAGAATGTGATGAAGATGATTCAAGTGTATATTATGAGGAATTCACCATTGGTACTCCTCTTGGTGAAGACAAACATAAATCAGCCCTCATAAATGAAGAAAGGAATGATCTTGATGAGGTTGCAAATGCTTATGAGGAAAGTGTTAATATTTCTACCTTGGCCAATGAAGAAGTTAATGAAGACATGCAATACAAGGTTCTTAAGAGGAACATCATGTTGACTTATCTTATTGAGTCAAATGACCAGGTTCAAGGAGATTTGAAGGACATGTGGCAGAACTATTTTCACATGTTTCAATAATATGTAGGTTTTGAGAAATTGGAATCTCTAGGAGAACAAGATCAAGTTAATGATGATGAATTCAAGGCTCTCAGTAAGCTAGTCTATCTTGAATATCATCACCAAGAGCTTTAATTCCATGATAGAGAAATCTATGATGAAGACATTATTCAAGACATGAAAGATATAGGTTTGGAAAAACTAATAGAAGTTAAGACTGATGTTACCTTCATGGACCAAGAAGACCTATGGTATAATTATTGGGAAGTTTTTAATGAATTTGAGGCTCTTTAAGGGCCTATACCTCTTGTTGGACAAATTGAGGATGTTCTTGATGTCACCTTCCTTCTTGAAGGATAATGTGAAAATATCCAAAGTACTAAATTTGAGGCTGCCCCGATGAGCCAAGAGATGGTGATGTTTAAGATAGGCACAAACATTAAGAGACATCATGAGAAGGATCTTGATCCATATGATGAGTTCATCCTCATGGGTGATTGGTTTGTTGTTGTTACTTTACTTGAGAGCATGCCAAGAGGATTGAAAATCAACATGATGATGAAGCCAAAAAAACTAATGTTTAAGAGGTAGCTTGCATTATGATATTATTCACCTCATGGAGTAGGATATCTTAGAAGCTTCCCCTTTGACCCAGGAAGAAGTTATTTTTAGGTCAGTTGTACATACTAGTTGCTTTCTTGTTTGTTACATTCCCTAAGTTCTTAACTAACACATGTATGTGTCTTATTTCTTTGATTTGTGTGTGTTTTCCTTATTTTATGTGTTTGGAGGTCAAATAAGTTTGTTTTTTCTTGGTCAAGGTCTATTCAGGTCTGAATCTAAGTGAAAGTGACTCCATTTTTGTAATATCCCTTCAGATATCAAAATAAAAGCTCTGAATTGCTTATCTGAATTTCTGCAAAATATCTTCAATTAGATAAATAAATCACAATATAAACTCTTATTTATTTGCTCATAAGCTTACAATAGAGGTCCTCTGTCAAGTATACAAATAATATTGAAAGTACGGCCCTTATAGCCTGAATATTCCACAAACTGGGTAAGAAATCTAATTCTGGTACGTCTCGGCCTGCTGTGTAAAAAACACAGTCGCCGACGTCGGTTATGCTGCCGTCGTCGGTCGATCTGTAGTCATTATCTCACCGATGTCGGTGATATGTCGACCGATGTTAGTCTCTATAAGTATCTGTTCGCTGATGTCAGCACCTGAACTTTCTGTTGATGCATACGAATTTTCACGGATCTATACGGAATTCGTACGGCTGCTAATATAGCACAACCTGTATGCTTGATCTTGATCTATAGAATTATGGGCTAATACAAAAGATCTATATCTAGATAATTCTTGAATCAAAACCCAAAAATAATGAAATACCTGTAAACCCTTGTGATAGCTTCTGAGTGAAGTTGTCTCTCAAATACCTGTAATACTATGATAACTTCTGGGTGAAGTTATCTCTCAATTTGGCAATAGATCGGCTGATCTTTCACAACCTCTGAATCGCACACAATGAAGAGTTGACGTTCTTCAAGGCAAACGGAATCCTGGAACCCTTGGCTTAGTCTTCACAGAAGAATTTCTTAACAAGAATCAATATCAAATAATAAACATGAATACAAACTCTCTTCCATGAGAGATTCTTATACCCTTCCAAAGGGGTGCTTGCTAAAATTAGATTCCCTTAAATTAGACTTAGGGCTTCCTTAATTTAGAACTAGGGTCTTAAAATTAGACCAATTCTTAAATTAGAATGAGGATCCTAAAATTAGACCCAATAATAAATAATTAATAATTAATTAAAATTAGACCAAATAATTAATATTTGATTAAATCAATCAAATATTAATATCTCCTTTAATTCATGTCCGAAAGAGCCTGAACGAAATCCAACCCATCTCCATCAAGACCCTCTATCCATCCCATCAGCCTACGAGGGTCGCATAATAGGCTAATCATTCGCTCGGAAAGATGTCAACTAGAAGGGGACATGACAGTCTGCCCCTCCTGAAATTGCTTGCCCTCAAGCAATCTCAACTCTGGATGCTGTAGAATATCCTCGATTTCCCATGTCGCATCCTCAACTATAAAATCTTTCCACTTTACCAAATATTCCTTGATAGTCCTCCTACACAACTGTCTCTCTCTAGATTCCAAGATGGACTCAGGTACTAAAATCAACTTTCCCTCATCATCTAAGGGAGGTAAAACTGTAGAAGGTATCACACAGTGTCCTAACACCTTTTTGAGGCATGATACATGAAAGACATTGTGTACCTTGCTCTCTGTCGAAAGCTCTAGCTCATAAGCCATCTCTCCAACACGTCTCAAGATCCTGAAAGGACCGTAGTAATGTGGCTTAAGCTTCTCTGCCCCACTCTTCTTAAGAGTAGACTGTCGGTAAGGCTTCAGCATAAGATAGACCATGTCACCCACCTCAAAAGATCTCTCGGTCCTCCACTGATTAGCATACTACTTCTATTGATTCTGCACCTTAGCAATATTCCCCTTGAGAGTCCTCATAATATCTTGACTCTCGTGCAATAGGTCCCTAGCACTCGACACTCTACTGTCACTCAGTAGCAAATCTAGAAAACTCGGTGCCTCATACCCGTATAATGCCATAAAAGGAGACATCTGAATGGTCATGTTGAAATTTGTGTTATAGCAATACTCGCACAGATGAATCTACTTGACCCAAGCTTTTTGCTGCCCTACAATGTAGTTCCTGAGGTAGCCCTCCACCCATTTGTTCACTATCTCTGTCTGTCCATCAGTCTGCGGGTGGTAGCTGGTGCTAGGTGTAAGCTCGGTCCCACAAAGTCAAAACACCTCCTGCCAAAAGTGACTCAGGAACCGACTATCCCTGTCGCTCACTATGCTTCGAGGTAATCCATGCAGTCAGAATACCTCTCGAAAGAAAACCTCTACTACCTGTGTAGCTGTATGTGTGGTGATAATCGAGAAGAAGTGAGCATACTTCGTTAACCGGTCCACAACTACATATATGCAATCTCGTCCTTGGGCTTTAGGCAAGCCTATAATGAAATCCATCGACAAACACTCCCACTTCCTGTCAGGAATTGGAAGTAGCCGCAACAATCCTGCTGGGTACGTGTTCTCCTGCTTGTTCTGCTGACAAATAGGGCACTCACGCACATACTGAAGAACATCTACTTTGAGGCCTTTCCATGTGAATCTCTCCCTAATCTGTCTATAAGTCTTAAAATATCTGGGATGTCCTGCAGTAGGTATATCATGAAAAGCTCACATGATAATGTTCTTCATCGATGATCCTGGGATCAAATAAACCCTGTTCTTGTAAATGATCAAGTCATCCACAAGAGTATATCTGGTGTCAACCGTCGATCCCTCAACAATGCTAGATGCCCATGTATCCTTGGCATACTCTGCCACAATCATATGTCGCCAATCCTCTATAATGTGGACCATGGTACTCAAATACGGCCTGCGTGAAAGAGCATCGGCCACAACATTCTGGGTGCCCTTGATGAAAGAGATGTCAAAATCATATGCCTGTATTTTACTCACCCACTTCTGCTGATGATCATTGAGGTCTCACTGCCCCAAGAAATGTCTCAAACTGTTGTGGTCCATTTTGATGCAAAATTTGCTGCCCACTAGATATTGCCTAAATTTTGCCAAGGCATGCATGATAGCAAGCATCTCCTTATCATATATGTTGTACAGTCTCTCTGGTCCCCTGAGCTTATGACTCTCATATAATATGGGGTGCTTGTCCCGCATAAGCACCACTCCAATGGCCTCGCCTAAAGCATCGCACTGAAGCTCGAATGGCTTCGAAAAATCAGGTAGTGCCAAAACTGGGCACGTAGTCATCAACTCCTTAAACCTTTCAAAACACTCTTGTGCTTCAAGTGTCCAACAAAAAGCACCCTTTTTAGTCAAATTTGTCATAGGAGCTGCATGTTGTGAATAACCATTCACGAACCTCTGATAAAAACCACACAAACCTAGAAATCCCCTTAGCTGTGTTAGGTTTGCTGGAATAGGCCAGTCTATGATGGCACGGATCTTCTCAGGATCCATCCGCACTCCCCCTGCACTGATAATATGACCCAAGTATAACAATTTGGTCATCCCCAAATCACATTTAGACTCCTTGGCATACAAGGATTCCCTCTCCAAGATGCTGAGTACAGTCTCCAGATGAGCCAAATGCTCCTGCCAAGTCCTACTGTATATAAGAATGTCATAAAAAAAACAAGAACAAACCTCCTCAGCAGTGAATGGAAGACTCTATTCATGGTGGACTGAAATGTTATTGGCACATTAGTGAGCCCGAATGGCATCACTATAAACTCGTAGTGTCCACTATGGCAATGAAAAGCTGTCTTCTCCACGTCCTGCTCACGAACTCTGATCTGATGATAGCCTGATCTTAAGTCTATCTTCGTGAAGTAATGTGCACCATGGAGCTCATCAATAAGCTCATCAATACGTGGTATAGGATACATGTTCTTAATGGTCCTCTTAATCAGGGCTATGTAGTCAATGCACATTCGTAGGGTGCCATCCTTCTTCTTCACTAGAACAACTGAAGAAGCAAATGGTGATTTGCTTGACCGAATGTGACCCATAGCCAGTAACTCCTTAATTTTTTTTTTGATCTCATCCTTCAATCGCTTAGGATGTCGATAAGGAGTAATCATAATGGGCTTAGCCCCCTCCTCAAGCTCAATAATATGCTCAATGCCCCTATCTAGAGGTCTCCCTGGTGGAATGTCACTAAATACCTTATCATGCTTGACTCTCAACTGTTGAATGTCCGGATGGTACTCGGTCTTCTGTTGTCCAACCTGCATTGGTGCCAATGTGCACTCGGCAGCCCACTCTACCATATCATGTTGCATGAGCCTCTCCATCCGATGTAAAGAAATGGTTTTGATGTTGCCGTCCCGTATTGCTTTAAGAATGTGAGTCTTCCCATCTACATCAAAATGGATCTCCATATCCTTAAGACTAAGAGTGACTACCTCAAGGGAATGAAGCCACTTCATGCCCAAAACCAAATCTATATCCCCCATGTTGACCACATAATAATCAGCCTTGAACTCATAGTTGTTCAAGCGCAATGGGAGATCTCTGATCATTCGCTCACACCAGAGGGTGTAACCATCAGCTACCTAACTCTAATGCCCTCGAACTCTTCTGTGGTGAGTCCACGCTTCTCCAAAAATCTAGTATCAATGAAATTATGTGTGGCTCCCGTGTCAAGAAGGGTAATGACCCTCTGTCCTACCAAAACTCCCCTGAGTCTGAATGATCCCTCGTGCTGGATGCTAGATAGACGTGCCTCCTAAATCTGGAGCTCTGACTCTACCTCTAACCTAGGCTCTGAAGCCTCAGCCTGTGGCTCCTCGAAACAATCGTGATGTTCAGATTCTTCTGATTCCTTATCCTCATAATAGGCCCACATCACCCGATTTGCTTTGCCCTTAGGTCTCAAAGGACAATCATGATTAGCATCATATGGACCTTTGCAGTAGAAACAAAGCTTCTTCCTTCGTAGATCATTAAGAGCCTCTCTATCCAAAGGTGGTGCTACTGGATTGGCCTTTGAATCATTCTTAATGCCTGATTTATCTATGTTGAAACCTGGTCTTTCTCTATTCCTGTTGAAGCCCTTACTGTCCCTGGATGAAGAAGTACCTCTGGAGTTAGATCTACTAGATGGGGCTACCATCTCCATACTACGCGCCTTCTTCATAGCTTCCTATAAGGAAGGAGGATCAAAGCCTTTGACCCAACCTCTCAATGGTTCTGTCAATCCCTCCATGAAGAGTACTACAATTCACCTCTCTAAAATGTCAGGAACCATAACTGATAACTTTTGGAAGTCACCAATATAAGACTCTAGACTGCCACTTTGGCACAATTGTGCCAACTCTCGGAAATAGGACTCTAGATCTCTCCTATCAAAATGCTCTACCAGCCTATCCACAAACTCCTGATAAGATGTGATCCGATCATGATGGAGTGTCACCATCCCATGGTGCCACCAATTGTGAGCTACTCCCTCAAGATGTAGTGTCGTATATCTGATAGCATCTTCCTCACCCATTGGTCGCAATGTGAGAAATCTATCCAGCTTACTAACCCAGGCCTATGTTGTCACCTTACCACTACCGTCAAACGTCGCTAGTGTGAGCATGCTCGTAGCATGCTTTAGATCATTATTCTAGGGTCTTGGTCTCCCATTCTATCGACCTCGGTAATGTTCTTTCCTTTGTGTGAGGAATCGGCCAAAAGTAATCATCTCCCTGACCATAGGTGGTAATGACTCCCACTCTTCAGTTGCTGCCCTAAGTGTGTCTGTAAATGCCTCCTCATGCTCCTCACCTGCTATCACCTCCTCTGCTTCCTGTCTCACAAAGATAGGCCTAGTAGGCCTATTCACTTAATGAGAAATAGTCCCATGGCCTCTCTGTGATCCTACATCACTCCTGACATCTTCACGATGTGGGGAATGTCTCCTTGGAGTACCCAATCTCGGCAGTGCTGCTACCAACTGCTGTAATACATGGTTATTCTGCCTTTTCCCTTCTCATAGTTCTCTAAGAGTAAGTAAAACCTCTGCATCATCTTGATCCCTAGGATGGTGAGGAATACGGGCCCTGCCAATATCGTCACCCATGTCTTCCGACGGTTGTTCTAAAACTTGAGTGCCTTCAAGCAAAGCTCTACTGCGCGTGAAATACCCATGTGGTCCCAACCCTTGTGGCTGCATAAGATTTTCAACCTCTCAGGATGGCAGGATTTAGCTCTGATACCACTGTAAGCTCTGAATTGCTTATCTGAATTTTTGCAAAATATCTTCAATTAGATAAATAAATCACAGTATAAACTCTTATTTATTTGCTCATAAGCTTACAATATAGGTCCTCTATCAAGTATACAAAGAATATTGAAAGTACGGCCCTTATAGCCTGAATATTCCACAAACTGGGTAAGAAATCTGATTCTGGTACGTCTCGGCCTGCTGTGTAAAAAACACAGTCACCGACGTCGGTTATGCTGCCGTCATCGGTCGATCTGTAGTCGTTATCTCACCGATGTCAGTGATATGTCGATCGATGTCGGTCTCTGTAAGTATTTGTTCACTGATGTCGGTACCTAAACTTTATGTTGATGCGTATGGATTTTCATGGATCTGTACGGAATTCGTACGGCCGCTGATATAGCACAACCTGTATGCTTGATCCTGATCTGTAGAATTATGGGCTAATACAAAAGATCTATATCTAGATAATTCTTGAATCAAAACCCAAAAATAATGAAATACTTGTAAACCCTTGTGATAGCTTCTGAGTGAAGTTATCTCTCAAATACCTGTAATACTATGATAACTTCTGGGTGAAGTTATCTCTCAATTTGGCAATAGATCGGCTGATCTTTCACAACCTCTGAATTGCACACAATGAAGAGTTGACGTTCTTCAATGCAAATGGAATCTTGGAACCCTTGGCTCAGTCTACACAGAAGAATTTCTTAACAAGAATCAATATCAAATAATAAACATGAATACAAACTCTCTTCCATGAGAGATTCTTATACCCTTCCAAAGGGGTGCTTGCTAAAATTAGATTCCCTTAAATTAAACTTAGGGCTTCCTTAATTTAGAACTAGGGTCTTAAAATTAGACTAATTCTTAAATTAGAATGAGGATCCTAAAATTAGACCCAATAATTAATAATTAATTAAAATTAGACCAAATAATTAATATTTGATTAAATCAATCAAATATTAATATCTCTTTTAATTCATGTCCGAAAGAGCCCAAACGAAATCCAACCCATCTCCATCAAGACCCTCTATCCATCCCATCAGCCTACGAGGGTCGCATAATAGGCTAATCATTCGCTCGGAAAGATGTCAACTAGAAGGGGACATGACAATTTCCTAATGGAAGGATAAGGCTACTGGTCTAGTAAGCATAACAAGCATGCTACCCCTGTGAATTGCCAATTTATTGACCTTTTGACCCCTAAGGTCAAAATGTCAACCTTTATAGGAAAAAACTTATTTTTCATGTTTTATCAAACTTTTTCATATCCATTACATGTATTTATAGTCTCCAATTGTTCTTTATAAGGTCTTATTAGCATTGTTTAAGATAAATTCAGAAAAATTAAGGTAATGTTATTTATTGGTTTTGTAGTAGTATAGTTATGTCATGGTGTATGTAAAGTTGGTAAAATTTATAATAGGGTCCTTATTTTCTCATCAAATTCATTTCATACATTAATCACCTTGTATAAACATTTCATGCATGTTTGAAAAGTTTGAGGTTCTTTTGCAAACTTTAAGGTAAAGTTTTATGAATAAAAAGGGTGTTTTTGAATAATTCCAATGTATGAAAAATATTACAAAGAGAATAATCCATAAAATCATACTTTAGTTCTTATAGGAGTTACATAACTTCCATATATGCCATCAAGTCAGAAAGTAGTCAAATTCTTGAATTACAATGCTTAAAATAAGTTTTATGCACTTATACAGACTTGAAAGATTCATTTTTTAGGTGAATGAAAGTAAATAGTGTCTCTTTATATCATTAAATCAAAATCCATGATTTTATTGTAAGTACAGGTCCTAAAAGTGCAAAAAAGCTTCTTCTACTCTATCACCCTCTTCACAAGCTCATAAGCGCAATTTTCAAATGCTCAGTATGGATAGACGAGAGAGAGTTAGGTCCTAAAATTTTTCTCAAAGGAGGGAGTAATAGTTAAATTAAATTTTATGGATTTTTTTCTCATATTGATGGCCCCATCTTTATTAAAAATCATTAAGACCCTAGGGTGGTCTAAAAGTGCCTATCAACCTTATAGGCTCAATTTCTTACACTTTCATACTGATAACAAGAGAATGAACAGAATGGGTAATTTAATAAGATCCTAAAAAGTTTGTAAGTCACTCTCAAAAACTTATCCAACACTTTTTGGGCATGTGTGGCCTTCTTTAGTATCAAAATCTCCATTCTTGTTGAGTTGTAGGTAATTTTGGAGTTCTTATGATATTTTCACATATAGATGCTTTGATCTAATGAATGTGTGTTATTTTCAAGTCTTTAAAAACATTGATAATGTCTCAATAACCCTTTAAAATGAATCATTACACCTAAAAAGTGCAATATGCATATACAAACTTGGTATACTCTCAAGGAAGAAAAGGTTTAGTTTATAGTGATGAAGGGACAAACTAAGAGCTTATAAAGACCAATTTAAGGGAAAGTGAAAAGGTAAAAATGTTTATAACCATAAAAGTACTCATTTTAATAATGAGATTAGTCCTAATAAGAGCTCATACAATAGGACCTTGTAATCAAAAGATCTAAATATAGGCCTAGATGGTCATATACATGTTTTCCTACAAGAGCATGGTCTATGGGAAAAATAAGGGTCTGAATTTTGAATTTAAATTTATATATGAAGCATACAAATTAATTGAAATAGAGTATATATCATTGGAGGTTTGTCCTTAATGATGACATGGACTAGATGCATGACAATTAAACCAAAAGAAGATATATAGGTCTATAGACTTGTAGGTGTGAATTTCACATTAAATGCAATGATATATTTTATTAGATATGAGATTAAATGGTAAATATAGTTATGATAATTGTGTAGAAACTTTTAAAATTCATACAAGATATGAAGAGCCTCAACAAACTTGGATCACTCATTCAAACCCTATTTTAAGCTAAACAGTAATCTATGAATATCAAGATAATGCTTGAAAGTTTTTAAAGGCTAGAGAAGATTGAGGGAATTTGAATATGTCTCAATATTTTACTAGGAATCCAAATGGAAAAAATTCATGAAGTAAGACTCTACCTTCAAAAAGTAGTCTAAACACCCAATATTCATTCACATCCAAGAGTGTTTTAGTATAAAACTATAGTCAAGCCTACCTAGACATTTAAATATTAGCTTTCAATCTTGAAATAAATTAGGTAATATATGCATGAGAATTGGGGTTTTTTAAATAAATAATATGTTTATTTTTATTCCCACAATGCTCTCCTTGAATAGCTAGACGCTGAAACAATAATGATACTAATAGGCCTATGTGTGTCAATTATAAAGAAAAGAAGAAATGAGAATTGGGCTTGAGTGAATATAAAAATTTAATGTAATAATTAAGATGAGTCACATGGTGATTTAGAATCATTTTTAAGGATAATAACCTTTATTTGAAGTCATTTCTAGTATTAAACTTTCTTGAAGACCTATCGACAGAATGGTCTAAAGTGACTTGAGGCTTGTGTATATAGTTTTATGGTGAAAGGAGTTGTTTGTTGAAAGAAATAAATGAATGAGATTTGTTTTATAGGAATTATAACACTTCATGAATTCCATTAGGGAATTTAGAGAAGCAAACAAGGAGCTCTCACAGGAACATTTAAGTCTGCCAAGTCAAGTAAAGAGGTCTAATTATTTTGAGCATGTAAAAGGTATGAATAGGTAAAATTATAATGTTTTCATGACTTCACATGATCTTCAAATCCAATGAAATAATTACAAGTTTTGATAGTACTCCTTTCTAGGCCATTTGGGTCACTAACATTGGTTTTTTAAAGAACCGTAAGTGTAGGTTGATGATGGTTATGAAAATTTTGGAAAGTAATAATGGTAAGGAAACCATTTTTACATATCATCACATGAATTAAATATCTCAAGGAAAAATTTTAGGATCAAATCAAAGAGTTTGAGGTGTTTTCTTGCTAAATGATACTTTTAGACCTCACCCAATCACAGTCTAACAACCTGAGAAGAACCAACTTCTGATTGGATATCCCTTGAAAATATGAATGGTTACAAAATTATTTTATAGTATTTTTAGGGTTATATCCACTCCCATATTATGGTATTGTTTGAGATAAAATGATTTTTTCTTTATGAACAATTCTTAATAATAATAACATGCCTAAAACCCTTGTTAAACCCTGGTAAGAACCCAATGGGAAAAAGAGGCCTTTCATTGAACTTGATATATAAATTAAACATTTAAATTACGTTTGTGACACTTTTAGGTACTATTATCAACATTTAAGTATATTGTTTGGCATATGTAGGTACAGTACTATATGGAATTGCTCAAAAAATAGGGATGTAGGTGTGTTTGTGAGTATGTAAGGTATGGATTGGCTCCCAAATAAATTAAAATGGTTTATTAAGACTTTAAAAAGATAATAAAACCATTAACATACTTTTTAAAGTCTTTAAAATAGGTATATGAACTCTTCAAGTCATCAAATGAGTCAATAAGGGACAAATGCATTGTTTTACAAGTCAAGAAGCCCATATGTAGGCCTATAAAATACTTTAAGATAAATATAATTAGTGGATTAAGATATGATAGGATTTTTTATACCTATAAAAACTCATTAAAATATTTATAGTCTTAAAAATTCTTGACAAACACTCTAATTGTCTCTCAAGCCTATACAAGCACCTAGACTAGGTTTGACCATTTCATGGTTTACCCATCTGTACAGGGTGTCAAATGATTAAAATTGACATAAATAATGTCTTTGAATTGGTAAATTTAATCAAACACTTCCTATAATTTTCACATGTGGGAGTGATTTTCGGCCAAAACATAATTTTTAGGCAAGAAATACTAATTGAGGCCTTATTGAGGAGAGAGAATGATAGAAAATGTATAATTCCACTTGGATTCAGGTCTTGAAATTTAGAATTGAGTTTTAAGGGAATAATGGATCCTAAAAAATATTTTCAATATCCTAATATACTCTGTACATTATTCTACACAAGTATTTTTACACACTTTTAGGGTTACAAGGAACGAGGCTAAATGAGACCTTTTGGTGCAAAATGAAGTCTTGGAGAGAGTATGATGACTCCAAATAATTTTTTTTAGGTAAGATATGATATTAAGAGGCCATACATGGATAAATATTTACTTTTTGAATATGAATTCAATATTTTAAACTTGTAAGCAAGGTGAGGCATGACAAAGCTTAGGGGTTTTAAGACACCTAGTGATTTATTTGATGATTGATACTGAGATATCAATTTGATGAGCTCATAAAAAGAATAAATTTTTTGAATATAAGGTCAAGAGATATTTCAAAATATTTTGGTGATCAGGTGTGCCATTTGTCAATCACAAGCTAAGAGGAGGGGTAGTTTTCAAGAATAGGATCAAGGTGTCAAGCAAGATGAAGACCCCTACACCACTTAGAGGAGAAGAAAATATTTAGGAGAGTACACATAATTTATAAGACCTATTGATACAATTCCATACCTTTTTAATTGAATGTAACTCTTCTTGACACTTGGTAGCCTCTCTCTCCTACGCCCTTCTTTCTCTCTTCTCTCACTTTTTCTATATATTCAACCTTGATAGGCTATGTTTATATCCTCCACCTAGGTATGGTGAATCCCTACCCATTTTAAATAATTTTATCAATGATAAAATTTTTATGTTACCTCCTCTTTTGACTGGTTTCAATGTGTGCTCTTTATTAGTTGATCATATCAAGTGATTAACTTTGCTTCCTTGGTATGTTGTCCTTATCTAGCATTCATGTTCAGTTCGAAATAATTTTTTTAGGTCTTTTGAAAGTGTCTACTTAATTTTTAAAGGTTGAGTGAGTTGTCTTTTCATTAATATCATTTCATGACCTCTTGACTAGTCCTCCTATCCCAAGCATTCTTCACAACCTTCATGAGAAACGTTGATGTAGAGAGGTATATTTGGAGTAGTGTCTTATTCAAATTAGTCTCATGTTTGAAGTGTATTTACATTTGGTTGGTAGTGTTTAATTATATTTGGTGTATTACCTCCATTATAATAGGTTTCTCTCTCTTTTTCTAGCAAGTTGGTAGAGTATTTTGTGAGTTTAAGTGATACATCAAGGGGAGCTAGCCCTTTAACCTAGAGATTTAATCCAAGTTTAGGCCACCCATGGCCTAGGGATTTTTCCATGTTATTCAAAATTTTAAAGGCTTGAATTACCTTCTAAAGGGTGAAATTTTTGTTGATAACATAAGACAACAATACATTTTCAGTATATGACTCATTGAGTGCTAAAATTTTATAAAATCCTTTGATATATATTCCCCTTCAACCTATATGAATGGAAATTATGGGGAATCCAATCTCTTTATCAAATTCAAATGTTAAAATATAGAAGTATTTAAGGGTTTCAAAGTGGTTTCAAACTTATTCTTAGATAAAAACATTGAACACATGTTTTGAGAGTAATCATCATTTAACAATGATAAGTACCAAATGTTGTTAAAATTATTATAAAATGGTTCAAAAAAATTAATGTGATTTGATTCAAGAGAAACCTTAACACAATGTGACTTTACAATTTTGAACTTCAAACTATGTTGCTTACTAACTACACAATTGGAACAAATTTTTTCATTGTCCTTGATAGTTTGTAGCCCATAGACTATTTTTTATTACTTAAATCCATTAGTTGAGAAAAAATCAAGTGTCCAAACCATTGATGCCATGGTGAACTTAGTTTAGCTATATAAATAAGAAGATCTAGGTATTATTTAATTTAACCTAAATAATAATTTCACCAGAGGCCAAGATTATTCCATGGGAGTGTAAAAGTTACAATGTAAATAAGAAAATTAGACAAAACACATCCCAATGAATACACATGAGAAAAATAAATCTTATAAAGGAGGAAAGAATTATTGGAAAGTAATAGTCTCATAGAATAAAGAATAGTGAAGAAGATAAAAAAGGGAAGATCCTATGTAATGAGATGAGAACTATTACTATGGAGAAACACTTATAATACTTATAGTGGTAAATAAGTATGTGATGGGCATGGGACCATATGAATCATTGGGTCCACAATGTCTCACAAATCTACCATATAAGCTTGGAATCTAGTCATTGGGACTCTTCCTACTGATGGAGATCATAAGGTACAATGTTGAAGATGAATATGCCAACTTTCTTAGATCTTTCAACTACATTTTTTATATGTCTGGAATTATTTATGACATAAATGTTGATCTTATTTAATATAAAATTCAATTTTCAAATAGATATAAAGCATTTGACTACTAAACAAAAAATTATTTTTCATCTAAGGAATAGATAAGATACCTTGAACCTAAAATTTGTCTTTATGTGAGTGCAAGGATCAACACATTTTCATTTGATCTCCATAGAGGAATTGTCTCTATGGTTGACTATCCCATTATACTCTATCAATAATGAGAACCAATATTTATTCCCATTCATATTATTTATGGTGATCAATTATATACATACCAAATATATTTTTGATTTTTGGTTGCAATTTTTGAATGGATGAATATTTGGATGATTTCATTACCACTTTTTTCAATGTTGACACAGTTATTCTCAAAACTACTTCTCTTGATGATAGTGCTTTGATGCATTATCTATTATGGTATATTCAACCTTGATGATTTCATATTTTTTATGGGATTCCATTATACCAATAGTCTTTGGTGTTATGGGAATTTAAAAAAATATGGCATTACAATATTGTTTTGATTCTTTATGTTTCTCATAAAATATTTTGTGTGGGTGATTATTTTCTTTTAGTTGGAAGACATTATTCCCTCTTTATTTGGAATAAATTTATTTTTATAAATCATCTTCATCACTAGTGTGTTGTGCTTTTTATTATTTAATTATTCCAAGAATCTCTAGATAGTTGAATTCTTAATTGGAGATGCTCAACAAAGCAGCAAACACTTCAAATGACAAATAAATATTGTGGATTCTAATCACCATTGCTTGATCATATTCAAATTATTATTAAATTTCTAAATGTTAATTCATGATGTTTGTTAATCATTTAAAATATTCTTTGAGATTAATGGGCATAAAAACATGAAGAGAGGAAAGAGCGAAGAGGAGAGAGGAGAGATTTGTATAGAGCACTTATGTCTGCATGCTTTTAGGGTTTGCCCATGTTTTCACACTACCGATTTGTCTGATCTAGGATGGAATTATTGATAACACATTTACTGTGCTAATTCAGGCTTGATATTTTCCATTTGGGTAGTTTGTCACCTTCACTATATTAAATGGATGCCACCACCCATTCTACATCATTTGATGCAGGTATCACCAGTGGGAACTAGAAAATCCATGGTATTGAAACAAGCTCAAAATTTTGTCCTAAAGGTTTACCATGAGGTATTAATTCTAACTTTAGTCCTCTACTAGATGTGGTTTTTGATTTACCAGAGTTTGATAACTCTTGACATTATTTTTAAAATTTTAACCTAGTATCTTTATGGGTTGAGTTTCTCCAGAGAGCCTTTGGAAATAATGTGTTCACAACCATTGGTAAGGCCATGGGGTGAAAATGAAAGGAGTGAAAAACCTCACTAAGGGTTTCTTCCTATTTCATTTCACAAACCCTAAATATTGTTACCCATTTCCCATGTTTTATTCACAATACTTTGGTTATTTTTTCCCATCAAACCCAAGACTTCTAAGTCTCTAGATAAGCTAAGCTTAAAATCTCATTATGGGTAGAATTTCCAGGCTTACCTCTTCCTTTGTGGAACTTTTTTGACTAGCTTGTCAAGCCTCTAGGCCACTTTATATACCATGAGCAACCAAATTTATATGTAGCACCACCTCAGAGAAGGGTTTGTGTCAAAATAGGCCTTACTAAAGATATCAAAGAGTCTATTGATATTCAAGTGGATAATAATCGATTCTCTTAGTGCATGTTTTGTATTAACCTCCCAAACACTTATTTTAAGAGCCAAGTTTTAGAGCACATGATTAGAGAATGTCCTCCAATAGTCCCCACTCCTTTTGTCCCTCAAGACAAAAGTGGGTCTAAGGCAAAACCCTAATACTCTAATGGGTGGACCACAATTTCTAATAGGAAAAATAATGTTGCCTATGGAAATGTTAGACCTTAGTCAGCTGATTAACAACCCACAAGGGGGTCAAAATCCTCATCCCTTATTAGTAAATATCCTAAGTTATCACAAGTTTAACCCCCACCTCTCTTTTCCCAGTACCCATAGGTGGTCACTCAGTTTGTGTCTTCCCTATCTCCTACTCTTATGTTTCCTTTGTCATAACCCATTTTAGGGGTGAATGATTCAAATTTAGATTAGGGGCTTTTAGACCTCAATTACAAGGATATTATGCACCACTAACATAGTCCCTTTCCCTCTATAGATGAGGATTATGTGCCAAATAAAAGGCAACCCTTCAAACTTGGATAATTTTCTCTTACCAGTTCACCTTTCAATAAGTTTACAACCCTCTCTAACCTCTCCAAGGGAAATGATATGAATTTCAATGTTTCCCAATGAAATTTTATTCTTGGAATGTTCAAGGATTCACTGATCTGACTCATAAGTATATGGTTAGGAATAATTGTCATCATTTTGTTCACATGAAAGTTTTATGCATGTAAGAAGTTAAAATTTCTAGATTTTTGCTTCAATCTATAACTCACACTATCTAGCTTGGGGACCTTTGTCAGGATACCTATCATGAGTCTTTCCATAGGGTATTTTTCACCTTAATATCACCTGACCTATCTCAAAATATCATTTCTTTGGGTGCTGACCCCACCTATTGGGTGGTCTAAACTCTTTTTGACTTTGATAATCACATCATTGCCCTTATCAATTTATATGCCTCTAATGATGTCATGGAATGCACCATGATCAATATATGGTTAGTTGATTCCATCTTAGATGTGCATTGATGGTGATTTCAACATGATTAAATCTATGAAAGATAAATAAGGTTGATTTCCCATGAGATGGTGGTAGGAGAATGGAAAGCTTAGTTTTATATGCAAAATTGACTTGGGGTCTTTGACCAAAATCATCATAGAAAGGGAGATTCAAATTCTTCATGGTTCACATGGTCTAACCTCCATCAAGGAGAAGATCGATTCTTCAAATGTCTTAAACATGCCTTGTTTGTTGATCAAGATATTTTCTTCTTCAATCATGTTCATGGGTGGCCCTATGTTTGTGATTCTAGACTCTTTCTTATCTGACCATCATCCTATTTATTTCTACATAGAATGGACCTCTCCTTAGGTTAAACCTAAGGGTTCTAAATTTTACTTCAAAACTAGCTATCTCAATCATGGGAAAACTATGGAGCATATCATTTGATTTGGAACTTGGATCCTAGACCCATATTAGAGACTAGATAAATTGAGTGGTGGTATGATGTTATAGCTCATACCACTTCCTTCCTCTAATTTGTGGCAAACAAGTGGCTCTTTTCAAGTAATGCATTCAAAATGTTAAAAACCATAAATACCTTAGGGCTTCATAGGAATTAGAAGATATACCTTTAAAAACACATTTATAGACTTAGGATATCATGTGGAGACATAAAATCTAGGTTGCAAAGGCTTATAAAGCTAGAGGAGCTCAACTCTGAGCAAGAATGGATTGGTTGAAGGTAGGAGACAAAGTAACCAAGGAATTTTTTTCTCTCTTTAGATCAAGACAAGTTGATGACAAAATTAAAGCCATTAGAAGTGCTTCATATAGGCTTACCAGACTTCTTGATATCCTCTACGCCTTTTTATATCACTACCAAGGTGTTTTTGTGGTGAAACTATCATTTCCTACTTGTGAGGTTGCCCTCTCATAATATCTTGTTGTGGTCCCCTATAAGCTCTCAAAGGTACAAAGAGTTTCTTGTGATAGACCTCTCAATATAAATGGCCCTAAGGAAGTTGTTATGTAGATGGCCTCTAATAAATATCTAGGTATTGATGCTTTTCCCTGTGAATTCTATCAAACCCTGTGGGATAAAGTTAGACCTAATCTCCATAGAGTCTATTATGAAGCTATCTTGACCAACTCTTCAAGTCATATCATCAGTTAAGACAACATCAAATTCATTCCCAAGACGAGGGACCTTGAGTTAATTACCAATTGGAGACCCATAACTTTGCTCAATGTTTCCTATAAAATCATAGCCAAAGCATTACCTCTCATACTCAAACAACTTGATTTTCTTAATTATGCAAAGTGAGCAAACTAGTTTCATTCAACATAGATATCTTCTGGACAATGTTATTATTGTCTAGCAAGTTATGGAATGGGATATAATATCTAATAAGAAGTCATTGTTCATCAAGATTGATTTTGATAAAGCCTATGATTGGTTTGAGTGGCATTTTATTATAGCTATGCTACAAGCTCTAGGATTTGGCCCCATGTTTATTCACACCTTTAATATGTTTTTTCAAGATGATGGGGCCTGTATCACCATCAATGGATCTAAATCTCAACACTTTGAGCTCCATAAATCCATTATATAGGGTTGTCCCCTTACTCCTGCACCTTATGTTTTGGTTACTGAAGGTTTTAGTTATCTACTGGCCAACTATGCTTCCAAAGGTCTGGTTAAGGGGATCTCTCTTTCTAGTTTAGATCACCAGTTAATTAATGGGAACTTTGTTGATGACTCCTTCCTCACTCTACAAGAGGATGAAGACTATCAAACATGCCATGGAATGTTTATATATTTTTTTCCTCGCATCTGGGTCATCCATCTAATGGCATAAGACCCAATATTATCGCCAATCTCTATGACCCAAAACTCTTTGTCTAGAGGGATATATGTGGTAGTGGATCCTTATTGGGGTTTAGTTTAAATTATTAGGCATTCCATTTGCTTTCAAACCCTCTCTTGAAGAATTATGGTCTTACACGGTTCAAAGAGTTGAGAAAAAAATTCATTTTGGATTACTGAGCCTTTGACTTTGGTTGAAAAGTTATAGAATTATTCTAAGGTGTTCACTACTAATTATGTTTACTATTCATCTTTTTGGGCTCCTTCTAATGCCTCCCATGCAAAGATTGAAAATCTTATGTGAGAATTTATCTGGGCTAATTTTGAAGGGCACTAGGTTTTCATCAAGTCTCTTAAGCTCTCTATTGTTGACTTAAATAATTTATCAAGATAGGGCTTATAGACATCAAGCTTTAGGGGCTCACTCTTGGGGTTAAATGGTTCATGAAAATCCTAGAAAGAGTTGAAGCCTAGAAAATTCTACTAAGGCACTACATTTCTCAAGGTTGCCTACTCGATAAAAAATCTTGGTAAGACATTAGCTTTCAAAATACACTTATTTTGTCAGTGATAATCAAATCAGGGGGCATTTTTGTTAGGCAATATATTTGGAAGGCCTAGGAAAAGCTCAAACACCACCTCATTTAGGTGGGGGATGGGTTTAGAAGTGGCCTTTCTTAAACTCCCAGTCATTATGGTGGTCTCCTCAACTAAACTTACACAATGTTCCCTTTGCCATGGTTCCTTAGATCAAAAGCTTGAGGCTTTTTAAGAAAGGTATCTCATAATTGGTGATCTATTTTGTAAGAACTCTAGGGATTGGCTTCCCTAGAATATGCTAAAGTCTAAGTTCCATCTTAATAAAGAAGACACAAAATCCATTTCTGAATTGTAGAGTTCCATACCTAATGAACACTTACACAAGATTGGAGTTTTATCTCTCATATCATGGTGGAATGACTGGTCCTAGCCTATAGCCATGCCATTTAATTGATACTCTCCTTAGTTGGGTTATAATTTATTGTATCCTCAACATATTGACACTAATACCCTTAACCACTGATGGTCTTTCCAATCCCTCCATCGAGTTTGGGCCTAAAGATTTGATAACATTTAGGTAGCTTGTATTGAGCCCAAAAAATCCCATTTCCTTTGGTGTATTTTATACTAGGGTCTACCCATGGGTAATAAGCTCAAGTACATGGGAGTGTTAAATCCCACTTGCCTAGCATGTCATCACCCAAAAACCATTAAGCATCTCTTTTGGTTTTGACCTCATGCCCAATCCACTTAGAGGTGGATCCATACCCTTTTCAAACCCTTCACACCTAAAACATTCAATTGTAAAATGGCTCTCCTAGGGGATAAATCCCTATTACTTACAAGATATAATAGATTCTAGTAGATTTTATATGCTAATATTTTGTTTCATATTTGGAAATCTAGAAATCAAGCTTTTTTTAAAAATGAGATTATGGAAAAAAAATTCTATAACTAATAAATTTATTGTAATTGTTAATGTTACCCTTTAGATTTAGATTCAAATGGATAAGGTCCATCTCAAGCTTCATGATCTATAGCTCCTCTTGGACCATTAGGTGAATGCATTTTGTGTAGTTAGTCATGAGCCAGTTGATCCCCCACCTCACCACTCTCCTCTTAGGGGTTGTGGGTGTAAGGGAAGGTGCCATTGGTCTCACAGTCAGAGGTCTCAAAGTTAGAATATCTCCTCTACTCACTATCCATCTCCTCTTAGAGGATCTAACAAAGGCAACAAAGATAATGGTGGTGTGGGAGGGGGAGATGGGAGACCCCCTTTGTAGGACAAGTTCTTGTAGCTGGCATTAGCCATCTCTCCTCCTTGCTAAGATTCTCAGGTGAAATATGATTCTAAAACTAACTAGTAAGCTAATAGCTAGGACCACCTCCTAGATGATGAAGATCCATCAGCCCAGGATAGCTAGGGAGAATAGCCTTAGGACCCTCTGCCTCCACCTCCTCCACTGGCTACCATGTTCACAGTAGCTACTTAGTTATTTGTTTGTTTTTTTTTCTATTTCATTATCTTTTTTGGCTGATGTGCACTTGAATTAGTTTAGCTATGGTTATTGGCTTAGTTGTGGCCTTTATTGGACTTAGTTTCCCCTGAAGCTCTTTTGGCTCGATTTAGCTTTTTGGGTGTGACTTTTCTACCCATTTTTTTGTATGACCAATGATGTACTTTTTTTAAAAAAATTAATAGAAATACACTTTTCAATCAAAAAATGTTCTTTTAATTTTTCATCTTCCTTAATTTTTAAGGCCCATAACTTCTATATAAAATATAACACCCAAACTTTATTATTTACTTCATATACAAACTTCATTTTATTTTCAAGTTACAACATGAACATTATTTATATTTTGAAATATTCTTCAATTTTATCTAGGCTAAAAAATGTCATTTATGTTTTGAAAGTACATCAACACACTCTCTTCAACTGAAAATGTAATCAACATAAAAAAATCAGTTCTCTTTGACCCATTTTATTATGCTTCATTAGTAAAATTTTCAAACATTTTTGACATCAACCACATTCTACACATTCTTAATATTCCAAACCAAATAATTTAACATATTCAACAGTTATTTATCCATCAAGGATTTTTGGAAGGTTTTTTCTAACTAATAAGAATGATAAATGACATGCTATCTTTAGTAAAAAAAAAAAAATGGAATTGGCTTTGCATCTTAAATGAAGAGAGTTGTGTATTCATGCACTTTATATTTAACATATTAGATTTTTTATCTCTTCAAAAAAATCACATTCTTCTTTGTAATTTTTTAAATAAAATTATAAATTACATTACCTTCCAAAAATGCCTTGATATAATTTCGATGTCCTTAGAGTAGATGGTTTGAGTGATTTGAAATTAAAAATTAATTGTTGAATAATTAATTAAATATTCAAAATAAATTAAATATTATTTTATTTAAGTTCAATATTTTATCATTTTTTTTGAATTTTTAAACCAATGACTATATTTTAGAAGTCTTAGACTATAACCCATAACCCATTTGAGTTCATTCTATTTAATTCTATTATATTTTTTTATTTTTAATATAATTTAACACACCTTTTAGTTGTAAAATTTGAAAAAAATTATAAATTATTTTGAAACATTTTGTGTGAATGATTGATATATCATATATACAACCATCTCAGAAGTGTAAAATTTATTGGGGAGCCCAGTTTGAGACTCGAACATTCACGTGAATCAACATCATATTTTAATAGATCATAGTGTCAAAGATGAATTTAAGAAATGAATACATTAACTCAAGCATTACCTACAAGTATAAGTAAAGAAGCACTATGAGAATCATTATCCAATCTCCTCCTAATTGTAATTGGTGAAAAATTGAGAGTAAAATTATTGGAATTTTTTTTAAGGATGTAATATTTATATTAGTGGTAGATGAAACAATACTTATATAAGAGTGACACTTAATCAAATTAATAAGGTTTTAAAGTAATTTAGATAACCCAATAAATCTATAGTATTAAGTAAGTTTAGATTTGAAGGTTTGTTCATAGTGTTGTATTTTTGGTAAAAAGATATGAAAACAATTGTGTGGGGTTTTAAAATTCAATGTTTCAAATCATATTAGTGGAAACTTTTTTAAATCTTGTATTTGAGTTGAATTATCAAAATCAGTTATTATTGAACAAAATATTTGGAATGATAAATCCACAATTATGATCCAAAATGTTAGACTTAAAGAATTTATGTAATTGTTTCTATAAATATTTACTAAAAATAACCAAAAATTCTCATTCTTTACTTCAATTAAAATTTATAATTGTAAAAGAATTACATCTCCAATAATTAATTTGAAAATGAAATAAGTTGAGGAGATTTCTATGTTTCAAAGAGTATGGACTAATTTCTAGGCCCAATGGTTAAAATCTATAACCCTTCTAGCTATGCATGAGTGGGTTTCCCTCATTCCAAATTGTATAGTTATTTATCCTCTTACTCTTTTCTTTTTGATTGATGTTTAGGATTTTTAAGGGTCCCAAGCCCTTTAACAAAAAGACTCAAAAAGAAACTAATATGGTATGGCTAAGCATACACTCATGCAAAGGCATAAGACTAGACATACAAAATAAGTTTTAAAACAAAACCATACAAAAGACCAACTATTACATATGGTACTAGCTAACAACATACTAAGAATGACTAGTATATACCTAAGACCAACTTATTAGCAATTTATTCTAAAATTACCAATTCTATCATTTCCCTTGACTGGGCCACTTCTTCTTCCTTACAGTCACCTGTCTCGACCCACCATCACTATAATCTAAGACTAACTGATTCTTACCATCCTTCATTATTCCCAACTTCACGATCTTTTAACTTTTTAGTTTGCCTTTAGGTTGCTTGAGGGAAGAAAAAACCAACCTTTTCTGAACTCACCCTTAAACATCCCAATTTTGTTTTTGCTTACCCTTCCACCATGGAGGTGTTGTGAAAGATCCTCTCACCACCCCTTTTCCAAACCATTTGATAACTTTGACCCTCTCAGAAGATCACCTAATTTCCCTCCATTCTTCAAGCCCTATAATTGGTTTAAGAAATTCTTCAATGACTGGAATATAAATTCCTTATTTCTCTGTAACATACATTTGCACCTTGCAAGCCACTTCCACATCCTTCAAAAAATCCACCATTACTAGGAAATGAAGCTTAAATTCTCTGAACATAGACAAAGGGATGAAACCCAAGAAATCTCTCACTAAAAATGGTAATGTCAAAAAAGACCCTAATGGGAGAGCTTCTAATTCCTCTGCCAACTCCAATCTATACTCAACCCATATGAAGAACTCGATCATTGCTAACACTTGATCCATATTCAACATTATCAAACATAAATTTGTTGCAAAGAGAGAGGCTAGGTCTGAGTTAACTCTTACTCTTCTACTCTGCACTAAAAAATCCACACCTAGCACCTATTCTATTGCTTTCACCACCTCTGAAGAAGCAACCCAAAAGACATTTGACAAGTTTGTTTTTGACATAGGCCTAGTGAAACACATCTCATGGATCTTGGCACATCCAAAGGCCAAAGGCCATCTAACCAATTCTAATTTGAATTGATCCATCCTACCAAATAACCCAGAGCATGGACTCAACTAATTAAAAATGCCAATGTAACCACCCAGATCGCTTAACAATGCTTATCATTAAATTACCATGCCACAAAAAAAATCCATCATTAAATGGAGCAACCTATCAATCTCTAAAAACTTAGGTTGGAAACATCATCAAAACATCATCCTACTAACTCCTCTTGATGTTATCCATCACACTTGAATGATGCTACCACTCAACTATCATGATGTCCTTGCAATCACAAATCAAATGAGACTATTTGATAATGATTTACAAATTTTTTTTAATTTCACAAAAATCAAGACAAATTATTTTTTTAAAAAATTGAGGGAACAAAATTAAAAAACCATAACCTTCCAAATATATTAACATTATAAAATGTTTTTTTTAAAATCATTTTAAATATTAATATATCTAATCAAAATTTAATCTGCTCAAAAAGCTTGTAATCTGCCCATCTGTCGCTAACATTATCCAACCTTTCCTTCTCACACTAATCGATGCCCGCATTAGCCAAATAATCCATAACTTTATTACTCTCTCTAAAACAATGTTTACAATTCCATCCTTCGAACATTTCTAGTTTAAGCCATATAAAATCTAAAATATTTACAATCTTCCAAGATTTTGCCCTCTTACTAAACAAAGCTAGTATAATCATCTATGAATCTTCTTCAATTTCTAGGAAGGAAATTCCACAATTCAAATCCATATTAACCCCTACTGCTAGAGCTTGAGCTTGAGCTTCATTATTAGCACCATCTAGAAGATTAAGAGAAAGGGTTCTTCTTAATGATCCACTACAATCTTATATCACACATCCTACCCCTAAAGCACCTAGGTTGCCTCTACAAGCTCCATCAAAATTCAGTTTAAACCATCTAGCTTTCAAAGGAATCCAAATTGCTTCCTTTCTATTTTTCATATTTTTCTTATCAACTATTGACCTCTGAATGGGAGTATTTATCCTCTTACTTGTATAGACTTGAAAATTATCAATTATATGGGAATCTATAAACAATCAAGAGAGAGGCTAATTTAAGTTAACTTTGATTGAAATAGGCAATATATATTGTGTGAGAGAATCAAGAGATAAAAATTTAGTGATTGATACACAACATATATTCATAAGAGATCATACAAATAATATAAATATAGATAAGGGGATGGATTTCTAAATATAATCATAGAACATAAATTCAATAAAAAAATTAAAATATATTAGAATGCTGTGATGTAAGAAGGAAAATGAAATTATTTATACATTTAATCTTAATAGAGTAATTTGGCTATTTAAGAGCCTAGTATATATTAACATACATATCAATATATTTTAATATTAAAAAATATTGTATGGGTACTAATCTACTATTTAAAGGTATTAGAAGAAGGTAATGTTTAATTGTTAACATTTATCTTATAAGAAAGGTATTTTATTTCTACCCCTTAATAAGATTTCATGATAACTTAATCATGTCCTTCAACATAGTGAACTTAGCTTTAATACGTATTTTTGTGAAGATGCCCATAATATTATCACTATTTCTTATAAATCATAAATCTAGCATCTTTCTCAAATATAATTTTAAATATAATGCTTATGGACTTCAACATGCTTTATTTATTGATACATGACTAAATAACAAACAATATAAACAACACTTTGAATATAGTTATAGATAATGGTTAGAAAAGCATGTGAAAGATCCAATATCCGTCATTATCTGTTTAGTATAAACAACTTCATGTGTTGCATTATTCCCACCTCAAAACTAAACCTTGATAGTGGATAAATTATAATAGCCTTTTTCTTGATACAATACAATTCAACATGATCAAAAACCAAATGGAATAAATATCCTAAAGTAAATTTCCTCGAGCCCACATCACTTTCCCAATCCAATTTTTTATATCCCATCAAGCATCCATCACCTCCATGAGACCACATAATCCCTAAGTGATTAGTATCTTGGATACACCTCAGTAATTTCTTATCCACCTATGAATAGATTTATTTATGTTCTTGCATGTATCTACACATGATGGAAAATTTAAAATAAAGATAGATTCAAAGTATGATTCAAGTGTAATAGGTTCCCACAAAGTTGTTTATATAATATAACATAAAATCATGGTATGATACACTTAGTCATTAGCTTAACTCTTGAATGATACATTTTATTTGAAGGTTTTCACTGAACATTATTAAAATTAATTATTAAATCAAGTTCATATTTACTTTGAGAGATGAAAATATCCTCCTTCAAGTGTAAAAATTTTATACTTAAAAATTAGTCTAATAATCCTAAGTTTATCATCTCAAATGTCTTCTTAAATTCAACCTTAAGATTATGTGTCAGAGAATTAATATCTTCAATTTCAATAATACCATCAACGTAAAGCATCATAATAAGCATATAAAAATCAACATGTTTTGTATACACATTATAGTGAAACTCACATTTGGTGAAGCCAAAAGTGATAAATAACTTAATTATCTTTTCAAACTATGCTCAAGGGGTTGATTCAACTTATTAAATGTCTTCCCAAGCATACAAACAATCTCAATTTACATGCTTCTTTAATCTTGGTGGTTACTTCCTGTATATATCCTCTTGAAGATATATATCAAGGAAAGTACACTTCACATCCATTTGATGCTATTTATATTCAAATCTAGGTGCAAGATAAATATTGGTATAAACAAATTTTATCTTTGAAATATGAGCATATATCTTCCAAACAATCAATGAAAATCTTTTGGAAGTTTCTTTTAATAGCTTGCCTCATTTTATCTCTCAAAAAAAAATTATTCAAAATGAATTTATCAATATAAAGCCACCTACATTGAAAATGTCATTTCCTTGTGAATAGGGTACCAAATATTAAGTATTAATATTTATCAATGAGTTGTAGCTATTTTCCATATCCTTCTCCTCCTCATAATTTTCCTTAATTTACTCATAGGAATGTGGATAAAAAATTTCCATAAATATGCTCATGAGTACAAAATTTGATCAATGCTTTCACTTCAAGTCCTATATGTGGTATTATCATCTCTTATGATCCTTACACTCATGAAGTAAAAAAAATGACCTACTAAGGATAAATGATTATAAAATTAGATCAAACAGATCATAAAATTTAGTTGGTCAAAATTATTGAATATTAATAGGGGTTAAGAAGTATCCACAACATGCCAAGTCCTAGAAAAATAGCTAGTTTTTTACACAGGCTAAAAATACATTTGGTTGGCATAAAAAATAAATTTAGGGTACATATTTGGGTTCTTATCAAAAAGTATGCAAGTTTAAAAAATAATAAGAAATTTTAAATTTTTATAAAAAAAATATAGCCTAAAAAATTTTGAGGATTTTGTTATGGTTAATAAATCATCACCTAAGATAGGTGGAAGTTATATAACTACCCAAATGGTTTTTTAAACTTAAGTGTAAATTTTGACCTGCATTAAGTGGCAGTTTTAGCCACTTGTAATGCAAAATATAAAGGAAAAATTAATTGTTAGGCTTCACTTTTCCAACCTTTGAGATTCTTGTTTGAGCCTAGTGAATGTTGAAATGGTTAAAATGACCTCATGATGGTTTAAGGAAGAAAACTATGGCAGCTAAAAATCATGAAGTATGTTTGAGTGAAGGGGAATGCAATCAAGTGTAGTGAAGGCAATCAAGCATAGATTAGACCAAATTTGAAGGCTACATAATTGATATCGTTGAATATAATAGTATTCCTTGATAAGAAATAAACCTATGAAAATTAGATTTAAATTAAAATTACAAGTGGAATATGATTGAGATATTTGTTTCCTTGAAGGCCTCAAGAAGGAAGTAAACTTTGAGTTTCAAAGGAGATAGTGGAGATGAGGAAGCATGGCTTCATGCTTATGTAATTTTACCAAATTAGGTTTCTCCAAGGTAATTATTGTGCATGTCTATCTTTATTTGATCTTTTTGATTCATTACTTACATGTTGATAAATCTTATAACTAAGTTATTATCTCAAACACTTATTGAGGGATCATAAGAATCGACTAGCACAAACATAACATTTTTTCATTAAGCTAAAGGAACTTCATATTCTTAGTGCATTACTGTACAATCATTTAGATTACATTTTTGTATTCAATAGTAGTATGGATAAAATGATAATAATGGTAAGTATTGAATCTAACATGTAGTTATGCCTACAAGTAAAGAAACACTATGAGAATCCTTATCCAATTCTCCTTCTACTTGTAATTGGTGAAAATTTGAGAGTAACTTTATTTGACATATTTTAAGGATTTAATATTTATATTGGTGATAGATGAAACAATAATTATAAGAGAGTGACATTGACATTGAATCAAACTAATAATATTTTTAAGTAATTGAGACAACTCAATAAATTTATAGCATTAAGTTTAGGTTTGAGGTTTTTCTTCATAGGGTTATATTTTTGGTAAAAAGATATGAAAATAATTGTGTGGGGTCTTTAACTTTGATGTTTCGATTCAAACTAGTGGAAGGTTCTTTAAATCTTGTATTTTAAGTTAAATTACCTAAATCATTATTATGGAACAAAATATTTTGAATAGTAAGTCCATAAATGCGATCCAAAATGCTAGATTTAAATAACTTACGTAATTATTTCTATAAATATTTATAAAATATAAGTGACATTTCTCATTCTTTCACCTCTCATGATTAGTTTGAAAATGAAAAAATTTAGGAGATTTATGTGTTTCAAAGACTATGGACTAATTTTTAGGCTCAATGGTTAAAATCCATAACCCATCTAGCTATGCATGAGTGGGTTTCCCTATATTGATCTCCCCTTATTCCAAATGGCATAGTTATTTACCCTCTTTCCTGTATGGACTTGTAAATTTTCAACTATACGGAATATCTAAACTTGTAAAGAGAGAGGTTAATTTAAGTCAACTTTGATTAAAATAGGCAATGTGTATCATGTGAGAGAATCAAGGGATAAATATATAATGATTTGACACAAAACAAATAGTCATAAGAAATCATACAAATAACATAAATAAAGATAATGGAGGTGGATATTTTAATATGATCATATAAAACAAATTCAATAAAAGAAATAAAATTTAAAATATAATATAATTTTTTGATGTAGGAGGGAAAATGATTTTATTTATACATTTACTCCTAATAAAGTGTAGGGTAATGTGGAAAATTATTTTATTTATGATGAGCATACATCCTAACATACATATCATTGTATTTCAATATTAAAAAGCATTACATGGATACTAACCTATTACTTAAAGGTACTAGAGGAAGGTAACATTTAATTTTTAACATTTATCCTAAAAGAAAGGAATTTTATTTCTACACCCCTAATGAGATTTTATGATAGCTTAATCATGTCTCTCAAAATATTGAACTTCGCTTGAATAAATAATTTTGTGAAGATGTCTATGCTATTATTATTATTCCTTGTAAATCATAAATATAACATCTTTCTCAAATGTAATTTCAAATATAGTGCTTATGGAACTCAACATGTTTTATTTATTGATGCATGAATAGATTATGAGCAATATAAACAAAATTTTGAATATAATTATAGATAATGGTTGGAAAATCTTGTGTAAGATCCAATATCCTTCATTATCTCCTTGTTATAAACAATCTTATGTGTTGCCTTATTTCCAACTCAACACTTAACCTCAATAGTGGGTAAATTAGAATAGCATTCTCCTTGTTGTAATACAATGCAACTTGATTAAAACCCAAATACAAAAATATTCCAAAAATAAATTTCTTCAAGCCCACATCACTTTCCTAATCTAATTTTTTATATCTAACCAAACATATGTCACGTCTATGAGACCACACAACCCCTAAATGAGTAGTATTTGGAATATACTTCAATATTTCTTTGTCCACCTATCAATGGATTTGTTTATGCTCCCATGTCACATTCTAAAATTGAGACTTTAGTGTTAAGAGTGTTACTTAAGACCAACCATCCCTACCTTAGCCCTAGACTTATTTTAGGGTATATTTGAACACTTATCTAGCCTTTGTGTGGCCACATGCATCTTTAAACATCCATAAAGCATTCCCAAACACTCATTTTAGCATCTTGGCCCCTAGTTCCTTAGGTTCTACCACTTGGACACTAGAGCCATAATTTAGATAGTAGTGCCAATGGTGGTAGTGTCCTAGTTTGGACACTATTGTCCTTTTCCTTCCTTTGTCCACCAAAAAATATCTTTTCAAATAAAAAACCATCTAAGGTTGGCTTAAACCTCTTTTAAGACCTACACAAGAACCGTATTAGTATATATAGATGAATTTTATCCCTATTCTACCCTGCTTTTACATATAACCATCTACAATAATCCTAAGCTTAGATTATTCAGTTTCCAATCTCAAGCATGCTAAAAGCACTCAATCCAAAATTCATACTAGCCTCACTTGCACTTGCACTAGCACTTAGGTGGGGAGAACTACATTGGGCTTGATACCTCATATGAGTATTGGTATATAGGCAACCTTAATCACAATGGGGTGTTAAGGATGTCCAGCCTACCCCACTAACATCACACTTTACAAATTATGATAATTAGATGCCATAACAACATGGAAGTCTTGGGTTTACATGTAAAATTAGTCAAAATGGGTTATTGATAGAGAATTAAAACTTGTGTGCCTAGGAGCAGGCTTGGGAGACTCAGACACATGTACACCCAAAAGCTTAAAATAGTTCTGCATAGAGCACACTAGCACCAAAATGAGGACACTAGCACCTTTGGCACTATTATCCAGTTAGGATGCTACTATCTAGGAAGGGTTTTGACACTTGGATCCTATTTATGACACTTAAATTGGCCCCTATCCCATTTTATAGCCTCTAGATCTTCCATTTCAGTTAGTTTCAATCTACTTTCTTGTTTATATCATTTTATGCTCTTTTTAGAAAGGTCAAACTATTTCAATTTTGTTATAAATTAGTGCCTATATTTATTACATATTTTGACCCTAATTTACTAGACTCAATCCCTTTAACAACTTAGGGCTTAAATTTCATAACCCTAAAATGTTAAATCATTTGGTGAGCCTAAATTACTTTGAATACTATTAAAACCTTAGCCTTATATGCTCTTAGGATTTGTATTCTTTTATTTTCTTGCTCAAATATTAGTTCTAAAATATAATATTTGTATCATTATTTAATTCTTTCAATCTTTCATAGATTAAATTCCTTTAAAATTTTCAAATATACAACTATTTATTTTCCTACTTCCCAACCTACACTGGCATAATTCAACAATTGATTCAATGAAACTTATAACAGACAATTATAATATTTTTTTTTGAAATATTCAAATATGAAAGATGACCTTATCAATATTATTTACAAATAACTTCAAAAATCAAATAATGGTCAATTTTATACTCCCTCAGATAATAATATTGTTACACCTACTTTTGGGGCAACTTAGCTTGTGCAACAACCTGTTTTAATTTGACAATCTTAAAAAATGGAAACACCTCCTATGGATAGTTCCTCCTCTCTAGACATACAATCCCTTATGCATGAGATTCATTCTTTATAGGCTTAAGTGTTAAATATTGAGTAGGGTGTTACTAGGCCATTACATGCCTTGCATTCTCATGATCTTTTACATACATGTTTAACACATCACATAATAGCAAATCCTTTGCCATCTAGATTTTTGGCACCAAAGATTACTTTGTATGATGGTAATTGTGACCTAGATCACCATATACAATCTTTACACATAGAATGTTTGGAATAAGCATCCAATGATTAGATCCTTACTAAGTTGTTCCCACATAGCATAAAGGACTATGTTGTATAGTAGTTCTATGATTTTCCAAATCATTCCATCACCACATTCAATCCATTGGTAGATATGCTTTTGGTACACTTTTTAATCAACATCAGTGATAATATCTCATATGATCATGTGGCATATCTTAATCAAAAATCTAATGAGCCTATTGTAGAATATGTCTTATGATACAAAACTATATTGGAAAATATGACTAGGCCCATGGCAGATAGAGAAATCCAAGACATATTCAAATAGAGTTTGCTACCAACATTACATGAAACTATCTTGTTTAATAAGTTTCCAACATTCATAGATTTATGCCACATAGTAAAATAAAAATAATTCACGCTTCTCTCTATGGGAAAATCAAAGTACACAACCAAATTAGATTAAACTATGAAGAGTTATAATAAGCCTCCATACAAATTAAGGGCCACTGATAAAAAGAGTGATCAAAAGGCCATAGTTGGCATAGCTTCAGAGCCACCTCCTCACTTGGTTTTATCAATTCCTCCATGGAGAGTTTTCATAAATCTTCCAGAATCACCAGCACATGTTTTAAAACAAATCTTGGAATGTAATTTCATATCTCTCCCTCCCATCAAATATGTTGATCTGATAAGGCCTCTTCAAAATAAATATGATTCCAATTCATTCTATGATTATCATAGTGCACTAGGCCATAATACAAACATCTGCATCAACTTGAAACATAAGATACATGATTTGTTATAAGTCAACATTATTGATGTCAGCACACCTACAAAGGCACATAAAGTCAAACCAATGAAAGCTAAGGCATTGAAAATATTTTTGGATTCATTTCCAAACCATACACTAATGAGGCATGAGGCACTTAAAGTGTTCACTATACCTATCAGGCACACCATCATTGATATCCTATCACACTACTATAGAAGATGCACACCCCCTACATAATATCATTGGTGTGTATCATAATATAGTACTAGATAGACTGCTCATCACTTTCTTAGAGTAGGAGATTACTGATGATGATTTAGATTTTTATGAACTATTTGTATGAGCCTACATTGATCATCATCCTATTTAGAGTGTTATGGTTGACAATGTGTCAAGTATTAACATGTGCACTATCACACTTCTACAGCATTTGGGTTATTTAGAGTAGGGCATTTCTCTGATAGATATAATTATTCATGGTTTTAGTGGCTATGTTTAGATATCCATTGGGGAGATTATACTTCCACTACAGGTTAGTCTAGCACATGTGGCCACTATATTCTTAGTAGTGCATAGTGTAGGCACATTTAACATGTTATTGGATAGCCGATGGATACATAAACTATGATCCATTCCATCCACCATGCATAAAAGCCTCAAGCATGTACATGTTGAATAGGTGGTTATAGTTGAGGGTATTTCATATCAGTATCCTTTACCTATCCCACAAGTAGTTACAATACAACTAGCAATCATAGTTTCAAGCACAATTTCAATTGATACACCACAAATTTTAGTTAAGACACTAGTGTAGGTAAGGTCTACTCCTATAGTGTTACCATGTACACATACTCTCCTATGAAGAACCTTATTAGAGAAACTTGTGTGTCAAAGATATGTTATAGATTCTAATTATCCTCTCTCTCTACCCCTTGCTTTTAGAGACTAGTGTTATTGAGTTCTTAGGGTTCTCAGCATAGGAAACCCATGCCAACTATATCATCTTCTATAATATGGGTCCATAAGACCCCTATAGTTCACAAGACACCCAAGTTAGCTTCATGGATTCCTAACATCAGTCCATAGGTAGTGCCAACTATAGATCACTCAATATAAGTTTTGGGACCTTAGTTACCTTTTCACATAACACACATGATTATTGTTCCTTTATTTGACATAGTCCACACGGATAAAGAGTCTCCCATGAGACTCATTAGTTATCATGTTCATTTCTACTTGTACATATTTCCTCTTACCTTTATCCTTGTATATAGTTTCATTTTCATGTCACTTATACATAGCTTATATCTAGGAAAATACAAAAATAATATAATATGTCAAAACACAAAAAAATTCAAATATTTACTCAAAAAATACAAATTATAGATTGTATGTATTTCCATGTTTACATTTCCTATATTTTCTAGGCACACATGCTTCACTTATTCATGTCGAGTGTTTGCAGATACTTATAGGACCTAAGTCCACTACATAGATATAGATTTACTATTATCTACCCACTAAGGGCATGTACATAGATACATAGGTTCTTCATTTGATACATTCACCCATTTAGGAGAACCTTATACATAGTTCCAATTACTAGGTTAGATCTTTCTAAAAACTACTAATAGTACTCTAGACTCAACTTATGTATATTTTTTCTCTTATAAATATTTGTACCACATGTTCATGTATACATTCATTTCTATCTTTCTTATTTTAGACTTGATTATGTCTCTATGCTTCTACATCTATTCGAAGACATTTGAATATGCCATTACTTTGTGACTCTAAACTAATTCCTTGCATTGTATGTATGCTTTGGACATGTGCCCATGTCCTTAAGTGTGTCTTATTGATTGTGTATACAAAAATTTGAACGTGTCCTTCCATGTGGATTTAAGCCAAATTTCTTGTTATTTGCATATGTGGGATTCGAACATGTCCTTATACATCTTGCTTTATTAGATATAGTGATATATTCTCATGTCTCTTGTATTATGGCCCTTTAGACTACTTTGTGTGTCTCATGTGTGTTGTATGTATGCATCATGGCCATGGCACTTGTTTCTTGATTGTTACACACTCCGGTTTTAGATGCCATGAGGTACCTCATGCATCTCCCCTACCTACTTGGGTTCCTTGATGGACATCATGCCCTATCACCCTAGGTATTTATTCCATTTATTACTTAGATTTGATATTCATATACATTGTTATATCTATCTTGACATCCTTTTGAATGATATGTCTAACATACATTGTATATTAAAAAATAATGCGCAAACTATCTTACATTCCAATGTTATGTATGCACATTATATTACTTTATTACGTAGATATCATAAATGCTGTGATTAACACATATTACAAATATTTTTATTTTAAGGATAGTTATTTCATAGGTTTAATAACTCCCATCAAAAGAGGGGGAATTCATAGAGGTTTGGTATAGAGATCAATATATCTGAATGCACTTAGAGTATATTTTTTCAACACATAAGCATAGAATATAGGTTTTTTTTAGGAACACATAGTGGAAAAAAATCATATAAAGACCAGTTTTGGTTGCAAAAAAATCAATACAGTTGAAAAATAACACCCAAAGTGGAACACTATCACCACCAATGATACAAGACAAGATATGGTGTTATTGTCTAGTAGTCTCATTTTTATAAAATTCTAGATTGGTTGGAAAATTATAGTATATACAATCTAGGTTTGCATAGGTTCAATTATAGATTACCAATTTTTGCTCACTTTAATGTAGATTCATACCATTTTACTTAGATTAGGAGAATCATTCATGACATTATCATTCCCATTTTAGTTTTATATAATTAGATACAAATTATTAAAACTTAATCCATAATCTATAAACTCAAATACCATATTTGGAGGCATGTGCATGGCACATTATTTTCGTATGTTCACTTATGCAATAATTAATTAGATGTAATGAAAAAATCTATGTCATTCTTTATGTTGTACACACTAGACACCATATTCTAATTTATACACTAGATTGATACCTTACTCTATCTGTAGTGGTTGGCATTCTTGAGCATCTTAAAGCCACCTAACATTCCCAAGTGGCCCAAAGCCATTTTACATTTCAAATTTTCTAGGTGGTCTAGAGCTATCTTGTACAATTTCATTTACATCACATAGTTTTAGTTTTAGATTCATCTACTGCATACGAGTGGGAAATGATGGAGTCATTATATACTTGAGTTACTAAACCACCTACATGAGAGGGTTGGATATAACATTAGTCCAATCCAATCTATTCATAGGTCATGATCCACCAAGTAAGAGTGGAAAATGATGGAGTCAAAACTGGATTGAGTTCTTGAGCAACCCACACATGGGGATTGAACAAGCCATCAATTCATTCCAAGCTATTCATCGATTTGATTAATACCTACATGCATGCACATAGGTTGTCACCAAAATTATGAATTAGTTTGCATACCCAGTGAGGTGTATTAATTTCTTTCCTCCCTCTTATCTCTTTACTTAGTTTTGTCTTTTTATTTTGACATTTCTTAATTAAGGACTGATTTATGCACATTTAATTTTTAGGACACACAATGAATCATGATTCACACACTCAAACCTAGATTCATAGGTTCTATCTCTTAGGTAAGTCCAAGTATGCTTATTTTTCCTTTATCCTAGTCATTTCACTTTGTTGCATTTATAGAATAAAGAGGGGGGATCTAATCATCTAAAAATTACACTTGAGTGCTAAGAGTGTTACTTGAGACCACCCATCCCTATCTTAGCCCTAGACCTATCTTGGGGATTATTTAGAGATTTATCTTGATTTTTTATGGGCCACATGCATCCTTATACATCCCTAAAATAGTTCTAAGCCCTCAATTTAACATCTTATCTCTTAGTGCCTTAGGTTCTACCTCTAGAGACTAGCACCATAATTTGGATAGTAACACCAATGGTGTTAGTGTCTAGTTTAGGCACTATTATATTTTTCTCACCTTTGGCCACCAAAAGATATCTTTTCAAATCAAAAACACATAAGGTCAGCCTAGACCTCCTTTAAAACTTTCACAAGCACCAAAATAGTATGTATACATAAATTTTAGTTCATTTTTCACTAGATGGAAATGAGATGCAATAACACAAATTAACTCAAAATAAGTTGTGCACAATCAAGGTTATCAATCCCTATTCTGCCCTATTTGTGCATATATCCATCTACATCATTCTTAAGCTAAGATTACTTAGATTTCCAATCTCAAGCACACTAAAAACACTCAAACTGATATTCATACTAGTTTCAATTGCACTTATACCAACACTTAGGTGGGGATAATTACACTGGGATTGATCCTTCCTCAGAGTATTGGTATATATGAAACTCTCATCATAGTAGGGTGTTGACGATGTCTAACCTACCCCACTAAAATCACACTTTACTACTTATGCCAATCAGATGCCCTAATAATATGGAGGTCTAGGTTTTACATGTAAAATTAGTCACAATGGGTCAAAAATAGGGAATCAAAACTATGTGCATAAAAACAAGCTTGGCAAACTCAAACACAAGTGAACCCAAAAGCTTAAAATAGTTTTGCATAGAGATCATTACAACTAAAGAGAGGACACTAATGTTGTTAGTGTTATTTTCCAATTAGGTTACTAGTATCCAAGAAGTATTTTGACACATGGATCATGTCTGTGACACTCAGATCATCCCCTGTCCTAGTTTACAACCTCCATATCTTCCATCTCAGTTAGTTTATAGCTAAGTACTTGTTTATATCATTTGTTACTATTTTTAGAAAGGTTAAACTAGGTCAATTCTATTACAAATCAATGGCTATATTTATTTCATATTTCTAAGATCATTTACTATACTCAAACCCTTTAACAAGTTAGGGCTTAAACTCCATAACCCTAAAAACTTAAATCATTTGATGAGGTTGACTTACTTCGAATACTACTAAAACCCTAGCCTTATATTCTATTAGGATTTGTATACTTTTATTCTCTATGATAATATATTAGTTCCAAAATCTCATATTTGTTTTAATATTTCATTCTTACAATCTTTCATAGATTAAATTTCTTTAAAGGATCTAAATATGCAACTATTTATTTTTCTATTTCCCAACCTACAATGGTAGAATTCAAAAACCAATTTGATGAAATTGATAAGAGACAATAACAATATTTCCTTTCCAAACATTCAAATATGTAAGATGACCTTATCAATATTGTCCGTGTAGAACTTCAAAAATCAAATAATGGTCAATATTCTTCTCCCTAAGATAAAAATATTATTACACATAGTTTGGTGGCAACTCAACTTGTGCAACAATGCATTTTAAATAAAAAACCTCAAAAAATCAAAACACCTCCTATGGATAGTTACTCCTCTCCACATGTACAATCACTTATGCATGAGATTTATTTTTTGCAAGATAAGGTGTTATATCTTGAGCAAGGTACTACTAGGCCATCATTTTCCTTGGATTCTCATGTTACTTTATGTACACCTTTGGCACAACACATAATGACAACTCCTTTTTCATTTGTATTTTGGTACCTAAGCTTACTTTTTATGATGGCAAGGGTGACCTAAATCACCATCTATGAGCTTTCCACATAGCATGTTTGGACTATGTGTCCAATGATTGGATCCTTACTAAGTTTTTCCCACATAGCCTAAAGGACTATGCCTTACAATGGTTCTATGATATTCTAAATTAGTACATCACTACATTCAATACATTGGTAGATAGTTTTCGGCACACTTATTAATCAACATCAATGATAAGATATCATATGCTTAAATGGCACAACTTAAGCAAAAATCCAATTAACCTATTGTAGAATATGTATTGAACTACAAAATTATATTGGCAAAGATAAATATCCCTATGGAAGATAGAGAGCTCCAAGACATATTCAAACAAAGTTTACTACCAACATTGCAAGAAGATATCTTGTTCAAGAAGTTTTTAACATTCACAGATTATGCTATAAAGTGAAAGAAAGGGAATTCAAGCTTCTCTCTATAATAAAATTAAAGTACACAACTAGATCAAATTAAAATACTAAGAATTATAATAAGCCTCCTTACAAAGTAAGGGCCACTAACAACAAGATTGATCAAAAGGCCACAGTTGACATAGCTTCAGAGCTATCTCCTCGCTTAGTTTTATTAGCTCTTCCACAGAGAGTTTTCACAAATCTTTTAGAATCACCAGCACATGTTTTATAATAGATCTTGGAATGTAATGTCATATCTTTCCCTCCCATAAAATAGGTTGATATGACAAGGACTCTTCCAAAGAACTATGATTCCAACGCATTATATGACTATCATAGGGCACCAAGCCATACTATAAATAGATGCATCAACTTGAAGAATAAGATATAAGATTTGATAAAGGCCAACATTATTGATTTTGACACACCTACAGAGGCAGATAAAGTTAAACTAATGGAATCTAAGGCATTAAAAATATTTTTGGAACCATTTCAAAACTATATAGCTAATGAGGCAAGAGGCACCTCAAATGTTCACTATATGTATCAAGCACATCTACGATCAACATTTTATCACACTAATACATAGGATGCACCCCCTACATAATATCATTGGTGTGTATAATACTATATTAATAACTAGACCACTCATCATTTTATCAAAGTAGGATATTAGCGATGATGATTTATATTTTTATGCACTCTTTATACAAACCTACATTGATCATCATCCTATTCAAAGTGTTATGGTTGATAATGGGTCAAGTAGCAACATGTGCACTATCACACTTTTATAGCATTTGGGTTACTAAACTAAGGTCATTTCTCTAACTAACACAATTATTCATGGTTTTAGTGGCCATGTTCAGAGCTCTATTGGGGAGATTTTACTTCCACTACAAGATGGACTAGCACATGTGGCCACTATATTCTTAGAATTACTTAGTACAAGCCTATTTGACATGTTATTAGTTGGGTAGGCCATGGATACAATAGCTATGATCCATTCCATCTATCATACAAATATGCCTTAAGTATATACATGCTAATTAGGTGGTTATAGTTGAGGGTATTTCATATGAGTATTCTTTACCTATCCCACAAGCAATTACATTACAACTACCAATTATAGTTCCAAGCATAGTTTCCATTAGTACACCACATATTTTAGTTGAGCAACCAATGTAGGTGAGGTCTACTCCTATGGTGTACCATGTACACATACTCTCATGTAGATACCCTTATTAGAGAGACCCTTACATCACATGTGTGTGTGTGTGTGTGTGTGTGTGTGTGTGTGTGTGTGTGTGTGTGATGTAAGGGTCTCTCTAATAAGGGTATCTACATGAGAGTATGTGTACATGGTACACCATAGGATTATTGTGTACATGGCACACCATTGCATATTCTAGAGAGCCTCTCTCTACCCCTTTCCTTTAAAGACTAATGTTATTGAGTTCCTATTATTCTTAGCATAGGGTGCTCATTCCAACTAGAACATCTTCTACCTGATGGGTCCTAAATACCCCTATAGTTCACAGGACACCATTGTCAATTTCACAGATTCTTAGCACCACTCCACAGGTAGTGCCAACTATAAATCACTTAATACAATAGGTTATGGTACCTCAATTACCTTTTCACATATCACACATGATTATTGTTCCTTTATTTGACATAGGACACATTGATAGTGAGTCTCCCATGAGACTCATTGGTTAGTCTATTCCTCTCTACTTGTATTTATTTCCTCTTACCTTGATCTTTGTATATAGTTTCATTTTCATGTCTATTGTACATAAATTATCTCCAATAAAATAAAATAGTAATATAATATGTAAAAACACAAAAACATTCAAATCTTTACTCAAAAAATACAAATTATAGATTGTATGCATTGTCATGTTTACATTTCCTATATTTTCCAAGCACTACATATGCTAGTTATCTTAGTATAGTCTATTTTTATCATACATACATGATTCACTTTTTCTTTTCGAGTGTTTTTAGATACTTATAGGACCCAGGTCCACTACACAGATCTAGATTTGCTACTATCTACCCATTGGGGGCATATACATGGATACATGTGTTCTTTATTTGATACATTCATCCATTTGGGGGTACCCTATACATAGTTTTGATTTCCAAGTTACATATTTCTAAACTCTGCATCATAGATTTAACACTATTATATCTTGATATTGATCATCCCTCATTACTCAAATTCATTATCGACTACTACTACTACTATAGACTTAACTAATGTACATCTTTGCTCTTATATATATTTGTACCACATTTTCATGCATACTTTTATTTTTATCTTTCCTAGTTTATACTTGATTGTGTCTCTATGCTTCTACATATATTTGATGGAATTTAAATATGCCATTTTTTTGTCTCTATGCCAAGTCCTTTCATTATATATATGCTTTGGACATATGCCCATGTCCTTATGTGTGCCTTCTTGATTGTGTATGTGAACATTTATAATGTGTCCTTCCATGTGGTTCTAAGATGAATTGATTGATGTTTGTATATGTGGACATTTGAACATGTCCTTGTATGTCTTGCTTTCTCAGATTTAGTGACATGTGCCCATGTCCTTTGTATTGTGGCCCCTTCGCCTACTTTGTGTGTCTCATATGTGTTGTATGTATGCTTTCATGTATGTGGCATGGCCTAACACTTGTCTCTTGCATGTTACACACTCTATTTTTATATTCCATGAGGGACCTCATGCATCTCCCCTTCTTACTTGGGTGCCTTGATGGACATCATGCCCCATCCCCTAGGTATTTGATCAGTTTATTACTTAGATTTATTGTTCATATACATTTTTATATCTATCTTGAAAACCTTGTGAATGTTATATCTAACATACATCATACATTACAAACTTATGCACAAACTATCTTACATTTTGATGTTAGGTATGCACATTATATTGGTTTATTATGTAGATATGATACATACTTCAACTAACACACATATTACAGAGATTTTTATTTTAAGATACTTATTGCATAGGTTAAACAAATCCCATCAAAATATGGGGAATTTATAGAGGTTTGTCATAGATATCAAGATATCTGAATGCACTCAAAGTATAGTTTTTCAGTACATAGGCACAAAATATATAAATTAGTTTCAGGAAAACACAATGGGAAATAATCACACAAAGACCAATTTTAGTTACATAAAAAATAGTATAGTTGGATACTAGTACCTAAAGTGGAACACTATCACCACTAGTGCTACTATCTAAGATATGGTTCTACTATCCAATAGACTCAATTTTAATAAATTCCATATTAGCCAAAAAGTATAGTAGGTATAGTCCAAGTTTGTACATGTTCAATTATAGATTACCAATTTTTACTCAATTTAACATAAATTCAGAGAAATTTTATCAAATTAGTGGCATCATGCATGGCATGATCATTCCCATTTTAGTTTCATATACTCAAATACATATTATTACAACTCAATCCAAAATCCATATACTCATATATTAGATTTGGGGGCATGTGCATGGCACATTGTTTCTATATGTTCACTTATACACTAGTTGATTAGAAGGAATATAAAACTCCATGTCATTCCTTACATTGTACACACTAGACACCATTTTCCAAGTTATACACTAGATTTATTCCTTAATCCATCTACAATGGTTGTCATTATTAAGTGTCCCAAAGCCTTCTAACATTCTTGAGTGGCCTAAAGCAGTTTTACATTTTAGAGTTTTTGAGTGGCCCAGAGCCATCTTATATAGTTTTGATTATATCACATAGTTTTAGCTTCAGATCCATATACTACACATGGGTGTGAAATTATGGATTCATTATCTACTTGAGTTCCTAAGCCATCAACATGAGAGGGTTGGATACAACAACAATCCAATCCTAGTTATTCATGGGTCATGATTCACCAAGCATGGACGAGCAATGATGAAGTCATAATCAAATTTATTTCTTGAGCCACCCACACATGATATTAAGTAATAAATCATGTTAGTCTAATTTCTTCATTTATTTGATCACTATCTACACACACATATGTGGTCACTAGGTTTATGCATTGGTTTGCATACCTAGTGAGGTGTATTCATTCCTTTCCTTTCTCTTATCTCTTTAGTCAGTTTTGTATTTTGATATTGATATCTCTTAATTAAGTATTGATCTATGCACATTTAATTTGTACGACACATAATGGATCATTCTTCACACACTCAGACCCAGATTCACAAGCTTCACCTCTTAGGTAAGTCCAAGTATGCTTCTTTTTCCGTTATCCTATTCATTTCACTTTGTTGCATTTATAGAATAGGTGGGGAATGTAATCATCTAAAAATGACACTTGAGTGGTAAGAGTGTTAATTGAGACCACCCATTCCTATCTTATCCCTATACTTATTTGAGGGCTTATTTAGACACATATCTAGCCTTCATGCAAGGCACACACATCCCTAAACATCTATAAATAAATCTTGGGCCATCACTTTAGCATCCTGGCCCCTAGTGCCTTAGGTCTACCACTTGGAAAATAGTGCCATAATTTGGATAGTAGTGCAATAGAGCTAGTGTCCTATTTTGGGTGTTATTATCTAGTTCTTGCCTTTGGTCACCAATATATATATATATATTTTCAAATAAAAAACCACATAAGGTCAACCTATACCTCTTTTAAGACTTTCACAAACACCATAATAGTATATATACATGAATTTTATCCCATTATTCACTAGATGGAAATGAGATACAAAAACACAAATTAACTCAGAATAAGTTATGCACAATCAAAGTTATCAATGTCTATTCTACCCTAATTATGAATATAGCCATCTGCAACATTCTTATGCTCATATTACTTAGATTTCTAGTCTCAAGCACACTTAAAACACTCAATCCAACATTCATACTAGATTCACTTACACTTACACCGGCACTTAGGGGGGGAGAACTTTATCAGGGTTGATCCCTCCTCAGAATATTGGTATGTAGGCAACTCTCATCATAATGGGGTGTTGAATATGTTAATCCTACCCCACTAACATCACACTTTGTTGATGTACCAATCAGATGCCCATGGAGTTCTAGTCTTTACATGTAAAATTAGTCCAAATGGGTCTCTAACAAGGAATCAAAACTCATTCACACAGGAATAGGCTTGGTAGACTTAGACATAGGTGTATCAAAAATATCAGAACAATTCTATATAGAGGACATTAGCACCAAAAGGAGGACAATAAAACCATTGGTGATATTATCCAAATAGGGTATTATTATCTAGAAAGGGTTTTTACACATGGATCCTATCTGTGGCACTCAAATAAAGCCCTATCTTGATTTATAACCTCCATATCTTCCATCTTAGTTAGTTTCCAACTAAGTAATTATTTATATCATTTATTACTATTTTTATAAAGGTCAAACTAGGTCAATGTTTTAACAAACCAATGGCTTTATTTATTATATATTTCTACCCTGTAATATATTCATACCTATTAATAACTTAGGGCTTAAGCTCCATAACCCTAAAAAGTGGATGAATGATAATATTCTTCTTATTTTAATACAATGTAACCTGATTAAAACCCAAATGGAATAAATATCCTAAAGTAAATTTCCTCAAGCCCACATCACTTTCCCAATCCAATTTTCTAATAAATGAGTAGTAGCTTGAATATACCTTAGTATTGGCTTATCCACCTACCAATGGATTTATTTATGCTCTTGCATGTATCTACACATTATGGAAATTTTAAAATAAATATAGGTTCAAAGTATGATTCAGGTGTAATAGGTTCCCAAAAAGTTGATTATATAATATAACATCAAATCATGGTATAGTAAATTTAGTTGTCACCTTAGATCTTGAATGATACATGTTATTTGAAGGTTTGAATTGAACATCATTAAAATTTATTATTAAATCAAGTGCATTCTTACATTGAGAGATGAAAATATCCTCTTCCAAGTGTAATTTTTTTATACCTATAAATTAGTGCAATAATCCATAGTTTATCATCTCAAATTCAATCTTAAGATTATGTATCAAATAATTAATATCTTCAATTTCAATAATACCATCAACATAAATCACTAAAATAAGCATATAAAAATCAACATGTTTTGCATACACAGTATCATGAAACTCACATTTGGTGAAGCCAAAAGTGATATATAACTTACCTATATTTTCAAATTGTGATTGGGGGCTTACTTTAACCTATTAAGTGACTTCCTAAGCTTACAAATAATCTCAATTTTTATGCTTCTTTAATCTTGGTGGTCACTCCATTTATATATCTTCTTGAAGATATCTATCAAGAAAGGTACACTTCACATCCATTTGATGCACTTTCTATCTAAATCTAGGTGCAAAATAAATATTAGTGTAAATATATTTTATCTTTAAAATAAGAATATATATCTCCCAAATATTCAATGCCCATCTTTTGGGAATTTCCTTTATTAGCTTGCCTCATTTTATCTCTCAATGAAAATTATTCAAAGTGAATTTATCAGTATAAACCCACTTACATTTAAAATGTTATTTCCTTGTGGATAGGGTACCAAATCCTAAGCATTAATATTTTTCAATGAGTTATAGGTACTTTTCATATCCTTCTCCTCCTTGTCATTTCCCTTCCTTGTAGGAATGTAGATGACAAAGTTCCATAAATATGCTCATGAGTGCAAAATTGGATTGATGTTTTCACTTCAAGTCCTTTAAGTGGTATTATCATCCCTTATCATCGTTAGACCCATGAATTTTTAAAAAATGACTATTCAGGATAAATGATTATAAAATTGGATCAAAGGTGTTATAAAATGTTGTTCATCAAAATTATTAAATGTTAACATGGGTTAATAAGTATCCATAACATTCCAAGTCCTATAAAATAGTTACTTTTTGACACATAGGCTAAAAATACACATGGTTGGCATAAAAATTAAATTTAGGTTACATGTTTGGGTTCTTCTCAAAAAGTTACAACATTTTGGGTGTTGTTTCAATAACATAAAACCTAGGAACAACACATATAGGAAGTAATATGTGTTTAATGAATTATAAAATGGAATGTCCATGTCAATTATGGATCAAATCAGGTTTTAATTTTATTTTCAAAGGGTTTGCTAACACATTTGTATATTTGTGTTGTAATTTTTTTCATTTATGTTCTTTAACATGGGAGTGTCAGTTTTTTAGGATGCATAAGTCCAATTGTGGGAAAGATTTAAATAAAGAAAGGCTTTAGGAGATTGAAGGTATTAACCATAAAATACAAATGGAAAATATATAAATAAGAAATATTTTGCATCACTTGGAAGATGAGAATCAAGAATTTCAAGCTAGATTGATGAGCCATCGAGGAGTTGAAACTAGAGTTGTAAAATAAGGAAGAGATGTTGGAAAAGTTAAAAAATGATAGTGAAAGAGTGAAGGGGAGAAAATATTATACCATGCCAAGGAGACCATATTTTTAAAAATATATACAAGCCATGATTGAGTTATGGAAATTACGCACCACACCACATGCTCTTTTTTCCCACCAAGTTCTAGATGAGTATTTTGGTAAATTTGAGAAGCATACTAAAATAGATGGATCTAAATTGATAACTAAGATGGGATACAATGGAAAATGGATTGGAATCAAAGGAAAAATAATTAATAATCCCATAACAGTTTAGGACATTCTTCAATATATAGGTATATGATATATTAGTGGCCAAGACGAATTTGGAGAATGTTCCAAAACAACTAAAGTAAGACAAGCTGACAAAAACAAATAGCTCAAGCCTCTAGCACAATAAAAAAGACCCATGCAAGGTAATGACATCATTTATTTTATTAAATATAAGGAAGAGTTTTATTATGTAAATAATGGGTGAGTATTTCATAAAGATGAAGGTAGCTAATTTATCTTTTTTAGGATTATGGAATATAATGCTAAGGTTGATAAAGGGACGAGTAATAAATCAGGAAATAAAATACTAAAATATCTATTAGCCAATTTTCACTCCCAGGTTTTACATATTTTATTTTGGCTAAGTACAACATTCTATTTGTTTATTTCTCTCAGCAAAAAATGTGAAGTCTTTTTCCCTTCGGAAGCCCTTTTTGGTCAGCATTCCTAATGTGTTATTTCTTTCAAAAAAGTTTTATTTGGGTTTTTTTTGTCCCAAGTCTCAAAGGAATTCTTTTGGAAATTTTATCCAAAACAAAAAAGTCTGAAGGAATAGACTTTTTATTTTAGATAAAAAGTCTGAAAGAATTGAATGTTTATAACTTTTTCAAAAAAGTTCCCTCCTTTGAAATTTTTTTAAAAAGAATTGTTTCAGAGTTTATTTCTAAAAAAATCTTTTTGAATGAACATTTGCAACATTTTCAAAGGATCTTTTCTCAAAAATTGGTCACTTGAAAAAAATCTGAAGGACCATTTCTCAAGCAAAGGGACACTCAAAATATTTTTGAAGGGTACATCATAAAATGTCTGAAGGGTCTTTTTCTTCAAAAGTGTCCTTCAAAAAAAGTCTGAAGGGTCTTTTTCTTCAAAGGTTTCCTTTTGGAGAAAGTTTGAAGGGACACTTTCAAAAATTCTGAAGGGTCTTTTTCTCTAGACGAGCTTTTTAAAGGGACATTTCAATATTGTTAAAGGGCATGTTTGAGTAATCCGAAGGGAAATTTTTAGAAAGTCCATAGAAAGACACTTGTATAAGTCCATAGAAAGATGTTTTCAAAGAAAAGGGACACTTGCAAAGTCTGTAGAGAGATGGGTCTGAAGAAAAGGGATACTTGCAGAGTCTGTAGAAGGATGTTTTCAGAAAGCCCGTAGAAAGATGGTTTTGAAAAGTCAGTAGTTTAAAAAGTCTATAGAAGGATGGTTTCAAAGGGAGAAAAGAGAAAGGTCTATGGAGAAATTTTTTGAAGGAATGGTCCCAGTAGAGTGACAATTACATGGCCATAAACTTTAGGTTCATGGACTAGCTATTGGTATTCAAAATAGTGGGTCCCAGGTAGATCAATGGTCCTCACTTAATTGCTCATATACATCTGAAGGCTCACATTTATTCATCCAACAAAGACCTAATTGGTATTTTTGAATTACTTAACTTATAAATTTTTGTAAGTAAAAGCAACTCAGGCTTACGAACCTAACTTACTCATCCAAAATAGATCTAAGGGCTCACATTCTTCATCTACCAAAGCCCATCAAAAAGTTCATCTCATCATTGATCAAGTCATAATCTGCATCATTTTGTGATGGCCAATTAAAAGGATCAAAAGGATGAGGAGCTTATTGGGATGCATTTTCAAAGGGTTCTAAAAAATGCCATGAAGACATACATGTAGGCTCCAAGTGATGCCTCTCTAAGGATAAACATAATGAAAGCAACTCTTCTCCACACCATTGTACACCTCAGTGAGCCAGTGAGAAGTTGTAAGGAATCAGGACAAATCTATAGTAATTGGACTCTTATTTTCATAACTGATTCATGTCATTACTCAACTTGAAAATATATTATTTCTGCTAGTGCAACCATTGGGAAAGCATCTTTGAGAAGAGAAATCTAGCTGCATAAAAAAGGAGGTGACATGGATCAATCAAATGGCCTGAATGAGCATCACTGGCAAAGATAGTTGAAGTTGAAGATAGATACTTTTAACAAATTGATTTCTTTTCTTGGTGCCAAAGGCCTCCTCCTCTCTCTTTCTCTTTGCTATAAATATAACCCTTAGGCTAGTGTAAAAAAGGAGACCACATAGAGAATGATGAAGCCCTACTAGAATGATATCCTACCTTTAAGCATTAGCACAATTGTATTTTATTTAAAGTTCTGAGTAATTACCTGAGGGTGTAAGTGGCATATAGTGACAACAAGTGATGGTTTTCATCCTTTTGTCCTTTGTCCTTCATGCCTGAGCAAGGGTCCTAGGTCTAACAGGTCATATAGAGTGAATCTAAGTGTGTTGAATTTATGCATGTGTATAACTATTTGTCTTTCAGTTCATTTACCTTGCATCATTTCATACATCTCACCTATATACTAAAATATTTGTGTTAGAATATTTAGAGCTTGGAAATAGTCTGTGTATTTTGATGTATCTTGTACTAGGTTATGGTATTTGTGTGAAAGATAATCTTGGTACATCACCATTCTTGTAATAGGTTTTCTTTATGAAATTTTTTACTCTTTTCCCTTCAATCAAGCTGGTTTAGACAAAGGTTATTTTTCAAAGATACATGCAAGGATCTAGCCCCTTAAAATTTAGAGGTTCATTTCCCCTATAGGTATACCCACATGCCTGGAAATGTTCCAACATTGCCTAGATATAGAAGAGGATTGAACACTCTCTTCTAGGGTGCAAGATTTGGAGACAATAATTCTGGTATGCTCGAGAGGATGGTTGGTCCTAATTATCTGCATGTGAAGGTGAATGTTGGTCTTGACAAGCCTAAGGTTGTAGAAATATTCTTAAACCAACATTTGGTGACTCCAAAAATTGATAATCTATGGATGTAGATCAAAATTTCCACATTATACTTCATGGTCCTCACTAGGTCATATAGGACTTCTAATCAAGCCCCTCTAACTGAAGCTCTTCTTAAAGAACAATGCCCTAAGCCATTCCCAGTGCTTAGAGATCCTTGGCAAAGAGGTTTTGGAGAAGAAGAAGAAGAAGTTGAGGAAGTTGGAGAACTAGGAGATCAAGAGGATAGAAAATAAATGGAGAGGTTTCAACCTTTCCTAGCCTTCAACACCCAAAATATAATTAACCTTCCTATATACGACCCTATTCCTCCTAATGATACCAAGAATCTCCTTAATTTCAATGAAGAGGGTCCTATTACCCCATCTAAGCATATTAGAGACATTTTGAATTTCTATAACTTCCACACTATCACACGAGCTAACATAGCCATTCAATTGCTTGTTATGTCTCTAAAATGCAAGACACTTGACTGGTATAGGACTTTATAAGGTGATTGCATTACAAGTTGGGATATATTTTTGGAATTTTTGCTAACTAGATTTGAGAATAAGAGTGACCATACCTCATTGATCCATCAGTTAAATGTGATAAATAGAGGTCCTAATGAATCTATGGGAGATTTTAATGAAAGATTTCAAAGGACTTGGCATAGGTTGTTGCCTGTCATGAGACCTCCTCCTAGATTTGTGTTCCCCACTTATCTCAAGGGTATTGGTACTGATGTGGTGGTATGTTATAGTCAATGGGAGGATTCACTCTATCAGATGGATATGAGATAGCTATTGAAGCTAAGAATAGCTTAATACAGGTTGGAAAGCTACCTTGAAGAGTTTACATGCCTTTTTTGTCTCATAGTTCAGTTTAAGTTCCAAGTGTAACACAAGTTCCTAATGCCAATGTAAAGATGATAACCTTTCCCAAGAATATGGATAATGTTATGGATAAATATGAAGAGAGTTGGTCATTATGAGCTCGGCGCAAGCAACCTCAGTTCTAGATAAGTGTTCCACCTAACAATCAATACTATCCTCAATAAGGCTATAGTGCTCCACCCTAATACAAATACCAAGGAAGAGGATAGGGTCAAAAAAGTTTCAATAGGCAGCTCAATGCATATAATCCTAATTCTACTCCTTGCATGAAGGCTTTTGTTCTAGTACATGCTAGCCTGGTCCAAGGGGAGGATCATTTGGACCAATGGGGACAACCTCAAGGTCATTTTATGCATGATGGTGGAGAAGATAGCCAAGCTTTGGTGGCACAAGAAGAAACTACTCCTTACATGACATTAGAAGAAGAAAATCCTAGTCAAAGAATATTCATGGAAAAGGTAGCAGCCAAAGTGTAGGTATGATGAACTTTTAAGCTAAGGATGATTATGTGTTAAATAAAAGCATATCAATTATAACCAACATAAGAGCCAAGAAGAGAGCTCTAGGAGATGTTTTAGGATTCCATGTGACTCCAAGTGATGCCTCTCCAAGGCCATAAAGTGTGAATCCTAGTAGAATACCTACTACCATTCATGATCCTCAACAAAGTTAAAATGCAAGTAAGGTTATCAAGCATAAAATTCAACAAGTTCATACTCCCTCACTACCTACAAGAATGAAAGAAAGATTGAATACATCCCCTCTAAATATTATTGATTCTTTGAAGAATGCCAAGACAAGCATATCTCTTTGGGAAGTCTTGCATATGTCTAGTCAAAAGGAGCTCTTACAAGAATTGCTTGAAAACATTTATGTAGCCCCTCAAAGTTTTAAACACAATAGTGTGGCCCTTACCAATTCTCCAAAACATGCCTTAGATCTCTCCACCAAATCTGAAAATCCTCCACCCTTATACCTCACACTTATTTTAGGTGACAAATTGGTTCATAATTATATTGTAGATAGTGGAGCTAGTACCACTGTCATGCCTAAGGTGGTGGCTGATAAATTGGGATTGAAGTATGAATCACATAGTAAAGGTGTGTTGCAGCTTGATGGGACTCCAACCAAGATAGTGGGATTGATCAGAGCTTTGAAAGTCTTTCTACATGGTTACCCAAGTCTCCCCATTATACAAGACATTGTGGTGGTAGACCTTCCAGCCCATTTTGCTATCTGCTTGTCAAGGGACTTCACAACTAAGATAGGAGGGCAAATTTTTGATAACTAGTATTTTCTATCTTTTAAAACAAGATAAGGAACTAAGGTGACTATAAATACTCAGCCATTATCAAGGTTTCATATTGAGCCATACATGGAGACAAGTTCAAATCAGAGTTGTCTAATCAGTAAAGAAGAAGGTGTCATGGATGGTGAAGCATCCTCCCCCCTTGAAGGTATTTTTGATATTTTCCTTGATAAGTAAAACACTGAAATGCATGGACTTGATCCATATAATTTTATAGAAGATATTGATTTGGGAGTTTATTGTATGCATGAAAAGGATGTTTCAATCCCTTCAATCACTAATGAAGATCATGAACTTGAAGGAATATGGGAGATGTTTTTTTATGGTTAAAAAAGAAAAGTAGGTATAGGAGCTGGTGTTATGTTAGTTTCTCCATAAAATAATCAATAATACTCCTCATATAGATTCCACTTCAGCTGCACCTATAATGTAACAGAATATGAAGGCCTAGTTCATGGCCTCCAATGGGAAAAGAAAAGAGGGATAAAAAATTTGAAAGTTTATGGGGATAGTGAATTGGTCATCCATAAAGTGAGAAATCAAGCTGAAACCAAGAATCCATTGATTAAATATTACAATCATAGGGTATGAAAACTACTTGAATACTTTGATGCCTTCAACATACAACCCATACCAAGGGATTCAAATAAAGATGTTGATAGATTGGCTACAATAAGAGCACAGTTTGATGCAGTTGTTGATGTATGAAAAGAGAAAGATCAATCTCATATCAAGGTCATTATAAGGCCTTCTATTCTAGATACTGAAGTGTCATGGTAAGTATTTGAAAGTGATGAACACATTCCACACTTCTTACAAAATGAGGCAGGATTCTCCTCAAGGAACCAAAAGAGACTGCATGATCAATATGAAGAACAAGTTATTCAACTAAAGACAAATAATATTCCTAAGGGGATGATTACATTGGAGAGTGTTTTCAATGAAGATGATCAAAATAAGAAATAAATAATGATCATGTCAATAAAATAAGATAACTATGAGAGAGTCATGATTTACAAGGACAAGCTCCTAAAAATTGGTAAGGTATGTTCTTTGTCTGAGAGGTAGGCCTTTATTGAATTATGTAAAGAGTTCCATGACATCTTTGCTTAGGAATACAAAGATTTGAATGGGTTTGATCCAAGTTTATCTCATCATACTATTGAGTTAGAACTTGGAACTAAACTAGTTAGGTAAAATCAAAGGCCTATCAATCCAAAGATAGAATAACTCATGAAGAAAGAGCTAACCAAGTTAATTGATTCTAGGATTATATTTCCTATCAAACACTCAACTTGGGTGGCAATCTTGTACATGTCTAAAAGAATAATGGAGAGATCAGACTTTGTGTGGACTTTTGAGATCTTAATAGAGTGCCTCTTAAGGATAATTATCCACTACCTTCTATGGAATAAATTCTACAATTTGTTTTAGGTTCTCAATGCTTCTCACTTCTTGATGGTTATTCATGTTAAAATCAAATACTTGTGAATGAAGGGGATCAGTTCAAGACAGCCTTCACTACAAAATTGGGGACCTTTTCCTATAAGAAAATGCCTTTTGGTTTATCCAATGATGGAGCTAAATTTTAAAGGGCAATGGACATGGATTTTAAAGGTTTGATCAATAAGTTTTTGCTTGTGTATCTTGATGATATAACAATTTTTTTGAAGGATGATAATGATCATATGAAACATCTAAGGTAGGTGTTTAAGAAGTGTAAGGAGAAGGGAATATCCCTTAATCCAAAAAAGTGCATCTTTTTTGTCCATGAAAGTAAGCTACTGGATCATATTGTCTCGAAATAAGGCTTGTCTATTGACCTCGAGAGGATTGAGGCTATTCTAGGCTTGTTTTTGCCTCAACACAAGAAAGGATTACAAAGTTTCTTGGGAAAAATAAACTTTGTAAGAAGGTTTATTCTAGGGTTTGTAATTGTGGTAAAGCCTATCATATCTATGCTCAAGAAGAACCAAGCTTTTCTTTGGACAAAGAATGTAAGAGTAGTTTTGAGGCAATCAAGTAAGCAATTGTAAAATCTCCTACTCTTTTGAACCCAAACTTTGCCAAAGATTTCATACTCTATACCTTTTCAAACCTTGATACAATCTTAGCTATACTTATGCAAAATAATGATGAAGAGGTAGAACAACCAATTGCATTTTTCAACCAAGGATTAGAAGATTATGAGGTCAGGTATACATTTGTTGAGAAGAAAGCTCTAACAATGATAAGAGGATTGAATAAATTCAAACACATGGTTTCAAACAACAAGATACATGTCATGGTTTCTCATCCTAACACCACAAAGTTTCTCCTAAGTAAAGACCTTAATGAAAAGAGAGTTGGGTGGATTACAAAGGTGATGGAGTATGATGTGGATATTAAGGTTACAAACCTGGTAAGAGGAAAAGGGTTATGTGAACATTTAGCTTCAGATTTCCAAGAATCAAAGGAAGAATTCTTAATCAACCAAGTTCAACCCAAACCAATTGATCATGTATAGGTTCAAAGTTGGACATAACACATCATTAGTTTTCTTCAAAATAGTGAGTGTCCCAATGGGTTGAACAAGTCTCAAAGGAGATATTTTAGATTACGGACCATTCCCTACTACCTTGTAGATGGTGTTATCTTTAGAAAATACATGAATGGTGTGTTTTTGAGGTGTGTTAACAATGATCAATTTAATATGTTGCTAGAAAAGTTTCACAATGGTACAGATGGAGGTCATTTCTCTCCTAAGATAATAGGTGCAAAGATAATGGGGGTTGGTTACTATTAGCCTAGTCTTTTTAAGGACTATTACCACTAGGCTAAAAAGTGTCCTTAATGTGCCTTCTTTGTAGGCAAATAGAAGCTTTCAGCCCTTCCATTGAATCCTATCTAAGTAGAATAGTCTTTCATGCAATGGGGCCTTGATTTTATTGGTATGATCAACCCTCCATCAAGTGTTGGACACAAATGGATATTGACTGCTACTAAATACTTCACAAGGTGGGTAGAGGCTATTTATTTGAAGGAGGCAAATTAAAATGTAATCTTTGAGTTTTATGAGAGCATTATAACAAGGTTTGGAGTTCCCCGTGTTATAATTTTTGATAATGCACTTGCTTTCATAAGTGCTAAAACTTTTGATTGGGAAAATAAGAATGGAGTTTTCTTGAGTACCTCATCTAATTATTACCCTCAAGGTAATGGATTGGCTAAGTTTAATAACAATAATCTCATAAAAATCATTAAGAGGACATTGGAGAACAATCAAAGAGCATGGCACAATAAGTTGAAGATAGCCTTATGGACAGATAGGATTACTCCTAAGAAATAAATTGGTAATTATTTATTTGTGTTTATTTATGGAAGAGAGGCTAGGTTGTCTATATCTCAAGAACTCCCTACTCTAGAACTTGTACAACACCTATAACTACTTGAAAATACTCCAATGGAAGTCAAAGTGAACAAACTAATGCAATTGTAAGAAGCAAGAGACAATGCACATAAGACCATGGAACACCACCAAGTACTTATGAAGAAGTCTTTTGATAAAAGAGTAAGTGAAAGAGTGTTTAAAGAGGGTGACTTGGTTCTAAAATGGGATGAGGATAGAGCAAAATCAAGCAGACATACAAAGTTTGACATTTTATGGAGTGGCCCTTACATCATAGCAAGTGCAAGCAAAGCAACTCTTTTCAGTTGACCAAGATGAATGGAGAATAATTGCCTATCCCTATGAATGGGATACATCTAAAACTTTTATATTATTCCTTGTGGGTCATGTTTTTTAAATAGTATCTTAAGTGTGTGTGTTTACTCTAGTTTTGTTTTTTTTTGGTTTGTTATTGTGTTCCCTGAGTGCTTAGTAGTGCAGTGTGTTTCTTTCCTTTTGTTTGGTGTGTGTTTTTGCCTTTTTGTGTGTGGTCAAAAAACTTGTGTTTTTTGAGCCAAGGGTCTATTCAAGTCATTTTTTGGGTGCCTATATGCATGACTCAATGCCCAATGCAAGGATTTAGGTAACTAGTCTTAGGCATAGCAGGCATGCCTCCCCTTAGAATCACCAATAATTTTAGCCAATTTTCACTCCTAGGTTTTGCATATTTTATTTTAACTAAATGAAAAATTTCATTTGTTTATTTCTCTCAAAAAAAAATGTCAAGTATTTTTCCCTTTGAAAGCACATTTTCGATCAACATTCCTAATGTGTTATTTCATTCGGTAAAGATTTCTTCAGGTTTTTTGTCCCAGGTCTTAAATAAATTCTTTCATGCTTTTTATTTCAGACAAAAAGTCCAAAAGAATTGCTCCTTTACATCTTTTTTGAAAAAATTCTCCCCTTTACAACAATTTTGAAAAGAATTGTTTTGGACTTTTTGTCCGAAACAATCTTTCTAAAGGGACATTTGTAACATTTCCAAAGGGTCTTTTCTTAGAAATTGGTCACTTGTAAAAAATATGAAGGACCATTTCTCAAGTAAAGGGACACTTGGAATATTTCCAAAGGGTACATTACAAAATGTCTGAAGGGTCCTTTTATTCAAAAAGTGTCCCTCAAAAAAAGTTCCAAGGGTCTTTTTCTTCAAAACTGTCATTTGGAAAAAGTCTGAAGGGACACTTTCAAAATGTCCAAAGTGTCTTTTTATTCAAAAGTTTCCTTTGAAAAATTCTAAAGGGATACTTTAAAAAAGTCTGGAGGTTCTTTTTCTTCAAAAGTATCCTTCAGAGAAAGTTTGAAGGGACACTTTCAAAAATTCCAAAGGGTCTTTTTCTCTAGACAAGCTTTCTGAAGGGACATTTCAAGATTGCTAAAGGGTACATTTGAGAAATCCAAAGTGACACTTTCAAAAATTCCATAGAAATACACTTGTAAAATTATATAGAAATATGGTTTTGAAGAAAAGGGACACCTAGAGATTCCATAGAGAGATGGGTCTAAAGAATAGGGACACCTATAGAGTCTGTAGAAGGATGGTTTTAGAAAGTCCATAGAAAGATGGTTTTAAAAAGTTTATAGTTCAAAAAGTCAGTAGAAGGATAGTTTAAAAGGGAGAAAAGAGAATGGTCTATCGGGAAAAACTCTGAAGGAATGGTCCCAGTAGAGTGATAGTTACACAGCCATCAATTTCAAGGTCATGGATTAGTCGTTGGCATTCAAAAAAATGGGTCCCAGGTAGATCGATGGTCCTTGCTTAATCATTCATATAGATCTGAAGTCTCATGGTTCTTCATCCAATAAAGACCTGATCAAGATTTCTAAATTACTTAACTTATGAATTTTTATAAGTAAAACCAACTCGATCTTATGAACTCAACTTACTCATCCAAAACATATCTAAGGGCTTGAATTATTCATCTACCAAAGCCCATCATAAGGTTCATCTCACTATTGATCAAGTCACGATTGGTGTCATTTTATGATGGCCAATTAAAAGGAGCAAAAAGATGAGGAGCTTGTTGGAATGAGTTTTCAAAGGGTTATGCAAATTCCATGAAGGCATACATGTAGGCTCCAAGTGATGCCTCTCCAAGGCTAAATAGAATGAAAATAGATCTTCTCCATGTCATTGCACACCTCAATGATCTAGTGAGAAGCTATTAGGCATCAGGACAAATCTATAGCAAGTGGAATCTCATTTGCATAACTGATTGATGCCATTACTCAACTCAAAAATATCTTGTTTTTGTTAGTGCAAATATTGGGAAAGCATCTTTGAGAAGAGTAAGCTAGCTATGTAACAAGGGAGGTGACATGGATCAATCAAATGGCCCAAATGAGCATCACTAACAATGATGGTTGCAGCTAAAGATGGAGACTTTTAATAGATTGATTCCTTCTCTTGGTACCAAAGGCCTCATCCTCTATCTTCCTCTCTACTATAAATACAACCCTTGGGCTAGTGTAAAAAAGACACCACATAGAGTATGATAAAGCCCTACTAGAATGATATATTTCTTTTAAGCATCAGTACAAGTCTATTTTCTTTGAAGTTTTGATCAATTACCTAAGGGAGTAAATGACGTATAGTGATAACAAGTGATGGTTTTCATCTTTTTGTCCTTTGTCCTTCATGATTGAGTAAAGGTTCTGGGTCTAATAGGTCATATAGAGTGCATCCAAGTGTGTTGAATTTTTTCATGTGTATAACTATTCTTGGAATGTACATGTTGCCTTTTAGTTCATTTAGCTTGCATCATTTCATACATCTCACCTCTATATTGAAATATTTGTGTTAGAATCTTTAGATCTTGGAAATAGTCTCTGTATTTTGTTATATAGTGCACTAGGGTGTGGTATTCATGTGGAAGATAATATTGGTGCATCACCATTCTTAGAATAGGTTTTCTTTATGAAATTTATAATTGTAAAAATAATGACATTATTAGAGTAGGTTGGGTGAGACCTCAACACCAAATGTTTTGAGAACTACCTACTGTGGACACCAAAAATCTTCACACAATGGATCCAAATGTCATAATTCCCCTAGACCACCTCAAGACCCCTTTAGGCCCAACCATTGGCCTTTTGACTAAAAACCAAGCCTAACCTAAGTTAGTTGACCTTTTGGCTAAAACCCAACTTTTTACCAACCCTATTTTTGACCCCTGGCCACTGATGTTCACCTTGATTGTCGATGATCAGGCTCCATCATCTAAACCAACTCAACTCACCATTAACTCTAACTTGATTTTTTGTAACTAGCTCATTTAAATCCATGTGTGATCCATTGCATGCATGAGCTATAATTATAAAACCTAGTTAAAATCTTGTTGCACCTCTCCTTCCTTGCCTATAAAAAGAGAGTTTGAGGTGAAGATGGATCCACAACTATCAGTATATTTTTGCATTCAAAGTTTCTTTTGTAGGTGTTCTTCTAGTAATCCAGTGCTCTAGCCATTATGATATATCCCCTTAATCGATAGACAAGTACCATTACTCTACCAAAATCATGTTAGACTCTATTAATGAGCTAACCACCTCAACCATCCATCCCACCAACCTCTAACAAGTTAAGCATTTTATTTATTCAATTACTTTGTATTTCATAATTAGACCAGCACAAACCAACCTTTCAAAATTACCTCTTATGATCCTATCAATCTAAATTTTTACCACCCAAACCTAACACACAGTAACCACCGATGATCACCTCAACCACTGATGATCTATCCAACCATCAACGATTACCTCAACCACTGATGGTCACCTCAATTGCTAACGGTCACACCAACTGCTTATGGTCACTATGGCAGGAAATAACAACAAGCTATTTTCACCCACTTAGCCTCAACCAAAACTAATTTTCATTTCATTTATCTATTCACAGACCCCTAACCTATTTTTTGAAGCACATTTAACCTATTTAGCATTTTTATTGACTTGGTCATTACTATATTAGTCATTTTACTTTGTTTTCTTTATCAAGCATTTCTTGTATTTGATTTTAGTAGTTTTTTATTATTGATGCAAGTACTTTGTCTTCTATTTTATAAACTTAATTGTTTAAAACATGTGGATTGACAACTTCTAAGGAAGCTCATGCTTCTGGGATCTAGCTAGCACTAGGTGATCCACCCAACTACATATCTAACCAATCATTTGCTTTAGTGTTATCTTATTTATAGGCCATCTTCCCAAGCCAAAGAGGAGCTCTTTAAAATCATCTAATTCAATATGCACATAACCAAATAGGTTTTTCAACCATAACTGTATCTAGTTTCTTCTTCTTCCTTTCTCTAAATATAAGCTAAAATTCACTGAAACATTTTTGGCATGCTCGGTGGGACCTTGAGTCTCTACTCAAATTTCTTTTTTTGCTTGTTTCCATCTATATTCTCTTCTCCTTATTCTATGCTCATAAATGAAATTGAAATTTATTTTGGTCTAAAAATCAAGTACATACATTGATTGCTTACAATTTTAACTCGCATAGTCTAATGTAAAGCAAAGTAATTCAATTGTAGCATCACTTTTGTTGTACACACTCAACCAAACCACCTACATAAATCAAATATCAAACAACTTGAGACAAGGCCCGAATAGGATTTCATCACCTAGAACTCACCTTACCCCTATAAATCCTACTTACAGGTCATTACCAAGGGGATAAGCAAATCAACTCTTTTGTTGAGTATAAACTCTATAAATTGGTATATATTGGCTAACCACCCAAAACCCTTATCTCTATGGTGTGCGAAGTGAGGGATTAGGTCCCAATACCAAGCCACGTATTGATTACCAATACAGATTATTTTTGAGAGCCTAAACAACTTGAAACCAGCCATAGACTTCTTTTCTATTACCCACTCTACAAGCTAATTTGAATCACATGATTTCTTGAAAATCTTAAGGCGTAAGCCAAAAGAGAGACTAAAAATAAATTTAGGAATTAACGTAATTTTTAGTGAGTGTTTGTTTTCCTTGATCATTTCTTGTCTTCTCTCTATTTAAGTGGTGTTATTGTTTGTGTTTTCTCTCTCCCTTATCTTGTATGGTTCTAACTCACTAGCAGTAAAAGAACTTAGTAGAACAAAACCCATCACCAAACCAAATGACCTCTTCTACCTCCTCATCCATGAAATATGTTTTTGAACTAGAAAACTCTCATGCTTTGAAAAGTCCTTTCCTTTATGAAGTTCCCCAAGGAGATATAAACTTTAGCACCTTCTTAGATAACAATCATGTGTCCCTTTAGCATTATCTTAACACCATGCCTCACCGTACCCCTACCTTGGTTCCACCTATGGACCCACCTTATGGCATGCCTTCTCACCTTATGGGAAACAATTCCATTTCCATAGTACCCAACCATTGAATACCCAAGCTTCCTCATCCACCAATAATCCCTTTGATACAACTATGGAAAACCAACTTGCCCAACCTACAAACACCCTTATACCTTCCACCCCCACCAACAAATCCTCTACCTTGTTAGGACCCAGAAGCACCATTGATTACCATGCAACTAAATATGTGGAAATAACCAGAATCACAAGTAACTAGAAATAAGAAATAACACAGAATATGAGAGATAATACACAACTTGTATTAATACTCTTCCAGAAGGAAATACAACAAAGAAGATTGCCACAGTTCTTCTTCCTTACACACCTCTAGGGCATAAACAATAAATCTCTTCAAGAGCTCACTCTCTCTCTTACGGTCCCAACACACAACTCAAACATAGAGTTGGTGTTCACCTCCAACCAGTTAGTATCCACTACTGCCAGTACATCGAGTATACACACATACTCAATTGAGTACACAACACACTCCAAGTAGATCTCCCATGAACTTGCAACTCAAATGATCTTACTTTGGAAGGAACTACCTTGCCTTCCTCTTTTCTCTCCAACTAAGTACACACCGTACTCCAAGTAGATCCTGCCTGATCTTGCTCCCTGTTGTGTTGTTGTCACCTTGATCCTGCTACCACCTATAGATCAACCTGGTTCTGCACACCTGCAAACCTAGACCTTGCACACACATACACCTATATATCAATGATATTACTTACCATGTAGATCTCCAAATGTGGCCTTGCACACCTACTAACCAAGATCCTACATACATGAAAAATCCTTCTGATTCTCTAAACTAGCACCCATACTTGGCACTGTGGCACTAGGAGGAACATACCTTGCTCTCTTCACTCTGAAGGAGCTAATATTTTCTCTCTTACTCTCTAGCAAAAATTACAATATAGCCCATGAGTCTATTATATAGATCTCATGCAAACAATAATTAGACATCTAATTACAATAATTAGATCCATAGTTTCAAGTCTATAATTGGCCTTTGACATGCAAACAACCAGTTCATTAACTAACTATTCATGTAACTGATAGTTTTAGAACTGCATAGGCGACCGACGTTGGTCCCTGTCTGCCTAGAGGTGACTAATGTCAACCGATCTATGATCAATGTCAGTTGCTCTTCTCACTGTATATGACCAACGTCGACTGATCAGATCGACATCGATTGCTCTGCAACTCAGCAACCTCTTAGTAACCTCCTCCATGTCTGCATCAGTGAAGATTTTAGCTCCATAACCTAACAATCTCCCACTTGGAGATAAATAGCTACACTATACCTATACCTGTACACCATCTAATCTATTTCCTGGCTTGTATCCCTCTTCAAGCTCAACCCTGAAGACCAACCACCACACATCCTGTGGTGCACCTCCTGTCATCCAAGTAACCTACCACATCTGAACCTACAAACCCATGTAGTGAAGTCCTAACCCTGCATAGCATGTATACCTGCTGCTAGTCCCTCTCAAATACCTGAGAACCCACTTCCCTGAATTGGCTCCTAACTCTCTAACAGCTCCCACTGTTGGGGAAAACTCAGGTCTATACTAGACCTCATGTCATTTCAAACACTAAACTATCCAGCCCTTGGTGTGCTCCAGTTCTGCATCCTGTATATTGAACCTCACCAACACCTGATTCACATTAGCTCCCACTGAAGACAAAATCAACCTATGATCTTCCATGTCTCTCATGCCAAAGAATTTTGCTGCTCCAAATTCTTCATGACATGTTACTGAACTAACCTTACCCTTAGCTCAGTAAAACCCTGTATGTATGAACCTGCTAGCTAGCATACCATCCACATACAGTAACAGGATAATGTTGCAATCATTATCCAACCTGGTAAGACAAACACAATGGTTACACTGACATTGACTAAAGTCATGCTTTGTCATCCACCTATCAAACCCTGTACCACTGTCCTGTAGCTTCCTCAAGACCATATGACCTAGCCTTCCATCTCATGTGTCCATTCTCTCTATTCTTTAACTAAGGTATCCATTTGTCTTTCAGTGCTTTCTTTTGGCTGGCAACCCTACCAAATCTCCCATTTGGTTCTGCATCCTGTTCATGCCATGCTCCTATTGTTTACTGGATCCTTCCTACTCTATAGTGAGCAATGAGTATAAAGAAGAGGAACAACAAATTTGAGGCTTACTTACACTTTTAATGGGCATTTGAGACTCCTTGATAGCTTGTTGTCTGCCCAAAATCTGTCTTAGTGACTGACCTCAGTCACCACACAGTCTGCATCCAATCAACGTCAATTTCATGTGACTGTCCAGGTCACCGACGTCAATTATCCTACCGATGTCAGTCTCTTCCTACCCGACACCATCGACTTCTCTGGTCTGCACATGACCAATGTCGACACCTGTCTATTCGATGTTGGTTACCCTTGACTAATGTCGGTACCTATGTATACCTGTGAGTGATGACTTTTTTACCCATGAGCTCCTTTGAATCAATCCCATGTCCAAACTACCCTACTCAGAAGTATCCAACCCCATCCACTGGTCTCTATCCGTCATCTCCTCCAAGAACACCAAGGCTTTCTAGTTCTTAAGTTTATCAAATACATCAGTCTTCATTTTCCTATAATAAATCCAATCCTTTCTTGTAGCATCCCACTGCTCACAAAAATCTCGGTCTATCCTCTTCAAAGCTGAACTCTTACCATTTGTCTTAAGAACATCCATTCCCTTCTCACTTATATGGCCAAGCCTACAAAGCCACACCTGTGCAACAGAAGTGGAATCAGTAATACAAACAAGTAGATAAAGAGTACCTGCTTTCTTACCACATGCTAATTCAAGTGCATATTTGGTAACATTCCAAGAATCCACTATGAGAGTTACTATGCATCTCTCATCACCCAACTTTCCTAAAGCAATTAGCCACATCTTCAAGACTGGGACCTGCACGACCTTCTTCAACACCCATGTGTTGGCCGCCTGCAATTTCAGCAACACTTCCCCTTTGCCAATACTATGACAAGGCTCACCAACCCCTCTATTTGGGGATGCATGGAAAGAGGCAACAAAATCTATAAACCAATATTCTACTTTATCCAAGAAACATCCTAGAGTATCCTGTGCAACAACACCTACAACATCTGCTTCTTCAGTTCCTTCATGCTGATCTTCTACCAACCAACAATATTTCTTTACCTGCTCTTTCTTTCCATAACACCATAATTGGCCATTCGTGCTTTTTAATTCCTCCATTCTTAGTGTACTTTCTTCTGCCATTGCTATACTCCCATTCAATTAGAAACTTTTGAGAGTGACCTATAACCAAACACAAACCTGCTCCCTACAACCTTAGCTCTGATACCACTTGTCAGGAATCTAGAACAACAAGCATGCTCTAATACCAACTATTAGGACCCGAAAGCACCATTGATTACCATGCAACTAAATATGCGGAAATAACCAAAATCACAAGTAACTAGAAATAATAAATAACACAGAATATGAGAGACAATACACAACTTGTATTAATACTCTTCCAGAAGTAAATACAACAAAGAAGATTGCCACAGTTCTTCTTCTTTACACACCTCTAGGGCTCCCACACCTCTAGGGCATAAACAGTAAATCTCTTCAAGAGCTCACTCTCTCTCTTACGGTCCCAACACACAACTCAAACATAGAGTTGGTGTTCACCTCCAACCAGTCAGTATCCACTACTGCCAGTACATCGAGTATACACACATACTCAACCGAGTACATAATGCACTCCAAGTAGATCTCCCATGAACTTGAAACAACCTACAACTCAAATGATCTTACTTTGGAAGAAAATACCTTGCCTTCCTCTTTTCTCTCCAACTAAGTACACACTGTACTCCAAGTAGATCCTGCCTAATCTTGCTCCCTGTTGTGTTGCTATCACCTTGATCCTACTGCCACCTACAGATCAACCTGGTTCTGCACACCTGTAAACCTAGACTTCGCACACACATACACCTGTAGATCAATGATCTTACTTACCATGTAGATCTCCAAATGTGGCCTTGCACACCTACTGACCAAGATCCTACATACATGAAGAATCCTTCTGATTCTCCAAACCTTCACCCATACTTGGCACTGTGGCACTAGGAGGAACACACCTTGCTCTCTTCACTCTGAAGGAGCTAATATTTGCTCTCTTACTCTCTAGCACAAATTACAATACAGCCCATGATTATATTATATAGATCTCATGCAAACAATAATTAGACATCTAATTACAATAATTAGATCTGTAGCTTCAAGTCTATAATTGGCCTTTGACATGCAAACAACCGGTTCGTTAACTAACTGTTTGTGCAATCGACAGTTTTGGAACCGCACAAGCGATCGACATCGGTCCTTGTCTGCCTGGAGGTGACTGACGCTAGCTGATCTATGACTGACATCGGTTGCTTTTCTCACTGTATATGACCGATGTTGGCTGATCAGACTGCCGTCAGTTACTCTGCAACTCAACAACCTCTCAGCAACCTCCTCCATGTCTGCATCAGTGAAGCTTTTAGCTCCACAACCTAACATACCTTAGGATCAATCCAACCACTAGCCACATATACTCCCTTCACTATGTGAGTACCTACCACTAGCATTGCCAACATTCCATCCAACCATCAATGTCCATGTACCAATATGTGGTAACTCCTTAATGTCCTACCAGTTATCAATATGTCACCCAACCACCATAATAATATGCACCTTACAACCTTTCAAATGTATAACCTTAAATGGATCTAATGAAAATTCTAACGGATAAGATGACCACTCTATAGTCATATATCTTTGGGGCTCACAACATCCTATCATATGACTAGATCTGCAATGAACCCATTCACCCATCTATCCCCATCATACCATATCCTCCTTAGTGGGAACCCCTCAAGTTTTATAAGTTTATAAGTAAGGAGGATCCTCAAAAACACCTCAAGAAATTTAGGCATGCATGTTATTTTATTATCTATGATGATGCCCTCCTTCTTCGTACCTTCCCCGTGTCATTATCCGGTCTAGTGTTATATTGGTATAGTGCCATAACTAAGCATTCCCTCTTCTCTTTCACCTAGCTTGCTTAAATTTTCTTAGACCACTTTTCATTAAACATCTCCAATAAAATTTTCCATCATTGACCTCTACTCTATATGATAATTTGGTGATGAATCTATTACCGATTTTTTATCTCATTAGAGGAGTTTGATCAATCAAATCTCCTTCTCTTTGACCCAACCCAAATTGATAGAACTTTTTTCTCAGGCATGTACCAAGCACATCTCTTCTAAATTTCATGTTCAAAGATTCATAACCTTTGATGAATATTTTTCCATGACACGTAAACTAAAGAATAGAGCCATCAATGAAGGAAAGCTAAAGTTGAAAAATAAAAAATCTACCTACAAAACCAATGAGGCCTTCTCCTCTAAACTAAGAAACCAAACCAATACCAATGATAAGAACAAGACAACTAAAAATGTGGTTATCCTCAAGACCACTCCACCATCTATAAAACAATCAAATTCCTCTAATTCCTAAAATCAAAACATGAAAAACCAAAACCAAAATAGTCAAAAGAAATTTACTCCGCTTGGGGAATCTTATGTTTTAGTTGTGGAGAAGTTGTTGAAAGCTAATATCATACAACTTCCTCCCATCAAGCCCTCACAACAATTTGATTCGTCTCATCTAGCACCTGGCTGATATAATGATATTTACCTATGTGTTTTCCATAGGGTAGTGGGGCATGACATTAGTAAATGTAACACTTTCAATATCATCATCAAAACCCTCATTGACAAGGGGGAATTCACATTGGACAGCCCTAATGTACCTTTGAACCAAGCCCTAAAAGTTTTAGAAAACCTTTTTCCAATCATGCACCTACCAAGAATAAGAACAATAAAGCTAATTCTTCTCATGATGCCCATACCATCATGGTTCTTGACATGCTCATTGCTAAAGAACATACCTCCCAATCTACCTATTATTTTCCCTCTCCACTTATTGAGGTAGTGGAGTTACCTTCTCCTCTTCTAGAGACCTATGCCGAGGAAGTAACCTTTTCCTCTCCTAAACCTATTGAGGTAGTCAAGTTACCCTCTCTTCCTTTAGAGACTCAAACTGAGGAAGCACCCCTTTCTACTCCTCCACTTCATAAAAAATCAATGTCATCAACCCCTCTTTGAACTGACATACTGGAGCAATCAATCATCACCACTTTATCTTCTCCCTCAACTACCAAGCAATTCACTTCCCCTTTGGATATTATTCTCAAGGAAAAAACCACCACACATGTACCTCCCATAGAGGAACCATCTATTCAAACCTTGCATCCTTTGATTGAGGAAAAGGATGAAGTTACCAATCCTCTATCTCAACTTATAGGCTTATCTTTCAAGTCCACTACCCAGGGAATAAAACTAGTTTACAAACCCTTTTTTAGATTAGTTCAAAAATTGGAATTTTTCTCAAACCCTGACATGGATCGATCCATATTTTGCAAGAAACTGGGGCTCCCTTACATCAACAGATAGGAACATTCAACTTCCTTATTGACAGACCAACCCACCACTTTTGTTATCCATCCCCCTACCATATCAACCCATCCAATCAAAACCTCTACCAACTTAAACATTTCTCAAGAATACAAAGTAACCAAGTCCCAAACAACAAAATCATCCTCTCCAACCAAAATAACCAAACCAACCAAAAGCCTTGGCATCTTCCCTATGTAGATCCTTAGTGACCCATCCCTGAAACTGGAGCTCACCTCACCAAACCCACCAACCAAACACCAAACCAAACCAACCAGGGAAGTAAAACCACCAAGAGGCTAGAAAGGCAAACTTCTACCTCCCTCAACCTTACCCTCTATTTTGGGGCCTTAGCCCTCCACTTTGATTAGAAAGTTGATTGTCTCAACCAAAACCCAACCACTGTTGTTGGTTACACCAACGCATTTGCTTTATGACACACATATCTTCATTAAACCATTAATAACCAAACTACCTACCCTGAAACCTCCTACCTCTAACTTATCAAATTCCACCTTACCAAAAATAAAACCATCAACTAAGAACACTAACCTACCTTGACAGTCTATTACCAAACCCATTTCTAGAAGGACTTCTATCTCACCAACCAAAGCCAAAACCTCTAAATCCTCACCACTTTTAGTTGAGTCTTACTCAACTAATTTTTAAAGGTTATTACAAGCTTCTTGTTTGACCTTACCTCTTATTAGGCCATTTGACCCTCTTAGTCTAAAACTCATTTGGTATAATGAACACCAAGTCTGGTCCTATCATAAGACATTAAGGCATGATAGAGAATTGAAAATATCTCCAAACCATAATCTATCAACTCTATGATGAGGCTGATTATTAGGTTTTCTCTCTTTATATCGACATTGAAGCCTCTTCCTAAAAAGCTAGCACATTGGCCCTATCACATGAGGTATGATTCTCATGCACTCACCCAAAGCATGCAATGAAATATTGGTTCCCAAAGACTTTAAAATAGGATGTGTATTTACTCATTTCTTATCAAACAAATATCCTATTATTGTTCCCAAACATAATAAATTATACTACCATCACTAGCTAAATATAAAAAAAGAAAAGAACTCGTGACTTTATTCACTTAACACATTTCAATATTTAACATAGTTAATAGTCCACTACTCGAAGTACCATATGATAAACATTGAATTCTCATTAAGTGCCTATAGATTAAAAGATAGAATGCTCTTTATTCCTTCAAAGGTTCACTCACACCAATCCTCTTGTGAATGATTACAATAGGGGTTTTTATACTTGTTTTACCCTATCCAAGTGTCAAGTTTCCAACTCAAAATGGACACATGGCACAAAGACTCTTAATAGGATGAGAGTCATGGCTCTTACAACTAATTGTTCCTATATAATTAGGCCTTTGCACCCCTAGATGATTTCTCTATGTTATACATTCATTTCTAAGTGTTCCATTCCTTATAGGCTAGTACAGGGCCTCCAATTCGTAGGGTCAAAGTGTCTTATTTGATTTATTCTTCAAATTACTCCCATCTTTCTCATGCTCCACTTCCCTCACACTCCCCTAGTCTTCTATTTCTTTTTCTAAGTCCTCTATTCTCAAGTTCCTTGTGCCACATTTTCTCTTGACTGGGTCTTCCATGCCATTGTCCTTTTACATCCTTTAACTCTCACACTGCTAGTCTTGTGTCATGATCCTCTCGTACCATGGTTATCTTGCACTATGCTAGTACTTGAATAAAAATGAAAAATGATACCTCCAAGTTATGTAATAAAATTGGAACAAATACTTGGTCAAAATTAAGGGGCTAACTTCACCCCACACTAAGTTGTTAGTCCATCTTGGACTAAGTTATACTGGCATCTTCAAGGAACTTAGGCCCTCTTTGCTCAATTTCTTTCCTCTGCTCATCCCAATGGGATAAGGCATCAATAAATTTAGTAGTTATCTTTTCAATGGCCTCCTTTATTACTTTCAAATCCTTGAGTTGAATTGGAGTCTTAGTCTTCTTCATCTATTTTTCTAGGTTTATGCTAGCTTCCTTTTGGATGTTCTCTAATTTAGAGACATTTTTATGAACTTATCCTTAGAGTGTGTCAAAACTAACATTTATTTATTGACAATAGTTATTAATGGAATCTTACATAATTTCCACATCTTTGAATGCCTTCACATGCTCAACATGATCTTTTATTAATAGAGTTGCATCAACTACTTACTACCTTAGGACCTCTTCATTATTGATTCAATCTTTTATTATCTTATTAGGACACACCATACATGAAAAAATGCTATATAGAATTGGGATAACCTCCTTGACTCTTTCCAACATACTATAGTAGATATATGCTATAGTGGTGAACTACTCCAAAAATTCTTGGGACTCATCTCTGGGCATGGGGTGCTCCTTATTCATTTTGAGAAAAAGCTCAACCAATGTCTCTAATTTCCCTAGGGTATCCCTATCCAAAGTTATGCCATCTACCAGTGTCAGCTCTTCCTTCAAAATTATTTTGAAAAGGTTTAAAACCCTTACCTTAGCCTTTATGGTCTCTTGAAGTTGTTGCTTCAAGGAGGCCACTTCGTCGGCTAGCACCTAATTTTTAGCATACACTTTATTATACATTTCCACTACCTTGGTATGTTTCCTTTCAGTTGTGCACACATATGATTCTAAAAAAATATTTTGGTGCATCGCTTCCATGTCAAGTTTCAAAAATATGGCACTTATCATTATTTGGGAGAGTTGTTGTGGATCAAATTTCATAAGGTCTAGCAGACCTGGGGCATCTGGGATAAAGAAAATGTAATCCAATAGAATGTCCAACTAAGGCTCCTCATTATACATCTCCAAAAGGAAGTATAATTGCTTCCTTGTTTCTTGGGTCACATCATTAGGGTGGAAATACTTCCAAAGATAGAGTTTTTATTCACCTATGTCAAACTGGTATCATTCACATAGATTAGATGGTGCTCTCTATTCTTATTCCCCTTAGCTAGCCCCTTCCCTTTTCTTAGGTCTCTATCAAGTTTTTGATGGCTTCTGTTAGCCATCCCATCCTTTCCCATTTCTCTAGTATTTATTTGATCAACAGATGGGAATTTTTGCATAGGGGATGGAGTCTTCTCTAGATCAAAATCCACATTATTTATCTACTCCAATAAGGGGTCCCTTTAGGTAACTCGACTTGGAGGGTGGTGAGGCACTGACTTAATGGTAGTCCTTGGAGAAGGTGGAGGTGAAGGTGGTCATAGTGGTGGATGTGGAAGAGTTGGATGAGGAGATGGTTGAGGTAGAGAAGGTGGGGTAAGTGAGTGGGAAGGAGTATGATGAGGTGAAGGTGATGTAGGTGGTGACGAACTGTGAGATGGAGATGGAGATGATGATGGTGAAAAAGGATGAGGTGAAGGTGAAGTATGAGGTGGTGGTTATTGTATTGAATGGTGATGTTTTAATAGCTTGGAGGGTTGTACCTCCACTATCTTCTACCAATTTTTGAGGACCTATTACCCACTTGTGTTGGCACTTGGCTCAAACTACCTCTTTTTCAATGGTACTTGGGAAATCCTCTCCTTGGGGTCTTCATCTTGAGGGCATAGGTTGGGACATAACATATAGAATAGTTTATGTATCTATTCCCCAACTAGGATATTCTTGATCTTAATACTAGTTATGCTTATTTCTCCCTTCTCTATATAGGCCTTTTTACCAAGATATACAAACATCTTCCAGAAGGTGTGGCACTCTACATTGATCCATTCTACTTGTATATTGATCAGTTTTGCATCATATATTATGTTGATGGAATTGATGAAGTAGCATGTAGAGAAGGCATATGGCATCTTAAGCCACACTGAGAGATCTCCTAAAGGATTCATCTGAATATGTGCTAGGGAGTAGTGTTTTTTCATAATGAATTCTACTTGATATTCTTTTAGGGAGGGTAGATCCTTAGGAATGTGACATTTATTTGCAAAAGCCACCTTCATTATATCAAACTAGTACCTCATCTTTAACTTATATATTGGAATGATGTGTTGATGGTAGGTGAAATATTTTTAGTGCTCAATGGGGGACTTGTGAGTGGGGGGATACACCCACTTCAAAGATCTTCAACTATAGTCAGGCATGCTAATTTCATAAAAAACCAGTGATAATAAGATTTCCCCCCCCTAAAGAAACCTATATTTAGGTGTTTTATGTGCCTTCTCTACATCTTTGGCTATATTTTGGGCAAATTACAATGCCTATTTGTATTGTATTCCCTACACTACTTGGTGCATGATGTGCAAGTGGGCCATATCCACCTCTTTCCATTAGTTGGTCCCTTTGACCTTGGTGGAAATGATCTGCACTATGAATCTTAGGGTGTGATCTTTTAGGTTTCTAATGTGCATTACATGCCCTTGCTTTTGATACATAAGCATGGTGAAATTATACTAGATCTCCTTTGTATCCACCAAGTCATCCAACACATTAACCCCTAAGCACTAGAGTCATATGACTTTGCTTACCCTTTCTACATTGATATTCATGTTACACCTTATGAAGTGGATGTAATTCTCATGAAAATGCAAGAGGAGGAACTAAAATACCTCAGTAGGATTTTTAAAATATGGTAGTTTAAAGAGTTAGAAGAGGCCAACTTTGTCCAGTTGGTTCTTGATGGTCAAGTCATAAACCATTTGGTTTCATGTGTTTGTGGTCTAGATCTGATAATCATTTTGTAACTATACCTCATTTCCCAATTGGTTATGGTTGTATTCAAATATAGTCATAGTTTTCACCTTAGAGACCCAATTTTCCATTCACAATACTAACTCAAGGTATTGCATCTCTTCTTGTAAATGGTTTGAGGGGGAGATGGTGGCGCAGTTTGTGATGAGGAGGCATGTGCTTGCTTTCCCTTTTTCACCATCTTGGCTTCTTCCACACTCTCACTCTAAAATTTTGCATATTTCACTTGCCTTAGGGTCTCTTCTAGGTCTTCTAAAGGCTCCTCTCTTATAGGGAACCACGCTTCTCTGCTCACCTCTCTCTCTTCTAGTATGGTTGATAGTCTCTCAAGTCTTTTTTCCTTTTCATTTGGCTACATTTCCCTTTGTGAAACTTGAAGGTTGACCCTCATCCATCCCATGTTCCCAAATGAATATGTGGTGGCAATAAAACTTGCCTCAACTCTCAATCTTCACATTGCAACAATGGTGGAACCTACAACCTGTAATTTTTACAAAAATGATCTCAGCCCACTTCTACATGTGTCTACACTTAACAACCTTCCTCCTTCACTTGGAAATCCTCTTCATGTCTTTGTTTATTTCTTATTCACTCTGTTATGTAAGGAAACTGACTTCATCTTTGGTTCTTTGGTTCGTTAACCACATGAATATTATATCAAGGTAAAGTGTAGAATGGTTACAACTTGTCTATTTATAGGTCCTCCATCCATTTTACCTCATTAATGTCTTTCCTCCCCTTATCATTTACAATGATAAATGTGTATATTTTAATGGTCTTCATACTTCAGATATTGCATCAAGCCTTTAGGGTTCTAACAAACTTTAACCATCATTCCACTCACATGCTTATTGTTATGACTACCCTTGTCGCATTAATGGCCCATTCCTTCCTGCACCTTTCTTGGAAGTGGGTGACAACTGTCCCATTTTTTTTAGTGGAAACTAAATGTCACATAAATGAAAAAATTATATTTTATTAAATGACTCACATGCCAGTAATCACTTTAATTCCATGTATGACTCTTGCACACTTAAAACTTGGACATCCACATGTTATGTCTTGTATTCATATGCATAATATCTTACCCCACACTAAAAGGGTTCGTGGTCCTCCATGAAAACAACTAAAGAAATAAGAATCTCAAAAGAGAGTCATACACCTCAAGGGAAAAATGTTTTATTGAAAGCAAAAAATATTAATCTAATGACCTTAATCCTTATTAAAAATAACACAAACTTAAACTAAATCACACTATGGTCGAAGCTGACTCCCATTATAGTGTCCTAGGAGGAATTGACTATCTATTCACTTTAACCAACAAGTTATGATAGGTTGAATACTATGAATTATAAATGGTCCATTCCAATGGATGCAAAGCTTCCCAAGGTAGTGCACGAACTTAGAGTCATAGATTAGAACTTTCATGCCTAGGGTGAATATTTTATTCTTTAAATGGTGAACATGCCATGCTTTCTATTTTTATTTCTCAACATCTTGATTCCAGTGGGCAAAGAACTGAGCCTCATCTAGTTTTGTGAGTTCATCAAGCTAAGATTTTAAATAGGCATCATCATCAATGTTTCCTATATGTGCTATCTAGAGAGATGGAACTAGGAACTTGACTAGCATGATTACTTCCTTTCCATATACTAAGTTAAATGGTGTACTTTTGTTGAGGCATTTGTATGTGGTTCATTATGCCCAAAGTATTATAGATACCCTATCATCCCAATTAGTTCTACCAACATTGAATTTTTTTGTCAAAGTGGTACCAAGTATCTTGTTAAAGAATTTAGTTGTTTCATTGAACTATGGGTGGTATGGTGTTGTCTTGTGATGTGTGATCATGAATTCATCCAATAGGGTTCGAATTGTCTCATTTAAGAAGTGGGTTCCACAGTCATTGGTGAAGCTTAGAGGACATCTAAAATGTGTTATAATGTTTTCCCAGATGAACCATATAACAATCATTGTAGTATAGTCTTTGGTTGGTGTTGTTTCAACATAGCACGTTAAGGAGTTAGTTGTCATAATTATGTACTACGAGCATGTGCATCATCCTACTCAAGTGATGGGCCCCAAAAAGTCAATAGCCCACTTTTTTAATGGTTCTTAGGAATAAATTGGTCATAATGGCATGGCATCTCTTCTATTGGGTCTTCCCATACACTCTCAAATATTACATTGCCTTACATATGCCTTTACATCTTTAAATAAAGTCAGCCACCAAAGTCTAGCGAGAAATACCTTGCACATGGTAGGCTCTCCAACATAATGTCCTCTATAAATACCTTTGTTGACTTCTCATAATACCTCAAATAATTCATGTTTCATTACACAATAATGTAGTACCTCGCCATGGTCCATCTTGTATAGATCTTTTGTTATTACTTGATAAAGTGTGGCGTGGACCATAAGTTGTTTCTTTTTTTGTAAGGTGAGAAAATTAGGTGCACAACTAGTATTAAGGAATGCCATAATATCCTCTGGTTATTTAGGTACTCTAAAAACTTGGAAGAGTTGTAAGTTAGGAAGGTCATCTTCTATAGCATGTGGAGGTTCTCTATTTTTAATTTAATATAAATGATCAAGTCCACAGTTGGTTTTCCCAATTTTTATTACTATAGAAAATTGGAATTCTTAGAAGATAACTATCTAGAAAAAAATTATTCCATGGAGAAATGGTTTGTTGATGAGATATTTTAGAGCGTCATGTTTGGTGTAGAATAAAAATGGTGTGACCAGAAGGTATTGTCTGAATTTTTGTAGCACATAAACCATAGACAAGTCTTCACATTTGGTGGTGGTATAGTTCCTTTCAACTGATGTGAGTTTCTTGCTTGTGAAATAGATTTGATGGTCAAAATTTCCCTCTCCTGGTTATGCAAGTATTGCACCAACTATTGTGTTAGATGCATCAACATGGACATGAAAGGATTTTGTCCAATTCAAAAATTTCAAGATAGGAGTGGTAACTAGTCTTTCCTTCAAAGTTTCAAAAGTTTATTTACAGGAATTAGTCCATATAAATTGTTCATTATGATTTAATAGATCTTCCATGGGTGCTACAATCTTGGCATAACCCTGAATGAACTTTTTGTAGTATCTCATGTGTCCTAAGAATGGACACACCTCACACTAAGTTTTAGGCATTGATAGACGGATAATGATATAGACATTGGTTGGATCTACTAGGAGTCCCTTTTTATAAATGATATGCCCAAGGAGTACCCTAAAAGGTGTCATAAATAGTCATTTTTTCAAATTTAGGGAAATTTGAAACACTCGATAGCACTCAAGCATGAGCCTTAGATTGGCACAGTGGTCCTTAATCAGCATGTATACCATCCAATCATCTAAGTAGAATTAGAGAAATTTATGGATAAAATCTTTGAAAGCCTTCACTACTACACATGAGAATACCATCAGGGAATTTTTTAACCTGAAAGGCAAGATGATATAGGCAAAAGATCCCCATTCTATAGAAAATATGGTCTTGGAGTGGTCTTTCTCAACTATTTGGACTTGGTGATACCATAAAATCCATTGATAAAGGATTATATCTGATAATTGGAAACACCTTCTAGGATTTCGTCCATGAAAGGTGATAGGAAATGATCGATGACACAGGATACATTCAAAACTTGATAATCCACATAGATACAAATATGCCCATCCTTATTGATATTGATTATCACAGGACTCACCTATTCAGATTCATCTATAGGAGTAATTACTATGGTGTAGAGTATGTTATCGATCTCTTCTTTCATGCGTGCTCAGAGGTTACAATTCATTTGATATGGTAATTTCTTCATGGGATGAGCACCATCAATCAAATTTATATGCATCTTCCTAAGAGAAGGGTAACCCCTTTTATTTTGTTGTAATTACTCAAAAATAAATCTTGATACTCTTTCAACAACTCAAATATTTGTAAAATTTCTATCTCAATCTAATAATTTATATTGGTCACCACCTTATTTTCATACTCTGTGCCAATGTTAAGTTGAAAATTTTTAATGGGCCCATGATAAGGGTTGTCTATGGGGGATTTGATGTCCTGAATAGTTTTTGAGCTAATATTTATAGGAACATGCAAGTTGTTATTCAATGGATCAAGTGGAGTGGGTCTTTCTCCTTCATTTACTTGAAAGATGAGCTTTTGATTTCCCAGGTGGATTTCTTCATAGCATTCTTCACTAGATACTATTGATGGTATAAGAGTTAATTATATGGGGGGCTTGGTGAATAAACCCAAGGGTTCCTCTACTTCCTAATGAATATGATGTAGGTGGTCTTCTATAGGACTTAGATCTCTAATGATTGATTCATGTATGGTTTGAAGAGTAAGGTGCAAGTCCATCTTTGGTGAAGAGTAAGAAAGTGTTGATGTCATTTTTTACTTTAATAACTACCATAACCTTATTCCCATATGCCTTTCTTCATGTATGTACCAAGCCTGTGCCCAAGTGCCTAAAGTGTTATAGAATACATGGACCCATAGGTATTCTAGTAAAAATATTTCCTCAACTCACCGTATTATTTCATAAGCCTCAAGGTGAGGTTCAAGTGCTTCAATACCACTATAACTAAGTGTACCTCTGATCTTATTATCATATTAGAATCTATGATGTAGAGTATATCACACTTGATCCTAATATAAAAGGTGATCTTTAAGTGTATGCCACCACGTAGTAGTGGTGCCATAAAAAATGTGGTAGAATAACCTCGTCCATTTATACTTGGTGCCATATAACTCTTTGAGGCACTAGACAAAATCATGCACCTATATTTTTCCTTGAAATAATAGATATTCATTAAGTCTCTCTAATGGTGGTCCCTCCAATGGTCGTCACATTGCTAAACCCATGAGATGCATAAATTTGTGATGCTTGAAAAGCTGGTGAGGGATTTTTTTATCTCTATTGATGGTGTTGCACAATCTTCTAGTGAGGTCATAATCACCATGGGCCCAATAGTTGCAAGCATTGCTTATTGTATCTGAGATAGATTAGTTGTCCATCTAGCAAATAATAACATCTAGTGTTAGATCATGTTGTTCATCATGTCGAGCAGTCATATTATACAAATTATTGATGTCTTCATCAGTGCTCACAAGCTCGATATAGGGTGGTCCTTGTGCTTGGTCTAAGGGTATTATCACATGTTGATCAGTATTCTCAAAGCTAATGTATCAATTTTTAAAGCTTAAATCTACATGATTTTCATAGCACCAGGGTCTTCCCAGTAAGGCTATGTAGTCATCATCCTCTGCAAACTCCAAAACCTCAAAGTTTGATTTGAAGGGAACCCCAATTATTTTAATAGTGGCATTTTTAAATACTTTGATAGGATGCACACAAGTCTTGTTTGCCATGAACAAGACATGAGGTGAAGGTTGCAAGGCTAGACTAGATATTTTCTGCTAGGCATCTTTAGTGAAAACCTTTATGTTAGCATTAGTATCTACTAGAATATCTTAGATTACCCATCCATTGATAGCAATATTAACTAATATTTCTCCATCTTTTGGGGAAGTGGAATTAGGATTCTCTTATGTCAGGCATGGTTTAAATATCAATCTTCACTTTGTTGACTGAGTTGAGTGTAGGCTTAGTTTGGCAAGTGGGCTTGGCCTTTAAGCCAAGAGCTAAGTTGTCGAATGATGTCTTCATCAAGCATGCATTTACATAGTTCCTAAAAACTATCTCACTTTACTAGAGGTTTGATTTCCCTTTTCACTACAATGCACTATGTGACATCGCTATCCTTAAGGTATTGAATCTCATCTTGGCTCTCATGCACAAGTGTCATTGTATCTTGAAGGACATCCTTTTACTAAAATGCATTAGGGTACTTCCTAGCCTGTGGTTATTTTTGGTGTACCTTTTCAACTAGGTTGGGTGTAGATTGCATCTATCACCTACAAAAAGTAGTAATATTTACTTGTACAAAAGGGATGGTTGGTCAAGAGCACCATTGTGATTTGTCTATACAGATCATACCGACACCTTTTTCATTGTAATATTTTGTGATGGCTGCATATAAATCTGGACACTCTTCTAATCAATGGTCCTTTTTTACATCAAGTACAAGTTGGGTATTCTAGGCAATCCCTCTGATAATGGTCTAGAGAACCACACTTGTATCAATTACTTGGTGGAAACTGACCACTACCTCATCCTTATCCTCTTTCATGCCCATGATATCTACCATTGTCTTGGGAACTAGGACTGAGGCTTGGTGTGTACCGCATTCTCAAGCTTCATAAATATCACTAATCAAAGAATAATCATTGTTGTTATAGATATAAGCATCAAAAATCTTACAATATGTAGATACTTTAGTGTTTGTGGCCCATTGCAAGAGTGGATAGGAGCAAAAATCATGGTCATCTTAAAAAAACTCACAAGTTTACTTAAGGACTGTGTGGATGTTCTTTCATGGGTAGTTGTTTCTTATGTGTCCTTTAGTTTCATAGCCAATACACTAAACACCACTACATGTTTCATGTGCATTGTTTGCCAACAAGTTTTCAAGCTGAGAAGCCATGGATGTTATTTGTGCCTTCATAAAGGGACTAATCCCAGTATCCATACTTCTAACCATTTCATCACATAGGGTAGCCTCTAGAGCCTCACACGTATTGGTGAAATTTATTTGTGGCAAAGTCTATCAAAAAGGTAATAATAATCCTCCTACGAACCATTATGCATGTTGATCAGTATTAATTTCAATGGACAACTTATAAATCAAGGTCTTAAACCATGCATCATATTCCTATATGTTCATTGTAAGTCCCTGCTTTATGTCTTTCAACACCGCTATACACTATTTTGAGCTAGTCATAGTGGACCACTACTTGTTGAGGGTCAAATTTTTGATACCACTTATGTGCATGCTCTAAAAAGGTGGTTACAAACTATGTTTCCTTTCACTCAAAGGACATCATGTCACATGCCCTCCAAATTAGCTCACACTTGTGAACATGCTCAGCTACATTTTCTACCTCTCAATACTTAGGGAGGTGCAATGTCATTTCATAATAAACCATAGGTGGTTGAAAAAATTATTGTTGAGAAGTTCTAGCTCTTGTTCCTAGAGAGGGTCCACTTCCTCTAGTACTTCCTCCTAATCCTCCTCTAGTGCCTCCAGTAGCAGTGCCTAAGGGAAAAAGTATGGTGTAGGGTTGACTTCCTAGATTTGTGCCTATACTCTGGGCTTGAGGGCCAGATCCTTTAGGTATTCGAAGTTGTGACATGGACTTATCTTGAAAATAAAAAGATATAGATTCTAAGTTATTTCCTAATGTCCTGGTCTCAGTTTCCCTTATCTATTAGCTTCTAAATATGTACTCTCTATATCTTAATTCCTTATATGTACTCTATCTAACTCAAGCATGAGCACACACTATGGTGGGGGATACTAGTTGATTTTTACTTGGTTCATCTCTGACAGTCCAATTCATTTCTCCTTTACAAGATACAAGTGACAAAGGTTGTGGCCTGTAAGTGATGGATTCCCCACACATTTTTGGCTCCCTACAGCTCTTCACAATGCTCCTCGAGTGCTTCCAATCTCTTCTTGTGCCATTAACTCCCATCATCCTTTGTCAAGCTTCATCATACTTCCATTTTTATAGTGCTTATTGGATTTCTACCATGGTGAACCCATAATCTTGAACCAACCAATATTCTCCCGTCCAAATTTGCAGCTCATGCACAAGAGATTTTAACCTTCCATAGGTAGTGTTTCTAGCCCAAGATAAATAATTAGATTTTTAATCTCAAAGGGAAATAATGAAAGATAAATCCCCCTTGGTTCTCATAGAAAATAGAACTTTACATCCTTAGGACATGAATATGAGGTCACAACGTATTCCAAGATGTAACTATTTTGAACACCTTTCCACTAGTAATTAACCGATCGTATCTAATAAAGTTTTAGTCATGCTAAAATCCTCTACCACTATAGTGTCTATGATTATCTTCATTTAAGGTTTTAGGATAATATTTAAGCATGTGCTAAGATCTAAGAATGCAAAAGAATAGGGACCTCAGAAAATAAAGTCTCATACAATGAGATGTAGAGGTTTTGTTCTACCCACTGTTGTGCAAAAACTCCTAGTTTAAGATATGGAAGCATAAAATTATGTTCAACACTAGTAATCTATTCTTCAATATTCTTTAATGTAATGTGCTCAAATATTTACCATAATCATGCTTTAATTGCTTTAGGTTCCAGTAACATAACTAAAATGTTGGGTTTTCTTTCTTTACATCAATGCTAAAGCTTCTTCCCAATAGGCTAGCACACTAGCCCTATCATGTGAGGGATGATTCTCACATGCTCACCTAAAGTGCATAGTGAAAGACTGATTCTCAAAGACTTTGAAACATGGCATGCATTTACTCATTTCTTATCAAACAAATATCCTATTATTGTTCCTTAACATAACAGATTATATTACCATCAATAGATAAATATAAAAGAAGAAAGAAACTAATGACTTTATTCACTTAGCACATTTCAATATTTAACACAGTTAATAGTCCATTGCTTGAAGTATGATATGATAAACATTCAATTCTCATTAAGTACTTATGGATTACAATACAGAATGCTCTATATTCCTTTAAAGGTTCACCCACACCAATCCTCTCATGAATGCTTACAATAATGGTTTTTATACTTGTTTTTACCCATCCAAGTGTCAAGTTCTCAATTCAAAATGGACACATGGCACATGAACTCTCAATAGGCTGAGAGTCATGGCTCTTACAACTAATTGTTCCTATAGAATTGGGCTTATGTGCCCTGTTGTTTCCAAAATCAGCTTAGCTCATTTTTTGGGAACAACCCCCTACGAAACTTGTTTGTTTCGTCTTTTGTCTCTCTAAGTTTGTTTTTGAGACAGGTTTTCCTCATTCTTATCTTGGTCCAACTACATTTTTTGAAATACGTAATGTCTTATTGTCACATTTTCCTAGAAACATGAAGGTCGTTACGGTCTCGATACATCCAAGGGACCAAAACTTGCCTCTTTTAGAGTTAGTCTCTTTTTCTTCTATTTTCGTGCACGGGCGGCAAATTTTGTCTCTAGTGCATTTTCCCTTTGAGATGCAAGGGCAAAAAATTTTGCTGCACCTACATTTTGACTTGTAAGGGCGGAAAATTTTTCCACCCCTAAATTTTTACTTACAAGGACGGTAATTTTTTCCACCCCTGCATCTAACTTGCACCCGAACATGCAAGGGTGGTGAAATTCGCCACCACTGCATGCCTCGATTTCCATGCACAACATTTATTATTGTGTGCGGCAGTTGTTGGGGTCATTTTTCATCCCATATAATCTGATTTAAGCCCCATTTCTTTTCATTCTTCCTCCTCTCCTCCTGCCCTTTGCATTTGGACACTTTGACGAATGAGTAAAATTGCATTTGTGTGGTTTTGAGCTTGTTGCGCGTGTGGTTTTTGAGGTAGGTCTTGTTTTTAACATTTATTAGTTTTCTTTTCCTCTTCTTATCATTGTTTTCAGGTTTTTATTTTTGAAGGGGGTTTTTGTTTTTTATTTTTGTTTTCTCTACTCCCCGTCGGCCTTCCCCTTTTCTCTCTTCCATGCTGGGGTGGCAATCCCGCCGCCCCTCCCCTTTACCCACAGTTTCTTCTTAGAACCATCACAAGCAGCGATTTTCATTGCCTATGCCTCTTAGCTTCCATTGCCTTTTACCTATGTGGATGGTGAATTTCACCACCCGTGCAGGCTGATCTTGTGCGGGTGGCAAATTTTGCCGCCCATGCCCTTTTTCCCCAAGACTTGCATCGACGGCAATTTTTGCCGCCGATGCAGGTCAAGGGTGCAGGGGCAGCAAATTTTGCCGCCCCTACACTTTCCCCTCAATTCTACATGGGTAGAAAATTTTTCCACCTATGCAGGCCAATCTTGTAGGGGTGGTGATTTTTGCTGCCTCTACACTCTATCCCTATATGCAGGGGCAGCGAATTTCATCGCCCATGCATTTCTCCTCTATATTTTTCTAACTCTGGAGGATTTTTCATTTTTTTCCTTTCTTTTCCTTCCCTCCTCATTTTTTTACCCAATTTTTGACCCGACTTTTTTAAGTTCCCTCCCTTGGTCATGATCACTTAATATGAAAATTTTCCAACTCGCCCCCTTTTCCCTAATTGCATGATCATGACTGTAGTAATTTCAGAGAATTCTTGCTCATCAACACCTGTTCGACTGAGGCCAATTCCAATGTTAGAAATGTCTCCTAGAAAGTCAAAGACCATGAAGTATAAATACCAGGGCATCTTCCCAATCACTTTGATCACCTCCAATGTTGATGACATCAGGGAACCTAAAATTGGTCATGTGGATATGGTCGAGTTCATAACCCGAACTAAGGCAGTGAACCCGAGTTCTAAAATGAAGAGGATCATTAAAAGCAACATTCACCTAGTTGCCACTTTCCCAATGGCAGTGCATCATACGGAGTTCATCCTCTAGTGCGCCCATTTCTATAATAAGGAGACAAGAATAGTCTCAGATGCTAGTGGCAATGTGATAATTCATCTGGATCCCAAATTCATCGACAAAGTCTTCATGTGCCCTCCTGCTACTGAAGTATTAAAGATTGACATCTTAGAAGCCCAAAAGGAGTATGACAAAGACCCTGAGAGGGCAAAGAAAGTGATGAATAACAGGTGGTTGAAGACACCCAAAACCAATATATCTAGATGGCCATAGAACTTCCCAAGGAGTGATTTCATTGAAAAAGTTGGTGACTTGATCACCCTTCTCAGCAGAGTGTGAGACCTCCCGTCTTCCTCATAATTCCATGAGTGGATGTACCCATTCATTAAGATCATCCTCTAGGGTAAGCAGGTCATCTTTTAGGGTGAGCAGATCAGCAATGCCCTTCATGAGCAGCTAACCAAGGTACATACTTCTTCCAAGTTCTATATGACTTCATACCTTGTGTACATAGCTACCTCGATGCGGACCTTCCCAGGTTTGACAACTGAAGGGGATAGAAAGACCACCCCGATCTACTCATATTACCTCTAGATGACGCTTCAAGGATCGATCTGCCATTTCAAAAGGGTAAATGATGCTTTATTTGCTATATTTTTATGCCTCTTCAACCCTCAGCTTGAACAAAAGAGAGTATTTGATGAGGCTTGGATGGTCATCAACGACTATGGTTACATGTTCCTTCAATTTTCCACCTTCTGTTATCTTCGGGTTGGCTTTTTCCAAGGCTATCCCTATATGCTCCCCAGGTTTCCTTCTGATAAGTTAGTTCTGATGGAGCTTTGTCGACAAATGGCTGTCATACATACAAGGCAAATAGAGTTGAAAAAGCTAGGTCTCAGGTTTCCAATTGAAATTGGCAGATACTCCATCTTGACAACAGCCAAAGCCAAAGTGATGGAAATAGAGATGCAGTTAGTCACTATGAAACAATTCAAGAGAAGGGAAAATTTTGATTATAAGGGAGTCAAGGACATGATCAGACGAAAGACTCAATTCCATGAGCCTATGATCGAAGATATCTAGGTGGACCTGAGAATAGCTGAAGAAATCAAAAGAATGGATTATAGTAGGCTGACCCTGGAACAAATTGAGTATTTGGGGCTTGCAGAGATTCCCCCTAATTTGGTCGATGATAGGAGCATTATCTATAGCAGGTACCTGGCCAAAAAGATTGTTGGTTCTCCTCTTCCTCCAATTCAGTAGTCTTAGAAAAAACTAACTTCTCTGAGGAAGAGATTTGAGCAATATTGGCTAACACCAATGATTGGTTAGCGGCCAAAGAGATCGTACTAAAAGAATTTATCATGAGATCAGAGGCTGAGTTCCAAGTAGAGATGAGGAAGAAAGTGGAAAACATGACCAAGAACAAAGGTGATGTTCCTTCCCCATCTAGGCCTCACAAGCCTAGAATCATCTTTGTTTCTTAAAAATCAAAGGTTATTGAAGAGCCAGAAGTAGCGGTTGAAGGAATTGTAGAATAGAGTTCTCAGGAATAGGCAGCCCAACCAATGGAGACAGATGATCGGCCTTCAGAACAGCAAAATACTAAGCCTCTACTTTCCCAAAAAGAAGCACAATCGCTTAAGAGCATCTCTCCTTGTCTACCTCAGTCTCTTATGGCATCTCCTTCTCCTCTCTCTCCTATCAGTGTTCCTTCTTCTAGAGCTGCCTCTCCTTTTAGAGTTATATTTGGCGATCCTCAGGGTGCTTCTAGAGATACTCTTCACTCCTCTGGATCCATTCCTAGCTTGGCATCTCCTTCTTTCAATTTGGGAGAAAGTTCTATGCTTGAGCTTGAATCAACAGCTGATATGGTTTCGCTTGTTACAACTACTACAACCACTGTTACTACTAGCAGTACAGACGTTGCCATGATAACACTAGTTGCAGGAACTATTACCACAGTAAGTACTTCTCTCCCGCCCTAGATGTTAGCATTCACATCCAAAAAAAAGAAGCTAGCCATCTCTATAGATGACTTCGATTTGGCAAGATATTGCAAGTGAAAGCTAAGGCTCCTAAGAGGCCTAGGATCCTCTCAAAATTGGTTGAGGAAAAGGGGTAGAAATATTTGGAAATAGCTAAGCCACCGTAGGATGCAACCCTTGAGGGTTTTGAAATGAGCAGCTATTCTATCTCTCATGTTGAACTTGGCAAAGTTACTCACGAAGGTGCGAAAAGCAATCTACATTCTGCAATGGACATCATGGTCCAAAAATTTAATCAAAAAAAGGAGAAGAAAGACTATTATAAGGCCAAGACAGAGCAGTTGATGGTAGTAATAAGGAAATTCACTCTTCCCCCTAAAGCGGTGACTCCAGAGACCTTCTCTACAGACGACCCTGTCATTCAAAAGGTAGAGAAAACTTACTTGAAGGGAAAAGTGTTGAGGGATTACGTTGAAAAGATGCATACTCAGGGAGTCTCTTTGTTTATAGAGGTTGTAAAAAAGACAGACAAGATGAAGAAGGTGAGAGCATATTTAGATGACCTTGTCTCTCTTATCTCTCAGGATGTTGACAGTACAAAAAAATATCTTAGCAAATGGAGAGAGATGAAGGATCTAAATAAAATCACCTTGATATCTATCGATGTCATCTCTAGCAATGATTTCTATGTTGAGACCAAGGAGTCACTAATTTATAGGATACAGGTACTCAAGGAGTTGATTGAAGATCTCAAATCTTCCAGGGATGCTAGTGAGAAGAGTGACACAAGCCTGCTGAATAGACTGGAAGAGCTACCTTGCAACCTCAATTCCAGGGATAACCAATTCCTCTCAGCTGAAAAAATGATCCAAAGCTTCAAGGGTATGATTCAAAAGAATTTTGAAGAAAAAGCCTTCTGAATGAGTTCTGTGGACCATATTTTAGATACTCAGTTAACTCTACACAATTTGAGGTCCAGGTTAACTAATCATGCTAAGGCCATCACAGCATTGAAAGATGCTTTAATTAGAGCTAGGGTCATCTCTAAGAACATAGGTTACACCAGATAGTATAAGAATTCAGGCATCCATTGCTATGTACGATGCTCATCTGAAGAAGTCTGGTGTTAAGAACTGAAGTTTTTCCCCTTCTCTTTTCTTCTTTCTTTATGTACTTTTGTCTTGAGAAAAGTGTATGCAATTTTGTAATATGTAATTACATGTAAAAAGTTTGGAAAAATATCTCAAAGTCAAAGATGAGTCATCTTTGACTAAGATATTTTTGTATTTTATTATTTTTTAATTTTGAGAGTTTTTCCCTATATATATGGGAGACCTCTTTTGTAAATAGATCTTGGATAATAGAGAGCAAAAACTCTGCCAAAATTGAAACACTTTTTGAGACGTTGTGCTCAACTTGTAAATCATATTTTATTAAATGAATGAGAAGCAGGTTTATTTCAGACTTTGTGTTGAAATTATCTGTGTTATTTAGGAAATAGTTCGTATGTCCTCTTTCTTGATAATCTCTTATTTATCTGATTTAATAAGCAAAGTGGGTGTGTTAATATTATCTGAGGGCATTTCTAAAAGGTAAAAGAGAGACTTTGAGCTACTTTTATCTTTGTGATTCTATTATCTTTTGTAGTTTCAGGTGAGGACTTTGTGCTTCGTTTCACTCTATTGTTGTACTTGTTTCATATCAGTGAAGGAAATTGCAGAAGACTTTGTGCTTATGTGGATTTTCTATGACTTTTGTTACTTACTTCAGGTGATTTTATGCTCTATGCTGGATATCGTTCCCAAAAGAAGAAGAATGTTATTGGCCAACGACCAGGATTTTTCTCTCTTTTTTCTTGAACATCACCTCTAAAAAAAGAGAGGTGGATGATGTTATACCACCCCATGTGTTATTTTTTGCTTAATTATATATATACATATAGTGTATAAATATTCATAGGGAACCTCCCCTTGATGAGAGGAGAGATTTACCTCATCTAGATCTAGTAAACCCACAATTTTCATGGTGTAAATCTTCTTATGCTATGGTTGATATACCCATTTTGTCCTCAGTTAGTTGACGACAAAATATTCACCCAACAATTTTTGACAACTCTACTGGGGAATACGAACGTGCATTTTGAAGCCTCAAGCTTCAACTTGAAGTAGTTTCGGTCCCTTTTTCATTTAAATTTTGACAACTCCACGCTACACAAGAAGCCAGAGAGCCAAGGCTATTTTTGAACCCATGTTTGAGTTGGCACAGCAGAGCAATTTTGATCTGTTTCCTCCACCACCTTTCCTTCAACGGTCTAGGAGTTTTCCTCCTGACCCTATCAAGTCACCAATGCAAGGTAGAGCTTCTTTTCCTACTGTTAATCAGGCCCTGCTTATAAACACTCCACTAAGGTTTGTTATCCCACCATTTAATCATCCTATCATAATGGCTCAAGGCCCGTGGGGCAATTCCTTTGGTCCCCTTAATTTGACTGCACCTTTGCATGAAATACCTCGTAGTTCTAGAAAAAAAATTCTAAGTTTTTTGGTGATAGAAAGGTTCATCCCAATGATCATATTGCCATTTTTTCCATAGCATATGGCATAATCGATGTGGAATTTGAGGATGTAGCAATAAGACTTTTTATATAAACTTTGCAAGGTGATGCTGCAGACTGGTTCTATCATCTATAGGCCGGGTCAGTGACTAACTGGGACACTCTCAAAGCCAAATTCAAAGCTAGATTTAAACCTGCTGAAGATCCACACACTTTGTTAGCACAGCTAACCCAGATGAAAAAAGAATCTCAGGAACCTATGAGGGATTTCATAGCTAAATTCAACAAGTTAAGGAACTGGATTCTAAATGTTGCTCAACCCATGCCGGAGAATCTCAAGTGTTTTTTTATCAACTCGCAACTTTTCGAAGTAAGTTTTCTATTGAGGTGAGTTGGCCCTATGGATCTAGCATTGGATCAAAATTTGGCTACTGATATTGAGGATGATCTTATCCTAGCAGGTAAGATCAAAAAAGACCCTAGTAAAAATTGATTCTCTTCATCTGCTGAAAGCTCTTTTACAGGCACTACAGATCTTATGGTACAAAAATTGACAAATGAACTAATAGCTTTAAAGAGACAAATAGCCCAAGGTACTTCTACACTTACATATCGAGATATTCCTCGAAGAATATTCTAGATTCAACAATATCAAGGTAATGCTACCCGAAACCAAGGGCAACCAAATCACCTGCCTCCCCCTCCAGGGAAATTGGCCATCGAAGCGGTACCTGCCAATTCAGCGGTCAGTTACCTTAAGTTGAGCATGACTATTCGCTCCAACCTCAGTTGGACCAACAAGATGATGCTAATCTCTTCGATGAGCAAGAAGAAGAATTAGCTGGTGACTCCAATATCATTTTCCTAGATTACTAGGACGAAGCTGGAAGTAAGGGAGAAGGGTTAGATGGATCCTATGTTGTTTTCACTAGATCTCAACACAGTCAGCTCCATAGGCTGATAAAGGAAAGATAAAAGAAGAACCTCGGTCAGTGGTTTCCATCACTAAATGAGGGACTCCATTGCCTCCTCAATCAAAAGATTAGGTAATTCACAAAAAAGTAAATACCTCCAACCACCCCATACCTTCTCTTTTTGTTACTCAGACTAGTGCCACACCTTCTAAAGTCCCAGATGATGGACTCTCTTCCTTTGTTTCAAACTCTTTTCAATTATTTGATATAATTGATCACGCTCGAAAAACTAAAATCCAAATGATAGAGATTGAATATTTGAGGGCTAACCGAGAACAATTTGATAGGTTGGCAGAATATGTGAAAAACAAAGACGTCCCCATAGGACAAGATTCTTTAAAGGCCATTCATGATCCCCCTAAAGATAAATCTACCCAAAATAATCTTGTTGTGACTCCTCCTATTGCTCCCAGGAAGATATAACTTTTTTATGTTTCCCTGCTAATAAATGGTTACAAACTAAGTGATTGCATAATAGACTCTGGAGCCTCGGATAATGTCATGCCCGCAAAGGTGGCAGATTCCCTCAGCCTAACTTTGACCAAAACTTTTGAGAGGTGTTTTTTTATGGAAAATAAGCAAGTTCCCCTCCTTGGTCAGATAAAAGACACTCAATTTGCTTTTGTGGCTTTTCCAAAAAATGGATAAAAATGACGGTTCTAGTGGCTGATGTTTCAGCCTCTTATGGCATCCTGCTCAGGTGGAATTTTTGCAAAGATGTTGGAGGTGAGCTAAGCATGGATTTTTCAAAAGCAAGAATCCCAATTCAAGGTGTCATGAAGAAGTTGCTTCCTAAAAAAGAGGCAAGGTATGTAGTCACCAAATCGTCAGCATCGGAAGCTCAAATTTTATTTGAGTCTTCGGGCATGGGCAATTACTTCCTATCTACAGATGAGATCCATGAGGCATCTGATGAAACTCTTACAGGTAATAACTTGAAATTGTGTTTAGCTGACACAGTGGCTAAATCAGTAAAGCAAAATGAACACATGGGAGAACCTCTTCCCCCAAATGAATGAGTTTCAAATAAAAAGTGGTGTCTAACGAGGTATAGACCTTAGAATTTGATGGTAGCTATTCTTCTACCGACTCAAGAGCTAGGGTTGTGTTGGTATCTCCTCAAGGAGACATTATTATTTTGTCTTACAAGTTGCAGTTCAATAACACCAACAACACAACTAAGTATGCATCCCTATTACTCAGATTATAGGCTGCTAGAGAAAAAGGAATTAGGCTACTCCATGCTAAAGGGGACATAGAGTTGGTGGTCTGTCAGGTAAGAAACCTCTATCAGACCAAAAATGAAAGATTGTGCCACTATCGCAATCTTGTCTGGGACCAAATTGAAAATTTTGATGCTTTCAGCATCTCTACCATCCCACGAGAATTCAACGATTGGGTGGATGCATTGGCTATCTCTGCTACTCTCTTGTTTCCTCATCCAAACTTTAAGGGAGATAAGTATACTATTAAACTAGTCTTTTGGCCAAGTGTACCTGATAATGCTAGCCATTGGCAAGTATTTAATAATGATGATCAAATCATTGCCTTTTTGGAGTAAAAGGATAGTTTTAAACAATTGCATTTTGAAGGTAGTAAGCTTCGGGAATGTGAAGCAACTTCTGAATCAAGCATGAACACAGGTGAGGATTTCCTACAGCTTAAGGGGAATAAAATTTCCAAAGACCTGGTTTCCCTAGAGAAGTTGTTTGATAACCATGACAGGTTTATTAAACAACAGCGAATACATTCAAACTCTTCTCAAGATTTTGATCAGGTAAACTTGGAAACCAAGGGAGATCCTAAGATGGTAAACATTGGAAAATACTGCACTCTCAGGGAAAAATTTAAGCTTGTTAGTTTACTTCACTAATATATAGACATCTTGGCTTATTCTTATGATGATCTAAAATCACTTAGGCTAAATGACATCCGCCACGACATTCCTCTTAAGGCAAACTCTGTACCTTACAAACAAAAGTCCAGGCAATACAATCCAAAAATCTTAGGTACTATTTTGGCTAAGATACAAAAAAAGCTTGATGCCTAGATAATTTTCCCAATCCATCACTCCACATGGATTGCCAACATAGTCCCTGTCAGAAAGAAGAATGGTGAAATTTAAATCTGTGTGGATTTTAGGAACTTGAATCAGTTATATTTAAAGGATAACTACCCTCTCCCTATCATGGATCAAGTCCTGCAAATAGTAACAAGTTCAGAAATGTTATCAATGCTAGATGGTTTTTTGAGGTACAATCAGGTTGAAGTTGGAAAAGTAGACCAGCATAAGACGGCCTTCACCACACCTTGGGGCACATTCGCCTATCGAAGGATGCCTTTCGGTCTGATAAATGTAGGAGCCACATTTCAAAGGGAGATGGACCTCACTTTCAAAGAAGAGATGGGTAAGTTCATTGTAGTATACTTGAATGATTTCACAATATTTTCAAAGCATCATTCTGACCATGTCCACCATCTGCAAAAAATACTGGAACACTATCATCAGAACGATATTTCTTTAAATCTAAAGAAGTCTGTCTTTGAGGTGACTGAAGGAAAACTTCTCAGACAAGTTGTGTCCTGAGAAGGTATTAAAATTGACTTGAAAAGAGTCAAGTCCATCCAAGAACTTACTTTGCCTACCTAATAAAATTGCAGTTCACTCATTCTTGGAAAAGGTGAATTTTCTTCGGAGGTTCATTCCTGATTTCGCTGAGAAGACCCACCATATCATCAATATGATGAAAGGCAATGCTACCTTCAGATGGATTGCTGAGGGAAAATTAGCATTCAAATAAATCAAAGAAGCAATTGCTCACGTGCCAGTCTTGGTTTGTCCAGACTACACAAAAAGCTTCAAAATATATAGTTGCGCCTCTGAACATACACTCTCAGCCATTTTAATTCAACAAAACCAAGAAGGTGTGGAATCTCCTATCTCTTTCATGAGTTTTCCACTCAAGGTTCATGAGCTAAAATATTCTAACATGGAGAAGCATGCATACGGGGTGGTCAAAGCAGTCAAGCATTTTAGGTTTTATATCTTGAACTCGCACACCGAAGTTCTCATACTCGATACAACAGTAAAATCTATTTTGACTTAGCAAGAGTTTGGTACAAAGAGAGGTAATTAGATCGCTAAGATTCAAGAGTTTGATCTAGACATCAAACCTACCAAGCTCGTGCGGGGGAAGGGTCTTTGCTAGTTGATCGCCAACAACATTCTAGATGAAGTAGAAAGTGATGAAATAGAGATCAAAGGTGTGCTTATAGTCCTCTTTGTTGCCACTACTGATGAGTGGTATTCTGACGTTGCCTATTTTCTAACATATGGTGAGTGTCCTACCCATCTTTCTTATAAAGAGAAATGGAATGTTAAGTTAAACGCTGCTATTTATGTTCTATGGGATAATGGTTTGTACAAAAGAAACTTGGATGGGGCATTTCTTCATTGTGTTGATGAAGTGCAATAAGGAAAACTCTTAGAGTCTTTCCACAATTTGGCTTGTGGAGGGAATTTTTTTGCACCAGTGACAACGCACAAGATTCTACGAGCAAGGTATTATTGGCCCACGCTATTTCAAGATGCCTACAAATGGGTGAATAGATGCGAATTGTGTCAACAGTTTGTTGGGAAGCCTAAACTGGCTGCTTTGCCTCTCAAGTCGGTAGTAATCAAGGAACCTTTTCAGCAGTGGAGTATTGACTTCATTGGCACGGTCAACCCATCTTCAAGTGCCATACATGATTATGTTCTCACGACAACAGATTACTTTACTAAGTGGGTAGAGGCCATCCCAACCAAGCACACTACGTCTGAAGTGGTGTGCAATTTTTTTAAGGAAAATATCATCTCCCAATTTGGGGTCCCACTTGAAATTGTAACAGATAATGCAACCTATTTTTCTTTGCATGAAATTACTCAATTCTATTTTTATTATGGGATTACCCTATCCCACACTTCAGATTATTTCCTTCAAGGAAATGGTCAAGCAGAATCAAGTAATAAGAATATGGTCACTATTATCAAGAAGTTGGTAGACAACAAGCAGAGAACATGGCACAAAGCATTATATGATGCTTTATGGGTAGATAGGATAACACCCAAAAAGGCTATAGGTATGTCACCTTTCCAACTTATATATGGATTGAATCCAGAAATCCCCATCACCCTTGAACTACCAGTGCTCAGGTTAACCAAAGCAATCGAAGACTCAACCTTCGAAAGCTCAGTCGACAAAAGAATCATGTGCCTAATTGAGTTGAATGAGCAATGAGCCATGGTAGTGGATTGGATTACAGTGCATCAGAACCAGGTGAAAAAAATTTTTGATAAAAAAGCCAAGGTTCACGAATTTTGAGTCAGAGATCAAGTCTTGATGTGGGACAAGAGGCGAGAACCAAAAGGGATGCATGGAAAATTTGACTCCTTATGGAGAGGCCCATTCACCATTCGACAGCTCTGTGGTGAGGCTAGCTTCTTGTTGGAGTACCAAGATGGAACGCCATTTGCATTACCTCACAACGTGCAGCATTTGAAGTTGTTCAATCCTTGAAGCTTAGATGGGTCCATTTGTATATATGTACAGTTTTTATGTTTTGTTTGTTTTTCTTTCATTTTTGGCTTGACTCCGTAGCCCAATGGCTTGAATGAAGGCACTTAGAGGCTGGTTTCTACTCCCATTGATCGATTTAATTAATAGAAGTTCCCCAACAGGAGCCAGCTATTGTTTCCAAAATCAGCTTAGCTTATTTTTTGGGAACAACCCCCTACAAAACTTGTCTATTTCATCTTTCGTCTCTCTAAGTTTGTTTTTGAGACAGGTTTTCCTCATTCTCGTCTTGGTCCAACTGCATTTTTTTAAATACGTAATGTCTTCTTGTCACATTTTCCCAGAAACATGAAGGTCGTTACGGTCTCGATATGTCTAGGGGACCAAAACCTGCCTCTTTCAGAATTAGTCTCTTTTTCTTTCATTTTCGTGCACGGGCAGTAAATTTTGTTGCCAGTGCATTTTCCCTTTGAGATGCAAGGGCGGCAATTTTTGTTGCCCCTGCATTTTGACTTGCAAGGGCAGCAAATTTTGCTGCCCCTACATTTTTACCTGCAAGGGTGGCAATTTTTACCACCCTTGTATCTAACTTGTGCCAGAACATGCAAGGGCGGCAAAATTTGCCACCCCTGCATGCCTCGATTTCCATGCACAACATTTATTACCATGCATGGCAGGTTGTTGGGGTCATTTTTCACCCCATATAATCTGATTTCAACCCCATTTCTTTTCATTCTTCCTCCTCTCCTCGTGCCCTTTGCATATGGATGCTTCAATGAACGAGTAAAAGCATGTTTTTGTGGTTTTGAGCTTGTTGAGCATGTAGTTTTCAAGGTAGGTCTTGTTTTTAACGTTTATTTCTTTTCTTTTCCTCTTCTTAGCATTGTTTTTAGGTTTTTATTATTAAAGGGGTTTTTTGTTTTTTGTTTTTGTTTTCTCTACTCCTCGTCAGCCTTCCCCTTTTCTCTCTTCCATGTTGGGGTGGCAATCCCGCCACCCCTCCCCTTTACCCGCGGTTTCTTCTTAAAATCGTCATAGGCAGCAATTTTTGCCGCCTATGCCTCTTGGCTACCATTGCCTTTTACCTATGCAGACGGCAAATTTCACCGCCCATGCAGGCCGATCCTGTGTGGGCGGCAAATTTTTCTGCCCGTGCCCTTTTTCCCTGAGACTTGCATCGACAACAATTTTTGTCGCTGATGCAGGTCCAAGGTGCAGGGATGGTGAATTTCACCGCCCCTACACTTTCCCCTCGATTTTGCGTGGGTAGTGAATTTCATCACCCGTGCAGGCCAATCCTGTAGGGGTGGTAATTTTTGTCACCTCTACACTCTATCCCTATATGCAGGGGTAGCGAATTTCGCTGCCCATGCATTCCTCCTCTAAATTTTTCTAACTTTGGAGGATTTTTCATTTTTTATTTTTTTCCCTTCCCTCCTCATTTTTTGACCCAATTTTTGACCTGGCCTTTTTAAGTACCCTCCCTTGGTCATGATCACTTAATATGCAAATTTCCCAACTTACCCCCTTTTCCCTAATTATGTGATCATGACTACAGTACTTTCAAAGAATTATTGCTCGTCAGCACCTGTTCGGCTGAGGCCAATTTCAATGTCTAAAACATCTCTTCGAAAGTCAAAGACCATGAAGTACAAATACCAGGGCATCTTCCCAATCACTTTAGTCACCTCCAATGTTGATGACATCAGGGACACTAAAATTAGCCACGTGGATATGGTCGAGTTCGTAACCTGAACTAAGGTAGTGAGCCCGAGTTCTAAAATGAAGAGGATCATTGATAGCAACATTCACCTAGTTGTCGCTTTCCCAGTGGTAGTGCATCATATGGAGTTCGTCCTCTAGTGTGCTTGATTCTATAACAAAGAGACAAGATCAGTCTCAGAAGCTAGTGGCAATGTGATAATTTGGCTGGATCTCGAATTCATCGACAAAGTCTTCATGTGCCCTCCTACTCTGAAGTACTAAAGATTGAATTTTTAGAAGCCCAAAAGGAGTACAACAAAGACCCTGAGAGGGCAAAGAAAGTGATGAATAACAGGTGGTTGAAGACACCCAGAACTAATCTATCTAGATGGTTGTGAAAATTCTCAAGGAGCGATTTTGTTGAAGAAGTTGGTGACTTAATCACCCTTCTCAATAGAGTGTGAGGCCTCCCGTTTTCCTTACAGTTCCACGAGTGGATGTACTCATTCATTAAGATCATCCTCCAAGGTAAGCAAGTCATCTTTTGGGGTGAGCAGATCAGCAACGCCCTTCATGAGTAGCTAACCAAGGTATAGACTTCTTCCAAGTTCTATATGACTTCGTACCTTATGTATATAGCTGCCTCGATGTGGACCTTCCCAGGTTTGACAACTAAAGGAGACAGAAATACCACCTCGATCTACTCATATTACCCCCAACTGACGCTTCAAGGATCGATCTACCATTTCAAAAGGGTAAATGACACTTTCTTTACCATATTTTTATGTCTCTTCGACCCTCAGCTTGAACAAAAGAGAGTATCTGATGAGGCTTAGATGGTCGTCAACGACTATGGTCGCATGTTCCTTTAATTTCCCACCTTTTGTTATCTTCAGGTTGGCTTTTTCTAAGGCTATCCCTATATGCTCCCTAGGTTTCCTTCTGATAAGTTAGTTCTGATGGAGCTTTGTCAACAAATGGTTGTCATACATACAAGGCAGATGAAGTTGAAAAAGCTAGGTCTTAGGTTTCTAGTTGAAATTGGTAGATACTCCATCTTGACAGTAGCTAAAGCCAAAGTCATGAAAATAGAGATGTAGCTGGTCACTATGAAACAATTCAAGAGAAGGGACAAATTTGATTATAGGGGAGTCAAGGACATGATCAAATGAAAGACTCAATTCCATGAGCCTCTGATCGAAGACATCTAGGTGGACCTGAGAACAGCTAAAGAAATTAGAAGAATGGATTATAGTAGGCTGACCCTAGAGCAAATTGAGTATTTAGGGCTTGTAGAGATTCCCCCCAATTTGGTCGATGATGGGAGCATTATCAATAGCAGGTACCTGGCGAAAAAGATTGTTGGTTCCCCTCTTCCTCCAATTTAGTGGTCTCAAAAAGAACTAACTTCTCTGAGAAAGAGATTTGAGCCAATATTGGCTAACACCAATGATTGGTTAGCAGCCAAAGGGATCATACTGAAAGAATTTATCATGGGATCAGAGGCTGAGTTCCAAGTAGAGATAAGGAAGAAAGTAGAAAACAGGACCAAGAACAAAGGTGATGTTCCTTCTCCATCTAGGCCTCACAAGCCTAGAATCATCTTTGTTTCTAAAAAATCAAAGGTTACTGAAGAGCCAGAAGCAGTGGCTAAAGGAATTACAGAATAGAGTTATCAAGAATAGGCAACCCAACTAATGTAGACAGATGATCGGCCTTCAAAATAGCAAAATATTGAGCCTCTACCTTCCCAAGAAGAAGCGCAACTACTTAAGAGCGTCTCTCTTTGTCTACCTCAATCTCCTATGGCATTTCTTTCTCCTCTCTCTCTTATCATTGTTCCTTCTTCTAGAGCCACCTCTCTTTCAAGAGTTATATTTGGTGATCCTCAAGGTGCTTCTGGAGATACTCTTCACTCCTCTAGATCCATTCCTAGCTTGGCATCTCCTTCTTTCAATTTGGGAGAAAGTTTTGCACTTGAGCTTGAATCAACAAATGGTACAGTTTCACCTATTACTCCTACTACAACCACTATTACTACTAGCAGTACAGACGTTGCCACAGTAACACCAGCTATGGGAACTATTGCCACAGTAAGTACTTCTCTCCCACCCTAGATGTTAGCATTCACACCCAAAAGAAAGAAGCTAGCCATCTCTACAGATGACTTCAATTTTGGCAAGATAGTGCCGGTGAAAGCTAAGGCTCCTAAGAGGCCCAAGATCCACTCAAAATTGGTTGAGGAAAATGGGTAGAAATTTTTGGAAATAGCTAAGCCACCACAGGATGCAACCCTTGAGGGTTTTGAAATGAGCAGCTATTCCATCTCTCATGTTGAACTTGGCAAAGTTACTCACGAAGGTGCGAAAAGGGATCTACAATCTGCAATGGACATCATGGTCTATAAATTTTACCAAGAAAAGGAGATGAAAGACTATTGTAAGGCCAAGACAGAGCAGTTGATGGTAGTAATAAGGAAATTCACTCTTCCCCCTTAAGCGGTGACTCCAGAGGCCTTCTCTATAGACGACCCTGTCATTCAAAAGGTAGAGAAAACTTACTTGAAAGGGAAAGTGCTAGAGGATTAAGTTGAAAAGATGCATACTCAGGGAGTCTCCTTGCTTACAGAGGTTGCAGATAAGACAGACAAGATGAATAAGGTGAGAGCAGATTTAGATGACCTTGTCTCTCTTATCTCTCAGGATGTTGACAGTACGGAAAAATATCTTAGCAAATGGAGAGAGATGAAGGATCTAAAGAAAAGCACCTTGATATCTATCGGTGTCATCTCTAGCAATAATTCCTATGTTGAGATCAAGGAGTCACTAATTTACAAGATATAGGTACTCAAGGAGTTGATTGAAGATCTCAAATCTTCCAGGGATGCTAGTGAGAAGAGCGACACATGCCTACTAAATAGACTGGAAGAGCTGCCTTTCAACCTCACTTCCAGCGATAACCAATTCCTCTCAGCTGAAGAAATGATCCAAAGCTTCAAGGGTATGATTCAAAAGAATTTTGAAGAAAAAGCCTTCTCAATGACTTCTGTGGACCATATTTTAGATACTCAGTTAACTCTACACAATTTGAGGTCCATGTTAACTAATCATGCTAAGGCCATCACAACATTGAAATATGCTTTAATTAGAGCCAGGGTCATCTCCAAGAACATAGTTGCGCTAGACAGTATAGGAATTCAAACATTCATTGCTATGAACGATGCTCATCTGAAGAAGTCTGGCGGCAAGAACTGAATTTTTTCCCCTTCTCTCTTCTTCTTTCCTTATGCACTTTTATCTTAAGAAAAGTGCATGCAATTTTGTAATATGTAATTACATGTAAAAAGTTTATAAAAATATCTCAAAGTCAAAGATGAGTCATCTTTGACTAAGATATTTTGTATTTTATTATTTTCTAATTTTGAGAGTTTCTCCCTATATATAGGGAAGACCTCTTTTGTAAATAGATCTTGGATAATAGAGAGCAAAAACTCTGCCAAAATTGAAACACTTTTTGAGACTTTGTGTTCATCTTGTAAATCATATTTTATTAAATGAATGAGAAGCAAGTTTATTTCAGACTTTGTGTTGAAATTATCTGTGTTATTTAGGAAACAATTTTTATGTCCTCTTTCCTGATAATCTCTTATTTATCTGATTTAATAAGCAAAGTGGGTGTGTTAATATTATCTGAGGGCATTTCTAAAATGTAGAAGAGAGACTTTCAGCTACTTTTATCTTTGTGATTCTATTATCTTTTGTAGTTTCAAGTGAAGACTTTGTGCTTCGTTTAACTCTACGGTTGCACTTGTTTCGGATCAGTGAAGGAAACTGCAAAAGACTTTGTGCTTATGTGGGTTTTTTGTGACTTTTGTTACTTACTTTAGGGGATTTCTTGCTCTACGTTGGATACCATTCCTAAAAGAAGAGGAATTTTATTGGCCAATGACCAGGATTTCTCTCTCTTGTTTCTTGAACATCACCTCTGAAAAAAGAGAGGTGGATGTTGTTATACCACCCCATGTGTTATTTTCTGCTTAATTAATATATATACATATAGTGTATAAATATTCATAGGGAACCTCCCCTTGATGAGAGAAGAGATTTACCTCATCCAGATCTGATAAACCCACACTTTTTGTGGTGTAAATCTCCTTATGTTGTGGTTGATATACCCATTTTGTCCTCAGTTAGTTGACAACAAAATATTCACCCAACATGCCCCTAGATGCCTCTCTATGTTATACATTCATTTCCAAGTGTTATATTCCTCGTGATCTGGTATAAGGCCTTTGATCGATGGGGTCAAATTGTCTTATTTGATTTATTCTTCAAATTAATCCCACATTCCTCACACTCCACTTTCCTCTTGCTCCCCTAGTCTTTTATTTATTATTCCAAGTCCTTTATTCTTGAGTTCCTCGTGCCATGTTTTCTCTTGACTGGGTCCTCCTATGTTGGGTCTTATGTGCCATTGTAATTTTGCATCCTTCAACTCTCACACTACTAGTCTTAAACCATGGTCCTCTAGTACCATGCCAATACTTACATAAAAATAGATAATGGTCCCTCCATGCTATGTGCTAAAATTGAAACAAATAATTATCAAAATTGAGGGCTAACAATAATCTATTAATAGATGAACCTCTCACAAGCCCATTACCAATACAACAACCAATACCCAATGCCTACCTACTACCCCACTCTCACCTCAGTGAGGGAGAGCTTAACCAATCTCCTACCCTAACTTCTCCCTCTATCCATACCATCCATGTGGTCACAAGATCACAATAGATGGATAAGGGGAAAGTGAAGGTGTTCATTCCATGGACATATCCATCTTCTACCTCCCAACCAAACCACACCCAAGCATCTTCACCTTCATCTAAACCCAAGGTATCTATCTTAGGGGCCTCCCAATCCAACCCCTTCAAATCAATCAAAAGAGTGGTTCTCAAACAAATTCACCAAAACTTAGTGAAGATGAGTTTATATGAATTGATATCTACCTCACCTCATTATCTCCAATAAATGATAGAGGCATTACAATAAGTAGAGGTCTAACCTGAAGATCCTCAACCTTTGGCAACCTTTGTTAGTGCTTTCTAAATTTCCAAACTTGTCACCTTCAAGGATTCAGAAATAACTTCTATCCATTCGGATGACCCAGATCCCCCTCTCTTTATCACTGCCTACAACCAAACCCATGTCAAACTAGTTATGATTGATGGGGGAGCTAGTATTAACATCATCTCTTCTTATGTCTATGATCAAATCAAACTACTAAACAATGTCATGTCCACAACTTTGGTCATCCTCTGATTCTTCAATGATACCATGGCCACTACTCTAGGAATTATTATCCTTCATATCTGTGTATGACCTCACACACTCCCTAAACTCTTTTATGTAGTGGAAGTCAAATTCCAATACAATGTTTTACTGGGATGACCTTGGATCCATGTTATGGGTTGTATCCCCTCTACTCTTCATCATTTCATTAAATTTGAGCATGAAGGTCAGGTTGTCACTATACAAGCTAACTCAAGCCCTTTTTCATCATGAAACATGACTTATCAACCCAATTATGTCCTCTTACCTCCATCTAGCATACCCTCATTAGCCAAATACAAATCCTCAACCATAAAAGAGGAAGCCATACCTTCTTCTACCAATGATGAATTAACTAGCTCATCCATCCCCTCCGATCAAATCCCCACCTTAGACCACTTGGAGTCCACATTCCAATGTTTTTCACTGGGGGAATATCACCTCCTCACCCTTGACACTTTCCCTACTCCCTAAGAGTATGAGAAACTTGATAACCAACCTAGGTATGACCCCAATATCAGAGTCGTTATTCCCTTTAGGCCTCCAAACTACCAAACCCATTTCATCTATGGAGGACTTAACAAACCACTTGGTGCTTCACCACCTCTCCTTTGATGAATCATCAATTCATCATTTAATAATATCAATCTAGGTCTGGTGTTTAAGGTTGTATGCAATATGAAAAAGATATATCTAGCAATTGATCTCTTCTACCACACTCCATACTTATAGGAATTGAAAAACACACTTGTAGAAAATTAAATCACACCACACTTACAGGAAAGTAAATCACACCACACTTGCAGGAATAGAAATCACACTTGTAGGAATCAAAATCACTTGTAGAAATTAAATCACACTTGCAATAAAGTAATTCATACTTGCAATAAAGTAAATCACACTTGCAAGAAATTAAATTTTTGAATTGAAAATAAATGATAAACATAGAAAACACCTGCAGGTTCACAACAAACTTTATAGAAAATAAATGTTCACATGCAAAATAAATAAAAATACATATATTTGTCTTCTTTGGAATGAGAGATCAGTTCATTCTTCATAAGAGGGTTTTAATCAAAACACTAGATTTATGTCATAAAGCTTCAGAATGTATTATTGATAACCAAGATATATTACAATGGTGGGGGAGGTTGCATTTATAATCTCATGCTTCCAACCAACTCCATATTTAGGAATAAAAATCTTATATGTTCTCCACCAAATATGAAGAGAAACATAACAAATTAGATATTTTAGCTTATCTCAATCTTCCAAAAAATATGAAAAGAGATGTTATTATCTATTTAAAACATAATCTCAATCTTCATGAAATATGAAGAGAATTATTTATAGAATAAAATTATACAAATATAAATTTAGATACAATCTTGAGTTAGTCCATAGATAGACCTACACAATCCATAGATATCCTTGCATAATCCATAGATATACCTATAGAGTCTGTATATTCTAGAACCTATAGAGTATGTAGATTTCAAAAGTTACAAAGTTCATAGATTTCAAACCCTATAGAGTCTATAGATTTCAAACCCTGTAGATTCCATAGATTTCAAAATTTGCAGAGTCCATAGATTTTAAACCTGTAGATTCTATAGATTTCAGAACCTATAGAGTCCATAGATTTTAGACATGTAGAGTCCATAGATTTTAGACCTATAGAGTCCATATACTTTCTTCAAGTTACACTCTTCAAATTGTTGACGACTATGATGGCTCCTTTGACATTTAATGCTTTGAAATAGTCTTCAATCAACAAACTACATGGATGTAGAGCTATTGGTTGAGTCTGAAGATATGAACTAAGTGAATCCATTGTAAATCTGAGTGAGTCCATAGCTAGACTAGGTGATCCATAGCTACGTTTAAAGTACCTGTATCTCACCTCTAAGTTGATATTTGGTTGGTATCTCATGCTCATGTCTAATATAACTTCCTATGGGTTGCATATATACATTAACAACTTTTTCTATAGATTTAGTAACAAGAGTCAACAAACAAGAAGATAATGATTTATAAAGAAATAACTAAGATATAGTTCTCTATTTCATTTTGAATAAATCATAAGTTTAGAAACTACACTTAGATCCACTTCTTAATCAAGGAAAAATGATGTTATTGTATGGATATAATGAGCCATTTTATGGTCTCATCATCTCTCCCACACCTAACCTCATGCATGTCATTCTTTTATCAAAAAATTCCTTAGGATACAAATGCATGAGTTAGATGTTGATCCAAAGCTCAGAAGTTTTGGTTGATAATTATTTCAATAGCATACAAATAACACAGTGACAATGAATTCTCTGAGAAGAGATGTAGTATTACTCAAGATCGCAAAACAAATATATGCTTATCTCTAGGAAGAGATGTCTGCACCCAAATTTTGGGTTACCTCTTCATTTATACACATTTTGAAAGCATGGGGAGGATGTGGAAGGTCACCAATCTCATGGGAGATTGAGTGGCTCGAGGAATTAATGGGTGAAGATTTAAGACAATACATAATTTGAGGAATTAACTGTCACCCGATAATTTGACTTCCAAGATTTAAAACAATACAGAGCTTGAGGAAATAATGGGTGAAGATTTAAAACAATACAAAATTCAAGGAATTAACTGTCACCTGAATTGTCACCTAAATTATTTCTTGGATCATTCCTCCCTCCTTGAAAAGCAATGGTCCCCATTTCATCAATCTTCCCCATCAAGTGTGGTAGTTGTGTCTTGATTTGATTCTCTGTGAGCCACTCACCTTGGTGGCTAAGCTGGCCCCTTTTGACCACTTGATAAATTAGAATAGAGGGTCCTCTTGTTGTCTTCATCCAGGTATCCATAATCTGATCCTCTTCCACTAGAGCAAAACTCTATGGATCAAGCTCGTCAATGTCTAGTTATTTTGCTACAACTGAAGTGTCCAATAGAGGTGGGTGATATGGTTTGAGGAGATCCACATTGAATATTGGATGCAGACCAAGGTAGGCTGGTAGGTTTAACTCAAAAGCATTTTCTCCAACTTTACTGGTGATGGTGTATGGACCATATCGTAGAGGCTGAATCTTTCTATGTGGGCCTGCAAGCCACTCCTTCTGAAGCCATAACCAAACCTTGTCACCCACAGTAAAATGGTGTGCAATCCTATGTTTGTCATGGTGTTTCTTATAATTCTAATTCATCTTCTCTAAGATGTCATGAACTTGTTGTTGGATGTGTTGCATTTGTTTAATAAACTTTGTTTCTTTTGTTGCCTTAGATCTTCCATGAGGTGTGTATTCCATGGTGGAAAATGGAACAGCTATATCAATTGGTGCCATGGGTTTGAACCCAAAACATACTTGGAATGGACTATGCTTGGTTGAGTTGTGCAGCACCCGATTGTATCCATGCTGTATGAAAAGAAGTCCCTCATCCCATGTGCATGGATGTTTGGAGTGATACATCCAGATAATGTGAACAGTCAAGTGGTTTACCACCTCTGTCTAACCATCAGTCTATGAATGGAAGGCTATGGAATTTATCAGCTTAATATCCATCAACTTCCATAGAGTGGACCAGAAGATGCTTAGGAACTTGCTATCTCAATCTGAGACAATGGACTTGGGGAGACCAAAATGGAGCCATACATGACTAAAATATAGTTGAGAAGTTTTCTCAACAGATATATTTTTCTTACAACCAATCATGATAGCCATTTTTGAAAAATGATCAACTACCACAAAAATATAGTCCTTGCCATGTTTTCAAGTGGGCAAACTTGAGAGAAAATCCATTGAGATGGATTCCCAAGGCCTGGTTGGTTCTAGCAATTGCATGTACAATCCTTACTTCTTATTTGTTGGCTTGGCTATTGCACATGGGGTGCAAGATTTGAGATATCTTTCCACATCTTTTCGTATGGGGCTAGTAGAAGTGTTTTTAAAGAACTACCAATGTCTTTTCAATACCAAAGTGTCCAGCTATCCTACTGAAGTGTGCTTCCCATATCATCTTTTGTTGCTTTGCAACTAGAACACATATGTGCCCCATATGACAGAGGATATTTTATATCAAATAGAAATTATAAACATTTTTACCTTTTTTAAGCACTTGATATGTATCAGCAAAGGTAGGATCTACTTCATATAGAGCACCCCAAGAGGCAATCTCATGTCCACACAGGTCAAGAACTATTATGAGTGCAATAATTGGTGGGTAGCTCAGACAATCTACAGCTGTATTTGAGCTCCCCTTTTTGTGTTTGATTATCAGGTGGAATTGTTAAAGATATGTGGCCCACTTTTGGTGCCTCTCATTTCATAGTCTGCTTTACATCTAGATGAATTCCAATGGTCTGTGGTTAGTGTGGATAACCATCTCTTTCCCCAAGATGTATTTTTTCCATTGTTTTTAGGCTTACACAATGGCATAGAGCTCCTTATCATATGTTGGATATTTCTTGATTGTATCAGTGAAAGTTTCACTGTGATATGAAACAAGATGGCCATGTTTCATGATGACATCTCCCATGGCATATTCAGATGAATTTGTCATCAACTCAAATGGTTGATGCAAATCTGGCAAGGCAAGAACAAGGGTTGAGCAGAGTTTGTTCTTCAAATTCTCAAATTCCCTTTATTGTATTTCACCCCACTAAAATGTATCTTTAACTCCTCCTTTAGTCACTTGGGTTAGTGACCAAGAAACATGTGAAAATCTAAGAACAAACCTGCAGTAGAAATTTGCAAGACCCAAAAAGCTACGAAGCTCTGTGAGGGTCCTTAGTGTGGGCCATTCTTGAATAACCTAAATCTTTTCTAGATCAACATGGACCCCTTCCTCATTCACAATGTACCTGAGGTACTGAATTGTTGTCATATTGAATGTGCATTTGTCAAGATTTGCATACAACTGGTGCTCTCGAAGAGTCTGAAGCACCTTAATAACATGTTGCAAATGTTCTTCCCATGTTTTGTTATAGATGAGTATGTCATCTAAGTAGACAAACACAAATGAGTTAGTGAAGGGTCGTAGGATGTCATCCATCATCCTCATGAAGGTTGCAGGTGCGTTAGTTAAGTTGAAAGGCATAACCAACCATTCAAAGAGCCCCTCCTTAGATTTGAATGTAGTCTTCTAGACATCAGTGGGATTGATGGGAATTTGGTGATAACCAAATTTGAGATCAATTTTGGTGAAGAACTTCACACCACAGAGCTGGTATAGTAGGTCATCAATCTTGGGGAGAGGGTAGCGATTCTTCACAGAGATTTTATTCAAGGCTTGGTATTCAATGCAAAGCCTCCATGTTCCATCTTTCTTCAGTGCCAAGACAATTGGGCTATCAAAAGGTGAAAATCTTGGCTTGATGTGACCTTTTTGGATCAATTCTTGAATCTATCTTCTTATCTCATCATTCTACAAAACTGATATGCGATACACAGGACTGTTAGGCAAGGGTGATCCTAGGATCAAATCGATAGAATGTTTTACTTGGAAATGCAGTGGAACTCCAATGGGTGACTTGAATAAGTCATCATATTCTCTTGTGATTCATCCTATTTGCTTTTGTTGTTGTGTTGATTGTGTAGTCAAGACTGCAACATCGGCCTTCTTGGATTTCTGTGGTTTGATCATCATGAGAATAAATTGCTTTGTCTTCTCCACCAATGTCTTACATTGCTTAGCACTAATTAGGGAGGTAGATGTGGGAGGTGGTACCTTTAGTACCCTATAGCACCATGTTCCAAGAGTGAGGGTGATCGTTCAAGTTTTTGATTCATAGATGCCATGTTGTTCGCTCATACATGAACGACTGACCAAGGAGTACATCACAAACATCTAGATTGACCACATCACACAAGACTTTATCTTGGAATGGTATTATAGCATATGAAAGGAGACACTGATGGCTGACATGAAGGTCTCTCCCTGGGCTCAACCATCAAATACTGTAGGGCTTTGGATGAGGCTTCATGGATAGATTTAGACTTTTCATAACTTTAGCAGAGATTAAATTATTTTGACTCCCACTATCAAGAATGAAATTTAGAGGCTTACCTTTTACCCATAATTTTGAGTGAAACAATCTTTCTTTGTCATCTAGTCTTTCCTCACAGGTCTGTGATGATGTGATGATGGTGTCAGGATCAACATCTATAATTTCTTCTTCGTCCTCTTCGACTGTGGGTTGTGTATGAGGCAGAGGAGTAGATGTCAAGTATTGTGACTCAGAGAGCAGTGACTTGATGGCTCAACATTTTTCTTTGGAGTGAGTTCTAGTTTTGTGGTAATCACACCATTTTCCAACCTTCCCTTTTTGGGATTTCTTATCTTGAAACTCCTTTTGCTTCCAATTTTGGCCTCGTGCTTCACCTTCCTTGTCACTTTTCCATTTTGAGGGTTGAATCTTTGTATTATTTCTGCCATGCTTCTGTTCAATCTTCACTGCAAATTTATATGCCTCACTGAGGGTTTCCAAATTGAAAAGTTCCACTTCCCCCCATATGTACCATTGTAGTCCACCATGATATTTGAGAGTCTTATGTTTCTCACTTTATTGAATGCTCAATCTTGCAGACAAAGAATGAAAAGTTTGTGTAATCTTAAACAGATTGGTCCTTACCTTGGTGAATTTGTTGCCACTGTATGTACAGATCATCATACGCTCTGATGGGATAGTATTCTTCTTTCACTGCTTCCACAAAATCATCCCAGGTAGGTTCCACCTCAAGGCCAATGACATCTGTACTGAACATCTTTCTGTACACTTCCCACCAGTTTTTTATGGGCAATGATGATTTCAAAAGAGCAAAAGTGATCTTTTCTCCATTGGTGAACTTATTTACAGAGAAGTAGGAAGACAATTGATCCAACCAATTTTATACTACATTAGCATTGATTTCACCTACAAATGTGGGAATATCAAAATTTACCTAAACCCTGAAGGGTGTTGGGGCACTGAAAGGACGTTCCCTAGATGAGGAGCTAGGAAGTTTCACGGGGCCATAATTTCCCATCAAAAGTGTTTAAAGATTTTGAGCAAATTGTTGCAGCATCTATGCTTGTTTCCATTGGATGGCTTCATTCACCATTTCCTTGAAAGGATCAAATGTATCGGTGTCATCTACCATTTGAAGTCATTTGGAGTGAAGAAGTGGAAAGTTTGGAAGCTCTATTGCTTCCCACCCAAGTTTCTTATAGCTTGACCTCATTCTTGGGATCATACACTCTTAAGACAAACCGCTCTGATACCATTGATCCAAAACTCATAAGTTTTGGTTGATAATTATTTCAATAGCATAGAAATAACACAGTGACAATGAATTCTCTAAGAAGAGATGTAGTATTACTCAAGATCGTAATACAAATATATGTTTATCTCTAGGAAGAGATGTCTGCCCCCACATTTTGGGTTACCTCTTCATTTATATGCATTTTGAAAGCATGGGGAGGATGTGGAAGGTCACCAATATCACAGGAGATTGAGTGGCTTGAGGAATTAATAGGTGAAGATTTAAGACAATACAGAATTTGAGGAAATAACTATCACCCAACAATTTGACTTCCAAGATTTAAAAAAATATAGAGCTTAAGGAAATAATGGGTGAAGATTTAAAATAATACAAAATTCAAGGAATTAACTGTCACCCGAATTGTCACCTAAAGTGTTTCTCAAATCAGATGTTCTCATTTTATAATAGGCTTTCTAGATTTGACTTTACATGAGTAAAATAATTTTTATCTTGTAGAATCTTCTTGGATTTTATAGGCAAAAGTTTTCAATGAAAGTGATCAATAAAATATAGTTGTCAAGGATAGGTTCTTGTGTGAAAATTTTCCTTCTATCCTTGATTTCTCTTTGACATAGGTTCTTATGTAAAATTCTCATTCTACCTTTTTTTTTTTAATGAAGTGAGAGCAGGTTCTTGTGTTGAGAGTTTCCTACTATGCCTACATAACTCTATTTTAACCACAAAACAATTCTTGGTATAAAATAAATTTTGATGCTTAAAATCTTTGAAGAATTTTTAAAATTATACACCATTATCTTAACTTGATTTTACTAAGCCCCATTATTTATTTCTGAGACTATTTTCTTTCTCCTTCTCTCCCACACCTTATCTCATGCATGTCTCATACATGCTAATGTAAATATGTATAAAGTGTGGGGATATTTGATTTTTTTTCCTTCTCAAAAAAAAATGGATCTTTTTGTAATAATAAAACTTACAAATAAATCTAAAAGTGAAATCAAAGAAACAAGATACCTTGGCACAACTTCAGTTCACCTTCTCTTTTTTTATGTCAACCTCATGGAGCATATTGGAAAAGATGTTTGAAGAATGAAAGCTCAAGCAATGCTAAAAATGAGAGCATAAAAAGTCAGAAACTAAGTATTTATTGTAGATAGAAAAAATAATCATTGTTGGTTTTCAACTTTTCTCAATTTTTTTTATTTTTTTTGCCTTTGATTAGTTAGTAAAACTATTTTTCTAATCAAGGCTTATTTTTTAGTACTTGGCCCTCCAACAAGCTGATTTTCAAACCAAGACTGCCAACAATGCTTAAGGGTTTTCATAGCTTTTTTTTTTTTTTTTTGAAAATTGATGACATGAAAAATGTAAGCCATAAACTTTATGCATCTTCATAATGTAGCATGGAATTTTTTTGTATGTTGACATTCTCCAGCATTGATTTATAGAGTGACGATTAATAATTGATGATAGACACTTGTTGATTTTGCTATATGTTTTTATCTAAAGTAATTCAGGGTAATATCTCAACTACATGGTGAAGTCATAAACAAAAAATTTCATCTTCAAAATGACTCCTTGTAATGAAAGTATCCTATAAAAAATTAGAAATAAACAAGACCTTTCCAACCAAACATAATATTAGCAATGTCAAAGAAATATAAATGCCAAAAATAAACTATTAAAATGAATCATTTAAATATACTTAAAATAATGTAGTTCAACCTATGTAAGAATGATTGGTTATTCAAAAATTCTAATAAATTTTTATTATGGAAACAAGAACTCCCTCAGATAAGTTTTATTATTATGATTGGTGGATATGTATTTGACTAATGGATAGAATGGAATGAAGATAAATGTCATCAAATATTTTTATTTATAGGTTGAGTAGGAAAGTCTAACTGTGATATGCACAATGATAATGATAAATCTTTTAAAAATCTTTAGCTAAAACTAGCTATTAACTTATAAAAATCTATTAGACCTTAAACGATAATGCATGGATGGAGTGAATATACAATTGCATATGATTTGTAAGCATAGTAGCTGATGGAGAAATGGTATGAAAATAGAAAATTAAAAATAAAATAGAGTACAAGAAAACATACCTAAATATTTTTCATATATAAGATTGTACTGTAGGATATCCTTCTTGCTACTACTGTATTAGATCAAAATATTTTTTAGTCTTAATAATCAAGGACTGGATCAAGGTCTCTATTATAATGTTAATGTCAATACCTCAACCTTAACCTTGTGATAAATATTAATATTTCCATTCATATTAACACTAACCCATCCAGTATTTTCAATACATTCATAGTCATTGACCATTATTTTTTCTAGTCTTCAAATAAAACATTCAAGCTTCTCCTTGTAGCCACAAATTTTCTGTGTTTGTCTTCATTTGGCATCCTTAAATATCTAACTGTAAAATATCAAGGAATTAGAAGCATAAAATATCAATAATTTACTTTTATTATTCTTTGTCAAATCCATTGACCCACATAGAATCCATTCTAACTTCATCATGGTGATTTATTTGCATGCAATGCTTGATTTGTGGATTGACCCACATGCATGGATATGTATTTTCATGTAATGCTACATGCATGGAGATTTATTTACATGTAATTCTTGATTTGTGCATTGACCCACATGCATGGAGATTTAATTGTATGCAATTCCACATGCATAAAGATTCATTTACATGCAATACTTGATTTATATAGCTAACTTCATGCATGTTATCTTTCCACCTAAATTTATGTATGCAATCTAAATTCATGCATGATATCTTTCCACCTACATTTATGAATCTAATCTAAATTTATGAAATTAATTTCATGCATGCATGATCTATCATATCCTTATTAGAATGGAATGATATTGACTTAATTGAGTATTTTCCTTTATTCCATTATAAAAATAAAATCACATGTAATATTTTTAAAGTTAACTGACCTAAAAATCATGTGATATTTTGTTGATGGTTTTATAAAAAGTGCAACTTTATTTCATCATCTGTATAGTCAATCTCAACTTTTTTAGAAGTCAATTCAACCCTCAAACATGCAGATTAATTCTTTAACAGGTACAAGGCATAAATTCTAGATTTTGCTTTATGAATAGCGACAAAAATTTAGTCCATTTTTCTCCATCTTTTATGCTATTTTAGATCATCATTTTCTTCCTCTAACTTGCATCAATGTTTAAATCCTTTTGTATAGTGTTAGCAATTTTTATTTTCTATATAGTGGTGTTAGTACGACGTGGAGGATTTTTACATGAAATTAATACGACGTGGAGGATTTTTACATGAAATTAAAATTTCTAAAGCTAATTGCAAAAAAATGAACTCTAATCTATGTTGCAAGAAAATAAATTCTAATCTATTTTTTAGAAAAATAAATTCTAATCTATTTTTTAGGAAAATAAATTCTAAAGAAATCATTAACTAAGTATCTCCTATCACAAAATTTATAAAGAGACATTCTTTCTCACAGCGAACTTGTTTATCTACTACCACTAGACAATTCTCTTAACAAATTCTAAATCTCTTAATAACACTATGTCCCTAGTAATGGTGCCAAAAATGATGAATCATCAATTCATCATTTAATATTGTCAATCCAGGGCTGGTGTCCAAGGTTGTATGCAATAGAAGAAAGATATCTCTAGTAATCGATCTCTTCTACCACACTCCACACTGGCATAAATTGGAAAACACACTTGTAGGAAAGTAAACACACCATACTTGAAAAAAATTAAGTCAAACCAGACTTGCAGGAATGGAAATCATACCTGTATAAATTAAATCATACTTGAAAATAAGTAAATCACACTTGCAAGAAAATAAATTGTTGAATTGAAAATAAATGATAAACACAGAAAACACCTACAGGTTCATAACAAATTTTATAGAAAATAAATGTTTACATAAAAATTAAATAATAATAATTAAAAAGTATAATTACATAAAAAGTAAATAAAAATATATTTATCCATCTTCCTTGGAATGAGTGGTCAGCTCATTCCTCAAAAGAAGATTTTAATCAGAACATTAGATTTATGTCACAAAGTTTTAGAATGTATTATTGATTACAATGGTGTGGGAGGTTGAATTTATAATCTCATGCTTCCAACCAACTCCTTATTCATGATTAACAATCCTAGACTCTCCAACAAATATGGAAAGAAACATAATAACTTATATATTTTAACTTATCTCAGTCTTCCACAAAATATGGAGAGAAATGTTATTATCTATTTACAACATAAGCTCAATCTTCATGAAATATGAAGAGAATTATTAATGAAATAAAATTATATAAATCTAAATTTAGATACAATCTTGAGCTAGTTCGTAAATAGACCTGCACAATCCATAGATATCCCTACACAATCTATAAATATATTTGTAGATTTCATAGATTTTAGAACCTACAGAGTCTGTAGATTTCAAAACATGTAAAATCCATAGATCTCAGAATCTACAACGTCTATATATTTGAGGCCTATAGAGTCCGTATATTTCAAAACCTATAGATTCTACATATTTCAGACCTATAGAGTCCATAGACTTCAAAACCTGCAGAGTCCTTAAATTTTAGACCTATAGAGTCCATAGATTTCAAAACTACAAAGTACGTAGATTTTTTTCAAGTTTTATTCTTTGAAATATTGATGACTACGATGGCTCCTTTGACATTTTATGCTTTGAACTGGTCTTCAATCAATGAACTACATGGATGTAGATCTATTGATTGAGTCTATAGATATGAACTGAGTGAGTCCATAGTAAATATGGATGAGTACCTATCGCTCACCTCAAAGTTGATATTTTATTGGTACATCATTATTATGTCTAATATAGCTTATTATGGGTTGCATATATACATTAACAACTTTTTTCAAATATTTATTAACAAGAATCAACAAACAAGAAGACAATGATTTATAAATAAATAACCAAGATATAGTTCTCTATTTCATTTTAAATAAATTATAAGTTTAGAAACTACATTAGATCCATTTTTTATGCAAGAAAAAAGGACTTTATTTCATGGATATAATGAGTTACTTTGTCGTCCCATCATCCTTCACCTTGACCATTCACCTCTCGCTTCTCCTATCTAGACAAGACAAATTTTGCCAAGACATACCTTCATAGGTGTGCTTGGAAAGGATTTGGTCTTAGATGATATGAACATGACCAACATGAGTTGATTTTAATTGAGACCAAAAAGCCTCATGAGAAACATGGCCTTGATTTTTTTCTACCCAACAAGAAGAAAACCATAACACCTACCATCACCATTGTTGAGGAAGACATCCCTTCCTCACCAACCCTTTATCCACCTGAGTGTGAGGATGATGACATCATCTCCCCTAACATTTTTTTCATCAACATGATCATCCTTGAACCCCTAACTTATCAAAAGGAGGGGGAAACTCTAGCCATCTATTTGACCCATCTTGAAATGATAGGAGATAATTCTCCTACCATTAATACCATTCAGTGTCAAGATGATGATTTCAATCTCACATTAGTGCACTAGATTATTCCATCCACAAATATCTTCCTCTTGAGACTTCAATCATGTTGAGTGAATCCATCATGGATATCAACTTGGGCACTCTGAAAAACCCCTGCATTTTCAAAATTGACCAATCACTAAATGTCAAGGAACTTCGGGACTTCCCCTCCTTCCTTCAAGATCGAAGCATATCATATGCTTGATCTTATAGCTACATGCCAAGAATTGACCCTGTCATTGCCACCCATAATATAATCACTAATCATGATGCCAAACCCATCAAGCATAAACTTTGATGAATTCACCCTTGTATTACCCTTCTCATCAAAGAAGAGCTCCAACATCTCCTCTTTGTCAATTTCATTCAACCCATTGATTACCTCCAATAAGTCTCGAATGTTGTGTTTGTCACCAAAGCCATAAGGGGACTATGCATCTATATGAACTTTCATGACCTCAACCTTGTTTACCATAAAGATGACTTTTCTCTACTAAACATTGACCAAGTAGTTGATCTTACAATTGACCATAAGATGTTATCTCTTATAGACAGATCAACATAAAATTATCTTTATCACCCTATGGGGAACCTTCTACTATAGGGTCATGCCATTCAGACTAAATAATGCTGGTGAAGCTGACCAATGTGTCATGACCTATATCTTCCATGACCTTATCCACAAAATCATAGAGGACTATGTTGATGACCTTCTCAAAAAATCTAAGCTCTAAAAAGATCATTTAGCTATTCTCAAGATTATATTTAAGCACCTCATCCATTATCATGTCTGCCTCAACCCCAAAAAGTGCATTTTTGGGGTCTTTTTAGGTAAACTCTTTAGATTCATCATCTCCCTTTAAGGAATTGAATTTGATCCAGCCAAAATCAAAGCAATCCTCAACATTCCCCCTCCCACCCACCTTAAGCAACTCTGCAATCTACAGGGGAAACTTCAATCCATTCATCGCTTTATCTCCCAGCTCTTAGACCAATGTCAACCCTTTTATCACCATTTGAAGAAGGACATATCTTTTAAGTGGAATAAAAACTATCAAAAGGTCTTTGATTTTCTCAAAAAGTACCTTCTATCTCGACCTATCCTCACCCCTCCCAAGGATGATCAACCCTTTTACCTTTACATCTCTATCATTGATCACTCCCTAAAGGAAATGCTTTCTCATTAGGATGAACAACACAAAGATAAATCCATCTACTACATCAGTTACATGCTTGTAGAATATGAGACTCATTACACACATGTTGAAAATCTTTACTTAGCCTTAGTCTTCATGGCCACCAAAATTCACCACCACCTTCTTAACCGTAAAACCTATGTCATAACCAATACCAACCCACTCAATTATATGCACTCCAAGCCATTCCAAAACCAATGTATGGCTGAGTGTCTCATGATTTTAATAGAGTTTGACCTTGATTTCCTTCAATAAAAGTTAATTAAAGGGCAAGTCATTGTTGACCAATTGGTCGAAGCACCATTAGAAAAAACCAACCTCTTCTTCTTGAGTTCCTCGATGAGTCCATCATGACCCTCTCTTAGGCAGACTTCACCTATCAAATCACCATGTTCTTTGATAGATCAAAGTGCCAATGTGATGGGGGAGCTAGCATAATCCTTATTCCCTTTGACAGAGAACCTCTTCTTTTATCCTTCAAGCTAGATTTTGAATGTACCAACAATATGGTTGAGTATGAATCCCTAGTCATAGGCCTTCAAATTATGTTAGCCTTGGGAGTTAAAATGATCAACATCTTTGGTGACTCTCAACTAGTGGTCAATCAAATCAATGGATCTTATCAGTGTAAGAATGATGTTTTGCAATAGTATAAATAGCTAGTTGATGAACTCTTAACATCATTCAAACACTACCGCATCCAGTCAACCCCATGATCTATTAACAAGTTTACCAACACCATGGCTTCCCTTGCCTCTCAGATCCCCTTTGCACCTTCTAACTCTAAGATATATGTCATTATTCATAAAAATACTTAGCCTTCCTATGTCAAACCAAATTCTCCCACCATTTTTAATGTGGAAGAGACCCAACCTGACTGTTGGTATCAATAGACCTTTGACTACCTCAACATTACCATCGTTCTTTCTAGACTTTACAAGAATGTTTGAAGAGCATTTATCCATAGTACTGCATGTTATACCATTATGGGGGGAATTATTTACAAATGTGGCTTTGATGGTCTCCTCTTTCATTGCCTACGTAGTCATGAAGCCTCTCATGCTATCAAAAAAATACATGATCAGATCTATAGGTGTAGACACCTAAAATGTGTCGACTCTCCCTTGGTCCTCTCCTTAACCCTTACACATCTTATTAATTTAAAATACATTACTTATTTTAAATTAATGACATCACCCTTGACACCTCACCGTGGACACCTCACCTTGGACACCTCGCCCTTAGACCTTTTCTCACCCCATGACTCACCTAAGACCTATTCTTACTCCTCCCTAACCTCCTAAATAACTCTCATGCGTATTTAGCCTGACCTTTGACCGTTCTCCAATGGATGATGCACTTGGTGGATGGAGAATGAGCTGTTAATCCTTTTTACCAGTTCTCTACCCGCCGACGTTGATCAACTGTCGATCAACGCCGATGGGATTACCAATGTCAGTTACATAAACTGACATCTAACACAGAGTTAACCCCCTTAGCTCTTATCAATCATTTTTTGGGACTCTCTCTCACTCGAATCTGGCTCTCTCTCTCTTCCTCTCAAACTTTTAGACATCAACAGGCATCAAACTTCAATTAACGCTCCCTTGGCCACAGAGACTCTACACCAGTCGCTCCCGATTGGACTGAAGCATTGCACGGGGACCTAGACATCAGCTGTAATAGGCACAAGTGTTTGACATCTTGGTTATTCATCTCACCAGAGCTAGGTATTTCTTCCACCCTTTCATTTCATTAATTTAGAATAACTTAGTCAATTTGCTATCTCTAAATACTCCCAAACTAGACCTGACTTTCTTCCCAGATAGGCTATAAAGCCTTACTTTTATCTTGACCCTTTTTGACAACCTATCCTCTACTTTGTCCTTCTGCGGACCTTATTCATCTCCCTGCAACCCTGCATAGATCTTTTAAACCTACAAAACCCCTCTATTGACCACAAACCTATCCAAAACCCATCCAAGGCCATTGCCCTGACCGACATCGACCACTTCCCCTACCGACGTCGATAACATTGACCAACTGACGATGGTAGACTAACTGGCATCAATGATTGTGACAGACAGATTGTAGGAATCAGGTACATGTTATCTATTTCTCTTTCTTTAAGTCATTATTATTTCTTTATCTGACACTCTTTTTTATCAAAAAGTGAACTGTCATCCCTCAAGGAAGTCTTTGCACTTCTGGGATCAAGCTTTGCTTGGCAGTCCACCATATATCTATCTAACATTTTTTTGTGTAAGTCTTATTCTCTCTATAGGTGTCCTCCTCCAAAGCCAAAGAGGAGCTCCTTCAATCATCTGGATATGGTGCGCAAATTCATCTGGGTATCATCTAACCCCTGACCATTATCTTTCGTTTCTTATTTCTTCTGAATATAAATAGCAAAAATGAGTAGAAACATTTTGGCACACCTGATGGGACCCCTAGAGTTTTCCTTGGGTTCATTTTCTTCTAAAAGCAATCTTTCATATAGCTACATTAGGAGAAAATTCTCTTTCTTGCATCCTTCTTCTTTCTTTTTCTTTCGAAAAGAAACCATAAGCACAAGTTAAAAAGAACCTATTTCTTTTTCTTCTTGTCATTTCTTTCTGCATCTTAGAGTAGTGAAATTCATGCTCTTAAACCTTTTCCCACTTGTCTGCATCTGAACAAAACATTTCAATTTGGGTTAAAGATTAAATGCATTTCACTCCTGCTTGAATGCATATTTAGCTCATCTAGTAATTAAATGCATTATGAATAAAGCGTAGTGCACATATGTTACACGACTTGACCACATTCACAAATTAAACATATAATATACCTGAGACAAAGCCTAACTAGGATTTCACCACCTAGCAGATACCTTACCCTTCTCGACGATCCTACTTGGACTTCACAACCAAGAGGAGGACCCACTCTGTTCTCTGGCAGAGTATAAAATATAGGGGAAGTATATATTGGCTAAGCGACCCAGCTTGGCTCTAGGTTCGTGAAGTGAGGGGAGCAAGCTCCTAGCACCATGCCACATACGGAACCTAATACAGATTTTGAGCACCAAAACCTAACCCGAAACCAACCTTAGACTGCCTCTTTTAGGACCCGTTCTAAAAATCCCACTTCCAAACATATTCTTCTAAGGCATAAGCCGCCAAGACTCTAAAATTTATTCTTAGGAATTAACATTTAGAGGTTGCTTCCCTTCATCACTTTTGCTATTTTTATCTGGTTTTTTGAGCTAGTAAGGACACATTATTTTGAGTTCTTAAACAACTCAGAGCTTTCTTTTTCTTCCAAAAACTTTCAATTTTCTGAGTTTATGGAAACACACAGACACCGACATCAATTTTTCAACCGACGTCGGCAACTTTTACTCACTGGCATCAGTTTTTCCACCGACGTCAGCAACCTATCTTGACCGACATCAGTTTTTCAACTGACATCGGTCACTGTCAACCCGACTTTGGCATCCAAAATAGCAAGCTTAAAACCCAACTTTCTTGCTGTAAAACACCCCTTCTAGTTTTTTGGAACTAAAATATATAGTTTTTTGAACCTAGACACCTTTCACCTTGGATGGATTTGACATGCAATCAAACCAAATCCTTTATTGACCACGCAAGGCAATAACCACTTCTACCTTTGCCTTTCATATCAAGTCCCCAAATGGAGCATACTTCTAACATTGAACATACTCCTGTCCAGCCTACCCCCAATCAACCTTCAATTGTTCTTTAAGGGGATCAATATTTTGAGAGACTCCTTAATCATAACATCAAGGCTCTCCAACACTATCTTGGAAGAAGTCAAACATGAGACCCTTCAGGCAATCCTATTTATGGGATGCCAACTACCTTGGCTGAAGCGACAATGACAACATCCGCTACCCAGACCATTGCCTCAACCATTCAAGCCACTACATCAACTAATAACCCGACCATGGCCAATGTCCATGATTCGGCCTCCCCATCTATTTTTAGACCTACCTCTATCGGGGTTTCTGTACCCCCTCAACCATAATCAATTCAACCAAGTTCTACACCATACCAAAATTTGATTGTCTCAACTCCACACACTCTTGTGCCTATAAATGTGGGAGTGACTATCGATCCTTTTACCAATGCCGCCATTCAACCACCTTTGGTGGTATCTAGTCAACTTGTGCCCTCCAACTTCACGGCACAAGCCCCTTGACCTCAACCTCAGTCCCTATGGCGAACTACCAATATGTTGCGCCTATGCAAATGCAACCAAGTATGTCATACGCCCCTCCTAATGCCTTCCAGGTACCTTACAACCTGGGGGGTGCTCCAGCTACCAATCTATTAGTAGATCTAATCAAGATGTTGATGGATAAGATGTCTAACCTTGAGACATCTATTTTTGGTTTAATCAATGTTCTTTCATACGAACAAATATGCAACGAACCCATCCACCCTTATGTGCCTATTAAACCATATCCTAACTAGTGGGAACTCCCTAAGTTTACTCATTTTCAGAGTAAAGAAGACCCACAACAATATCTATGAGCGTTTAGACATGCTTGTTATCTCATAACGCACGATGATGCGTTATTACTTCGCACATTCCCCATGTCACTTTCAGGGGCTGCCCTTGACTGGTATAGCTTTATTTCCAGTCATTCTCTTTTTTCATTCACTCAACTCGCCCAGCTATTCCTCAACCACTTTTCAATCAATATCACCAAAAAGGTCTCCATTACAAACCTATATTCTATTAAATAATTTGACGATGAATCAATAGCTGACTTTGTCGCCCATTGGAGAGGATTGATCAACCAACTCTCCTTTTCACTTCCTCAAACTGAGCTCATTGAGCTCTTTTCAAGAGCATGTGCCAAGCACATCTTATCCACTTTGCGGGTCCAAACATTTTGCACATTTGACGAAGCTTTCACCATGGCTAGGAAGCTTGAACTTCGTGTTGTCAAAGAAGATAAAGTCAAACTGCGTAGTAAAAATAACAACGCAAAATCCAATGACCATTCTTCTTCTAGCTCCAAGTCCAAAGGATTGGCAAATGTTGTGGTCCTTAGGCCATCATCTTCAATAACAACCAACCAATCTCAACCTTCCACATCAGAATATATCACAAGACAATTCCAATAATGGCATGTACAGCGTCAATATACTCCAATAGGAGAATCATACACTTTTGTGTTGGATAAACTAGTCAAACAGGGAGTCCTCAATCTCCCTCAAATTTGACCACCTCAATTTGACCCCTCAAAAGCCATCCCTACATGGTATAGGGAAAATGACTTCTGTAACTTTCATCGTGTCAAGGGTCATGACACAAACAACTGCAAAACTTTCAAAAACATCATACAAGACATGTTGGAAAAGGGGGATCTTATTTTGGATAACCCAAATGCGTTGGCCAACCAAAACATGGATGTCTTTAGACAACCATTCCCTAACCAGCCCCCCAGTTAGCATAACATTCAGACCATAGTCGATGACTTTCAAGAGCGTAATATACACACAATCAACATGGTTTCTAACTAACCTCTCCCATAGTCTGAAGAGGTTAATCAACCTATTTATCCACCATAGGTAGAAGAGCCTTCTTCTCCTATTTATCCACCACGGGTAGAAGAGCCTTCTTCTCCTATTTGTCTGTCACGGGTAGAAGAGCCTTCTTCTCCTATTTATCCACCATAGGTAGAAGACCCTTCTTCTCCTATTTGTCCTCCATCCACCCCTCTTTCGCACTTAGGAGAGTCTACTTTGACCTCTCCCATATCGGAGGATGCTTTGATGGCACCAATGTCGGCTGCCATGCCTTCATCCTTCTTATCATCAATGGGGGATCATACTTCCCCCACTCCTAGACCACACATCGAAGCCATGATCATCCCTACACTCTTTCCACTTGAAGAGCCACATTTGCTAATCCCTTCTCCACCGAGAGAGGAAATTGCCACCTAGTCCACTTCGGCCAAAGAAGATCCCGTGATGATTTTCTCTTTCCTTTTGCCTGAGATCATCACGTCTAATCCATTTTCACCTCTACAATCGCCAAATCCTCCAAAGGATGGATTGTAAAACCTCGTATGACATCATCAAAACCCTTACAGACATCTACCATGCCCAAACATATTAAATCTCTCGGCCTTCGCCCTCAATCACACCTCACTCACCCATAAGTGAAGGTAGATTTGAACCTCGCCCCTCACAATAGTGGTCCTCACATTAAACCAAAGAAGGCCACTAAACCATTGTGGAGAACTCTTCCCCCACCTTCATCATTACCTTCCATTTTGGGTCCATATCCTTCTACTTTAGTAGGATTGCTCCCACATCCAACACCTCTCAATAACAAAGTGTCATCTACACGTGTGACCACACCACCCATGAAAAAGGTGACATGACAAACTCCCCAAACAACTCCTAAAAAGAATTTGTCAACCCCAACTGCAACAAAGAGCACCGACCCATTAAGGGGGTCTTATGCTTCGATGTTATGCCAATTGTTGCAGACTTCTAGCATCACTCTTCCACCTATTAAACCATACCAACCTCTCAGACCAAAACCATCTTGGTTCGATGACACTAAAATTTGTTGGTATCATCGCACACTTGGGAATGATAATGAGCATTGTTGTGCCCTTAAAGTTGTCATTCACTGGTACCTAAAAAAGGACACCCTTCACATTGAGGCTTCTTCTGACCACTCTTTTGACAAACATTCGACACCATCACATGCCTCCAAAACCTCGTCACCTAAATTGGGATCCCAACACAAGGCCATGGTCCCTTTACCACCATCCACTCCTTTATTCGAAATCAACACAATTAACGTGATCACCAGGCCCCAAACTGTGAAGAATAAAGGAAAAGACCAGACTTCCACCCCTTTGACATATCCAATATTCGTCAAGACCTCTCAACCACACAACCCAAGATTTTTATCTTGGACATGTCTCGACCAACATCACTAGGGGAAATTCTTCCTAACCTCTCTAGTCCACATGACGTATGGTATAAGTGACTTGTGGACTACTTGACATATTTTATCATACCTCCCAATCTCTCTAGCAATGAATAGCGGGCTTTTATCAAAATCACTGCTCACTACACCATGTTGGGGGGGACATCTATACAAACAAGGTCAAGACGGCCTCCTTATCCAATGCCTAACAACCACTGAGACTTCCCATGTCATCAAACAAGTCCATGACAGGACTTGTGGCAGACATTTCAGTGGTAACTTGGTTGCCAAGTGCATCCTTTGCCTGGGCTATTATTGGCCCATTATCAACCAAGACTGCAATAACTATGTTCAATGTTGTACCAAATGCCAACAACATACTAACCAACATCATACTAACCGACTTCATGACCAACATCGACCAAAACCTACCTACAACAACGACCAACATGTGACCAATTTGGAATGAAGCAAATGGGGCAAGTTTGCTCCTAATTGACTTGGACCTTACATCATAACACAAGCATGGATTAAGGACTTATCGTCTGTCTTCTTTCGAAGGCCAGTCAAAACCTGAGCCTCTTAATGCCTTACGTGTACGACCATTTTACTGTTAGTCAAGTAATCATTCACTTGATGTTTAACTTGAGATCATCCTTTGAGCAACCCCCATCATTGTCATTCCTATTCCTTTCAACCCTTTTGTCAAGCATGAATGCTTTGTCCTAATAAAAAGGGAACCCTTAAACCCCTATAGTCAATTCCATGACCAAAAGTTCAGTCAACCAAACAAAAATAAAACTGGGATGCCCATTCACAGGTCATAAACTATAAATGTAGACTGCTCCCTTGAAAGACAACTGCATCATTATTGTAATAAAATAGATTGCTCCCTTGAAGGACAGCTATTCACAGACATCCAAACATACAACAAGCACAATATAGACCACTCCCTCGAAGGATGGCTATGACCAAATTTTTCTACATACACAGCACAACATGACCATAAAACACAACATCCCCAAGTGGACTTCCCGCATTGATCAGTCTACCAAAAAAAAATGACTGACAAAACTATTAAATCATGGACTTGTCTATAGTCATTCTCAGGGTCACCTATAAAAGGGGCAAAGTTGTCCCTGCTAAAAAAGGGTTACCCTATCCTTACATCTCACACAATCATGCCTATCACCCTAACATACTCAAGGGATTTCGAGCTCACTTAACGTAAAGTGATTCAACTACTTCTCCAACACAAACCTGTGGTCAACGACGTAATGCATGAACGAGGCTTTTGTTTCCAAAAACCTTATCTATGCTATCATTATAGTCCTTGTCAATGAAAGAGTAATGCACCTTTCGCTTCTTATACATCTTGGTCACACATAACCAGACCATTATCTAACCAAAACCAACCAAAAACCTTATCCATGCCATAATTATGGTCCTTGTCAATGAAAGAGCAACGTGTCTTTCACTTCTGACACATCTTCATCACATACAACCAACCCAAACTGACCAAACCAAACATTTTCATACCACTAACATGACTTAGCCCATTCACACTAGTTTCTATGGAAAACAATACACATGGAAACTATCGACCACATACAACCAATGTTATAGAATACACCATCACACAATATGGAAAAGGCTATAACATCATCTACAATTCATTTTTAGCATACACCATCACCAATATGGAAAATTGCTAGAGATGAAAGACCACATTACCAATGTTACAGAATACACCATCACATAATATGGAAAAGGTTGTAACATCATCATATCTTCATCATTTCAAGCATGTACCATCACACATATGGGAAATGCTGACATCTCTAACCTGACCAACTATCAACCACTTCGACCCTTTTTCCTAAACTACATTGGTCTGAGGCCCACAAAACATGGGCTATGTAGGCACAACTCAGTTGACATGGAGTCTTCTGGGGTTAGCTCGGCCACCCGTTTGTTCATCTACCTGATGGACAAACCATATAACCTTTAAACCACGACTTAACCTAGTCAAAACCAATCCATAACCTACACTCTTCCTTCCCTTTTAGCAAGAACTACATTGGCTTGAGGCTCTTAAAATAGGGGCTATGTGGGCAGCACTCAGTCTTCTGAGGTTAGCTCGGCCATTCATCCATTTGTCTCCCTAATGACAAACGGTCATTCATTCGTTCATCTACCTGATGAACCAACCATATTACCTTTAACCATGACCAAACACCCAACCCTAACATTGTAGGAGTCACCTTCGACTTCTCATGGGGCACATTGGACATCACATACATCTCTCTGACCACAACAAACAACCTTTGAGCTCACTTATATCTCAATCCGATTCGACCAACAACCTTGGAGATCATGACTATCTCCTCTGCCCACAACCATTTTTGAGACAACTATGTCTTAGTTGTTTTGACTACATGTATGCTACCTCACGAATAGATAGCAAAATTGTCTACACCTCACACTAAGACCCTCATAAGTATCAGATCACGCTCAAGTTGATCCCCACTACTTGTGACATTTTTGTGTTTTCCAAGAGCACTTCTTGAGCTCGAGATACTTGGAACATGACGACCATTAGAGCTACAACTTTGATCATTTAACCCAATCAGCTATGACTAAATGCTGGGGACCGGTTATTTCGATTTTAGCACTCCTTGACCTTTGACTGTGACAATTTGACCTATCTATCATGTGAAGTGGTGTACATGCAATCCCAACTATTACAGCGTTCACACTCAAACTTCACCATATCCATCAATTGCCTATCAAATTGGCAATTGATTTCAAGTTCCTTTCCCTCGACTCCCGCTTTGAGGGGGAATACGTCATCCCATACCTAGGGCATCTACTCTTATTGTTGTCTTACAATTCATCCAAAACAACCAACAAGACAAAAAGGGGCAAATGTAGACACCTAAAATGTGTCGACTCTCCCTTGGTCCTCTCCTTAACCCTTACACATCTTATTAATTTAAAATACATTACTTATTTTAAATTAATGACATCACCCTCAACACCTCACTATGGACACCTCACCCTTAGACTTTTTCTCACCCCATGACTCACCTAAGACCTATTCTTACTCCTCCCTAACCTCCTAACTAACTCCCGTGTGTATTTAGCCCAACCTTTGACCGTTCTCCAATGGACGATGTAATTGGTGGATGGAGAACGAGTTGTTAAGCCCTTTTACCAGTTCTCTACCTACCGACATTGGTCAACTATTGGCTGACACCGGTGGGATCACCGACGTCAGTTACATAAACTGACGTTTAACGCAGAGTTAACCCCCTTAGCTCTTATCAATCATTTTTTGGGACTCTCTCTCACTCAGATCTGGCTCTCTCTCTCTCTCTCTTCCTCTCAGACTCTGAGACATCAACAGGCATCAGACTTCAACTAACACTCCCTTGACCACAGAGACTCTACACCAGTCACTCTCGATTGGATTGAAGCATTACACGGGGACCTGGACATCAGCCGTAATAGGCATAAGTGTTTGACATCTTGGTTCTTCATCTCACCAGAGCCAAGTATTTATTCCACCCTTTCATTTCAGTAATTTAGAATAACTTAGTCAATTTTCTATCTCTAAATACTCCCAGACCAGACCCGGCATTCTTCTTGGAGAGGCTATAAAGCCTTCCTTTTATCTTGACCCTTTTTGACAACCTATCCTCTACCTTTGTCCTTTTGCAGACCTTATTCATCTCCCTGCAACCCTGTACAGACCTTTTAAACCTACAGAACCCCTTTGTCGACCACAAACCCATCCAAAACCCGTCCAAGGCCATTGCCCTGACCGACATCGAGCACTTCCCCTATCAATGTCAACAGCCTAACCAACATCGATAACATTGACCAACCGATGACGACAGACTAACCGGCGTTAGCGACTATGACAGATAGATTACGAGAATCAGGTACGCATTATCTATTTCTCTTTCTTTAAGTCATTATTATTTCTTTATTTGACACTCTCTTTTTATCAAAAAGTGGACTGTCATCCCTCAAGGAAGTCTTTGCACTTCTGGGACTGAGCTTTGCTTAGCAGTCCACCATATATCTATCTAACATTTTTCTGTTTAAGTCTTATTCTCTCTACAGGGGTCCTCCTTCACAGCGAAAGAGGAGCTCCTTCAATCATCTGGATACGGTGCGCAACTTCATCTGGGTATCATCTAACCCCTGACCATTATCTTTAGTTTCTTATTTCTTCTGAATATAAATAGCAAAAATGAGTAGAAACAATAGGGGACACTTTAGTGGTCTCGCTATAGCTAAATACATCCTTTTCCTTGGCTATTACTAGCCTACCCTTAACTAATAATGTTGTGATTATGTGAAAAAGTGTGTTAAGTGTCAACAACACGCTAATTTACATCACGAACCTATCTATAGTCTTTGTGTATCCACTAATTTCTATCCCTTCTCACAATGGGGTTTGGACCTTATTAGTGAAATTAACCCCCAATCTTCACAATGACACCATTATATCATTATCGTGATTGAGTATTTTACAAAATGGGTAGAGGCTATTCTTCTAGTTTCAACCAAAGTAGAAAATATTATCGACTTTATCAACCATCACATCATTTTCCATTTTAGTGTGCCTCATAAGATCATCACTGACAATGGTAAATATTTTAAAAATAAGCAAGATTAGGGTCTTTGTGATGCATTTAGTATTAAGTTAAGTTTATCCTCACCCTATCACCCTCAAGTGAATGGACAAACATAAACCTCTAATTAAACTCTTAACAATATACTCACCAAAATGGTCAATGTATTTGGTCAAGATTGGCATTTGCACATCCCCTTCACTTTATGGGCATATCGCACTGACATCCAAACCCTTACAAGTGATACCTAATTCTCTCTTATGTTTGAAGCTGAGGTAGTCCTGCCTCTCAAAGTCCAAATCCCATATCTTTGCAAGATCTAATTTTTGAAGACAATTATCTTTAGCACTATCTAGCCTAGCTTGAGCTACTTGATGAACATCATATAGTTTCCCTCACCTATCTTCATGTCTATCAAGAGTACATCAAACATGCCTATAGCAAACACCTTAAAGCATGATAATTCAACATTGAAGACCTTGTCTTAAAGGAAAACCAACATGTCACCAACATGGAGAAAACCAAGTGGGGCAAGTTTGATTTAAATTGGCTTGGACCTTATATCATAACCCAAAAATATGGATCAGGTTCTTATTGGTTGTCCTATCTTGAAGATAACTCAGAAATTGAGCCAATCAATGCTTTACATCTACGTCCTTTCTTTTTTTAAAGAGGATGAAACTCACTTTCTATCTAACTTAAGTTCATACCTTGTTTTCACATCACATTCATCTCCCTATTTTAGGGGAAATTGATTAAAGTTGAATCATGTGATTATCCATCACAATCATAGCATAATATTGAATAATGGATACCACTACTCTAATCATGGCATGATTATCATGGTACTTTCTACCCTTTTTCATAAGGACAGATTCCCATGATCATTGTCACCTAAACCTCTTTACACCTAATCAACCTTCTTGTGTTTTTAGTTTTGCCTTCACAAAGGTGAACCTTTAAGCTTCTATAAGCACATCTATGTCAAGCAAAATCAAACAAAGAAAAAATCTAAATCCAAACTAATAGCAATCTTGGGTCATTCCTAGCATTTGCAGACTATTCCCTTGAAGGACAACTATTTAAAACATATTTGAAATTGCTCCAAGTAAGGTGGACTGCTCCCTTGAAGGACAACTATCAAAAGTATTAAACAAAACATACAAACTTAGACCACTCCTTTGAAGGAAGACTGAGTTAAACATTTGACAAAATAAGAAATTTCTTGGAAGCTTCCCACATCGATCAGCTTCCCCAACCCCCAACTCTCCTAAGCAATAAGTAAAAGACCCATTATCAAGCAAAAGCTAAAATGAAAGAATAATTTTTCAAATCTGCAATCAACTCTCACAAGTAAAATAATCTTGAAAGCTATAATTGGCTCTCATTAGTATACTTCTCGCATCGACCAGTCTACACTTTATATGACATAGACTTATTTATACTAACTCTTTAAAAACCTATAGATGAGGCATGATAGTCTCACATGAAGGTTCTATCTTTCATCCATCTCCCCTTTATTCACTATAAGCAAGGGATTTTGACCTCTCTTGACATTATGTGATCAAGACACCTTTCTAAACAACTAACGAATGCTAATGTAAAGCATTCAAAGGGATTAAGTTCCTTAATCTAGTCCAACTTTGGTTTTGTTTTTATTCCTTTTCAAAGAATAACCATCATGTCCTCTTCCTATCCTGTCATGACTAGTTGATATATTCACTAAGATGTTTGTCTCTTTATTATATTATTTTTTCTCACATCTAGTGTTGTTAATTAACTTACTTTATGTGCTCTATTCAAGCAAAGTAACAATAAAAATAATCATAAACACCATGCATCAACATGTATCACAAGAAAAAACATACATCATTAACATCTTCATCATCATGTCAAAGTCAAGCATCCATGAACAATAAAGCAATCAACCATTTTCACCACATGTCTAAATATAAATAAGGAAGCATATACTTATTTAAATTAACATAAAACATCATCATCAAAACCATAAATAACATATGCATCATCATCAAACATAAAATAAAATACATCTCATCGCATGCCTAGCTAGGTGAGTTTGCATCATCATATATCATCACGAGCACAATCAATATAACATACATCAATAATCCACATGAACATCAAAACCATTAACAATGAGCAATATATAGGATCATATATAAATCATGAGTCAATAACATCATAATGTATACAACAATATACATGTCTCTCTCTCAAAATGTACTTCTCACTACATCAGCTCAAAGGAAGGTATCAAAATGATATATAATAGCATATAATATGTCATGTCTATGCCCTTAAGGAACCACTATCTCCTAGAGCACCAATGGGTTCTTATACCTATCCCCCTACAATACTTGTCAGTCCACCTATGGAAGTACCCCATTGATCTGGTGTTTCCACATTGGCACTACCTACCAAACTAGCTCTATATTCACCCCATCATGACTCAACCAAATAGTGCCTCTAGACTATAGCCTCATAGTATCATAACTCTTCCATAGTGGCTAGGTATCATGTTATGGGGATGGTTCCCAACGGTCCTATAGATGTTATGGCTCCTCCTCCAAATTGTCTGAAGGAGTCTCTCTCTTGGGTGACCAAGGCTAGTGAAGCTCTCCCCTGGTCCCTATCACCTGTAAGTGTGGCCACCTGACCTTGTAAGGCTACCACCTAACCCTGCAATGTTGTAACTTGTGCCTGTGTAATGGCTAGCACCATTCCTACCCATGTATCTAAGGTACCTCCTTAAGCATGTACCCATTGACCTCTACCAGTTGGGTCCACATCCATCTATTTCTTACCACCATCATCTCCACCAAAGTCCATTGTTGCATATAGAGCCTATTACCATGCAGGGTACCCATTAAAAAAACATACATCATCAATCATTGGCCTTGTTGGTAGCTCCTCATGATCAAGTAAAGTCAAAATTGGATGTGGCTCAAGTAAGAAAATCTCTACATCCTTATGCATGTACCTAGGACATGGGCTTGGGATACCTTGAACCAAGACAAACTATCTCTGAACCCTATTGAATGGGATAAGCTCTAACTTTACATCCCTCCTACTGAAGATCCACATATAACTTTGCAACAATATATTTTTCCTCCTATAATTGGCCCATACTGGAAACTAAACATATGGCCTCTAGATAATATCACCAATGAACAAAGTAGCCTATGTACCCCTGAACCAATCTACATCATGCGCTCTTCCTCTTGCACCTAAAGTTTCAACGTCATCTTTCCACCACATGAAACAAACTAAGAAATATATTTGAACATATTCCATCCATGATAGCCCCACTAGCCTCAGCACTCAGATGTGTTAGTAATCCCAATAGTGTAAAACAAGACCAACACTAATGTTGTACCTCTTATGAGCTTTGAAACCCCATAAATCCCTATATATCTACACCAAAAGCACAAGTACCCATCCAAACACTATCCACCCCAGCAACATCTCAACCAACACCCCTAGTATCAAGAATGGGAACCTCCCACTGCTTGAGTCAATAAGGGAAAAGCATAACACTACCATCATCATCATCATCATCAGTCTCCTCTCACATATCACCCTTTGATACAGTGTGGAGTATCTAAAACCCCCAGCATGCCATATGACATGATCTCAATCATCTTCATACATCAACTCCAATAAATTATCTTATTCCTCTCTCTCAATGTGATATATCATATCACCCCATAAGGCCAATTGAGTAATCTTGTGCACATCTTCAAGTAAGATAGTCATTTTGCTAATTAGTAGAAAGAAGGTGTTCATGGCTAGATCCCATCTCTCGATGAGGACCATGATCATAGATGCATCATATGACATGTGTTATTAGTGTTTCATCACTCATAAATGAACCTCCTCCATATGAGCCCAATCCACCAGGGCCATCTCCTGGTAGACCTCTATAAAGATACACGGTACCTAATTGTGCATCTAAATCTGCTCTCATGCCTGTAAACAATCAATAGCCATAAGCTCAATCACCTATACTATTTTTTCCTATGAAATAAGTGCCTTAAACCTACCTAACCTTACCCATTTGACCATTTATTCAACTCTTACCTACCAAACCTAACATTTAAACCCATCAAATTTTAAACTTAACATCTTACCTCATTAAATATTACCCATCCAAACCTACTAGCAACTCAAACCAACTATTCACATATCAAAACCTATCACATTCCTTATGTTCAACCTTAACTCATTCACCAATTAGCTTGACCATTGATAGTCAAGTAGTGACTCACCAATGGTCATTGATCGTTGATGATCAGGATGACCACTGATAGTCACTATGTGTGACCACTGATGGACTCCTAAAACCTTACCCTACTATAAACACAAGAAAACCACCTCCATCCTTACAAATTTCTATCATTTTTAAACCCTACCCACCCCTACCTCATTTACACATGACCAATCACCAACATTATCCACCAATTTAAACAAAAAAAGAAACCCACACAACCTAGGTCACAACCCACACCCATCAAATCAATGCCCATATAATCTAATTATAACCACTACATATGCTATACCACAAGCTAATCTATCAATTTAAGGACACCACCTACCTCATTCTTCAACTATCATTAAGGAGTAATTTGGGGACCCCCTACCCATCCTCATCCACATCCATGCACACCTTACATCCTTATTGGTCCCCTTGGTCCACTCATCCACCTCAAAAACCAATCAACTCCTTAGCAGCCCTGTCAATCAAATTATTCCAAAGCACCAAATGCCAGAGCTCAATATTCAAAAATTTGTAATTAAAAAATGATATCAAATGATTCACTTTTTGCTTTTCGACCACCATGGTTTTAGGGTTTGCACCCTAACTATCAATGGTCAGGGTGACCATCGATGGTCATCTTTTGACCCCCTAATCATTGATGGTCAGGTTATACCACTTTTTCCTTTTGCCTTGAGCAAGAAACCTTTCAAACCCAACCTAATCACACACCCACCCATGGAGACTACCTTCTCTATCCACCCCAACTACCTCATCACCTCACCTTGGTCCACTTCGACCCAACTAGTGCATGTTTTATGATGACTTTTTCTTGGTCTTTTGACTATAATGACAATAATTGCCATGTTGACCACTTTTTAAATTTTCACCACCTCATGCATACTAGACCCAATTGGTGTATTCTCGAGAGCACTTCCTACCTCGAATACCCATGACTTCACCTGACCTATTTGTATTTTCCTTGGGAGTACTTCCTTCCTTGCATACCCATAGAACCACATACATTGCCTAAGGGACTTGCATTTATGAGTGTACCTAAATTCCACACCAAAATGTGGTCACATGATCTACTTGTCACTTACCCTCCTAGCACCAACCTTTATTTTCACCATGGTAACCTAGTCTATGTGTGATCTTGGTTATCACACCTTTTATCGCACTTTGTGCACATGTTTGCACTTCAGTGCCCAACCTATCACCCACCTTCATGATGCCCACATTCATCATCACTTTCATCCACCTCATCAAACCCACACCTAATTTCATTTTTACTCCATTGAATCCTGGTTTGAGGGGGAACACCTCGTCCCATATTCAGGGTAACCTGACCTTTGACCTCAGCTTGTTGATAAAAATTACATAACAAAAGGGCCAAAATGTAGACACCAAAAATATACACATGATAGTTTTGAATGTCACAATTCCTTTAGACCACCTTAGGACCCCCTTTAGGCTCAACCATTGGCCTTTTGACTGATAACCAAGCCTAGCCTAAGTCAGTTAACGTTCTAGTTAAAACCCACCTTTTTACCAACCCTGCCTTTGATCCCTGACCATTGATGATCAAGGTCACGATCAATGGTCACCTTGACTTCCAATGGTCAAGTTTCATTGTCTAAACTAAGTCAACTCACCCCTAACTTTGTCTTGATCTTTTATAATTAGTTCATCTAAATCCATGTGCAAGCCATTACATGTGTGAGTTATAATTAGAAAGCCTAGTTAACATCTTGTTACACTTCTCCTTCCTTGCCTATAAGAAGAGAGGAGTAGGAGGTGTTTCTACCTCAAATTTGCTTTTCAGACTATAAAGAAAGAAACTAGAAGAAAGTGAAGGACAAGGCTTGGAAGTACCTGGACATAAGATTGCGCACCGTAAATCCAGACGTTCGTGGGCACTCCTCTTTGGCTGTGGAGGAATGACACCTGCAAGAAAAAGGGAAACTAGGACAAGAAAAACATTAGACAGATAGGCAGTGGGTTGCCAAGCAAAGGCTTGTTCCCAGAAGTGTAAAAACTTCCTTAAGGGAGGTCAACCCACTGTTTTGATAAGATAATGACTGTTAAAAGACAGAATGACAGAATACAGAAGTGACAAAAAGATTAAAAATGAAAGAAGAAAACAAAATGATTACCTGAATGAAGGAGTAGGCTGAAGACAGTCGCCGAGGTCGGTAATGTTGCCGGCGTCGGTTATCTGACCTGCCGTCGTCGGCTATCCTGCCGACGTCAGTTGGGGAAGTGACCGGCGTCGGTCGGGGTTGCGGCCTGTAGTCGGGCTTGAGCAGGGTCTGATCTGAGTCTTGGTCTGTGGTCTGTCCGTGGATGGGTTGGACGTTGATGGACGGGTCTGGGTCTGATGGACGGGTCTGTGGATGGTCTCAGGCAGAGATACAGGGGAAGGAAGAGACAAAGAGGAAGGGGAAGAGAAGGATACACAGAGGAAGGGGCCTGAGAAGGCTTTGCAGCCTCTCAGGGGAAGGGACAAAGGGAAAGACACAGAGGACAACAGAAAACAGATGATTAAGCTAAAGAAAATAAAATAAAAAACCAGACTAGCTTACCTTTAGCCTGCTGAAAGAAGAAGATGGAGATGGTGCTGGAGCCACTGGAGAGTTTGCTGCAAGGAGGAGATACTGATCCAAGGCCTGCTTCACCTGTTGCTGTTGCTACACGAGGTTAAGACAGAGGAGAAATGAGAGTCAAAGCGCCGAGAGGAGTTGTTTGCGAGCTCAAGAGTCCAGGGGGTGCAACGGATGCAGAAGGGGATAATGAAGGCTGCCGACGCTGGCAGTTTCACCGACGTCGGCCGAAGGGTCGCCGACGTCGGCGGTCGCAGGATGGGCACAGAGGCTAAAAATAGCCTCTGCCCATTCTTGCACGCCGCCGAGCGAGGGGTCATGGGCAGAACGGTCGCAAGGTTGCCAAAATGGACGAGGGGGGATATAATGGTGAGATTTGGGCTAATAAATGCTGAGGGAAGGTGGAGGGATTCAAGGGAGGATCCAAGGAGGCAAGGGTAGGGTGAAAAAGGGGGCCTCAATTAATTAAAAGATGTTAATTTCTAATTAATAAGACCTAGGTGGGTTAGGGACCAAGGAGGACTAGGAGGGGGAAAGGACCAAGGGGGAGAACCAAGGTGCAGACACGTTTGCGGTGTCTACATTTGCCCCTTTTTGTCTTGTTGGTTGTTCTAGATGAACTGCAAGACAAAAACAGGAGTTGGTTGCCCCAGAAAAAGGATGAGGTGTTCCCCCCTCAAAGCGATAGTTGAGAGAAGGGAACCGAAGATCGAGTGTTTATTTGACAAAGAAATGGATAGAAAAGAGTGAGTGAAAACGCTGTCATAGTCATGATTGCGCGTAGTCCACTTCACGAGAGGGTCAGGTCAAATTGTCGCATGGTCAAGGGTCAAGGAGTGCCAAAATTGAAGTAACCGGGCCCCAGCATTTAGTCGTCTGCTGATCGGGTCACTCAATCTAAGCTGAAGCTCCAAATGGTCATCGTGTCCCAGGTATCCAGGGCTCAGGAAGTGCTCCCAGAAACACGAAAAAGCCACAAGTAGTAGGGATCAACTGGCTCGTGATCCTATACTTGTGAAGGGTCAAAAAAGGTCTGCGAACAATTCTGCTAACCAGCCGTGGAATAGCATACACGCAAAAACAACCAAGGCAACATTGTCTTGGAAGAAGGGTCGAGGAAGAAGGAGATAGGCATGGTCGCCAATGGTCATTGGTCAAGAAGATGGATGGACGAAAGGATGCGGCCGAGCTAACCCCAGAAGACCCCATGTCAACTGAGTGCTGCCTACATAGCCCTGATGATAGGGCCTCAGGCCGATGTAGTTCTCCCTAAAAGGGAGGGAGGGTCAGAGGGATTGATTGGTCTTGGTCAAAGTCGAATGAGTGGTCGTGGACAAAGGTCTTGGTCAAAGGGTCTTGGTCAAAGGTGACGAAGTTGGGCGTGATAAGAGTCAAAGAAGAGAAGGTTTGTCCATCATAGAGATGAACAAACGGGGGTAGTCGAGCTAACCTCAGAAGATGTGGTATCTGAGTGCTGCCTACATAGCCCTTGTCTTAGGGCCTCAGACCAATGTAGTTCGGACAAAGAGGGTCAAATGGTCGATGATGAGATTGGTCATGTGTCGAAATGACGAGGCTAAGATGAGGATAAAAGGATGCTACAGATGGTGTATTCTGTAGAAGTGGTCGAGGGTCTTTCATCTCTAGCAAGTTTCCATAGTCGCGATGGATGTATGCTAAAAATGAATAAAAGGTCTATTTATGCTTCAGCAAGTATTGGTTTATGCTTAACATAAATTGGGTCTGGTCGATAGTTTCCATGTGTATTGGTGTCCATGGGAACTATGCGAAATGGACAAGGATGATGCCTGATGTCATGTTGAAAATGTCGAGGATGGAGTGAAAAAGTGTTGAAGTTGCTTGGTTTAAGGATGAGTCGACAAGAGACGTGGCCAAAGCGTGACCAAAGTGTAGAGAAAAGGTGAAAGGCAAATCGCTCTTTCATTGACAAGGACCAGAAAAGGAAGCATAGATAGGGGTGATTAGAACCAAAGCCCCGTTCATGCAATACGTCGTTGACCAGTGTTGAGTTAGAACGGTAATCGAATCACTTTGACATTAAAGTGAGCTCGAAGTCCCTTGAGTCGGTGATAGGAGGAGGATAGGGTAACCCAGTGTAAGAGCAGGAATAACCTTGCCCCTTTTATAGGAGACCCTGAGACAACGACAAGCCAATGTCCGTGACTCGTTTTTTTTTTTTTTTTTTTTTTTTTTTTTTTTTAGCGCAGACTGATCGATGCGGGAAGCCTGCATAGAGATGTCATTTGATGTAATGGTCATGTTGTGAAGCTGATCGATGCGGGAAGCTTCTAAAATAGTTGCTGTTTATTGCCAGAGTAGTCATAGCCATCCTTCGAGGGAGTGGTCTATATTTTTGTTTGATAATGTTTGATAAGTTGGCCTAGCTGTCCTTCAAGGGATCAGTCTAGTAATACAGCAATGATAGTACAGTTGTCCTTCGAGGGATCAGTCTGTCTTTTTGATTTGACTTGATTTAGAGACCATGGATATGTTTTGACATCTTGACTTGGATATATTGATAGAAATGAGAGTCACGGACAAGACTGTAGAAGCTCAAGGATGCCCCTTTTATTAGGACAAAGCATCACTGCATCCTAAAAGGGTTGTAAAGGACTTGTTAAAGGGGAATAGGGTTGAAAGGAATGAGGATTAAGAGGACGAGGATTGCTCAAGGGATGAGCTCAAGTTACGTGCCAAGTAGACGAGTACTCGACTAGCAGAAGAAAGGTCGAAGATGCAACGCATTAAGAGGCTCAGGTTCTGGATGTCCGTCAAGGGAAGACAGACGATAAGTCCCTGACCCATACTTGTGCGTGATGATAAAAGGTCCAAGCCAATTGGGGGCGAATTTGCCTCGTTTACTTCGCTCCATATTGGTCACGTGCTGATTCTCTTTGAGGACGAGGTCTCCGATGTTGAAATCTCGTTCTCGCAGATTTTTGTCGTAGGCCCGCTTTATGCGACTTTGGTAGACATGGAGATGATTAAGGGCAGCCAGACGGCGCTCGTCGAGTAACTCAAGTTGAGCTAGGCGATCTTGATGAAAGTCATCGTTGGAGAGAATGTCATGCAGGGAGATACGAAGAGACGGGATTTGTACTTCGAGAGGTAAGACAGCCTCTGTTCCGTACACAAGAGAAAAGGGAGTAGCACCCGTAGCGGTTCGGATGCTAGTGCGGTAGGCCCACAAAGCGAAGGGGATATGAACGTGCCAATCCCTTCCTGTATTGTCGACCACCTTCATGAGAATTTTGGTGAGAATTTTGTTGGAAGCCTCGGCCTGCCCATTTGCTTGTGGGTAGTAAGGCGAAGAAAAGCTGAGTTTGATGCCAAATGAGTCGCATAGTTTTTGGACAGTCTGGTTTTTGAAGGACTTGCCATTGTCGGTGATGATTTTGTGAGGGACACCGAAACGACAGATGATGTGGCTGCTGATGAAGTCAACAATTTTGTCGGCTTTTGTGGAGACAAGAGGAATGGCTTCCACCCACTTGGTGAAATACTCAGTGGCAGTGATGATGGACTGATGACGAAGAGACGAGTGAGGGTTGATCTCACCGATGAGATCCAAGCCCCACTGAGAGAAAGGCCAAAAATCCTGAGCGACTTGCAAGGCGTGGCTGGGAAGATGAAGCAGGTTAGAGTGCTGCTGACACTTGATGCAATGCCGAACATAATCGCTACAGTCTTGATGAAGGGTGGGCCAATAATAACCCAGGCGAAGGAGGCGCTTGGCAACCGAATTTCCACTGAAGTGTCCACCACAAATCCCGTCGTGGACTTGCTTTACGGCATGAGAAGCTTCAGCGGAGGTTAGACAGCGAAGAAGGAGACCGTCGAAGCCTCGCTTATAGAGAAGGCCCCCTAGCATGGTATAGCGAGCTGTGCGCTTGATGAAAGCTCACCGCGCATTGCTAGAGAGGTTGGGAGGAGTGACAGAAAGAGACAAGTAGTCCACAAGTTGCTTATACCAGTCATCTTGTGGGCTAGAATTGATAGTGTTGATATGGTCGATGTGAGGAGAGATGTATGAAGGCAAAGGTACGCGATGCACTGTGACAAAAAGACGGGATGATGATGATGAAGACGGGATATGCGAAGCAAGAGAGGCCATGGTGTCGGCAAACTTGTTCGTAGAGCGTGGAACAGTCTGCAAGAGGTAATGGTCGAAAGATGCCAAAAGAGTGTCAGCACGATTCTTATACCTCTGTAAAACTTCATTTTTACAGAGATACGAACCGTTAACCTGATTAACGACGAGCTGCGAGTCGCCGAAGATGTTGATAGACTTGATGTGGAGAGAAAGGGCAGTCTGAAGTCCCAAAATTAAGGCCTCGTATTCAGCCATATTATTGGTACAATCGAAGTCAAGCTTGAAAGATAGAGGCAAGGGCTCGCCGTCAAGTGGGATGAGGATGACCCCCGCACCCCCACCGAGTTGACATTTGGAGCCGTCAAAGAACATAGTCATCTGGTAGACAGTGTCGTCGGTGGAAAGGGTAGCGATAGACTCGTCAGGGAACTCGCAGTGCAAAGGTTGGTTGTCGGGAAGAGGGGCATCTGCTAGTTGGTCAGAGATGGTTTGCCCCTTGATAGATTTCTATTGGATGAAGACGAAGTCAAACTCAGCAAGCAGCATGAGCCACCGAGCCATACGTTGATTCTGATATGGCTTGGAGTGCATGTACTTGAGAGGGTCGGTGTGAGTGACGACAAAGGTTTTGTGGTTGAGAAGATAGTGGCGAAGCTTGGTAGCAGAAAAGACTAATGCCAAACAGAGTTTCTCGGTATGAGTATACCGAGTTTCATAGTCGACCAGTGTTCGGCTGATGTAGTAAACCGCTTGCTCACGATGATGCTCGTCTCGGTGCGCGATCATGGCACCTAACGAATGGTTGGTAGCAGAGATATAAAGGTAGAAGGGTTGGTCGTCCTTAGGTGGAATAAGGACTGGTGGAGGGACCAGATAGCCTTTGAGGGCTTCAAAAGCCTCTTGACAGCCCTTATCCCAATTAAAGGAGACGTCTTTCTTAAGAAGGTGATGAAAAGGTTGGCAGCGGTCTGAGAGTTGCGAGATGAAATGGCGAATGGACTGGAACTTCCCTTGGAGACTGCGAAGCTGCTTGAGATTGGCCGGGGGCGGCATTTCGAGAATAGCGCGGATCTTGGCGGGATCTATCTCGATACCACGGAAGGAAACGATGAAGCCGAGAAGTTTGCCTGAGAGGACCCCAAAGACACACTTCTTGGGGTTGAGGCGGACATTGTATTGAAGAAGACGAGAGAAGATGATTGTGAGAATGGTCAAGTGGTCGCGGCGGAGCTTGGACTTGCCGAGAAGGTCATCCACATAGTCCTCCATGATTTTGTGGAGGAGATCGTGGAAAATGTAGGTCATGGCGTGCTGATAAGTGGCACCAGCATTTTTCAGGCCGAAAGGCATGACTCGATAGCAGAAAGTCCCCCATGGGGTGATAAAGGTAGTCTTGTGCTGGTCTTCCGGTGCGATCAGGATTTGATTGTACCCTGAAAACCCATCCATAAGAGATAGCATCTCATGGCCGGCCGTAAGATCAACAAGCTGGTCAATGTTAGGAAGAGGAAAGTCGTCTTTAGGACAGGCTAGGTTAAGGTCGCGATAGTCCGTGCAGATCCGAATCCCCCCAGTTGCTTTAGTAACTGGGACAATGTTAGAGACCCACTGTGGATAATCGATGGGTTGGATGAAAGAGACAGAAAGAAGGCGCTGAAGCTCCTCTTTGACAAGAAGCGCAACGCGAGGGTGCATCTTTCGAAGCTTCTGCCTAACAGGCTTAGCCTCTGGTTTGGTGACAATGTTATGGGTAGCAATGGTGGGGTCGATGCCAGGCATGTCGCTGTAAGTCCAGGCAAAGGCCTTGCTATGGTTGGAAAGGAACTGGGCATAGTCAAGCTGCTCCTGAGCGTCTAAAGATTGGCCAATCTTTAAGACGTGAGGAACATCGGAAGAAGAAGGGAGGTTGATGTCAATGGTAGATTCATTTAACATAACCTGGGTCTCGGAAGGGAGGAAACGCTGGATGAAAGAGTCATCGGCACCCATGTAGGAAAGGATGGCGTCATCGTCAACGCAGTGGACAGTGTGAATGGTTGCCGACTCATCCTCTACCATGCTAGGAAAGATGAGAGGGAGAGACCTGGGCATCCCATTGAGCTGATAAGTCAAGGGTTCCAGGTGGATGGTGTTTATGGAAAAAAAAAACTAGGAGGGATGGAAACCACCGACTCCGTAGGTGACGAAGGAGAAAGGGGCGAGTCTGGAAGAGATTGGTCAGTGGTTGGTTCGGGACAAAGGTCGGAAGGAGCCTGAGTGGGGTCATGATATCCCAGGCCATAGTGTTTCTTGGCATCGTGATCACTGAGCGGCTCGATGGGCTGATGGGAGCCCTGCTCATAACGTCCGAAACCAAAACCCTTCCATGCACACCTGTGAAGGTAAGTGTGTGCAAAGGCAGGGTTGCCAAGAAACGAGAAATCAGATGTGAAAGGTTGGGGTGAAGAGAGGGAAGTGCCGTAGGTAGGAGCTTGATTAAGCCCCCCATAGACAAAGTTGGTTCGGAAGTGAGGAGGACCATAAGGCATGACCGTCCCGATCCGAGGGTCGTAATTAGGACTAAGGTGAAGGCGTCCATACTCTTGCGGAGTTTGGAACATGTCGAGGGTCAACAAGCGATATTCCCCAAGCGATAGTCGTTGGAAGATGTCTTCCATGGGGTCTTTGGTCAGCGCTTGAAGAGGAGGGGTGAGGGCAACCGCCGATTGCGAACTGGTCGAAGCTTCCGCGGATGGAGGCAGTGCCGGAGTGGACGGCTTGATGGGGATGAGGACGTCGTTAGGACGATAGGTGGTGTTGCAAGTCTTGAAGGGTGAAGGGTCAGCGGGAATGGTGTGGACTTGCCCGTCATGCTCGAACTTCACACAACGGTGCAGGGTGGAGGGTATACAGGCCATGGCACGGATCCAAGGTCGGCCCAGTAGAAGGTTATATTGAAACTCTCCTTCGATGATATAGAAGAGCTCCGGGACTGTGTGTGGGCCTATGCGAATGTGGAGGATGACTGTGCCAATGGTCGTGGCTGTGGTGTCGTTAAAAGAGCGTAAGATAGCGTCAGTTTTAGAGACGCAGTTCTGAGGAAGAGCCAGCTGATCAAAGGCGTGGGTAGAGATTATGTTGATGCTAGCGTCGCCGTCGATCATAACGCGTTTAATGCGTGTCCGATCAACATAGGCAGTGATGAAGAGGGCGGCGTCCTGATCTTCCGTGTTAGATGTGGGAATCTCAGAATTACTGAAGGTGATGGAAGCGACAGGAGACAAGGAATGGACGAGGGCAGCGAGTGGTTGGGGGTCCTCGGGTCGGACCTCCGCTGCCTGCAAGGCTTGGATAAGGGCTTGACGGTGCTGAGGCGAGGTTTGGATAAGGTCGTAAAGAGACATCTTCACAGGTGTCTGGTGAAGCTGCTTCAGCATGGAGTCATGGATTGGCCCGAAAGAGGAAGACGAAGAAGGTTGGGACGCACCAAGGATAGAGATTTTAGGCTTGGGCGCAAGGGGTGGCTGGATGAAGGGATAGGTCCAAGGAATGGCAGCTTTTTCCTTGGCCTTGTCCTTTTGCGATCTAGTGGTTATACGGACAGCATTGATTTCGAAAATGGGAGGCGAAGAAGGGGTCATGTCTTGCTGGTGAGATGTTGACGTGTTTGAAGAAGTTGGACAGGAAGGAGTCGGGGTCTGGTCAAGAGTGTCCTCAAGGAGAAGAGTGTCTTTCTCCATGTGGCGGCGAATGACAGCCTTGAGGGCACAGCAAGTCTCGGTGTCGTGTCCTGGTGTACGATGATATAAACAAATTTTCGTATCGTCGAACCAGGAGGGCTTGGACCCGAGAGGTTGGAAAGGTTTGATGGGCGGAAGGGTTATGTCAGAAGTCTGGAGTAATCGGTGCAATATCGACGAGTATGAGCCCAATAGAGGGTCTGTGCTATTTGATATGCGCGAGGTCGGTGACTTTTGCTTAGGCGAGGTTAGAAGAGGTTTCCGTACCACCTTATGGGTTGATGGCACGGTGACAGATGGAGACGGCTCTTTCTTGACGATTGATGCCGCCTTTTTAGGAGAGGGACGACTAGAGGTAGGCAGAGGAAGCAAAGGAGGCAACGAGTTTTGGTTGAAGGTCGGAGTGGGAAGGATGCTAGCCAAGGTCGAAGGATGGGGGCCCAAAATGGATGGCAATGGTGACGGAGAAGGAGGCGTTCGTTTCGGTGGTCTGGCAGTCTTCTTCGTCTTGGTCGGAAGACTGCTACTGGTCGAGGTCTGGCCTAAGTCCACCTTCACTTGCGGGTGAGTGAGGGAGGAGATAGGACGAACGCCAAATGACTTGATGGGTTTGGACGAGATAGATGCAGGCTTCGGTTTGGACGGGTTTGGTTGAGGTTTAAGAGTCTGGTCTTTGTCAAGAGTCTGACGAGATTCTGCCTTAGGAGGATTAGCGGCATGTGATGAGAGGGCGCGGGTATGTTGAAGGGTCTTAAGACGCTCCCACAACACCTGAGGCATCACTTTCCTCGAAGGGAGAAGTTCAATCTTCTCCACTAACCGGGAAAATGGCTGAGAGGAAGATGTTGATGGTTGCGAGATTGAAGACGAGATGGGAGTAGTGGTCTTGGACACATGATGTGGTGAAGTCATGACAGATGAAGACGAAGGCGAGACAGGTTCTTCCCTGGGTGGAGAAGAAACCGGGGAGCGAGGCTCCTCCAGCGGGTAAAGGGCGTGGATGACAGTGCCCTCCACTTGTGGCTGAGGAGTAGGAAGGGTCGGGTCCTCCAAAGGCTGCAGAAAGGAGGATGGCGAGACTGAAGGTACTGATAAGGCCGAGGCGTCCTCCAAGATGAGAGAGGTCAATGGAGAACTAGCCAGGGAGAGAGGCTCGTCCACATGTGACGGACTGATAGATGGACTAACCTCAAGAGGTTGGTTGGGGACGAAAGGAGAGACCGTATTGACTGTCCGAATATTGTGCTCATGATTGTCGTCAATTAAGGTCTGGACATGGTTCTGAGCTGGCGGATGATTAGGGAAAGGTTGTTTGAAGATGTCAATGGCCTGATTAGGGGGTGCATTAGGATTGTCTAAGATGAGATCCCCCTTTTCAAGCATGTCTTGTATTACGTTCTTAAAGGTCTTGCATTTCTCCGTGTCATGACCCTTAACACGGTGAAAGCTGCAGAAGTCTTGCTCCCTATACCACGCGGGGATGGCGTGTGAGGGATCGAATTGCGGAGGAGGTCAGGCTTGAGGGAGATTGAGGATTCCCTGTTTAAGAAGCTTTTCCAGCACAGACGCATATGATTCTCCAAGGGGAGTATATCGTCGCTGCAAGTATCTTTGCTGGAATTGCCGAGTAGCGCTCTGAGACGTAGAGGGCTCAGGCTGATTGGACGAAGAAGATGAAGGTCTGACAACCACGGCATTAGCTGAAGCCTTGGATTTAGAATTGGATGATGATGGCTTGGCAGAAGAAGAGTCATTGGTCTTAGAGCTGGGATTCTTACTCCGCAGTTTGACTTTGTTCTCCTCGATGGCACGCAACTCAAGTTTGCGGGCCATCGTGAAGGCCTCATCAAAAGTGCGGAAGGTTTGAACCCTCAGAGTGGAAGAGATATGTCGGGCACAGGCTTGAGAAAAGAGTTCAATAAGCTCGGCCTGGGGCAAGGAAAAGGAGAGTTGGTTGATAAGGCCTCTCCATCGAGCCACAAAGTCGGCTATGGACTCGTCCTCGAATTGCCGAATAGAATAGAGGTCCGTGATTGAGACTTTCTTGGTTATGTTGATAGAAAAGTGATCGAGGAATAGCTGAGCCAATTGCGTGAATGAGAAGAGAGAATGACTAGGAAGGGAGCTGTACCAGTCAAGTGCAGCACCCGAGAGAGACATAGGAAACATGCGTAAAAGTAACGCATCGTCATGGCCAATGAGGTAGCAAGCGTGTCTGAATGCCCGCAAATGTTGTTGTGGGTCTTCCTTGTTTTGAAAACGAGAAAACTTCGAAAGCTCCCACTGGCTAGGATATGGTCTGATTGGGACAGAAGGATGGATGGGCTCGTTGCAGATCTGTTCATATGAAAGAGTGTTGCGCGAGCCGGAAACAGAGGTCTCAAGACTGGTCATCTTGTCCATCAGCATCTTGATGATGTCTGCCGACGGATTGACGGGTTGCGCGCCCCCTAGGTTGTAGGGCGCTTGGAAGAGGTTAGAGGAGACGTGCGACATAGTCGGTTGTATAATATACGGATGACTAATCGCAGGGGCAGAAGTGAAGGTTAAAGGTGGTTGGTTAGAAGACATAGCTGGGCCCGTTGTTGCCACGAGAGGTTGAACTATGGTAATGGGGGCCAAGGGATAAGAAGCCACCCTGGTGTTGATAGGGGCCAGGGTAGGCGGAATAGAGACGACAAGGTTTTGAAAAGGAGTGGATAGAGGTTGAGCGGGTTGAGGTTGACAAGGGGCCGGAACCCCGGTGGAAGTGGGCCCAATGATAGAAGGAGAGGCCACACCTGGAGGATTGGTCAAAGTCTGGTCAGTGGTCAAAGCGATGGCTTGAGTGTCTGAAGGTTGAACTATGGATGTTGTTGATACAGCTGTAGTCGCGACAAGGGAGGTCGGCATTCCGTAGATTGGATTGCCCAAGGAGTCCCGCGTTTGGCTATGTGCGAGATAATGTTGCAAAGCCTTGACATTGAGGTCCAAGAATCGCTCGAAGTCTTGGTCCCCTTCTTGGACAATGGGAGTCTGCGACGGGGTTGGACGGACAAGAGTTCTTTCGGTCTCCGAGTTGAACTCCATTGTAGGCTTGGTCACGGATGGGGTGGACGGAAGCGGTTGACGGCAGGCGTGGTCGACAAGAGCCTTGGCTTGGCTACGAGTGAAAACCATGCAAGGCAAAGAAGGTTCGGGTCTCAGGAACTGTGTTGCTCAGTTTCAGAAGACCAGGATGAAGTCTTGACAGAGAAAGGACAGGTTTCAGGTTGCTGGTTTTGGAAAAAAAAGGACAGTGACAGAGACCGACGTCGGTTGAAAAACCGATGTCGGTAGGAAATGAGGCCGACGTCGGTCAGATAACCGATGCCGGTAACAGATGAAGCCGACGTCGGTATCAGAACCGATGCCGGTGACAGGGGAAGCCGACGTCGGTGGCAGAACCGATGTCGGTGACTGTGTTTTCCAGAGAGCCAAAAGGTTCTTGGGAAAAACAAAGAAGAAAACGTGCTCACACACTCAAACAAACAGATGAGAGGAGGAAAACAGCAGAAGACAGACAAGCCTAAGCGATAAATCCTAGAAATTAACCTTAGAAACTTGTGGCTTATGCCTTAGATGAATGTTTGGGGAGATTGGCTGAAAAATGGGTCCTAGAAGAAGGTGGTCTAAGGATGGTTTCAGGTGTTGTTTTAGGTGCTCAAAGATCTATGTTAGGGTCTGGTACGTGGCCTGGTGCTAAGGAGCAAGCTCCCCTCACTTCACGATTCCAGTGGTTAGCTGGTCTCGCTTAGCCAAGATATACCTCGCCTAGAGTTTAGACTCCGCCAGAGAACGGAGTGGGCTTCCCCCTTGGTGATGAAATCCAAGTGGGGTCACCGGGACGGGTAAGGTATCCGCTGGGGGATGAATTCCCAGTCGGGCCTTGTCTCAGGTATGTTTTATGTTCGTGTTGTGCATGTGATTAGGTAGTGTAACATAAAGTGTCTACGGTTTATTCAATATGCGCCTAAGTTACTAGATGTGGACTAATGCAAGGACAAGCAGAGATGAAAGTGCAATATGTTTTAAGCCCAAGTCGAAATGTGATATTGTTATGAAGACAAGAAGGAGAAAGGGATGAGAGTATGAGATTAAGACTAGTCTAGAATGCAAGGAAGAAATGTTTGTTTTAGTCCTGCTTATAGTGTCATTTGGAATAGAAGAAAGAGACAAGAAGAAAGGAGCCTAAATGCACCTAAATGAATGGAAAAAGAGAAAGGAACCCAGGAGGAACCTAGGGTCCCACCGGGCGTGCCAGAGATGTTTCTACCTCAAATTTGCTTTTCAGACTATAAAGAAAGAAACTAGAAGAAAGTGAAGGACAAGGCTTGGAAGTACCTGGACATAAGATTGCGCACCGTAAATCCAGACGTTCGTGGGCACTCCTCTTTGGCTGTGGAGGAATGACACCTGCAAGAAAAAGGGAAACTAGGACAAGAAAAACATTAGACAGATAGGCAGTGGGTTGCCAAGCAAAGGCTTGTTCCCAGAAGTGTAAAAACTTCCTTAAGGGAGGTCAACCCACTATTTTGATAAGATAATGACTGTTAAAAGACAGAATGACAGAATACAGAAGTGACAAAAAGATTAAAAATGAAAGAAGAAAACAAAATGATTACCTGAATGAAGGAGTAGGCTGAAGACAGTCGCCGAGGTCGGTAATGTTGCCGGCGTCGGTTATCTGACCTGCCGTCGTCGGCTATCCTGCCGACGTCGGTTGGGGAAGTGACCGGCATCGGTCGGGGTTGCGGCCTGTAGTCGGGCTTGAGCAGGGTCTGATCTGAGTCTTGGTCTGTGGTCTGTCCGTGGACGGGTTGGACGTTGATGGACGGGTCTGGGTCTGATGGACGGGTCTGTGGATGGTCTCAGGCAGAGATACAGGGGAAGGAAGAGACAAAGAGGAAGGGGAAGAGAAGGATACACAGAGGAAGGGGCCTGAGAAGGCTTTACAGCCTCTCAGGGGAAGGGACAAAGGGAAAGACATAGAGGACAACAGAAAACAGATGATTAAGCTAAAGAAAATAAAATAAAAAACCAGACTAGCTTACCTTTAGCCTGCTGAAAGAAGAAGATGGAGATGGTGCTGGAGCCACTGGAGAGTTTGCTGCAAGGAGGAGATACTGATCCAAGGCCTGCTTCACCTGTTGCTGCTGCTGCACGAGGTTAAGACAGAGGAGAAATGAGAGTCAAAGCGCCGAGAGGAGTTGTTTGCGAGCTCAAGAGTCCAGGGGGTGCAACGGACGCAGAAGGGGATAATGAAGGCTGCCGACGCCGGCAGTTTTGCCGACGTCGGCCGAAGGTCGCCGACATCGGCGGTCGCAGGATGGGCACAGAGGCTAAAAATAGCCTCTGCCCATTCTTGCACGCCGCCGAGCGAGGGGTCATGGGCAGAACGGTCGCAAGGTTGCCAAAATGGACGAGGGGGGATATAATGGTGAGATTTGGGCTAATAAATGCTAGGGGAAGGTGGAGGGATTCAAGGGAGCATCCAAGGAGGCAAGGGTAGGGTGAAAAAGGGGGCCTCAATTAATTAAAAGATGTTAATTTCTAATTAATAAGACCTAGGTGGGTTAGGGACCAAGGAGGACTAGGAGGGGGAAAGGACCAAGGGGGAGAACCAAGGTGCAGACACGTTTGCGGTGTCTACAGGAGGTGAAGATGGATCCATAACTATCAAGATTTTTTGCATCCAAAGTTTATTTTTCAAGTGTTCTTCTAGCAATCTAATGATCCATCCCTCATGATAGAGAATTGACTTTCCATCACCCCTCAATCGACAACCAAGTACTGTTACTCAGTCAGAATCATGCCAGACTCTATTAATGAGCCAAACACCTCAACCATTCATCCCACCAACCTCCGACCAGCTAAGTATTTGTTTTCCACTATTTAATTACTTTGTCTATATTTTGTAATTAGCCCAACACAAACTAACCTTTCAGAATTACTTCATATGATCCTATCAATCTAAATTTTTACCACCCAAACCCAACACATAGTAACCATCGATGATCACCTCAACTACCAATGGTTTGTCTAACAATCAATGACTACCTCAATTGCCAATGGTCACACTAACTGTTGATGATCACTATGATAGAAAATAACAACAAGATATTTTTACCTACTTACCCTCAACCAAAACCAATTTTCTTTGTATTTGCCTGTTCATAGACCCCTAACCTATTTGTTGATGCACACTTGACCTGTTTAGCATTAGTATCAACTTGCTCATTTCTATATTAGTCATTTTAGTCTCTTTCATTTATTAAGCATTTATTTTATTTGATTTCAGTAACTTTTGAGTATTGATGCAAGTATTTTATCTTCTATTTTTTAAACTTAATTGTTTAAAACGTGTGGATTGACAACCCTCAAAGAATCTTATGCTTCTGGGATGTAGCTAGCACTAGGCAATCCCCCCATACATCTATCTAACTATCCATTTTCTTCAGTGTTTTTTTATTCATAGGTCATCCTCCCAAGCTAAAGAAGAACTCTTCACAATCATCTGATTCAATACGCACATAGCCAAATAAGTTTTTCAACCATACCCATATCTAATTTCTTCTTCTTATTTTCTCAAAATATAAGCTAAAATTCACTAAAACACCTACATACCATTACTTTGAAAGAGAATTAAGCTCAATGTAGTTCTCCTGATCTAAGTGTTGGTGCAAGTGAGAATAATGTTAGAATGCATGAGTATGAATGCCAATTTAAATGCTTTGAGTGTGAATTGAGACTAGAAACCTAATTGAAATTGAGATCTAGGTTGTTATAGATGGATGTATGCATAAATAGGGATATATAGGAACCAATAACCTTAATTTTCTCAATTATTTCTAAGCTTGTTCATGATAATTGACATCTAAAGGATAAATGAATGAAAGTGGTCTTTATATAGTGTTTCGATGCTTGTCGAGACATGAAATGAATCTAGGCCAACCTAAGATGCTTCAGGGAGTGGAAAGATATCCGTTAGGGAAAAAGGAAGCTAAGGGTCAATAATGTTTCCCCCTTTGACAATAGTGTATTATGATATATACCAAAGGGGATGCATTGTTTTCCAAATGGTTAACACATGTGAAAAAGATTAAGGATGCCTAGGTGATGGATCAATGTGACTCTTGGTATATTTGGGCAAGGGATAGATGCATATAAAAGTTAGAGAATGATCAAAAGAGGCCCTAAGATAGGTCTAGGGCTAAGATAAGGATAGGGTGGTCTCAAGTGACACTCATTGCATAAAATGACATTTTATATGACTACATTCACCCCCTCCCTCTTTATTTTCAAAATATAGCAAAGTGAAATGACTAAGATAAAGGAAAGATAAAATTTAACTGGACTTACCTATGAGGCAAAGGCCATGAATGTGAATCTGGGTCTGTGAATAGTGATCCATTGTGTGTCCTAGTGAATCATGTATGTGCATGTATATGATGATCAAATGGTGAATAACTTGGATTGGGTTGATGTCTTTCCCAATCCCCATATGTGGGTGGATCAAGAACTCAAGATGGCCCTAACTCCATCATTTTCCACCCATGTTTAATGGATCATAATCTATGAATAAATTGGATTGGATTGATGATTTATCCAACCCTCTTATGTAGGTGGCTCAAGAACTCAAGTAGGTTATGACTCTATCATTGCCTACCCATGCATATTATATGAATATGAGAATGAAATTGTGTGATATCATGAAATAGTATAAGATGGCTCTGGGCCACTCAAAAACTCTAAAATGTAAAATAGCTAGGTCACTCAAGAACTCTGGAATGTAAAATGGTTTTAGGCCATTTGGGAAAGCTAACCACTATAGATGAAATGAGGCATCAAGATAGTGTAATCCTAGTGTAAAGTTGGTCCAATTGGTGTCTAGAGTATAAAACATGGAGAATGACATGGGTTTTCATTCTCTCTAAGAGAATTGGTACAAAACTAAGCATATGTAAAATAATGTGCCACACACACTTCTCCCAATTCTAATATCTATGCATATGGATTCTGGACTGAGTTATAGTAATATGTGTTTGTTTATATCTAAAACCAAAATGGGACTGATCATGCCATGCATTATGACCCTAATATAATCAAACCCATGTATTTTTTTAAAAAACTAAATATATACTGAGCATATCTAATAATCTATGACTGAGATTGTCCAAATCTAAACTGTACATATTGTACCTTTCTAATAGTTTTGAAATTTTATGTTTTTGAGGCTATTAGACAATAGCATAGTGGGTGGACTACAACATACTACAGTCTTAGCAATGTATTATGCTATTTTCCAAAAGTGTTGTTTCTATAAAAAAAACCGAGGCTTATCTATGTATGACTATATTTCATTGTATTTTCCTATGTGAGCTCTTTAATCTATGTCTACATGTTAACTATGTTTTGGGTGCACTAAGATGGTCTAATCTGTATGAGAAACCGATGTGAATGCCCTCTATTTTGAGGGGATTTATCGAACCTCTGCAATAATTGTCCTCAAAATAAAATCTATGCATTATGTGTGTTAGACTAAAAATATATGGTATATGCATGATAAACCAATATAATGTGTATTCATGACATTAAAATGTAAAAGATATTTAGCATAAGATGGAAATGTAAGATGTATTCTAGATTTAGCTTTCACAAGGTTGTCAAGATATATATAACAATGTAAACCCGTATATGAATAATAAATCTAAATATAACTTGAGTAAACTACTTAAGGGGATGGGATATGGTGTCCATCAAGACACCTAAGAAGGAAGGGGAGATGCATGAGGTCCCTCATGGCATCACAAAGTAGATGTGACATCAATAAGTAAGAGACAAGTGTCATGGACATGACACATACATGAAAGCATATATACAAACACATGAGGCACATAAAGTAAGCCAATAGACCACAATACAAGGGACATGGGCACACGTCACTAAGTTTAAGAAAAGGAACACTTATAAGGACATGTTCAAATGTATGCATATGCAAAAGAACACACAAGTTTGGCTTAGAGCCACATGGAAGGACATGTTCAAATGTCCACATACACAATCAAAAAACATACACAAAGACATGGGTACATGTCCAAAACATGAAAGAAATGAAAGGATAATGGCATATTCAAATGCCTTCGAGTAGATGTAGAAGCAAAGAGACATAATAAAATCTAAACTAGTAAGTATAGAAATGAAAGTATGCATAATCATGTGGTAAAAATTTATATAAGAGCAAAGATATACATAAGCTGAGTTTATAGTGGTAGTAGTCAACAAAAAAATAGTGTAGTATAAGATGATAAATATCAAGATATAATTAATGTTAAATTTGTGATATGGAATATAGAAAGATATAACCTAAAAAATCGGAAGATATGTGTATGATGTCCCCAATGGGCTAATATATCAATGTTAAATTGGTGTATATGTGTATGTTCCCCCGATCGGTGAATAGTAAAAAATATATATCTATGTAGAAGACCGAAGTCTTGTAGTAATCTACAAGAACTCGAAGGGAACAAGTGAATCATGTATGTATGATAAAATTGACTACACTAACATGGATAATATATGTAGTACCTAGAAAATAGAAGTAATGTAAACATGGAAATGCATACAATCTAAAATTTATATTTTATGATCATTATTTGAATGTTTTTGTATTTTTGAACATATTATATTTTTTTAATTTTTTGAGTATAAGCTATGTACAAGAAACATGAAGATGAAACTATATACAAGAAGCAAGATCAAGGAAATTATGCACAAGTAAATTTAAATAATGAAACTATGTATAAGTAATACTGGAAGTAAATGAGATTATGTAAAAATGAAATGTAATGACTCTAAATATATAAAAACACATCTACAGGATGTGGATAGTCAAATGGAAGATCTGATGTGAGGTCATCTAATGTCATATACTGAATCTACCAAACTCGAATAAATCATCATCATTATGGTCATCATATCATTATATATGCATAAGTATATCCTTGTCCTTGGCGTTAGTCTATATTCTTTGTATTAAAATAACATGATGCTCTATTGTGTAAGAAAACTCATGTACGATCCCAAGGTAGACCACATTGGACTATTGGATGTCTATATGAAATATGTGATTTTCATCTAGGACATCATGTAAAATATGAATTGTGTGTCTCTCATGACTAAAAGTCAAACATCTATCTATCAAATCAGTCATGTCATTAATTGTTTGTAACCATGTACTACCAAGTATAATTTGTATGTGAGTGTCTATGCTTATGAGAAAAAGTAGTGTACTAACCACCTTCGGACCACATGCAACTAGTGTAGTTCCATCTCCTAATGCCCTATGTGTTATAAGAGTACCAAAGTACAAGTGTTGGGATGGTAATCCTCATCTATAAGAACATTAGAGATGTATTGGTCCTTGATGAAGTCCCATATAGTCAATGCATCACTCCTTGAATGTCAAGGTTGGCGAAGAGTCCATCACGGTGTTTGTACCGATAGAGGCAGAGGATGTGTAATCCAGATAGTGCCATGAGCTTTGAATTTATCTAATTTCTATTGTAATGTTGATCATGTAGCTATATCATGTTTGGTAATCCTATGAAAAAGACAAAAGGGTCTATCATCCTACAGTGATAATCTACTAATGGATCTATATCAAACTGTAGGTAATGCCATCAATTCTCTATCAAGTAATATCTATAAAATTAGCCATGGTCTACCCTATGTATTGCCTGCTTGAATCTGGATAACTGAGTCAATATCTATAGATGTAACCATATGTACTAAGTGTATAGAAGAATCTGCCTCTGATTGCAAGTGAGTGTCCAAGCATGTATCTTGGATATTGTGAATTGGTGGTGATGCTTATGTAGGAAAAGGTATGAGTGCCTTAGAATCATCTATGTACTCTCTAGGGACTACTCATGTGAAGCTCAATCCACATAAATAATCATCAATGTTCATGGGTGTTGTACTATCCTATTTTATGGTAAGGGAATTTATATCTGAGTTTATGATGTATATTTCCTCTGAGTTAACAAGTAATGGCAACTGTGTAGTGAAGATCTCATCGTTTTCCATGTGCGAGGATATCTATGTTGTAGGATGGTCATTTGCCATCATGGGTGAAGATAACTCTGTTGTAGGAAGATCTATAATAGGTGTGGGAATAGTGGTACTAGATTCCCCAACCTCATATTTATGCATTTGTTCTATAGGAATGATATGAGATAGGGACTCTATGATAACATGAGGTGTCCCATCTGAAGATATACTTAGGGTAGCAGGCTCAGTAACTCTGTAATATTTGAATGGTTGGTTATCAATCGGACAAGTGTATAAGTATCCATGATGTAAAAACTTGACACATCTGTGCAAGCTAGAGGGCACTGCCTCTATGGCATGTACCCAAGGTCTCCCGAGTAATAAATTATAATGCAAATGGTTAGGCATTGCCTAAAACTATGTGGATAGGGTCTTCGGTTTGACCATGATATCCAAAGTAATAGAACCTAATTCCTATTGAGGAATGTCATCAAAACCTTGAATGTTCTTATATGTCTTTTGAATGGATGTTATATCAACCGCCATACTCTATAAAAATATAATATTGTATATGTTAAGACTCGAACCACCATTAATTAAAACTCATTTAATAGCAGTGGTTTTAATTTGTCCTTGAATGAAAAGTGGTAGACTCTGATTGGTAATTGTTTGTGAGGGAAAGTACTCATTGTCAAAAGATATAACACCTCAATGTCCTTTATAGTGTTAATGACAAATGTAAAATAAGTCGACTCTATATCACGAGGCAAAGATATATGATTGAGTGTTTGAAAAAGAATATCTTTGAAAATGGTTACCTTTTGAAGTAATTTTGATATAGAAATCTTGGCTAGTGTATTTCTTAACAGATCAACAATATCATATCTATGTGCTAATCCCCAGGGCCCATTGTATTGTGTTTGGTGTTAGAAGCCATGGTGTTGAACCCAACTCTAATCCCAGATGTTAGGTTCAAAAAAGACCTAATCCTAATACATGTGGAAGAATTAAATGTGGAATTAAATCAAGCTACAGAAAAAAACATAAATAAGGGAGAAAACACATTACACAAGATATATGCAAAATCTTTACTAAACTAGCCAAAGAAAAACCATAAGGCAAAGGAAGCATCCAAACTTCATATTCCATCTACATAATTTTACACATAAAAACTTCAAAATTCTACAAAAACTTCAAACAAAACCTTTGAAATTTGTCAGAGAAATGGGTAGAAAATGTGTTCAGCAAACAATAAAACCCAACAAAAGGAAAATTCTATGATTAGCCACTATTTAGCTGTTAATTTCTAAGGATAGACATCAAATTAGCTGGAAGCCTTTCACCAAATTTACACTAAGAATAAAAATGCTTCAAAGCCTTATGCATATCCATTCAACATATATTATCGAACGAGATGCACGGCAACAACTGTAACGGTTGCTCGTTTAATTCGCGTTCTGCAAAGGCCTCTCTATTCGACACACAAAATTAGGCAAAACCACATAATTTCTTCGATGTTTTCAAAGATTTTTAACTAAGCAATTCTTCGAGTATATCAAAGAAATTAAAAATAGGCAAAACTATAGAATTTCTCCGAGGTTTCCAAAGATTTTGATCTTTTTCCCCCTTTGTTTCATGGAGAAAAATAAAGCAACATTATCTACGCCCAGAATCACGGGAGCAACACAGATAAAAACTAAAAATCTTTGTAAAACTCTATGTTGAGCATTGTCTTCCAAAAAGTATCAGATAAATCTGAGGCCAACAAATATAATGATGAAAAAACAGAGAATAACGCTAAATGCATGAAATCAAATGTTACAAACAAAAGCAAGGCGGCAAAATGTCCTATCTAACGAAACAAATATCTGCAAAAAGCCAATTCAAAGCCGCATATACAGAATAAGTTATTCTGCACACACGTGTGAAGTTAAATATTTAAGTATGATTAGTTACTGTGCCATTTCGTTTTATTTTTCATTGCTCTTATTGCCCATAAATGTGTGGACTTGGTATGATTATTTACTCATTCCAGCTTAAATCTGCAGAAAATTTTCCGGCCTAAATAAGCCAGAAACTTGCATATTTACCATTACTTCAGAAAAAAAAATATAAATCTGCAGAACTGCTATATGTTTACCAGTATTAACCTTCTGACTCAAGAAAAAAAATCATTATTTGGGAAAATAGTCCCTCTGGCTTGCAAATTTTCCAGTATTTAAAAAGAAAAGCAATGCAAATGCAACAATTACCTGTAACATTATAGGTAGATGGCCAAAAACAATATCCCTAAGCTTTTAGTAACCCCGTGATATCTGCACAGAAAATAACATTTCCTTAAACATTTATGTCAGTAAGCACTTTTATACTGCAATTAAATTTTCAAATAACAGGCAAATTTAGCTACAGCTGTTTGTTATTGGGCATGAAATACTCACTAAAAGCCAAATTTTCGCAGAGAAATGAAAAAACTGTCGAAATGTTTCGTGTTTCGTGCAAAACGGCGTCTAAAAACTTTCAAAATTATTTGTATAATCTCAAAGGCCATCCATTTTAGGCTTGTTTTGTCGGATTTTTTTCGTATGCATACGAGTTTAGTAGAATATCTGCACATAAGTGAGCTGTTTGACGAAATTTCTGCTCTGAAACCTTCGAAAATCTCGAAAATTTGGATGAAATTTAGAGTGAGTTTGCAAAATGTTTTACAAAATTCCTCAACTCAGTGGCTTGCAAAGAAACTTTTTGGTGGTTTGAATATTTTAACATTTTATGTTAAAGAAGAAATTAGCATTTACTGTTAATTTTTTTTTCCTGGGGCGAGGGGGGAGTTATGAACAGAATTTGGTGGACTGTTTAAAAAAAGATTTGTTTTATTTAAAGTATTATTTTGGAAGATATTTGGGAGGCTCTAAGGTTAAATCGATATCACCTATTTTTTACAGTTTTCTATTCCCATGGTAATTAGGAATATTTAGAAAGCAAAAGAATTTCTTTTCTAAGTATTCATTATATTAAGTGATTAGTGAGATTCAAACTAACAAAATAAATTATTTAATTAGTATTTATGAGTTATTTTAATAGTGAAGAATTTGTATTTTTAAAAAGGAGATTAGAGAGTTGTATTTGAATGAAATGTTCTTAATTACATTTATAAGACTAGAATAGTTTATAAGATCGTTAATTTTTTTATTGTTCTAACTTTTTAGATCACAAAGTTAGTGATATTTTTTAGGAGGTCACTCCTCTCAGTGATTTGAGTTAACACCTCCCTGACCCCCTTTACTCTGTTATCTTCAAATAGCTCTATCATGGAACCAACTTTAAGTGTTTCTTCATATTTGACTCGGATGTCTATGTACTTTGGACATTTAAAGATGAAATGTCCATTAGTTTCAATTGTCCTTGTATTATATAAAATGCAAACCCTATCTACCCACTATTCTTTAGGTGTCGTCTATCTATATGTCTTGCATTTGAGCCTATAGGAGCTAGTCTTTAGTTAAGCAATGAGGATATTTTCCCTTCATTTAATTTCAAACCCTATATATGCTTTTTCAAAATGCTCATAATTCAGATTGAACTCTCTAATATAGTGTTATTGTTTCTTTTTTTTTTTTCCTTCCACATCTTTGTTCTAAACTTTTCATTCACATATTTTTTTATGTTTTTGATGAGGTTTGGGAATTCGTTTATGATGACATCATATCTACTCATCTATTGGTGATATTACTTCATCCATATATTTGTTCCCCTATGCAACTCTTCCTCTCTTGCAACCCTAATCCCCATGTTAATCTTCATGTTTTCTATTTTTTAAAATAATATAATAACCTAGTCATACTGCAAAAGTGCTTATTTCAACAAAGATAATTTAATCATAAATTGAAGCCTTAATTTTGAAATTGTTTGTGATTAGACGTTTTTAGATTCTTTTTATTTGCCTACTAGCCATTCATTAACACCTTGATACACCATCATTGACGTGACAAGTAACCCGAATAAGACCCCAGTGGTCTTCCAATCTCATAATCTAGCATTCGTGCACCTTAACATTATGGACTGAATTTGTTCCTTTCCTTTTTAATACTCATCATTTAGAATACATCTAAATAGCCATAAGTACGGGACATCCACACTGTCAAAATCATCAAAAACACAATCTTGAATTTAACTGTTTGACTCCTTATATTAAGTATCTAGAAAGATTTATACCTTAATAGCTGGATATAAACAACCATCATCCTCACCCATTAAACTACAATCCTTTCGATAATAAACTCTTTACTTACAATTATATTTAATAAAATAATAAAAAATATTATTTTTATACATATATATATATATATATATCACCTCAATAATTTCTAACATAATTTTTATCATTAAATATAATATATATTAAACTAAAATTTTCAAACATATCCCTTCCTATCACTCAAAAACAACCTTCAATTACAATATACTTTTTCATTGCCAATCTAAATTAAATCACAACCCTCAAACATTATTTATATTAGTCTTAAAAAGGTTATATCTTATTATTATTTATTAATTTTTTTAACATTTCATAGCATTGAGAGATGAAGGGGAACAACCGAATGATGTTGTTCAATCACATTCCGTACATTATGTTTATAATATAATAAGACATTCTTAACGGGGCCCACCTAAAATATATGATTCAATTTGTTTGCCGTGCTTGTCCTCTTTGTTTGGAAATCGATATTCCCGTTGTAACGGGGGTAACATGGCCAAAAATGAAGGGATGAGATTACTCCATCGGCGGAGGAAACTAAAACAACATTCCTATCGTGTGTAAGTGGTTTCCAATCATAAAAAAATGGTTTTTGATATAATTTGAATGTTTGACAATAATGCCTCCTTTTGAATTCTATTATTTTAGAAAAACATTTTTGATATTTAAAGTAGTGAATAAGTGTCTAATAAATATTGTTGTTCCCAAAATCTGTCACTAGTTTTTGTGGATAATATGTCGATCATTTCGGTTCTACAAGTCTAAATAATCTCTTTCTTTCTCAAAATGTTCTAAGCAGTTAAGTTATTCAATTGCACAGGGCTTTTCAGATAAGGAAATCGTAGGTTCAAAAAGCGGGCTTTCGCAAGGAGAAATCTCAAAACACATAAGACAATTCCTAAAAATTGCAAGGATGGTTCAACGCCAAGGTTCAATCAAAAAGTTTCAACGGTGGGGTCCAATGATATAGAATGAACCATTGAACTTTGAACCATCCGCCTCCAAAAGGTTAAAAGGTTCAAAGCTTCAACGCATTCAAAAGGTTTAAAGATTCAAAGTTCAAAGTTCGAGCGAGTGGTTCAAACGAAAGATTCTAGAAAAAGGTTCAACCAAACGGTTCAAGTGAATGATGCAAACAATTAGTTCAACGACACATTGAAATCCTAAAGAAGACTAAGTGAACGCGGCTCTTTACAAAACATTGAACCGTCGAACCGTCAAACTAGCAAACCATTGAACTTTGAACCATTGAACCTTGAACCATTGAAATCGCAGGTTCAAAGGTTCAAAGTGTTTCAAGCAATCGGTGACGTCCCCACAGATGTCAAATTTAGGGTAATGGAATAACCATTGATTTTCAAATAACACAGACCCAAAGACAAACTCATCTATCTGCTAAGAAAGGAGCCGAAGAAGCCAGCAGAAGGCAAGAAGATAGCCCCAAAAGCTCAGATCACTAGGAAGAGACAAACGGTAGCAAGGAAATAGGGAAAGTTACAGAGAAATCCAAAATATCTGCAAGAGAGTTATTTCAGTAGGTGGAGCAGTCCACCAGGTGGATATTAGAGAGCGCAAGCATTTAATGGCGCGGCCTATTTTTCTTCATTTGAGTAAAAACGAATGGACAATCGTGTAAGTATCATAAAGAGGAGCGGCCTTACCTTTCAGAATATCAGATGACCCATGCTTTGGAGAAGACATTTGAGATGATTTAGAATGACAAAAGTTAAGGCCGATGACCTGTTCCAGCATGGCCCCTTCATAGAATTTCCAATGCATTCAATGCAACATGGGCCATTTTGTGAAAACAAGCACCAAAGTCTTTCCTGGGACGCTATATATTGTAATCTCTTAGTTTGTAAAAAGGGGGATCTCTCTGTTATTAGAAGCGAAACTCTACCCAAATTGAAAGGCATTCCTGAGACTTTGAGCTCAGACTGTTAATCATATTTTATCAAGTGAATGAGAAAGCAAGTGACCTTTCAGACTTTGTGTTGAAATAGCTTGTGTCATCTAGGAAATCATTCTTAGGTCTTTTTCCTAAATACAGTCTTGTCCATTTAATCAAATAAGCAGAACAAATGGAAATAATCTGAAAGATGTCCTAAAGTCGACTGTGGGAGACTTTGTGCTGTCATAATTGTCTTTAGTCTGTGTGTTTTATGTTTCAAGATATTAGAGAGACTTTGAGCTCCCATTATCCTTCGTAATCTTTTACTCTATTGTAGTTTTCAGTGGAGACTTTGTGCTGCACTTCATTCTACTGTGTTACTTTATCCTAAATCAATACGAGAAACAACGAAAGACTTTGTGCTTTCATAGGTTTCTTGTAGATCCAATTACTACCCAGGAAGAAGTCCTACTGTTTGCTAAACATTATTTCTGAAAAAAGAGAAATACCTTCAGTAACTACACAAGAATTCTCCTTTATTTTGTGAACGTCATCTCTAAAAAATGAGAGATGGATGGTATGATTTCGCCCCTGAGTCTATTTTCAGTCTATATTAGTATATTATAGTTTATAGGGAACCTCCCCTTGCTGAGAGGAGAGATTTATCTCATTACGCTGTGGTAACCACACCCATTTTGTCGTATAAATTTTATTATGCTGTGGTTGATATACCCATTTTGCCATCAATTAGTTGATAACAAAATATTCACCCAATAGTTTTTAGCGACTTCGCTAGGGAAGAACATGTAATTTGAAGCCTCAAGCTTCAAATTGAAGCATTTTCAATTCTTTTCCATTCTACACTCTGGCAGATCCACGGTATACATGAAGCCAGAGAGCTCAAGGTATTGTTAATCCTATGTTTGAGTTTGTGCAACGAAATAATTTTGACCTTTCTCCTCCACAATCTTGCCTCTAGTGAACCAAGAGTTTTTCTCCTACCAACATCAGGTCCCCAATACCAAGTAAAGCTTCTCTTTCCTCTACTAGTAGAGCTTTGTCTATACATACTCCACAAAGGTTCGTTATCCCTCCTTTCAATCGTCATATCATGGCAGCCCAAGGCCCTTGGGGTAACACTTTTAGCCCTCTGAATCTAACCCCACTTTTACATGAACTAACACGTAGTTCAAGAAAGAAAATTTTCCATGTTCTATGGTGATGGGAGAGTTCATCTTGATGAGCATATTGTAGCTTTCTTCATAGCCTATGGTGTGATAGGCATTGAATTTGAAGATATAGTGGTCAAATTATTTGTAAAAATGTTGGAAGGTGCTGTTGCAGACCGGTTTTATCATCTGCAACCCTAAATAGTAACTGACTGGAACACTCTCAAGACCAAGTTTCAGGCTAGGTTCAAACCCGTAGAAGATGCACATGCCCTATTATCCGAGCTTACACAAATGAATAAGGAGCCTCATGAACCCATGCGAGACTTAATTTCTAAATTTGACAAGCTGAGGAATAGGATTCCTACAATTGCTCAGCCGACGCCAAAAAATCTTAAGTGCTTCTTCATCAATTCTCAGCTTCCTAAAGTGAGTTCCCTGTTGAGGTGGGATGGCCACATAGATCTTGCTGCAGCTCAAATTTTGGCCACTGAGATTGAATATGATTTTATCTTGGTAGGAAAGATAAGAAGAGATCCTAATAGAAATAAATCTTCTTCATCTTCTAAAAATTTCTCTACAAGCACCACTGATCTTATGGTGCAAAAACTAGCAAATGAATTGCTAGCTCTAAAAAAGTAAATGACACAAGGGATATCTGTCCCTCCTTATCGAGATATACCAAGGAGGACGTTTCCCAACCAGTCATATCAAGGAAATGCTGTTAGGAATCAAGGGCAACCAGATCGTCTTCCTTCCCTACAGGGGAAGCTTGTCATTGAATCAGAACTGGTTAACTCAGTAGTTGGTTATCATGAAGCTGAACATGATTTCTCTTTCCAACCTAAGTTGGACCAAGAAGATGACGCTAATCTCTTTACAAAAGGTGAAGAAGAATTAGCTAGTGACTCCAACATTGGTTTTCTGAATTACCACGATGAAGTTAGAAGTAAGAGATAGGTGTTTGATGGATCATATGCTATTTTTACTAGATCCCATAACTAGTCAACTCAACAATTTGATGAGGGAATAATAAGAGAAGAATCTTGACCAGTAATTTCAATTGTTAAACAAGGGACTTCATTGCCTTTCTAATCAAAGGACTCAGTGATCAATAAAAAATTAAGTACCTCAAACAACCCTGCACCTTCTTCTTCAATTTCTCAGACCAGTACCACACCCAATAAAATCTAAAATGATGGACTTCCTTTCTCCATTTCTAGTTCATTTCAGTTATTTGACATAATTGATCATACTAGGAAGACCAAGATCCAAATGTCTGAGTTTGAATACTTACAAGCCAACCCTGAGCAGTTGGATAGGCTAGTTGAATGCATCAAGAACAAAACCATTCCTGCAGGACAAAATGTTTCAAAGGTAACTCATGATCCCCCAAAAAACACACCAGCCCAAAAAAATATTGTCATTACTCCTCCTATTTCCCTTGAGAAGACAAAACCTTTCTATGTTTCTCTATTGATAAATGGTCATACACTGAACAATTGCATAATAGACTCTAGTGCCTCTGACAATGTGATGCCCACCAAGGTGACAGACTCTCTCGATCTCATTCTGATTAAAATTTTTGGGAGATGTTTCTCCATAGAAAATAAGCAAGTGCCACTTTCAGGACAAATCAAAGATGCCCAATTTGCATTCATGGCTTTCCCAGAAAAAAGGATTAAAATGACAGTCTTGGTGGTCAATGTTCCAGCTTCCTATGGCATTCTGCTTGGACAAATTTTTTGCAAGGATGTTGGTGGAGAATTGAATATGGACCTGTCTAAGGTGAGGATACCTATCAAGGGAATCATGTAAAGGCTGCTTCCTAAAAGGGAATCAAAATATATTATCACCCAAACATCAGCCCCTGAAGCTCAAATTTTGTTTGAATTCTCAGGAATGAGTAACTACTTTTTGTCTACAAAAGATGTTTCTATTTCATCAGATGAAAGTTCTATAAGTGAAAATTTTAAAAATTAAGACAAGACATCAGAAGAATTGGTAGAGCATTGTTCACATGTAAAAGGATCTTCCCTCTCTAATAAAGAAAAGTCTAAAAGGAGATCAAATTCTAATGATGTCTGGATTCTAGAATTTGATGGCAGCAATTCTTCTATCAGTTTTGGAGCTGGAATTGTTTTGATATCTCTGTAAGGAGATATTTTCCCCTATTCGTATAAGTTGCAGTTCAACAATACCAACAACATCGCTGAGTATGAATCTTTGTTGTTTGAATTAAAATTTGCTCAAGCTAAAGATGTTAAGATTCTTCATGCCCAAGGAGATGCTGAACTGGTGGTTTGTCAGGTGAAGAACCTGTATCAAATCAAGAATGAAAGATTATGATATTATCGCAATATGGTGTGGGATTTCCTTAAAAGTTTTGAGGCTTTTAGTATTTTTGTGGTGCCCAGAGAATTCAATGATCAAGTAGATTCCTTGGCCATCTCTGCAACCCTCATGGTTCCTCACAAAGATTTTAAAGGGTATACATACACTATTGAACTGGTCTTTCGACCAAGTGTACTTGATAATGCCAACCATTGGTAGGTGTTTAATGAGGATAACCAAATCATTAATTTTCTAAAATAGATGGATAGATTTGAGGAGCTTTATTTTGAAGGTAGAGAATCTCTGTCGCGGGAATCAGCTCCCAAAACAAATTTAAAAAGTAGTGAAAGGTTTCTTCAACTCAAAGGGAATAAAATTACTAAAGAGATAGTTTCTCTTGAAAAGCTATTCAATAAGCATGATAGGTTTATCAAGAATCAACCAATGGATTCAAGCTCCTCTAAAGATTTTGATCAAATAAATTTGAGTACAGAAGATAATCCCAAAATGGTCAACATCAGGAATTGTTGCACTCCTGATGCAAAACTCAAATTCATTACTTTGCTTCACCTTTACATTGATGTTTTGGCGTACTCTTATGATGATCTGAAATATCTCAAGCCTAAATAAATTTGGCACAAAAGTCCTCTCAAGGTTGGGTCATTGCCTCACAAGCAAAAATAAAGGTAGTACAACCCCAAGATATCAGGTACTATTCTTTCTGAGATCTAGAAAATGTTAAATGCGAGGATAATTTTTTCATTCTATCATTTCACTTGGATTGCGAACATAGTCCACGTGAAAAAAAATAATAGAAAAATTTACCTTTGTGTTGATTTTAGAAATCTAAATCAATCCTCTTTAAAAGACAACTACCCCCTGCCCATCATGGATAAGCTATTGCAGACAATGACTGGCTCAGAGATGTTATCAATGTTAGATAGTTTTTCAAGATATAATCAAGTGGAAGTTGGTGAAGCAAACCAACATAAGACCACTTTCACTACACCTTGGGGCACCTTTGCATATCATAGAATGCCTTTTGGTTTGATCAATGCTGATGCCACCTTCCAGAGAACGATGGATCTTGCCTTCAAAAATGAAATGGAGAAGTTCATTATAGTATATCTTGATGACTTGACCGTCTTTTACAAACATCATCCTGATCATGTGCATCATTTACAACAAGTGCTGGAATGATGTCGACAAAATTACATTTCTCTCAATCCTAAGAAATTAGTTTTTAGGGTTGCAGAAGGAAAACTTCTCAGTCACACTATATCCTGAGAAGGCATAAAGATTGACCCAAAAAGATTCAAATCCATCCAAAAGCTTGCTCTTCCTGCTAGTAAGACTGTAATCCATTCTTTTTTTGGAAAGGTGAATTTTCTACGAAAGTTCATCCCTAAATTCGCAAAGAAGACTCGCAACATTGTCAACATGATGAAGGGTAAAGCTGCTTTCTATTGGATTGAAGAAGGCAAGTTAGCATTTCAAGATGTCAAAGAAACTATCACCCATGCCCCAATCTTGGTTTTTCTGGATTATACCAAAGACTTCGTAATATATAGCTATGCTTCTGAACACATGCTTTCAACCATTTTGGTTCAATAAAACAAAGAAGGTGTGGAGCCCCCCATATCTTTCATGAGTTGTCCTCTCAAAGCTCATGAGATGAAATATTCACACATGGAAAAGCATGCTTATGTTGTGGTTAAGGCGGTAAAATCTTTTATTTTTACATCCTGAACTCACACACTGTTGCTCTGGTTCCTGATACAATAGTAAAGTCCATTCTAACTCAACAAGAGTTTGGAACTAAAAGGGGTATTTGGATTGCTAAAATCTAAGAGTTTGATCTTGTTATCAAACCCATGAAGCTTGTGTGAGGAAGAGGTCTTTTCTAGTTAATTGCTAATAACATACTAGAGGAAGCAAGGCATGAAGGAATAGAGGTTGAAGACATGCCTACAATTCTTTTTTTCACTACTACGGATGAGTGGTATTCCAATATTGCTCATTTCCTTACTTATGGTGAGTGTCCTACCCACCTGTCTCACAAAAAAAGAGAACTATTAAGTTGAAATCTGCTAAATTTGTCATGTGGGACAATAGTTTGTACAAGAGGAGATTTGATGGGGTATTTTTTCGTTGTGTGGATAAAGTGTAACAGAGTAAAATTTTTGAGTATTTTCACAATTTGGCTTGTGGAGGACATTTTTCTGCACCTGTAACTGCCCATAAGATTCTATGAGCCAAGTATTATTGGCCCACTCTATTTCAAGATTCATACACCTAGGTGCGTAGATGCGAGCTGTGTCAATAGTTTATTAGAAAACTCAAGTTGGCCGCATTACCTCTCAAGCTGGTGGTGATCAAAGAGCCATTTCAACAATGGGGTATTAATTTCATTAGTGTTATAAACCCATCTTCAAGTGCTGGACATAACTATATCCTCACCGCAACAGATTATTTTATCAAGTGGGTGAAAGCCATTCCAGTCAAGCCTACTTCAGAAGTGGTATGTAATTTCCTCAAGGAAAATATTATTTCCTAGTTTGGAGTCCCAACCAAGATTGTAACAGACAATGCAACATATTTCTCTTCTCATGAGGTTACCCAGTTTTGCTATTATTATGGGATTATCCTCTCCCACTCTTCTGAATATTATCCGTAAGGAAATGGTCAAGCAGAATCAAGCAACAAGAACGTGATGACCATTATCAGGAAGTTAATAGATGATAATCAGAGAACCTAGCATAAAACATTGTTTGACGCTTTATGGGCAGACATGATTACACCCAAAAGGGTGATAGGTATGTCACCATTTCAATTTATGTATGGTTTGAATACAGAGATACCAATCACAGTAGAAATACCAACACTAAAGTTGGCAAAGGCAATCGAAGATCAAACATTTGAATATTTTATCGACAAGAGGATCATGTTCTTAATTGGACTAAATGAGCATTGAACTATGGTGGTGGACCATATAGCTGCACATCAAAGTCTGGTAAAGAAACTCTTCGACCAGAAAGCAAGGATTTGTGATTTTCAAATTGGAGATCAAGTCTTGTTATGGGACAAGAGGAGAGAACCAAAAGGAATGCACGATAAATTTGATTCTTTGTGGAGAGGTCCATTTACCATTCATCAGGTCTATGGTAAGAATAGTTTCTTGCTAAAATATCAAGATGAAATGCCATTTTCATTACCTCACAGTGGGTAACATTTGAAGCACTTCAATTCTTGAAGTATCAGATAAGTCCAGTTGTACATTTGTATAGTCTTTGTTTGTTTTGTGTTGTTCGTTTGATTTTTGGCATATTTCTCTTTTTGGATGGCATGACTCTGTATTCTAATGACATAGATCAAGGCACTTAGAGTTTGGATTCTACTCCCTTCGATTGTTTTAAAATACAATCGATGGAAGTTCCCCAACAGGAGCCAGCTGTTGTTCCCAAAATCCATCACTAGTTTTTGTGGAAAACATGTCGACCATTTCAATCCTACAGGCCAAAATGGTCTCTTTCTTTTTCAAAATGTTCTGAGTAGTCAAGTTATTCAATCACACAAGCCTTTTTAGCTAAAGAAATTGCAAGTTCATAAGGCAAGATTTCGCAAGGAGAAATCTCAAAACAATAAGGCATTTCCTAAAAATTGCAAGGATGGTTCAACGCCAAGGTTCAACGGTGAGGTCTAATGATATGGAATGAACGATTGAACTCCACCTCCAAAATGTTCAAAGGTTCAAAGCTTCAATGCGTTCAAAGGGTTTAATGATTCAAAGTTCAAAGTTTAAGCGAGTGGTTCAAACAAAAGATTTCAGATAAAGGTTCAACCAAATGGTTCAAGAGAATGATGCAAATAATTGGCTCAATGACACATTAAACTCTTAAATAAGACTAAGTGAACGTGGCTCTTTACAAAACATTGAACCGCTGAACTGTTGAACTGACGAACCGTTGAACTTTAAACCATTGAACCTTGAACCATTGAAATCGCAGGTTCAAAGGTTCAAGGTTCAAAGTGTTTCAAGCAGCCGGTGACCTTCCTATGGATGTTAAATTCAAGGTAATGGAATAACCATTTATTTTTAAATAACACAGACCTGAAGACAAACTCAACTATCCACTAAGAAAGGAGCTGAAGAAGCCAACAGAAGGTGAGAAGATAGCCTCAAGAGCTCGGATCACTAGGAAGAGACAAAAGGTAGCAAGGAGAGAGGGAAAGTTACAAAGAAATCCAAAATATCTTTAGGAGAGTTATTCCAGTAGGTGGAACAGTCCACTAGGTGGATATCAGAGAGTGCAAGCATTCAATGGCATGGCCTATTTTTCTTCATTTGAGTAAAGATGAATGGACAATAATGTAAGTATCATAAAGAGGAGTGGCCTTACCTTTCAAAAGATCAGATGACCCATGCTTTGGAGAAGACATTTGAGATGATTTAGAATGACAAAACTTAAGGCTGATGACCTGTTCTAGCATGGCCCCTTCACAGAATTTCTAATGCATTCAATGCAACATGAGCCATTTCATGAAAACAAGCACCAAAGTCTTTCTTGGGATGCTATATATTGTAATCTCTTAGTTTGTAAAAAGGGGGATATCTCTGTTATTAGAAACAAAACTCTACCTAAATTGAAAGGCATTCCTGAGACTTTGAGCTCAGATTGTTAATCATATTTTATCAAGTGAATGAGAAAGCAAGTGACCTTTTAGATTTTGTGTTGAAATAGCTTGTGTCATCTAGAAAATTGTTCTTAGGTCTTTTTCCTAAATATAGTCTTGTCCATTTAATTAAATAAGTAGAATAAGTGGAAATAATCTGAAAGATGTCCTAAAGTTGACTGTGGGAGACTTTGTGCTGCCATAATTGTCTTTAGGTTGTGTTTTATGTTTCAAGATATTGGAGAAACTTTGAGCTCCCCTTATCCTTCATAATATTTTACTCTTTTGTAGTTTTTAGTGGAGACTTTGTGCTACACTTCATTCTATTGTGTTACTTTATCTTAAATCAATAGGAGAAACAACAAAAGACTTTATGCTTTTGTAGGTTTCTTGTGGATCTAGTTACTACCCAAGAAGAAGTCTTGCTATTTGTTGAACATCATTTCTGAAAGAAGAGAAATGCCTTCAGTAACTACACAAGAATTTTCTTTTATTTTGTGAACATCATCTCTAAAAAAAGAGAGATGGATGGTATGATTTCACTCCTGAGTCTATTTTCAGTTTATATTAGTATATTATAGTTTATAGGGAACCTCCCCTTGCTGAGAGGAGAGATTTATCTCATTATGTTGTGGTAACCAGACCCATTTTGCCATATAAATTTCATTGTGTTGTCGTTGATATACCCATTTTTACATCAATTATTTGATGACAAAATATTCACCCAATAGGTATGAGATTATATGAATCATTGAGTTTATGATATCTTATTGGTTTATCATATAAATTTGGAAGATGGTCACGAGACCTTTTCCTACATATGACTTGTGATGGCTAGAAGTAGAATGCAATTAATTTAGTGGAGGTCCTATTTGGAAAGTTATGTATAAAAAATTATTGGCAAAGGTTGAATATCTCCCAAAGGGAGAAATTTAAACATCTATAATCTTCATAAGCTATGAATGTCTAGGAAGAGCCAAGATAATCTCTAAAGAGTCAAAAAAAAATGTCCCCTTATCTCATAATAAGGAAAGTATCTGAAAACAAAATAGTCTTTGATCTCAAAATCCAAAGAAAAATCTAACAAATATGATGCTCCCAAAGGATATGGTGGTATGTCTTAATGCGAAGGTAAAGGGAACAAACTCTTTGTTGAGCAAGGGGAACCCTCAATCTACAAGGTAAATAGAATATGATATACCCCAAATGTTGGATGAGCCCATCATTGAAGTGATTATAATTATGAGTAATAATGATGTTTTGAGGAGAGTGAATCTCTAGGATCATACCACATGGATTAGAAGTAAGTTTTATAAATATCAATATGAATGCCCTTGTTTATTTCTCTCTTGAGGAGATTAGGAGCATCTACTAAGAAGTTATATAGTAGTTGCATGTCAAATCAAGATCAATGAGGTAAAGAAATGAGGAGGATCTCACATACTAGAAAAAATTGATCCCATAATCCACTTACTCCATAGAGGATCTAAAAGCAAATTATGTGTACATAAGGCAACCACTCTGTGAGTTACCCAATTGTCTAAGTCTATGAATCATTATCACCACATGAAAGATCAATGAAGTAACGAGTGGGTATGTACTAAATTTTGTAAGAATGATTTTGCAAGGTGTAAACACCCTAATTTGGTAAGGTAACTACAAGTACTATGTCTTTTGTTTTTCTTTCACATGAATGTCTTAGTGATGAATGCAATCCTTGTTCGCATGGTCATTTTGAGTCTTTTGATGTTTCTTATGTCTTATTTTCCCTATTTGTGGTTCTCCCAATGGTCCTAAGTCACCTCTTCCCAGTCATAGGGGCCCCTAGCCTCTCTTGCTTGGTTCTAGCTCTATTTTAAGCCTCAAGATACTAGCACCATTTTCAGGATAATAGCACCATGTGGCACTAGTGTCCAATTATGGCTTTAGTGTCCAATGGACATTTTCTCTTGTGTTTGAGTCCTAACCCTTTCTTGAGCCTTTTATTATATTTTTATCCCTCTTTTACAACTTGTTAGCTAACGAATAAGGTCTTATATTCAAATCAAAGTTCTTTCTATATAAAGAGTCTCACAAGGCATTTTACATATCACTTACTATTTTGGCACATAATTACATAAAATCAGTCAATAGTATAGCTCAATACTCTACATACTACTTAACTATCATATCTAGACATTTCATGCTTGATCAAAGAAGGGCCTAAACAAAATTCATTCTATCATACCATGCAAGTTGATTATGCACATTCCCTAAGGGAGAATTATATGTGATGTGAGACCCCTAGCATTGGGGTTAATGTAGGCATCGATCAAGACAACAAAGTTTCTATTTTTTGTGATTGTCATATCTCACAATCCAATTTACCCTTTCTTTTTGCATTTGATTTGATTGTTGTTTCATGTGTGCAGGTATCATTAGATTTTTGGAAGAGATTCAATTAAAATAGTGGCACAAGTGAACCCCCAGATGACACAGAACCACCTACATGACCCCCAAAACCTCTCATAGCTTCCCTGAAAGTTTCAAATAGTGCCTACAGGAGGGACACTAGCACCATAATTGGACACTAGTGCCACATGAAACTATTGTCTTGATATTGGTGCTACTATCTTAGACTATATTTCAACCATAGTCACAAAACAAAAGGTGTCTACCTATATTTTTAGCTTATTTTAGTTCTCTAATCTGTAAAAAGACCTATTTTATTCTAGATAAGTACTCTTTCTCTTCTCACTTGATATTTTGGTAAAGCTTAATTAAATCAATTATTTTTAGTTTTTATTCCACATTATTTTCATACTCAACCCTTTAACAACATAATATTTACACTAGATAATTCCTAAAAGGTTAAAACATTTGATGAACCTAACTTACTTCAAATATTGCTTAAAACCCTAATTTTGCATAGGGTTTACCTTCTTCAAATATGGTCATGATACTTGTTCCCACATATGATGTGAGATGGCTAAAAGTAGAATGTAATTAACCTGGTGTAGGGCCCCCTTGAAGACTTATGTATAAAAAACTATTGGTGAAGGGTGAACATCTTTCAGAGGAAGAGGGATAAACATCTATGGTCTTCATAAGCCATGAATGTTTTGGGAGAACTAAGAGAATCTCTAAAGAGGCAAACAAATGTCTCCTTATATTATAATAAGGAGAGTATCTAAAAATAAAATGCTCTCTGATCTCAAAATCCAAAGATAAATCTAAAAAATATGATGCTCCCAAGGGATATGGTGGTATGTATTAATGCGAAGGTAAAGGGAGAAAATTATATGTTGAGCAAGGGGAACCCTGAATCTACAAGGTAAATGGAGTATGGTGTACCCCAAATGTCGGATGAGCCCATCATTGAAATGATTATAATTATGAATAGTAATGATGTTTTGAGGAAAGTGGTTCTCTAGGATCTGACCACATGAACTGGAAGTAGGTTTTATAATTATCAATATAAATGCCCTTGTTTCTTTCTCTCTTGATGAGATTATGAACATCTATTGAGAATTTATATAGTGGTGTCATGTTAAATCAAGATAAATGAGGCAAAGAAATGAGGAAGCTCTCACATACCAAGAAAAATTGATCCCACAATCCACTTGCTCCATAGAGGATTTAAGAGCAAAGTATGTATACATAAGGCAACCACTATGTGAGTTACCCAATTGTCTAAGTCTATGAATCATTGTCACCACATGAAAGATCAATGAAGTAATGGGTGGGGATGTGCTAAATTTTGTAAAAATGATTTCACAAGGCATTGATCTCTTGGCATGAATATGTTTAGATAACAACATAGCAAACACTTTGTCTATTTTTTTTCTTTTACTCGAAGGTATGGTCCCTAAACCTCAAAACTATATTTTTGACCATTTTGGTCCTGTAGGCCAAAATCGGTCTCCTTCTTCCCCTGCTGTTCTGAGCCATTAGTCATGGATTTGGTTTTGCACAAGCCTTTTGGCAAAGAGATGGACTAGTTTAAAGATGCAAGTCTTTTATAAAGCTTCTTCATACATTTTGTTCGAAGAAATTCACAAGGAAAGAGACCAAAGTTTGAAGGCACATTTCTTAAAAGTATGAAAAAGTGGTTCAATGTCAGAGATTTGAACTTTGAACTTAGGACTTTGAACTTGGAAATATTGAACTGTTGAACCATTGAACTATTGAACCATTGTAGGTTGAAGTGGTTGGTTAAAATTATTGGTTCAAGCAGTTGGTTGAAGCGATTGGTTCAAGCGGTTGGTTCAAGCAGCTAGTTTAAGTGGTTGGTTTAAATTATTAGTTTAAGCAGTTTGTTCAAGTGATTAGTTCAAGTGATTAGTTCAAGCGGTTGGTTTAGGTGGTTGGTTCAAGCGATTGGTTCAAGCAGTTGGTTCAAGAGATTGGTTCAAGTGATTGGTTCAAGTGGTTGGTTCTACTAGTAGGTTCAATGATACATTAAATCCACAAGGGAACTGAGTGAACATGACTCCTTGTAGAACATAGAGTGTTGGACTTTTAAACCGTTGAACCATTGAACTCTAAAAAAGGGTTTAGGTTCAATGGAAGGGTTCAAAGTCATAATTGAAAAAACCTAAAATGTTGAGTAGATTCATCAAAGAGTGAAGGGAAAAGGATTCCTTCAGATTTTTTGTCTAAAGGAAATCCATGGCGAACAAAGGCAAAAAAAAAATTCCTTTGGAAAATATAAGGTAAAGGACCAAATCAGAAAAATCCAAATGCACATTCCTTCGAATAGTTTTCTCGAAGGAATTCAAGAAGAGAAAGGGTCGAGACTCCAAATAAAAAAGGACTAAGGCCTTCATGATAAGCTCCAAAGACAAAAAGATAGCGAGAGAGCCGAGTTTCAAGGAAAGAGACAAAAATAGTGAAAGCGTGACCATGCACACATAAGCCAAGTGCAGAAGAAGACAAAATAGTCTAGGTGGCATAGGAAGCGTTAACAGAAGAGTTATTACTATGGGTCAAATAGTCCTTAAGAAATGGTCACCAAAGGGCGCAAGCATTCAATAGCATGGCCTATTTTTATTCATTTGAGCATGGGTGAGTAGACAATCACGTAAGTTTTATAAAGAGGAAGGCCTTGTCATTCAAACGACCAAGCAACCCATGCTTTTACAATGATATTTAATATGATTTCAATGCCAAAGTCAAGACTGGGACTGCCACAACATGGGCCACTCATTCTGAAAAGTGCCTAAGTCTTCCTTTTGATGATATATATATTGTAACCTCCAAGTGAGGAAGAGATCTCTCAGCTTGTAAGGTGGAGCTCTACTAAAATTTACCTTGAATCAAAAAGAAGCATTTTTGCCTCCATTTGAGCTTGCACTTTTGCATATGTCTATGGCTTTATCTTCTGTTAAGTCATTTTCCTTCATGCTTTCACAGAATGATTCCAACATGTCTAGTGTATTATGAGTTATTCTTTTACAGGTTAGCCAGAAGTGTCCATAGAAAAGTATAGGCACATGTGAATAGGTTGCCATAGTGTGTCTTAGAACACCTCTATTAGTTCTTCCTCCCTATATCTCCAGAGGACCCCTAGCTCACTGATGCAAAAGAATTTTTCATATCAAATTAAGTGTATATCAGCTTGTTCTTGGTGGAAAGTGTATGTTCAAGCTAAGTAGATCAACCATTTTTGGTGCATCACTATTTAGTTTAGGTTCTATTTTCAGTAACCCTTCTCTCTTTTCAACCCCCCTTTTATATATTAGTAGTAGTAGTAGTGAAATAACCCAGAGATGCATCAAAGGGAGCTAGCCCTTATCTAGAGATTCTCCCCTCAGTTTTGCTAGACCCATAGGCAAGAGAGGAGTCTCCATTGTGCTGCATGGAAGAGAGAAGCCCAACCTTCTCTCAAGGGTGCAATCCATAGTGTCAATAGTTTTTGGCATGCCCGATGGGACAAACTAATTTTTATCCAAAGAGTTGAAGAATTTTGGTGTGTTCTTCAACTAACCATCCTTTGGAGGCTTTTTCATCAACACCAATGGTGACTCCAAGTTGAATCAGCTGGTTAAGTAGTCTTGGTGCCATCAAGAAATCACAGTTTGGTATGTATAATTCCATTGCTTAGAAGCATGGACCTTGTTTTCCTTCATATAGCTTTGATCAAGCTCAAGTTATTCATGGAATCACCTCAAGAAGCTATCCTAATTGCCCTTCACCTAGTGTAAAGGAAGTAATGTTGGAGTTTGAAAAACAAGTGATGGAGATAAATAGATTGGAGGAGCAAGATAGATATCAGCAAGAAATTATGTACAAAGAGGAGTGCTTGTTTAGGCAAGCTCAGGCCTTGCAATCCATGAAGAAGGAAGTAGCAAAATGGAAGAGTCCATTTATTCATGGCTGTCAGCCTTGTGTGCCTTCTCCCATTCCAAAGAAACCCCCTCCTACTCTAAAGAAAGCCCCATCTTGTGCACTAAATCCTTTCTACCAGATAACACTTGCTCACTCTAGCTCATTTGATGCAGCAACCACCCCTGCTCTTAATCCCTTGCACCTAGCTTTTCAACATCAAAAGGTATTAGAACAACCTCCCATGGAAATGAACCTTCTCAATTCCTTAGATTTTGAATCCTCCTTTGAAGGGAATACCATGAACTAACACATCTCTCTTCTAGAAACTCTTCATATACATCAACAGTCTCTTCCTAGTCTTCCTTGACCTCCTCAAGTCTCTCAACATGATGTCAAGATTCCAACATGGAGGAGGGAATACCATGAACTAGCTCAGAGCCTCAAAGAAGATAAAGCTACTCCTACTCATTGTGATGCTTATGATCTCCAATAAAATATAGCCAAGAAAACTGCAAAGTTGGAGTCTAGAATGAGATTCCTCAACCAAAGTGTGATGGATGGTTCAGATCAAACAGAAGATTATACATTTGAACACACCCCATCTACACTCCTTCAAGAGAGATATCAAGCCACATCTGATATAGATGAGGTGCTGGCCAAATGGAAGGAAGAGAATCATTTGATTCTAGCTCAAGGATTGCCTCCTCTTCTATATGAGTTTGTCCATCAACCCTCCACTCCATTCTTTCTCAAGGAGGAACCTATTTTGAAAAAGGCAACTGAAGAAGAGAGGATCCAATATGTAGCTGATCAAGAAGCTTTTGTGGATGAAAATGAGGAGGAAATTATCATGGATGCTCCCTTTGAATACATCATCAACAATGGAGAAGACACAAGTCATGCATACATGCAGATGTTTCAGCAATATGAAGAAGAAATTAAGCATGGTGAGCTCTCTACTCCCTTGTTTGATGAACTTCCTTGTTGCTTTGATGAGGAGGATGACCATGACATGGAACTCGAGTTAGAGGAGGATCCAGAGGATGTCTTTGAATAACTAGAGACTTTGGTTTTTGAGCAAGAAAAGGAGAGGCATGTTCATCTTGAGGAAAGATTTGAAGAAGAGAGCCTTGAACAAGAAGGTGATGTTCTGTGGGATGAGAAATCAGTCTGTGATCTAATTTTAGACATCACAATAGTCACCCTTTTTTAAGAAATCCATGATGAAGTAGAGGATCAGTTTGATAGGGTTTTCAATGAAGCAGATGGGGACAAGTCAATCCATGATGAATATCAAGGGGCTTATGGTGATAAGCTAGAAGCCATTGATTTCTTGATGAAACACACCAGCATGAAGGGCCAACACGAGGCAGTATTCAAAGAGAAAAGTGAATACACAGATGTTGGAGACATGTTTGACCCTGATCCACTCAGATACAAGCTAATCAAGGTGGTAGGCAAGAAGAGGAAGTCACCAAATATCCATTCCATTCAGTCACTTATCTGGAACCATAAGTTTTCTTGCCATGAAGGAGACTTAAGAAGTTTTCCCTTTGATCTAGGAGGGAGGCAAATATACTTGGTTAGCTGTACATAGTAGTTTGCTTTCATTTTTTCTTTCCCTATTTTCCCTAAGTGTTGTTTGCATAGGTGTAGTGTTTTTTAGCCTTTGTTGTGTGTGTTTTCCTTTATGTTTGAGGTAAATATTTGTTAGTTCATAGGTCTTTAGAAAGCTATTTCTAACTCTTTTCAAGCTATGTTCTGACTCTGTGCCCAATGGACTTTGAGGCTACTAGTTTCTTAAGAATAGCAGGCATGCTTCCCCTAGGAGTTGCCAATTTGTTGACCATTTTAGTCCTACAGGCCAAAATCGGTCTCTTTCTTCCCCTGCTATTTTGAGTCATCAGTCATGGATTTGGTTTGCACAAGCCTTTTGGCAAAGAGATGGACCAGTTTAAAGATGCAAGGATTTTACAAAGCTTCTTCAGAGATTTTGTCTGAAGAAATTCACAAGGAAAGAGACCAAAGTTTGAAGGCACATTTCCTAAAAGTATGAAAAAGTGGTTCAATGTTAGAGCTTTGAACTTTGAACTTAGAAGGACTTTAAATTTGGAAATATTGAACCATTGAACTATTGAACCATTTTAGGTTGAAGCAGTTGGTTCAAGAAGTTGGTTTAAGTGGTTGGTTTTACCAGTAGGTTTAATGATACATTAAATCCACAAGGGAACTGAGTGAACACGACTCCTTGCAAAACATAGAGTTTTGGAATTTTGAACTGTTGAACTATTAAACTCTGAAAAAGGGTTCAGGTTCAATCGAAGCGTTCAAAGTCATAATTGAAAAAACCTGAAATGGTGAGCAGATTCATCAAAGAGTGAAGGGCAAAGGATTCCTTCGGATTTTTTGTCTGAAGGAAATCCACGGTGAACAAAGGCAAAAAAAAAATCCTTTGGAAAATAAAAGGTAAAGGACCAAATCAAAAAAATCCAAATGCACATTCCTTCAGACATTTTGTTCAAAGGAATTCAAGAAGAGAAAGGGTTGAGACTCCAAAGAAAAAAGGACTAAGGCCTTCACGATAAGCTCTAAAGACAAAAAGATAGCCTGAGAGCTGAGTTGCAAGGAAAGAGACAAAAATAGTGAAAGCGTGACCATGCACACATAAGCCCAGCGTAAAAGAAGACAAAATATTCTAGGTGGCACAGGAAGCGTCGATAGAAGAGTTATTATTGTGGGTGAAATAGTTCTTAAGAAATTGTCACCAAAGGGCGCAAGTTTCAATAGTGTGGCCTATTTTTCTTTGTTTGAGGATGGGTGAGTAGACAGTCACATAAGTTTCATAAAGAGGGGCGGCCTTGTCATTCAAATGACCAAACAACCCATGCTTTTACAATGATATTTAATATGATTTTAATGCCAAAATCAAGACTGGGACTGCCGCAACATGGGCCACTCATTCTGAAAAGTGCCTAAGTCTTCCTTTTGATGATATATATATATATATATATATATTGTAACCTCCAAGTAAGGAAGAGATCTCTCAGCTTGTAAGGTGGAGCTCTGCCAAAATTTACCTTGAATCAAAAAGAAGAATTTTTGCCTCCATTTGAGCTTGCACTTTTGCATATGTCTATGGCTTTGTCTTGTGTTAAGTCATTTTTCTTCATGCTTTCACAGAATGATTCTAGCATGTCTAGTGTATTGTGAGTTCTTATTTTGTAGGTTAGCCATAAGTGTCCACAACAGAGTATAGGCACATGTGAACATGCTGCCATAGTGTGTCTTATAACACCTCTAGTAGTTCTTCTTCCTTGTATCTCCAGAGGACCCCAAGCTCACTGATGTTGAAGAATTTCTCATATCAAATGAAGTGTATATCAGTTTGTTCTTGGTGGAAAGTGTATGTTCAAGCTAAGTAGATCAACCATTTTTGGTGCATCACCATTTAGTTTAGGTTCTATTTTTAGTAACCCTTCTCTCTTTTCAACCCCCCCTTTTATATATTAGCAGTAGTAGTGAAATAACCTAGAGATGCATCAAAGGGAGCTAGCCCTTATCTAGAGATTCTCCCCTCAGTTTTCCAGACCCACAGGCAAGAGAGGAGTCTCCATTGTGCCGCGTGGAAGAGAGAAGCCCAGTCTTCTCTCAAGGATGCAATCCATAGCGTCAACATATATAAGAGGGTGTGTGTGACCAATGAGTGAAATAGGTAGATCTTTGTTTGAATGTCTTGAAATTGATTTTGAAATCATTCGATTTCAATGCTAGTGAAAGTTGTATATTACTTATTCAATCTAGATTCTACACTTAAAGTCAAGATAAAGTGTGGCCTAGATAAGAGGACCCCCAAATATACATATGAAGAGAATACCTCAATGTTCTCACCTTTAAAATTAAGATTCATGTATGGCTTGACTTATTCTTAGATATGTTAAAATCCATGATTTTTGTTTTCCCCAAATTAACATGAAGCTCATCAATATCAAAAAGGTGACTAAGATATCAAGTTGTCTTAAGATCCCTCATTGTGAGACATCAAAATAATGTCATCTATAAATATTATAATTACAATAGAGACTTCAAAGAGTAAGAAACCTTCTATGACACCTTATGTAGTTGAAATTATTTCCTTTACCTCCTCAGTGTCGAGTCCAAAAAGTGTAAGAGAGAGAGGGAAATCTTGTTTAACACCTATTGTACTCTAGATATCCTTTGTCTCTCCATACCTTGTTCATACATTTCCAACATTGGTCTCATAAAGTGTCATCACAAGCAAAACTACTAAGGGTGGAAGACACAAAACATTATACCTATCAACTAGCAAGTTTTTAAGGTAGATGCATAAAGTTGGGGGACAAAAAAGGTGACATAATGAAAAACACAATTTTTTTTTGGTAAAGGGCGTATGCCCTTGTAAAACAAAAATAATGCAAATATTATAAGGGTCAATCCCAAGCCTAAAAGGTGTACGCCCTTTCAAATGTCAAAGGCGTACGCCCTTTGTAGTCCAAAGGGCGTGCGCCCTTTGCAACCCAATTTTCTTTTGTGTTGTGTTTTTGTTTCTATGTGCACTTTGAGTTATTTTTTTTTGTTGTGTTTTTTTTTTTGTGTTAGAGGATATATTTAATAAAATAAATGTAATAAGTATAAGTTTACATTTAATTTTATATTCTTATACTTAACAAATTAAATGTAAACTTATACTTATATTTAGTAAAATAAATATCAAGTATGAGTTTACATTTAATTTATATTTTATATTCTTTAGTAAAAAAATTATAAGTATAAGAATATACTTATATTTAGTAAAATAAATTTAAAGTATAAGTTTACATTTAATTTTATAATATAAAATGTAATATAAAATTATTACATTTATATTCTTTAGTAAAATACGTTTAAAGTATAAATATAAAACTATTACATTTATATTATTTAGTAAAATATGTTTAAAGTATAAATTTATATTATAAAATTAAATTTAAACTTATACTTTAAATTTATTTTACTAAAGAATATAAAATATAAAATTAAATGTAAACTTATACTTCCAAATTTATTTTACTAAATATAACAAATTAAGGCTACTCTACATCTTCTGAAATTGATTACAGAGTTGTACAAGTTACCATTTAGAAGTTAGTTTTTCAAAATTCATTCTAGTCAATATTTAGTTTTCATAATTTTAGGATTAGAAGATAGAATGATAAAACAAAGTTATGAATTATGTTACATATGATAGATCTATACCATTAAGGATTATATGACTACGTTACCTACTTGAGTATTCCCTACCTACTTTAGCTACTTGAGTATGCCCTACCTGATTGAATAATTGGGCCATATCTTGATCTTAATGATTATTCCCTACCTAAATACACAAGCCTTATCTTGATCTTTACTATTCCATATTGGTGTCAAAGTAAATGCTCCACTTACTCAACCTAGTCTACTTCAAAGTCTTCTAGAAACTTGCTTGCAATTAGTCTGTTCTTAACCATAAACTATCTCTTGGTCTATCATGAAAGGTCCTATGTATTTATATCAAAAGACACTTTCAATGACTTAAAACACGATACTGAGTCCTAAGACAGTAATCTACCTTCAAGAAAAACCCCTTTTTGGCTCCTAAAGCACTCAATTGTACATCCTCACTTCTTTGAACAAGAATACGAGGGTTTCACCAATGATTTGACTCAAGATTCTTAGTGCTTGAATAAATTCAACTCAAAACTCAGATGACAACAACTATACCCTTCATAGGCCTATTAGGCTAAATTTTGCCTCTTAAGAACTTGATATAAAGAGGTCTACAACTACCTTGTTTTTTGGAATCATTCACTTCAAAAAATCAATGAAAATCTCAATACAATGATACATAACTCAAAGGTGTCTTTACACAAGCTCAAAATACTAATTAGATCACCAAAGTGCCCAAAAAGTTGACTCAGTCTTAAGAAATGTTATAGTACTATATATAGGCCTGGCTAGTCTTGAAAGGTTGTTATTAATCTAAGATCATCAAAGGATTATTATTTAGATTTCTTAAGATGTTTGGAGACTATATCTGAGGATGAAAAACTAATTTCCTTTATTGGTTTCTTAAGAATTGGACTTCAATGGCAACTTTGCTCTTTAGGTCTGGATGGCCTAATTTGCCTACTTAGAAGGATATTGACTTGGCTTAACTACCAAATACTTTGAATCACTTTAAATAAGTATGATATAGTGTTTACATAATAACACTGAACCTTCATAATAGGTTTAGACTCAATCAACAACGTAAAACACTTGAAGTTTCTCTTGACGGAGATTTCATGTGACTATCTACAAGCAGATCAAAAAACAATCCTTTGTATTTGTAAGCATAAGGTGATTTTGAGCATGATATCTATTGTAATACCTTATAAACCTTCTCTATCAAATTCTCTATGATTTTGAGGAGATCACACTTGTTCATATGCAAGTTATGGTTCTTTTTGTATCAAAAACCTTGTTTTAGGGTTTGACTATGCACACAAACCTTGATAGCTTTGAATTGATCATCCATACAACTTAAAGACTATTTTTAAGAAAGTTTTGGAATATATTCTTGACTACCTCCTTCAACTTCTCCAATCATCTAAAAAAATTCATGTAACATTTTCTACATGATGAAAGAGACTACAAGTGACTATAAATACAAAGAAAACATGGTTTAGAAGGTTTCAATGACATGAACCTTGGATCATGTACAAATTCTCTTCAAATGAAGTTATATTTCATTCACACATGCAATAAATTTTTGAATATAATAAATTAAGTAATAAACCACCTTTTATTTACAATAAAATGATTATTTTGACTACATAGACCCATGTTCTATCTTAACAAACTATCAACTCTACTTGCAATCATGAAGTTGTTCACTTTTTAAGCTTGTTTTAACCTTCAATTTATTACATTTTACAAGTTTGAAGTTTATCAAGTTTTTGGAGATGTACTATACTTGGAGTTTGCTATTTTGCCTTGGAATCTTATTAGCAACCTTGTTCTCAACTCAGAAAATGAACTTTAATTAATGGGTCTTTCAATATGTAGAAATGAATATCCTGTAACATGCAAATTATATCATACATATAGTAATGATATAATCATTTATACATTATATCTACCACATACAGAGTACGACATGTAGGTGTGTGGTCACTCATACATGACATCTTCTTGTGGTTGTGATACAATCACTCATATTGGACACGAATGCAACTAATCACCATAGTACATTCCATTTCCACCTAAACTATTAACCCTAAACCCCAAACTGTAAACACTAAACCTTAAACCCTAAACATTGAAACCTAAACCCTAAAATCCAAACCCAAAGCCCTAAACCTTAAACCCTAATACATTAACCCTAAACCCAAAATAATAATCCATAAACCCTAAACCATATACCCTAAACATAGAACCTTAAAACATTATACCCTATAATTTATACCCTAGACCCTAAAACCTAAACCTTGAGCCCTTAACCCTAATCCCCAAACCATAAACCTAAAATCCTAAATCCTAAACACTAAGCCATAAACCCTTAACCTTATACCCTCAATTTTAAACACTAAACCCTAAAAAATCAAAATCATGAACCTTAAACCCTAATCATTGGATCCCAAATCCTAAACCCTAAACCTTGACCCCTAAACTCTTAACCTTAACCCCTAATCCTAAAACCCTAACTATTAAAACCTAAAACTTGAAGTTTAAACCTAAACAACAAACCCATAACCATAAAATCTCAAAATTAAAACCATAAGCCCTAAGTACTAAAACCCTAACCCTTAATACCTAAATGCTGGAACCCAAACAACCAACCCCAAACACTAAATATAAACCTTGAACCCTAAACCCTTCACCCAAAACCCTAAAAAATGAACCCTAAAACATGATCACTAAACCTAAACCCTAAATCCTAAACTCTAAGCCCTAATCCATTAAACCCTAAATCTTAAACTCTAAAACTTGACACCAAACCTAAAACCCTAATTCATAAGATGTAAACTGCAAACCCTAAATTAAAAGCCTAGGCCCTACATCACAAACCCTAATATCCAAACCCTAAACTTAAACCCAAAACCCCAATGATTAAGCCCTAAACCTTTAACACCTAACCCTAAATGCCAAAACACAAGCCCTAAACTCTAAATCCTAAACTCCAAACCTAAAACCTAAACCCTTATGCTTAATCCATAATCTCTTAACCCCAAGCCTAAAACCATAAACCATAAGATATAAAGCCTAAACATTAAATCTTAAACCAAAAATTCTAAACCCAAAACCTTAAACACTAAACCTAAATCAATAAACCCTTAACCCTAAACCCTAAACCTAAAACCCCAAACCCCAAACCATAAACTCTAAACCATACAAACTATACCCAAAGTCCTTAACCCTAATCCCCAATCCTTAAATACTAAATCCCAAGCCCTAAATAACAAGATCTAAGTTCCAAACCCTAAACTCTCAACCATAATATCCAAGACTAAAACCCTAAACGTTAGACCCTAAACCCTAAACCTTAAATGTGAAACTAGAAACCCAAAACCCTAAACCTAAACACCAAACCCTAAAATTTAAATCCTTGAGGCATAAACCATAAATCTAAAATCCTTAAGCGTAAAATATAAATTATAATCCCTAGGCCATAACACTAAAACTTGAACCCTAAATGCTATTCCCTAATCTATGAATCTTGAACCATTAACCATAAACCTTAAACCCTAAATTTTTAAAGCCTAAACCTCTAACCATAAAGCATAATCTTGAATTATCACCTATATAGAGAAAGGAGAGGTGGCATTCTCACCTATATGATTAACCTATTGCATGTTACCTATATCATACATATAGTAATGAAACAATCATTTATACATTACATCTACTCCATACCTACTATAGTTACTCATACATGACATATTCCTATAGTCATGATACATTCACTCATACTAAACATGAATACAACTAATTACTCTAGTACACTCTATTTTCACCAAAAATTTTAACCCTAAACCCCAAACCCTAAACACTAAACCTTAAACCTTGAACATTTAACCCTAAACCTTAAGCCATAAATCTTAAATGATGAACACTAAGTCATATACCTAAACCCTAAACCCAAAACAATAATACATAAACCCTAAACCATAGACCCTAAACATAGAACCTTAAAACCTTAAACCTTAGACTTTATACCCTAAACCCTAAAACCTAAACTTTAAGCACTTAACCCTAAATCTCAAACCATAAGCCTAAAATTCTAAACACTAAACCATAAAATATTAGCCATATACCCTCAATATTAAACACTAAACCCTAAATACAAAATTCAAAATCATGAACCTTAAACCTAAACATTGAACCCCAAACCCAAAACCCAAAATGTAAAACCTTGACCGCTAAACTCTTAACCTTAAACCCTAATCCTAAAACCCTAAGCACTAAAACCTAAACCTTTGAACCCTAAACCAAAAACCCTTAACTATAAAACCATAAACCCAAAATAATAGACCCTAAATCCTATAACCATAAACCCTAAACCTTAAAACCTAAATGCTAAATGCTAAAACCCAAACAATCAACCCCAAATACTAAATTATAAACTTTAAACCCTAAACCCTTGAACCCAAACCCTAAAAATGAAACCTAAATGATGAACTCTAAACCCTAAATATTTAACCTCAAAACCTAAATCCCAAACCCTAAACTATATGCCCTAATTTGTAAAACCTTAAACCCTAAACACTAAAACTTGACACCAAACCCAAAACCCTAAGTCATTATATGTAAACCCCAAACCTTGAATAATAAACCCTAAATTATAAAACATTAGATCTACACCCCAAACCCTAAACCCATAACCTCAAACCTAGAACCCCAAAAATTAAGCCCTAAACATGAACACATGATACACAGGTATCAACCTCTACACATGAACTATTTAGCCATCCCTTTCAAGTTCATCCCCTCAACTAGAAGGGTAATTTGCAGAACACACTCCCATTAAGTCCTTCACTATGACCATTTCAAGAAGTTTAGGACAAAAAACATACATTGTGGAGACCACACTACAAAGGAATGATGCACACTTTGATAGTTATGCTCAACCCGCTCTCCACTTTCCTATCATAATTACCACACAAACATAAATATTTTAATGTAAGGAATATGCCATAGAAAATTTAGTGGCATAAATTCTAATAATTTATACTCATGACCCACATAATTCTTTGAGAATAAATCACAAACATGAGAAGATCTAAAATACTCTAGCCCTTTTGTTCAATATTTGTAACCCAAATAGAAAATAAATAACTATGTCCAGAACTATTTCACCTCATCCTCATCAAAATATGAATACTAACGAAGAACTGACACAAGCACTACACTCATCAACATCTATAGAGCAAAGGTGACAAGGGGGGTGAGATCCAATAGTTTCAAAGGTCAAATCTATGAAACCATCAAGAAATTCCAAAACACATGTCATCAATTCTATTACTAGGTGGGTTAGTTGGGAATGGGGTATCAAAAACCCTTATAGTGGCTTGAGGCCAAAGCTCAATCTAACTTGAAAGACCTAAACATCAACCTGCCACTTTGCAAAGAGTAATAAGAGATACAAGCTAGAAAAAACCATGATATGGAAATCTGAGACAAAAATAAAGTTCAAACCAACATTCAATCTTGAATTAAAGAGGAAACATAGTTTCCTTCATACATTTACTATTTATTTCTAAACCCAAGTATATGAAGAATTACAACATTAATTTCAGATCAAGGGGGAATTACAAATTTTCCTTTGTTGTAACTTTTTCCCCATATAGTAATTCAAATAACATACTCCCCCAATAGTAGTTATAAGTTAAAATCCATGTCATGATTATCATAATGATCCCATGATAGTCACACTAATTTTTGAAAATACATCTTTAGTAATGAAACTCATGCTCCTAATGAAACTTGGGCTTCCAATACAACTCAAGCCAACAATGCATCTTGGGAACGCAATGCAACTTAGGTTAGAAATGCAATTCAAGCTCCCAATGTAACTTGGGATCTCAATGCAACTTAGGATTAAAATGCAACTTGGGCTATAAATTCAACTCAGGTTCATAATGCAACTCGAGCTTGCAATACAACATGGGATCATAATGTAATTTGGGCACAAAATGCAACTTGGGATCACAATGTATCCCATTTTCATTTACCAACATCGTATTGATTTATTATTGATGAGGGATATAGTTTGAATCATATTAACTCATTTTCTAAGCCACACATATATCCCCACATCCAAAGATCATAACGACATCATTTTTTTCACTAAAGAGGAAACATAGTTTCCTTTTTTATAACCCATTTTCCAAATTAGAATATTCGAATCAAGCATAAAGAAGCAATTTTTGATCTGCCATTATTTTTCATAATCTCTCATCATTAAAAATGAATTTCGACCATGCGAGTGTAAAGAGGATATTATCTTATTTACACCATGGAAATCATTCAATAATATCCATAGAGTAATCCATCATGGCCCTACCTAATCTACCAGACATGAATGAGAATAATCATGCTAGTACAATCTAATTATAAAAAAATAATTAAAACACTATTCAAGATTCATTTTTAAAATATATTGTTCAATCTAAAATAGATTTTTACTGACTACTAGATTGGAACACAATCTACTAGATGGGGGAGTGACTAGGGATGATGAGGGAGTGATTAGGTATGATGAGGGCCAATGAGGGAATGGTTAAGGATAAAGAGGGATGAGGGAAAATGAGGAGTGATTATGGATGATGAGAGTTGATGATAGAGTGATTAGGGATGATAAGGGATAATGAAAGATGATGAAGGATTGACTATGGATGATGAAAACTGATGATGGTTTATGAGGGGTTTATTAGGGATGATGATGGATGATGAGAGAGTGATTAGGGATGATGAGGGTTGATGAGGGAGTTTATCAGGATGATTAGGGATAGTGAAGGATGATCAAGGATAATGAGGGAATGACTAGGGATGATGAGGGTTTATGGAGTGATTAACAATAATGAGGGATGATGATAGCCAATGAGAGAGTGATTAGTGACAATGAGGGACAATGAGAGTTGATGAGGGAGTAACTAGGGATGATAAGGGAATATGAGGGTTGATGAGGGAGTGATTAGGGATGATGATGGTCAATGAGGGAGTGTCTTATATGAATTTAGAATGCTAGAATATGACTTTATTCTATGTGACTTTAGAATTATTGTCAATTAAGAGTGTGCCCTTGTGAGAATGTGTGGTGTTTCTCATTCCTACCAAAACATGGAATCTCTCCTAAGTGTGGGTGAATTTAGAATGGAGAGAATCTAAAGATTGAGGGCTGATCCCCTTCATGCACTCACTAAAACTTGTTCTTAAACGTACCAACTATTGATTTTGACTATGAAAAGGGTGAAAGGGATACTACTTGTAATGGAATTGAAATAAAAACTAAGAATGAAGGTGATGCACCAATATTGTATGACCACTTATGCTTGTAATAGACACTCTTATGAAAGGGATAAGCTTTCACACATTCTCTTCACTTCAAGAATTACTTATACAATAATGTTTCACAAGAAGGACTTGATAAACTTAATCTTTTATGGAAGAAATTAAAAGGTGTTGAATTTACATCCAAACTTAGACTAAAGTTGATATTGACACTTAGAATGACCTGAAAAAGTTTAAATATGTTGCATGAAGGTGTAAAAACTAGATAATAACACAGGAAAACAAATGCTTCACAATGTTATATCAATGGAAAATAACATACCCTTCACCAAAACCTAAAAATGGAGGAAAAGAGCCTATTATTTCTTTAAAAGTTGAGTAAAATTTTTGTCAGTCTGTAAACACAAAAAAAAAACAAATAATGATAATAATATTCTAGAAAAATGTATACAAATAAAAAACCAAATGATGGGGAGATAAAACAACCCCAAAATAGGGGTCTCAATGTAATGAAATTACTTCAAGAATTAACTATAATAGTAGAATTATATCCAAATATGACTGAAATATATTCAAATATATGATAATAGATAAGCCACTTTGAGGGGGCAACCTCCACAAGCTTCAATAAGAGCAGAATTCACAATATGATGATAAATGATTACCCACTACCTCCTATATATAGTCTATCTAGGCCATGGTTACTCCATAGGCTGACCTACTAATCAAAAGAAAGCATAGATAAATGTAATATAATGTCAAAGAGGGATAAATAAGCCACAAGTCAGCTAATACTATCCTCATACATGTGATAGGCTAGGGGTGTAGCATGACCTTCCCTTTCAAACCAATGTTGTCCTCAATGTTGGACAACTCTGGATGTTGCATAAAATCTTCACCTTCCCAAGTTGCATCTTCACTGCTTTGGTTTTTCCACTTGATCAAATATTCCCTAATCTCTCTAGTTCTCAACCTCTTAGTATGTGTTTGGAGGATCTTCTCTGGTTCCAAAATGACTCATCCTTCTTCATCTATTTCTGAGAGCTCTGTCTGGGCAGAAACTTTCTGTCCAATGACCTTCTTCAAACAAGAAACATGAAATACTAGGTGTATGTGAGATGAATGAGGTAACTCGAGCTTGTAAGCCACACTTCCAATTTTTTGTAGAACCTGATAAGGGCCATAATACTTAGGAGCAAGTTTATTTTCATTTTTCTATTTCTTCAAGGACATCTGCTTGTAATGCTACAAATGAACAAATACCCAGTCACCCACCTCAAAAATTTTCTCACTCCAGTGTTGATCTGCTTGTTGCTTCATCCTATTTTGTGCCAAGGCCAAATTCTCTCTCAAACTAGCCAAAACCTCTTGTTGATATTGAATGTGCTCTTCCACATCTCGAACCTTGGTGTGCACCTTTAATGAAGAAGTGATGGAAGGTGGATGGTAACTATATAGTGCTAGAAATGGATACATTTTAGAAGAGGTATGGAAAGATGTGTTATACCACCATTCTGCAAGTGGTAGCCATTGAACCCAATGTTCTTGTTTATCTGATACAAAACAACGGAGATACCCCTCTAAACATTTGTTAACCACTTCAGTTTGTCCATCAGATTGGGGGTGGTAAGATGAGCTATGATCTAGCTGAGTACCCAAACAAGAAAATAGTTTAGTCCAAAAATTACTAGTGAAAATAGAATCATGATCACTTACAATTATTTTTGGGGTTCCATGTAATTTGAGAACTGCTTCCATAAAAATAGTTGTTACTGTACTTACTAAAAATGGGTGTGAGAGGGCACAAAAATGGGCATATTTTGTAAGCCTATCCACAATGACCAAAATAACATTCTTACCGTCAGAACAAGGCAACCCAGTGATGAAATCCATGGAAACCTCCTCCCACCTTTGACTAGGAATTGCTAATGGTTGTAACAAACCTGGGGTCTTAATTGTTTCACCTTTATTCTGTTGGCATATCAAGCATTCTTCCACAAAATTTTGTACATCTCCCTTGAGTCCTTCCCAAAATAATTCTTTCTTAATTATATTATAAGTTTTCAAGAACCCTAAGTGTCCCCCAATTGGAGATGCATGCAACTCTGCAAGAATCTTATGCTTAAGCTCTGAATTTTTGCACAAGTATAACCTACCCTTATACCATAGGACATTACCTTTCCATTCAAATTTGTCAGAGGATAAATTACCTTGCTGGAGATTCTGAGTGCATCCTTGTCTTGCTCCCATTATAACCTAGTTTCATCCACCCAATCTACTTACAATATGGACATTGCACAAAGTAATGCTTTTGTGGATGCATCCCGTCTGGATAGTGCATCTGCTACTACATTATCTTTACCCTTCTTGTAGATGATTTCAAAATCATAATCCAACATTTTGGTTACCCATTTTTGTTGTTCCTCAGATGATAATCTTTGCTCCAAAAAGTATTTGAGACTATCATGATCTATTTTCACCTTAAAGTGTCTCCCATCAGATAAGGCCTCTATTGTTTAACTGCATGAAGCATAGCCATCATTTATTTCTCATAGATAGGTTTTTGTAGATTCTTACCTTTGAATTGACGACTTTCAAATGCAATGGGTCTTCCTTCCTACATTAGTACTGCTCCCAATCCAGAACTAGAAGCATCACATTCAATAGTGAATGTTTGTGAGAAGTCTGGAGTAGCCAAAACTGGAGTGGTGCACATAGTTACTTTTAGTTTCTCAAATGCTTTGGTGGCATCATCATTCCAATGGAAAGCATCCTTCTTTAGCAATGCAGTGAGTGGAGCTACTATGCTGCCATAACCTTTCATAAATCTTCTATAGTAACCTGTTAGTCTAAGAAACCCTTGAAGGTTTTTGAGATTTTTTGGCATGGGCCATTCCATTATCGCTTTGATCTTTTGGGGATCAACTTTGACCCCTTCATGGGAAACAATGTGACCAAGGTACTCTACCTCATGTACTCCAAAAGCACATTTAGATGGCTTTGCATAAAGTTGGTGCTTCTCCAAAACTATCAACACCTGTTTCACATGTTGTAGATGTGCTTCCCATGTCTGACTATAAATCAATATGTCATCAAAGAAAACTAGCACAAACTTCCTTAAAAAAGGCCTAAAAATAGTGTTCATCAAGCTCTGAAAAGTAGATGGTGCATTTGTAAGACCAAAGGGCATTACCAAAAACTCATAATGGCCCTCATGTGTTCTAAAAGTAGTTTTATGAACATCTTCATCCTTGATTCTAATTTGATGGTACCCAGAGTGAAGATCCAATTTTGTAAAATAATTAGCACCATGCAACTCATCAAGTAAATCATCAATTACTGGAATAGGAAACTTATCTTTGATGGTGTACTTGTTGAGTTCCCTATAATCTGGGCACATCCTCCATGTGTCATCTTTCTTCCACACCATGACCACTAGTGATGAATATGCTTTTTGACTATGCTTGATGATCCCTGCCTCTAGCATCTCATGGACCATCTTTTCAATTTCACTCTTTTGTGCATATGGATATCTATATGGTCTGATATTTGGTGGTTGACTACCTGGAATTAGTTGAATGGCATGATCATGTTCTCTTTTTGGTGGTAGTCCTTTTGGCATGGCCCCAAAAATAGATGAGTGGTCTACAAGAATTATTTGTAGATCAAGATGTGTAGATACCTATGTGGGTTGAACTTATATGGAGCATAATCATGCAATAATTCCCTCTACCCCCTTTTCTAGCATCTTGGTCATCTGATGTGAACTAATCAATTGTGGAGATTTTGCATGTAATCCATGTAGTTCAATTTTCTTACCTTCAGAATGAAAGCGCATGAATAGTTCTTGGAAGTTCATCTCAATGGTACCTAAGGTTGTGAGCCATTGGACTCCCAAAACAATGTCTGTGTTACCCATGGGAATAACAAACATAGGAGAGTCAAGATTGTACCCACCCATAATAAGCTTAATACTATGGCATTTGCCTGAACAATTAATTTAGCCACCATCTGCAATCATGACCTAAAATTTTTGTGTTAGGTAGATGAAACAGTTCAATCGAGTGGCCAACTTATGGTTTATAAAGTTATGTGTGCTCCCTGAATCAATCAACACTGTCACCTTTTGTTTCTTGAGAAAATCCACCACCTTAAGAGTTTGTGGAGTGCTAGTACCTGCAAGTACATGACAAGAGATTGTAGGTTGGGAATATTTAGGTACCTCATCTATATCTTCCTCATCATCATTGGAGGCATCATCTACTTCTTCATCTTTATTTAGTCCCTCAATGTATAATAACTTCTTGTCAGCACATCTATGTCCTTTACTCCACTTGCTATCACAACCGAAACATAATCCTTTTACACGCTTCTCTTCAATTTGCTGAGGGGTCAATCTAGTAGGTGGAGGAAATTTTGGTGACAATATGCTATGATATTTGAAGTGAGTGAATGGCTGCTTCTTGTTGGCTATGAATTTTTTCTCAACTCTACGTGCTAGGATAATAAAATCAAAAATATTAAGTGGATTAAACATGCGTACCTCATGTTGAATGTGGTCCTTGAGTCCACCCAAAAATAGGTCATTCAAGTTTACTTCATAAATTGTCTCCACATGTAAGGATAGGTTCTAAAAATGATGAATATAATCCTTGATGGAGCTAGTTTGTCACAATTTTGCCAGTTGGCTAAAGTAATTGTCTGTCACACTATTGCCATAGTGTAATTGTAGCTCCTCTGTAAAAACTGACCAGGTGACATTGAGAGTCATATTTTTATTTTTGGCACACAAACATCGATACCTGGAGTTTCAACACCCTTCCCTCAGCCCCAAGTTTGTGGACTTGCCATAAAAGGGTTTTACGATGTCGACCCTTATTGGCACTTTTGACCCAACTTTGACCAAGCGATTTTGGAATTATGTCAGCCTAAAATAAAAATATACAAAGAACATACTATATCCAAATTTTTATAATATTTCTAAAATTGTAAATAACTCAGAAAAATTCTTTGAATTGCGCACTATAGAGCAATTTTATGAAAAACCATAAAATAGCAATAACTTTTTTAAAACAATTCAAAATGAGCTGAAATTTTAATGGAAGATTAATTTGATTATTTATCACCTCCAATAAAAATTTTGTAGATAAATTCGCAACCATTTTTTATATATTTCAAAATTTCAAAATTTAGTGTTTCACCCACAAGATTGCCCAAATCGCAGCTTTGATACCACTTGTAATGAAATTACTTCAAGAATTAAGTATAAAAAAATAATTATATCCAAATATGACTGAAATATATCCAAATATATGATAATAGATAAGCCACTTCGAGGGGGAAACCTCCACAAGCTTCAATAAGAGCAGAATTCACAATATGATGATAAATGATTACCCACTACCTCCTATATATAGTCTATCTAGGCCATGGTTACTCCATAGGCCAACCTAATAATCAAAATAAAGCATATATAAATGTAATATAATGTCAAAGAGGGATAATTAAGCCACAAGTCGACTAATACTATCCTCATACATGTGATAGGTTAGGGGCATAACACTCGAACTTGGTTTTCACACTCTTTTAAGTGTTACATAATACCTCCTTGAGTTTCTCATTTCCTTAATTTTATTATGGTGGAATAAAGGTAGAATATCATGAGTTTATGAATCTTTAAAATTTCTTCATCATGATTGCTCAAGCTTGAGCACTTGGAAGGTGCTTAAATCCTTGCTTGACTCCCTATATACTAGTTCTTATGTCTTTATTGAATAATTAGTCCTCCTCATTGAAAATAGGACTTTAAGTATTCATTAATTATTGATTGAAACATTATTATAATAAATTCATGAGGTCTCTCCACCATACATTGGTTTTTAGAAGCTCTTTGATGCAAGTTTGACTCTTTCAACATGCTAGGCATAGGAAGGAAGGTGTGATTAGGAGTCTTTAATACCTCTTCAGCCATTGAAACCTTACCTCAATAAAAATTTGACTTCTTCATGCTTAATTAAATTATAGATAGAGATATAAGCATCAATAAATCCTTTGGAAAACTTGTATCCATCCATTAAGTATTTTGAACACATTATTCCTTCACATGAGCAAAGAGGCATATGAGAGAGAAATAAGGGTTTTGTTTTGAATAATTTAATTTAAGGATTATAAACATGAATTAATACCTTAAAAAAATAATTTATAACCATCAAGTATCCCAAAAGACACCATTTTTCTCCATTTGCTTACTAAAACACCCATTCCTTATAGCCCTAAAAACCTGTAAAGATCCTTGTCTAGAATATTTTGAGAATAAAATTGGAAATATAGGAACATTTTTTAGTAACTTTTATACCCTTAAATATATACACAAAATTTAATGATCTAAATCCAAGTGGAAATATCTTTTTCCCTTCCTGTTTCCTCTCCAATTAGGCCTAATTAGGCCTCCTAGGCCTAATAAGAGAAAATTGGCCCAAATGACCACCCACATGCGTGAAACTAGACAAAAATGTTTTATTAAATTTACCTAGACTAATACCATCCTCCATGTCAAATTTCATGTTCTGGAACATTGTGCATATGGTCAAACCATGAAGTGGTCATTTACAAGCCTAAATGCCTTTGTGAGCTTGAGGGGGTGCTTGAGAGATTTTTCAAAAACTTTGCAGGTTTTAATGATTTAATGTGACATAATAATACCTATAGGAACCTTAAAAAGCATAATCCTTGAGATTCAAGTCCTTCATGGCACCCATTGGCATTCATCATTGGTCTTTTACTTGTAAAATTGAGTTTTTCACACATGTTGAACTAGTGGCCAACATTCACGAACTGTGTATCTCTTTTAGGGAAATTTAAAACTTTTTGAATTATCATGACACATATTTTAAGTACCAATAAACCTATCCAAATGTTTTGGTTATCACTCCACCTTACATACCTTCATAAACAAGATCAAAATTGTCCTTTTTGCCTTGTACCATATGGTACTATACCTGTACTTATGAATAAATACATATAAATGGAGATAAAAAGAGTGATGAAAATCATAATGTATATTTTGAGGTCAAAAAATAGCATTTGGAGGTATTATAAAGCATTTATCTCCAATCAGGTTCATTATAGGGTTTTAGGAGGGTTTATGTTCTTAATGATAGTTCATAAAGGATAGGGGTCCTTTCCAAAAACCAATGCCAATAATTTGTGTCAGGGGAACCCCTATATCATATCATATGTGCATGATTTCCCATGCATATTATCATGAAATTTATAAGCAAACCAAGTTACCTCTTCAAGCTCCTTATTTAGTAAACTAGGGTTGTTAACATTCTAATTAATTGTTCATGAAGTTGTCAGATCTAATGATTGAAATAATGTCATGAATATGAGGAAAAATACCCCCCTAAACACCTCATAAAACCTCAAGTTACCATGCTTATCATCAAATATGTTCTAACCCCTATAAACTGCTCACTCGAGTTGAGATGGTTGTGTGTGAAGGCTGAGGAAGGTCATCTTAGGTATCAATACTTCATAACTCACTTTATCTATAGATGAAGATATTAAAAAGTTATAAATGAGTCATGAAATTATCCATGATGGTTCTATACTAACATTTACCTCTTAAATAGGTCTGAAACATTACATTTCACAACTGAGGGTTTTTAGCAATTTGAGCATTGTTGACCCTAGAGGTTAGTTATGAGTGTTTCTCTCATTATCTCATTGTATGAAACTTGATATAGGCCTCCATGGAATGTATCTACATTATCTCATAGTATTATACTTCCACCTTTTTTTGAGACATACACTCTCCTCACTTGGATATAGGGTAGGCAGTTAGGTCCATACTTGATTGTGTCTAGTTGACTGTGTATGTTGGTTATATTCTTCCCTTTAGATATGATCTTCTTACTCAATAAAAATAGATCATAATAAAAAATTAATCTCAAATCATCCAACATTATTTCCAAACTCACATTTTCTCTTCTCACTTATGACCCCTGTCCACATTTCCACTCTTAGCTTTGACTGCCTGTAGGTGGTCCTTTGACTATAAACATGTATTATGAGTTTCCTGTAGGATGTAGGTGTATATTTAGATGAAATGAGACCATCATAAAGGTATATGGAATGACCTTAAAACATATTATTATATTTTTAAATAATTTAAACCTCAAATATCTTTCCCCTCACACAAGTCTCCTCAAGCTTATATATTGTGTTTGTAGACTGTATGTGCATATAGGTTGGTTGTAGGTTTATTTTAAGGCTTAACTATGTTTCCATTTGATTGAGGTGGATAAATAGATGTATTAATACCTTGAGTAGGTATATGAAATTGGTTTTAAACCTCTTAACATCTATTGAAAGTATCTACAAACTCCTCAAACCTCCTTTCTCCATTGTCATAAACCTTATGCTTTGCAACACAATTGATTATGTCTTTGTGAGAATGTGGGTTTAAATTAGCCAACTATAAGTAAATTCATGAGAAATATATTTTATTGAAAAAATTATTATGACCTTTGTTGTTCCCAAAATTTGTCACTTGTTTTTGTGGACAACATGCCGACCATTTTGGTCTTGCAGGACAAAATGATCTCTTTCTTTATCAAAAAAATGTTCTGAGCAGTTAAGTTTTTCAAATAACTCAAGATTTTTTAGCTAAGGAAATCATAGGTTCAATAGGTGGGCTTTCTCAAAGGTTTAAAATACTTAAGGCATTTCCTAAGTGTTTTGAGGATGGTTCAACACTGAGGTTCAATCAAAAGACTTAACGATAGGGTTAAAAGAATTGGAATGAACCATTAAACCGTTGAACCATTGAACCCCACCTATGAAAGGTTCAAAGGTTCAACAAGTTTGAAGGGTTAAAAGTTCAAAGTTTGAGTGAAAGCTTTAAGTGAATGGATGAAGTAGAAGATTCCAGAAAAAGGTTCAACCAAATGGTTCAAAGAATTGGTTCAACGATGCCTTGAGGGCACAAAAGAAAACTAAGTGAACGTGGCCCTTTACAAAACATTGGATCGCCAAACCATTGAACTTTGAACCATTGAACCAAAAGAGTTAAAGGTTCAAGGTTCAAAGTGGTTCAAGTGACTAGTGACATCCCCATAGATGTCAAATTCAGGGTGATGGAACAACTGTTGATTTTTAAAAAAGAGCGTAGACCTGAGAACAAACTCAGTGACTAGCCAAGAAAGGAGCTGAAAGCACCAACAAAAAGAGAGAATATAACCATGCAAGCTCAGATCACTAGGAAGAGACAAAATGTAGCAAGAAAAGAGGGAATGACTATAAAAAATCTAGAAATATCTATAGAAAAGTTATTCCAGTAGGTGGAATAGTCCACTAGGTGGACCTCAGAGAACACAAACATTCAATGGCACAGTCTATTTTTCTTCATTAAGTAAAGGTAAATGGATAGCTGTGTAAGCATCATAAAGAAGAACATGCAACCCATGCTTAGGAGAAGATATTTAAGATGATTTAGAATGCCAAAGTTAAGGCCGATAACCTGTTCCAGCATGGCCCTTTCACAGAATATTCAATGCAGCATGGGCCATTTCATGAAAACAAGTGCCCAAGTCTTTTTTTGGATGCTATATATTGTAATCTCTCATTTTTTAGAGAAAGAGATCTCTCTGTTATTAGAAGTGAAGCTCTACTCAAATTGAAAGGCATTCTTGAAACTTTGAGCACAGACTATTAATCATATTTTGTTAAGTGAATGAGAAAGCAAGTGACCTTTCAAACTTTGTGTTGAAATAGCTTTTGTGTTCTAGGAAATCATTCTTATTTCTTTTTCCTAAATACAGTCTTATCCATTTAATCAAATAAGTAGAACAAGTAGAAATAAGTTGGAAGATGTTCTGAAGTTGATTGTGGGAGACTTTGTGCTACCATAATTATCTTTAGTCTGTGTTTTGTGTAAAGGATATTGGAGAGACTTTGAGTTCCCCTTATCCTTCATAATATTTCACTCTGTTGTAGTTTTATGTGGAGACTTTGGGCTACACTTCATTCTACAGTGTCTTTGTCCTAATCAGTAGGAGAAGAAATGAAAGACTTTGTGCTTTCGTGGGTTTCTTATGGATCTAGTTACTACCCAGGAATGATTCTTACTATTTGTTGAACATCATTTTTGAAAGAAGAGAAGTGCCTTTAGTAATTAAACTAGAATTCTCCTCTATTTTATGAACATCATCTCTAAAAAAAGAGAGATGGATGGTATGATTTCACCCCTGAGTCTATTTTCCACTTATATTAGTATACTATAGTTTATAGGGAACCTCTCCTTGCCGAGAGAAGAGATTTGTCTCATTCTGGCTGTGGTCACCACACCCATTTTTCCATATAAATATCCTTATGTTGTAGTTGATGTAACCATTTTGCCATCAGTCAGTTGATGACAAAATATTCACCCAACAATTTTTGGCAACTTCGCTAGAGAAGAACGTGTAGTTTGAAGCCTCAAGCTTCAAATTGAAGCATTTCCAGTTCTTTTCCATTTCATTCAAATTAAAGAATTTTTAGTTCTTTTCCATTTTCATTTTACACTCTAGCAGATCCACCGTACACATGAAGCCAAAGAGCTCAAGGTATTGTTGACCCTGTATTTGAGTTGGTGTAGCTGAGTAATTTTGATATTTTTCCTCCATCTCACCTTCAACGAACTAGGATTTTTCCTCCTACAAACGTCAAGTCTCCAATACCAGGCAAAGCTTCTCTTTCCTCTACTAGCAGAGCTTTGTCTATACATATCCCATAGAGATTTTTTATCCCTCCTTTCAACAGCCATATCATGGCAACTCAAGGCCCCTGGGATAATACTTTTTGTCTTTTGAATCTAACCCCACCTTTACATGAGCTACCCCATAGTTTAATGAAGATTTTTCTCAAGTTTTATGGTGATGAAAAAGTTCATCCTGATGAACATATTACAGCCTTCTACATAGCCTGTGGTGTAATAGGCATTGAATATGAAGACATAATAGTCATACTGTTTGTAGAAATGTTGTAAGGCACTGCAGTAGACTAGTTTTATCATTTGCAAGCACAAACAGTGACTGACTGGATCACTCTAAAGACCAAGTTTGAGGCTAGATTCAAAATTGCAGAAGATGCACATGCCTTATTAGCTCAGCTTACATAAATTAAAAAGGAGCCTCATGAACCCATGCGAGACTTCATTGCTAAATTTGACAAGTTGAAGAATAGGATTCCTATAATTTCTTAGCCGACACTTGAAAATCTTAAATGCTTCTTCATCAATTCTCAGCTTCCTGAAGTGATTTTCTTGTTGAGGTGGGTTGGCCACATAGATCTTGCTGTAGCTCAGATTTTGGCCACTAAGGTTGAAGATGATCTTATCTTGGCAAGAAAGATAAAAAGAGATCCTAACAAAAATAAATCTTCTTCATCTTCTAAATTTTTTTCTACAGGCACCACTGATCCTATGGTGCTAAAGCTAGAAAATGAATTGATAGCTTTGAAAAAACAAATGGCACAAGGGATGTCTACTCCTCTTTCTTATCAGGATATACCAAGGAGGATGTTTTCCAATCATTCATATCAAGGCAATGTTGCCAAAAATCAAGGGCAACCAAATCGCCTTCCTCCCCCACTGGGAAAGCTTGCCATTGAAGCAGAACCAGCTAACTTAGTAGTGGGTTATCATGAAGTTGAACATGATTTCTCTTTCTAACCTAAGTTAAACTAAGAAGATGATGTTGATCTCTTTTTATAAGGCAAAAAATAATTAGCTGGCGAATCCAACATTAGTTTCCTGAATTACCAGGATGAAGCTAAAAGTAAGGGAGAAGTGTTTGATGGATCATACGTTGTATTTACCAAGGCCCAGAACTAGTCAACTCAACAAGCTAATAAAGGAAAAATAGGAGAAAAATATTAACCAATAATTTCAATTACTGAATGGGGGACTTTTTTACCTTTCCAATTAAAGGACCCAGTAATCCATAAAAAAGTAAGTACCTCAAACAACCTTGCACCTTCTGCTTCAATTTTGTAAACCAGTCCCATGCCCAATAAAAACTAGAATGATGGACTTCCTTCCTCTGTCTCTAGTTCATTTTAGTCATTTGATATAATTGACCATACTAGGAAGACCAAGATCTATATGTCTAAGTTTGAATATTTGCAAGCCAACCTTGAGCAGTTGGATAGGCTAGTTGAATGCGTCAAGAACAAAATTGTCCTTATAGGACAAGATGTTTCAAAGGTAACTCATGATCCCCCAAAGAACACATCCACCTAAAATAATCTTGTCATTACTCCTCCTATTGCCCCTGGGAAGATAGAACCTTTCTACATCTCCCTGTTGATAAATGGTCATAAGCTGAACAATTGCATCATAGATTCTAGCACCTCTGACAATGTGATGCCTACCAAGGTGGTAGAATCTCTTGGTCTCATTATGACTAAAACCTTTGGGAGATGTTTTTCCATGGAAAATAAACAAGTGCCACTTTTGAGATAAATTAAAGATGCCCAATTTGTATTTGAGGCCTTCGCAAATAAGAGAATTAAAATGACAGTCCTGGTGGCCGATGTTCTAGCCTCCTACGACATTCTGCTTGGGTGAAATTTTAGCAAGGATGTGGGTGGAGAATTAATCATGGACCTGTCTGAGGCAAGGATTCCTGTCAAAGGTGTCATGCAAAGGCTACTTCCTGAGAATGAATCAAAATACATTGTCACCCAAATATCAACGCCTGAAGCTCAAATTCTATTTAAATCTTTAAGCATGGGTAATTAATTTCTGTCTACTAAAGATGTTTCTAATTTAGTAGAGGAAAGTTTACTAGGTGACAATCCAAAAAATTTAGACAAGACATCAAAAGAATTGGTAGGGTGTAGTATAGATGAAAAAGGATCTTCCCTCCTTAGTGAAGAAAAATCTGAAAGAAGATCAAATTCTAATGATGTTTGAATTCTTGAATTTGATGGCAGTAATTCTTCTACCAGTTCAGGAGCTGGATTTGTTTTGATATCTCCTCAAGGAGATATTTTTCCCTACTCATACAAGTTGCAATTTAGAAACACTAGCAAGACCATCGAGTATGAATCTCTGTTGCTTGGATTAAAATCCGCTCAAGCTAAAAGCGTCAAGCAGCTTCACACCTGGGGAGATGCTAAGTTGATGGTTTGTCAAGTGTGGAACTTGTATCAAACCAAGAATGAAAGATTATGACATTATCACAATCTGGTATGGGACTACCTTGAAAGTTTTGATGCATTTAGTATTTTTGTGGTGCCCAGAGAATTCAACAATCAAGCAGATTTATTAGCCATCTCTACAACTCTCATAGTTTCTTCCTGAGATTTCAAAGAGCACAAGTACACTATTGAGTTGGTCTTTCAACCAAGTGTACCTAATAATGCTGACCATTGGTAGGTGTTCAATGGTGATAACCAAATCATTACTTTTTTGGAACAGATAGATAGCTTTCAAAAGCTTCATTTTGAAGGCAATGAATCTCCACCATGGGAATCAGCTCCCAAAACAAATTTAAAGACTAGTAAAGAGTTCTTTAAGCGCAAAGGGAATAAAATTATCAAAGGATTAGTTTCCCTTGGGAATTTATTTGATAAGCATTATAAGTGTATCAAGAAGCCACAAATGGATTCAAGATACTCCAAGGATTTTGATCAAATAAATTTGAGTACAGAAGACAATCCCAAAATGGTCAACATTGGGAATTGTTGCACTCCTGATGAAAAAATCAAATTCATTACTCTCCTTCACCATTACATTGATGTTTTGGTGTACTCTTATGATGACCTAAAATCTCTCAGGCCTGAATAAATTTAGCATGAAATTCCTCTCAAGATTGGGTCATTGCTTTACAAGTAGAAACAAAGGTAGTAAAATCCTAGGATATCAGGCACTATTCTTTCTGAGATACAATAAATGTTGAATGCAAGAATTATTTTCCCAATCCATCATTCCACCTGGATTGTGATCATAGTCCCTGTGAGAAAGAAAAATGGAGAAATTTGCCTGTGTGTTGATTTCAAAAATCTGAATCAGTCATCTTTAAAAGACAACTATCCCCTGCACATCATGGATCAACTGCTACAGATAGTGACTGGCACAGAGATGTTATCAATGTTAGATAGTTTTTTGAGATATAATCAAGTGGAAGTTGGTGAAGCAGACCAACATAAGACCACTTTCACTACACCTTGGGGCATCTTTGCATATCAAAGAATGCCTTTTAGCTTGATCAGTGATGGTGCCACCTTCCAAAGAGTGATGGACCTTGCTTTTAAAAATGAAATGGGGAAGTTCATTGTGGTATATCTAGATGACCTGACTATCTTTTCTAAACATCGTCCTAATCATGTGCATCATCTACAAGAAGTGCTAGAATGATGTCAGCAAAATGGTATTTCTCTTAACCTCAAGAAATTAATTTTTGGGGTTATGTAAGGTAAACTTATTGGTCACACTATGTCCCAAGAAGGCATAAAGATCAACCCAAAAAGATTCAAATCCATCCAAGAGCTTGCTCTTCCTGCCATCAAGACTGCAGTTCATTCTTTCTTTAGAAAGGTGAATTTTTTATGAAGGTTCATTCTTGAATTCATAGAGAAGACTCACCACATTATCAATATGATGAAGGGTAAAGCTACTTTTAGCTAGATTGAAGAAGGTAAGTCATCATTTCAAGATATCAAGGAAGCTATCGCCCATGCCCCAATCTTGGTTTGTCCTAATTACACTAAAGACTTCATAATATATAGCTATGCCTCTGAATACATGCTTTCAACCATTTTGGTTTAGTAGAACAAAGGTGTGGAGTCCCCCATATATTTCATGAGTTGTCCTCTCAAAGCTCATGAGTTGAAGTATTCACAAATGGAGAAGCATGCTTATGTTGTGGCAAAGGTAGTAAAATACTTCCATTTTTACATCCTGAACTCACACACTATTGCACTGGTTCCTAATACAATAGTAAAGTCCATTCTAACTCAACAAGAGTTTGGAACTAAAAGGGGTAATTGGATTGCCAAAATTTAAGAGTTTGATTTGTTATCAAACCTATGAAGCTTGTGTGGGGAAGAGGCCTCTACCAATTAATTGCTGATAACATACCATAAGAAGTAGGGCATGAAGAAATAGAGGTTGAAGGCACGCCTATAGTTCTCTTTGTCACCACTATGAATGAGTGGTATTTGAATATTTCTCATTTTCTTACCTATGGTGAGTGTCTTACTCACCTATCTCATAAAGAAAAGAGGATTGTTAAGTTGAAAGCTGCCAACTTTGTCTTGTGGGACAATGGTTTGTACAAGAGGAACCTTGATGGGGTATTGCTTTGCTGCATGGATAAAGTGCAACAGAGCAAACTTTTGGAGTCCTTTCACAATTTGGCTTGTGGAGGAAATTTTTTTGAACCCATGAATACCCATAAGATTATGTGAGCTAGGAACTATTGGCCTACTCTATTTCGAGATTCATACACTTGGGTGTGTAGATGAGAACTGTGTCAATAGTTCATTGGAAAATCTAAGTTGGCCACGCTACCTCTCAAGCCTATGGTAATTGAAGAGCCTTTTTAGCAATGGGGAATTGATTTCATTAGCACTATAAATCCATCCTCAAGTGATGGACATGACTATGTTCTCACAGCCACAGACTACTTTACCAAGTGGGTGGAAGCCATTCCAGTCAAGCATGCTACTTTAGAAGTGGTATATAATTTCCTCAAGGAAAATATTATTTCCAAATTTGTAGTCCCAACCAAGATTGTAATAGATAATGTAGCCTATTTATCTTCTCATGAGGTTACCCAGTTCTGCTACTATTATGGGATTATCCTCTCCCACTCTTTTGACTATTATCTACAAAGAAATGGTCAAGCAAAATCAAGCAACAAGAACCTGGTGACCATTATTAGGAAGATGGTAGATAACAATCAGAAAACATAGCATAAAGCATTAGTTGACACCTTATAGGTAGACAGGATTACACCCAAAAGGGTGATAGGTATGTCCCCATTCCAACTTCTATATGATTTAAATGCAAAGATACCAATCACCTTGGAATTACCAGCATTGAAGTTGGCAAAGGCAGTAGAAGATTCAACTTTTGAAACTTCCATCGACAAGAGGATCATGTGCTTGACTGAACTAAATGAGAAACACATATGGTGGTGAATCGTATTACTACACATCAAAGTTTGGTAAAGAGACTCTTCAACCAAAAAGTGAGGATTCATGATTTTTGGATTGGAGATCAAGTGTTGTTGTGGGACAAGAGGAGAGAACCAAAAGGAATGCATGGAAAATTGGATTCCTTATGGAGAGGCCCATTTTCCATTCATCGATTAAATGCTGAAAATAACTTCTTGCTAAAATATCAAGATGGAATGCCATTTGCACTACCTCATAGTGGGTAGCATTTGAAGCACTTCAATCCTTGAAATATCAGATAAGTCCAATTGTACATATGTATAGTCTTTCTTTATTTTGTGTTATTCATTTGTTTTTGGTGCCTTTATTTTTGGGTAAGCATGACTCCATAGCCCAATGGCATAGATGAAGGCACTTAGAGTCTAGATTATACTCCCTTCAATTACTTCAAATCTCAACTGATGGAAGTTCCTTAACTAGAGCCAACTGTTGTTCCCAAAATCTGTCACTTGTTTTTGTGGACAACATGCTAACCATTTTGGTCCTGCAGGATAAAATGCTCTCTTTCTTTATCAAAAAAATGTTTTGAGCAATTAAGTTTTTTAAATAACTCAAGCCCTTTTAGCTAAGGAAATCACAGGTTCAATAGGTGGGCTTTCAAAAGGGAAGTTCAAAATACTTAAGGCATTTCCTAAGTGTTTTGAGGATGGTTTAATGCCGAGGTTCAATCAAAAGACTTAATGGTGGGGTTCAAAGAATTAGAATGAGCCATTGAACCATTGAACCTCGCCTCTGAAAGGTTTAAAGGTTCAATGAGTTCAAAGGTTCAATAATTTTGAAGGGTTCAAAGTTCAAAGTTCAAGCAGAAGCTTTGAGTAAATGGATGAAGAGAAATATTCCAGAAAAAGGTTCAACTAAATGGTTCAAAGAATTGGTTCAATGATGCCTTGAGCACACAAAATAAAATTAAGTGAACACAGCCCTTTATAAAACATTGAATTGCTGAACCATTTAACTTTGAACCATTGAACCAAAAGAGTTCAAGGTTCAAGGTTCAAAGTGGTTCAAGCGACTAGCGAAGAGTGCAGACTTGAGAACAAACTTAGTAACTAGCCAAGAAAGGAGCTGAAGGTGCCAGTAGAAAGTGAGAAGATAGCCCTAAGAACTCAAATCACTAGGAAGAGACAAAATGTAGCAAGGAAAGAGGGAACAACTACATAAAATCTAGAAATACCTATAGAAGATTATTCTAGTAGGTGGAACAGTCCACTAGGTGTACCTCAAAGAACACAAACATTCAATGACATGGCCTATTTTTCTTCATTAAGTAAAGGTGAATGGACAACTGTGTAAACATCATAGAGAAGACCAGGCAACCCATGCTTATGAGAAGACATTTGAGATGATTTAGAATGCCAAAGTTAAGTTTGATAACCTATTCCAGCATGGCCCTTTCACAGAATATTCAATGCATTCAATGTAGCATGGGCCATTTCATGAAAACAAGCACCCAAGTCTTTCTTTGGATGCTATATATTGTAATCTCTCATTTTGTATAGAAAGAGATCTCTCTATTATTAGAAGCGAAGCTCTACCCAAATTGAAAGGCATTCCTGAGACTTTGAGCTCAGACTGTTAATCATATTTTGTTAAGTGAATGAGAAAACATGTGACCTTTCAGACTTTGTGTTGAAATAACTTGTGTTATCTAAGAAATCATTCTTATGTCTTTTTCCTAAATACAATCTTGTCCATTTAATCAAATAAGCAGAATAAGTGGTAATAAGATAGAAAATGTCCTGAAGTCAATTGTGGGAGACTTTGTGCTACCATAATTGTCTTTAGTCTGTGTTTTGTGTAAAGGATATTGGAGAGACTTTGAGTTCCCCTTATCCTTCGTAATCTTTCACTCTGTTGTAGTTTTATGTGGAGACTTTGGGCTACACTTCATTCTATGATGTCTTTGTCCTAATCAGTAGGAGAATCAATGAAAGACTTTGTGCTTTTGTGGGTTTCTTATGGATCCAGTTACTGCCCAGGAAGGATTCTTGCTGTTTGCTGAACATTATTTCTAAAAGAAGAGAAGTGTCTTCAGTAATTACACCATAATTCTCCTCTGTTCTATGAACATCATCTCTAAAAAAAGAGAGATGGATGGTATGATTTCACCCCTGAGTCTATTTTTAGCTTATATTAGTATACTATAGTTTATAGGGAACCTCCCCTTGCTGAGAGGAGAGATTTGTCTCATTCTGGTTGTGGTCACCACACCCATTTTATCGTATAAATCTCCTTATGTTGTGGTTGATGTAACCATTTTGCTGTCAGTCAGTTGATGACAAAATATTCACCTAATAACCTTGTATAAATTTTATAAACTCCTATATGTTGATGAGCTGACTGTCTATACCAAACTCAAACCTCATTGTACTCAATGAATCCAACTAGTGCTTTTGAACACTAAATATGCCTATAAGTTGGTTGTAAGAATGTGGATATAGGTGGAAATTTTTATTTTTTTATACACTAACCTCCTTATGTTTTATGACATCAAGTCATTCTTGTGATAATCAATTCAATATTATACCAACTCATCTATCTTATCAAGTTCTTGACCTTCTTGGCTCATCTTGCATAGTAAACTCACTGAATCTATCATTAGACCATGGCTATAGGTCATCATTTTGTACTTGTATGAACTATGTGAAATTCAATTTACCTTTATTCACTTTCTAATCTCCATTGGTATTATTACATCAATTCGTTCTTGTCATCTACTCATCCATCATAAAAGTAAGTTCTTGCATTATCTCATGAAAGTTTAGTTTTGCATTAGACCTAGTTGTCTGAGACTAAAACATCATAGCTGAGTTGTAGGTGATGTTTGGTTGACTGTAGACACAAAATTCCACCACACTTACCTCATTATCTCAAAATTCTAAGTGTTCATTTATATCATTTGATTTCCTTTAACTTGAAATCCAACCCACCTTTCTTCAACATAATGCTTCTTGAAATAGCCAACTCTAAGACAGAATATTGTAGGTGGTCATTTGACACTTTTAGGCCTTTTTACATATTGTAGGAATAAATTGATAAACATAGAACTTAGCATATGATACCCAAACCATTGAATGAGTTTGATCTACCTTGCATCAAATTGAAGAGCATAAAAAGATCTTGGTAAACATAGAACTCAACATATGATTTTACCTTCCAAATGCTAAAATACCTTAAATTCTACTAAACGATGCTTGAAGCAAGTTTCCTTGAATGGTTTGATATATATTAGATCTCATATAAGCACTCTCATTCATTTAAGGGAACTATATCACCTTTAACATACATATTAACACCTCAAAACATATTTATGAAGACACCAAGCTCCTTGGAGGTCTATCAAGATAGTAATACAGTCATACATAGTCCTTTACTATGAAATTTAGGTGTTTGAGGCTTCTAAATTGAATCTCTTACTCTCATAGTGGAATTAGCCACCTTGAAGACCTCATTAACACTAGGAATTTTTTTTATTCCCTTTCAAACAAACTTCCTTGTTAATTTAACTCATTTTGGGAATAATGGAGTTTTATTCCTTATTTAGTTAAGGGTCTAGATTAATAAATCAGTAAATAATATTACAATAATTATAGTCTTGATTTGTATATTTTACCTATCTTTTTTATATTTTAAAAAATAACAATAAATTAGGAGAAATTATAACTTAGCTTAAAACAGGCTAACATAACTGTTATAGGGTCTAAAACTAGTTGTACAGGACTAGGATAGTGTCGCAAATCAAAATTTGGCTTTCATTCAGTGAAAGGATATGACCACCAAAAATAGGACACTCTAAGATCTAGTGTTATTGTCCACTCCTACCATTGTTGTCCAAACTACTCATAGAGACCTATTTGTTCTAGTTCTTTGCAACATGAGCCTACCTATGGAATCTTGAGTGTTGAATGTTAACAGAACTCATTGTAGAGCTATTTTAATCTTCAAACCCTAACCCTCCATCATGCTTGAAATTTTTTTTTGAATCACTTGAAAAGGAAGGGCTAGTGTGTGTAATATGTACTGAATGTGTGATCTGCACCCCTTGTGTGGGCATGCTACCTACATACCAATACTCCAAAGAGGGATCCAACCATATGTAGTTTTCCCACTTGAGGTGCTTTATGCAATAGTGTAATACAGATGCAAAAATACCAAATTAAGAGTGCTTGAGGTGGCTAGGGACTGGTGTGAGATTTTAAATATGTTTGCAGTTGTGTTGGGTGACTATATGTAGAGAACATGGAAGTTTGCCTTAGTAGTTTGCTTGTATTCTTACTCACTTTTGTAAGATTTATCACCTCTCTTTGTAAATGAACTTTGAATGGGATTTTATAATGAACTATTAGTCATGGGTTAAATGTATTTGTTCTAAGTTAAGATGATGAAGGATATGAATAAGATGGAAATGACCATTTGGGTTCAAAATGTGATTGGATAGGAGCACAAAAAATGGGACACCTTAGGGTTTGATGTTGTTATCCAAGTATGGTGTTCCTATTCTTAGGCTCGAGGCCTAGGGGATAGGATTGGTTTGGGAAATAGATTATGGTTGAGCTGGAATAACCATCTAGAAGGCTACTAATGACTAGTAATGAGCAAAGCTGTCTAGAAGGGTCACAAGAGCATGCAAGAAGGACCTATGAATAGGGTGTCACAAGCCACACTCAAACTACCAATTTTGACATTTTATATGACTACATTTCCCCCACTCCCTTTATTCTAGTGATACAAAAAAATGAAATACTAGGATAAAGAAAAAATATAAAGCGCATCTGAACTTACCTATGAGGGTGAAGTCCATGAAGGTGTGTGATGTTGAGTGTGAATAGAGAAAACAAATCATGAAGTGTAAATCTATAGGAAAAAATAAATAGTAGATTAGTTATTATTATACATGCTATGTATAAAATAAGAATATACAAAAGCTAAGTAAAAAGAGAAAGGAAGAGAAAGGAATGAATACACCTCACCAGGTACATGGACCAATACAAAAGCTATTGTGCTATTTAGTGATGCTAGATAATGTTGGGTATGTGCTAAACCAAGAGTAATATCATGAATGGAGCTTAGTGCTCAATTCCCTAAGGGTGGCTCAAGAATATATAATGTTGGCCCTTTGGATCCATCATCTTCCACTAAGTGAAGGTATGTGATCATGCATGTGCTAATTGATGTTTGGACTATGTGTCTAATCCCTCTAAGTAGGTGGCTCAAAAATGCAAATGCTAACCAGTCCTTTGGATCCATCATTGCCTACTAAGTGAAGCTGTGAGATGATACCAGTATGAATGTGTGTCATATGAGATGGCTCCTAATGCCCATGAATAATTTGTAATCTGACAAGGTGGCATGGATAGTTGAATGTGTACTAGAAACTAGGCCAATATTGGCAACTTCGAGAAGTGGAGATTAGGCTTGTATGAAATCCATTCCAAAAATTAGAACTAGGCTTATGTGGAAGCCACTCAAAAATTATTCCAACCACTTTTAGATGGAATAATGCATGCAACTACTGAGAATAACTAGGTAATGTACTAAACTTAGAAAGAAAATAAATTTAATGTGCTATGCACATTAACCCCAATCACTAGTTTCTGTAACATGGATTTTGATCTAGAAGTTATACCAACTACCCAATCAAAAATTGGAAGCAAGAAATAACATGCTATGAATGATACCCCTATATCTAAATACTTTGAGAAAAAATGTACTAAAACTATTGATTCTAAATTTTACTATAGTTGACAAAACTGTAACTAAAATTACCTTTCTATTTGTTTCTTGGAAATATAGGTTTTTTGCTATTTGGACAAGAGCACTAAAAATATGACACTTTGCTGTCTAGCTTGTAGTCCAAGTATGGTGCTCTTGTCCTTTGTTGATCTATAAACTTAAGCAATATTATGCTTGTGTAATTTAATTTTTATTTATAATATCAATTTATGGAATAATTAAAAATTGACTTACAAAACATGAATTTAACAAAATAATTCACAATATTCAATAATAATTTGATAATGGAGTTCGGCACGAAGGCCTACATCTCTGGGTCTAATATCAGTCGATAAATTTGGAAAAACATTTAAAAATTACTTACAAATGTTTTTGAACTAAAAATTGAACAACTACAAAGTTGTTCATTGGAAAAAAATAATATAAGTCCCTTTTTAGACTTTTCCCCAATTTTGAATTGAGCACCCTCCACAAGCTCCCTAGTTCTTAGTCTCTATAATGGCTACTGGCTTTTCTATTGTATTTCAAATAAAACATCACTCATTTCATATTACTTATATCCCACGTGGTATAGTAGTTGGGCACTTTCACTTTTACTCGAATGTCAAGGGTTCAAATCCCTTAACTCCACACTTTAAAATCCTTCAAACTTATGTCTTCAAATGCCACATTGATCACTTTATATAGAGCTTGAATTAGTGGGTGTGACGATAAAAACATTATCCTTTTACCCTATTTAGAAATGGTTTGAATCCCATTGGTGATACATTTAATCCCACATGGATTGTGGGTCAATACCATAATTTTTAATGTAACATTGGAAGGCTTATTTGGGTATGCTAATAACCATTTTATCCCACATTCACCGTAGGTTCTCTAGCTTGAGTCTTTAAATAGACTACCATTACCACTACTACATGGTCTTTAGGCCACTTTAGATGCTTTCCCATCCACATACAAGTTGAAAACCATGGTGTATATATCCTTGGAACCTTTGGTCATGTTGAATCCTGACCCATTATATGTTGGTTGATCCCATTATGGAAACTCTATGACAACACGTGAATGTTATGTGCATTTGTGACATTTCATTCCATGCTAGTAGACTCAAGCTTATCCATTTGGGGTAAATCTTGAACCCAATCTGTGTTAATTTGGATCCCATCTAGGTTGGCATCCCAACTGAGCTTCATTAGGCTCTCCACCCCAACTTAGGTCTCCATCCCAACACACCTCTAGCTTGAACTATCATCTCAACTTGATCATCATCCCAACTCATTCTCGATTGGAATTTGGGATCTCTATCTTGACTCAGGTCTATATTGAAACTTGATTTGCTAATCAACTCAGGTTGATATTCCAACTTGGACTTGGGTTCCCAAATTTTTTTAGCTTATGGATTAATAATGTAGTGGCAAGCCACATGGTGGCTTGAGGACCCACCATGTGGTCCACTCACTATTTTCCACTGGTTGTCCTAATGGAGGTTCTATCTAAATCATTTTTCTACCCTATTCAATGTGATATTTAGCACAAATGGACTCCATTTTATAAACTATGACATGCACAAAAAAACTCTCGATGAGCTTATTGTCATGACATGATCATCCTATAAATTAATAACTGTAAAATATAGATCCTTCTAGATCGATTCTCCCCATTAAGAAAGCTTTTTATCCTCAAAAATCTAGTAATAGACCTGGTAATTCATATAAGGATCTTTTCACGGCCTTGGATTTTAGCTCCAACTCAGATGATCTCTTGAATATTAGTTAGTTATGGATGTGCTTTGATAGTTCTTCAAATATGAAACTATTGAGTATCACTTGGTGTTATAAAAATCACCATTTTACTTGGTATCATAGTTTACAAACATTTCCCTTCTTGGATATTTTGACAAACACTATAATAATTACAAACATTTCCCATACTTGGTTTTTATAAACTATGCCTATATTTAGGTCATAAGACACACTTTAAAACATATAGATTAAAATATACAATCTATTTTCTTGAGTCATACCTGATACTTCTCATGATGACATATTTTTATAATCATGTAGTGTTCTTGTCTATAATATAGATGAGTTAAACAACACTGGAGGTATCATTTTACCTGTGAAAATCACTATCGATGTGCTCGTATGAGATATTACATCTCATCTTTTACAATGCTATACTAATTTTCCTTCTTGGAAAATGTTGCCTTTCTTAGAGACAAATATGGTTTACCTAGGATAATGCCACTAAATTGAAGTGGAACCACATCTAATTAAACTTCATGTAGGAAGTCAGAGGTAATTGAAAACCCTAGTTTACATGTTTTGCTTACATGTATGTTACTTACATCATATATCTTATCCAAAGAATATGGTTTGAGATGTGGCTTAGTTTATAAACCTAGGGTTTCAAAAACATCTTCTGAGATCAAATTATTTTGGTAATTATTATAAAAAATAACATCTATCTTATAATGCTTAATGTTGGTTGAATATTTTGTCTATCAGCATACTGGTAAACAAAATAGGTCTTATCAGCCAAAGCAAGAAGATTAGTCATCCTAATGTGTAAGTTTATCACATCAGAAGGAGACTTCTCTCTCCTCTCATCAAGGGGAGGTTACCTATGGATATGCTATGTATATATATAAATAGAAAATAATACTCAAGGGTAGGACCAGACATCCATCTCTCTTTCTTTAGAGATGATGTATACAAAACAAAGGAAGAACTCAAGAGAATGACAGACAGTACTCATCTTCTTTCAGAAGAACTGTTCAACTAGCCACAAGAATACTCCTAGAAATAAAAGAAGAATATGACTAAAGTATGGTAACCATCAAATCAAGACACAGTACAAAGTCTACACATGAAATACTCAAGAGTGATATACGAAGAACAATAAAAGCTCAAAGTCTTTTCAAGGTTCTTTACATAGCAATGAAAAAGAAAACACACTGAAGGTAGCTGTGGGGGCACAAAGTCTCTCCACAATTGATTCTTCAAGACACCTTCTTAACAAATTTACTAATCTTGCTTATTAGATCAATGAAACAAACAAGATATCACAGCACAAAGTCTGAAAAAGTCCCTTGTTTTCATTAACAAAATATGATAAACAGACTGAGCACAAAGTCTCAATGATGCCTCTCAATTTTAGCAGAGTTTCATTTAGATTATCAAAAAGAAGATCCTTTTATAATGATAGAAAGTCCCTTATATAGCCACTTTCAAGAAGGACTCGGGAACAATAATACATCATGATGCATTGGGAAATGTTAGGAAGACAAGCTGGAACTTTGGGGCCTTTTACCCAGTTGATCTTCTCAATGTAGATAGATAAGTCATGCAATTGAAAGTTTTACAACTTTCAATGTCTACCTGGTGGTCTGATCTTATCTTCATCATTCCTCCCTTTCTGATTAATTAAATTAGGTCCTAGATTCAGCTTGCTATTCTGTTCCTTCCCCGCTTTCTACTAGTCTTGGCCTTGAAAATTGTGAATGTATTTTGTTTTATATGTTCAAAGGATCAATAGTTATTTGTTGTCTTCAATTTGATGTTCGCACGCCCGTCACTATGTTTCCAATAGTTAGTTGACTATGTTGAATTTGACATGTTTGGGCGCGTCATCCCTTGGTCTTCTTTTGGCTTTCCACTTGATGCTTTTCCAGATTGGATTTTGCCCTTTTGGGCCTTGAGAAATGGTCCTTTGGCTTCAGGAAGTGTCCTCAAATTAATGGCTGAGAGCCCCCGTAAGGGCACCTACCCTTCAGGGTCTTTGGTTGGTCCTTCACAAATTTCCCCCAGGCTTTTCCTTGGGCCATTCCCTTTGAACATTTCCCGCAGACATTTTCCCCAAGGAAAATTCTCGTGAACAAAAAGTCTGGGGAAAATTCCCTCAGGCTAACCAAGTCTTTGAACAAGCCGAAGGGTGCTTTGGTTGATGAAGTGTCCTCTACAAGGGCACTTGTCCTTCAAAAAAGTTCTTTAGCATTGAACCATCCCTTTGAACTTAGTTGATGAACCATTTGTTGAACTGGTTCAAAGGTTCAATGAAGCATGCCAAACCTTTGAAGCAAACAGTTGAAGAACCATTGGGATGCACTTTTGCCGTTGAACCAATATATTGAACTAGTCGGTTGAACCAAGGCTTTGAACCAAAATGGTTCAAGCCAATGTTTCAATGAATAAAACAGGCCAATAAATAAAGCATTGAACTAAATATTTGTACTTGCCTTTGAACTGAGAGTTGAACCATTTGATTGAACCTATCTGTTGAACTAGTTCAATGGTTCAATGAAGCACGCCAAGCACCTTTTGAACCAAGCTGATGAACAATTCAATGTTGAAACAAAGCATTGAACCACTTGATTGAACTCGCCTTTGAATTGTTTGAAGTTAAACCAAAGGATGAACCAAACATTGAACTTGCTGCTGATGTTTGTCGATGGAAATTCCTACAGAAGTCGTAAAGCTCATTGAACTTGAACGTTAAACCATTCTGTTGAACCAAGACGTTGAACCAAAAATTTAGTTCAATGGCTCAATGAAAGCCTTGAACTGACTAACAAACCAAATGATTGAACCAAAAGATGCTCAAACAAAGGAAATGAACCATTTGAATAAAATAAAGCATTGAACTGCTTGGTTGAACCGAGTGATTGAACTGTTCCTTTGGTTGAACCGACTGTTGAACCTTTGAACCCATTGAACCTTTGAACCCAATTAGTTCAATGGTTCAACGGTTCAAGTCATTTTGATTTGACCAAATGTTTGGAAGCCGATGAACCTATTGAAGCTACTGAACTTTGAACTTTTATGAAGCACTTAACTTTTGCCAATGACATTGAACTTGTTGAACTTTGAACCCGTTGAACCTTTGAACCCGATTAGTTCAATGGTTCAATGGTTCAATGATTTAGGTCTCCTTTTGTATTTAGATGCTTGCTGATGAAGATTTTCAATTGAACCAATCTTGAAAAATGAACAAATGTTGAAAATCAATTCTTTTGACTGAAAATTGCCTGCAAAAGTCTATAGATTTTCCTTTTCCTACATAGTCTGTAGATTCTTCTTCCTGCTGAGTCCATAGATTCAAGTCTGCAGAGTCTGTAGATTCAAGCCTGCAGAGTCCATAGATTTAAGTCTACAAAGTCCGTAGATTTTCTGAGAAGCTCTGAAAATGAGAAACCTGAATATTTAAGACAAATTTTGAAAATGGAAGATATTATTTTGGTTAGTAGAACCAAAATAATTCAAATGTTGTTCCAAAAATGATTGTTATTTTTGGGAGACAACACTTAACAATTATTCTTTTGAAGAAATGTTGCTTACCTTTTTAGGGTAATAATTTTTGAACTATCAACTTCTCATTGATTGTCATTTCCTTCACTAATGTTGTCTCAGGTTCTAACTAACTAGATTTTGTCTGAGTAGGCTCAGTATTTTTCTTGACTAAAGATGTAGTTACAACCTTTCCCTAAGGTTGTGGATGATTCTGCTTATCTTCCTTCAACATTTGCCCCTTAGCATTGAAGTAAAATCCTAACTTCATGTCTTCCTTAGGTAATTCTATTTTGTCAGTCTTCTTCTTGACATGTCTCTTAAACATCTTTCTAGGGCTTTTTGAGGCATAATTATAGAATAAATTTGAGTATTTTTCTTTGCATACCTTGATGAATCATTTGAATATTCTTCATCTAATGTTAATGTCACATCTTCAGAGAGTATTTCTTCTAGCTCTTTAGGATGTTCTGGCTTACTGCTTGAGTAATCATTCAACTCAACTTCTTGGGATATTTTTCCTTTGCCTCCATATCCTAATCCTACGTAGAGTGGTCTATTTGCCACTTGGATAGGCTAAACAATTCCTTGACCATTAATGCCAAGGCCTTTTCCTTTGAATCCCATTTTTACTGACAGTTTAGAACCTATTCCCTTCATGTGATTTTCAAATGACTTCGATAAATGTTCAGGGTTAGTATATTTAGTATCCCTAAGATTTTCAATATAGCTAGAAGAATTGATTTCATTATTTTCTTCTTCAAAATTTACATCAATAATTAGAGCATTATTTGCTTCCAAATTTACATTATTTTCATTGATGAGACTAGCAGGAGTATTTAAATTAGAAGAATCATTACTATAACCAGAATGTACCTTTATAGTCTGACTTATCTCGAACTAAATCTCACAAGTATGATTGGTTGTCAGTTGGATTATTTCTCTTGATGTAGTGATTTTGGCATATTGAGATATGAGATAATAATTACCCAATGTTATCTCTTCAACTTCTTCTATAACTATATCAAGAGTTACTTGATTGAAGAAAAACCCTCTAATGCCAAAATTCAAAATGACATAATGAGTTTCATGTCCTCATACTATGCCATCAACTCCTCTAACTATCTTAATGAGAGGTAATGGAAGAGTCCTTAGTTACAGACATCATACAAGGCCTTCAGTAATATAACTAGCTCTATAACTCTAGTTAAAATAGATCTGCATGAACTTTCCTTCTGTAATAGTAGTGCAATTCTACCTTTGACTTTCCTTAAAGCCTAACATAATATTTGGTACTTCCAATTGATAAAAACTATTGTATTAGAGACTCTGGAGTTACTTGATGAGGTACTATTGGTCCGATGGATTGAAAGCTACTAGACACAGTTGGTGCCTTACCTCTTTCTTAATTTTGCCTTCTAAACCATGTTGGAGCTGAATCAGGATGTAGGATCTAGCATTGTTCAACAATGTGACCTCGTTGGGCACAATGTCCATAAATATCTAAATTTCCATGCATCTTCTTCTTCTATTGATGTTCTTGTTACAATTTATCTCATAGTGCATTAATGCTTTGTTGGAGCCTCTTGATTTATTAGTCTTGTTGTTGCTCTATTGCTTGTTGACTTTACTCTTGGGCTTATAAGAATTGCATTATCGTAGTGATAATGGAGTTCAGTAGCAACAAAATTTGAGCTAGCATTGGGTCTAGTATTCTACAACAGCTAAGTTATCCCATCACACTAACCACTCATACCAAATCTGATCTATAAACTTAAGCAATATTATGCTTATGTAATTTAATTTTGCTTTACTTTATCAATTTATGAAATAATAAAAATTTGACTTATAAAATATGAATTTAACAAAATAATTCACAATATTCAATAATAATTTGATAACAGAGTTTGGCATGAAGGCCTACATCTTCAGGTCCAATATCGATTGATAAATTAATAAAAAACATTTAAAATGTACTTAAAAATGAACAACTAGAAAGTTGTTCATTGGGCAAAAATAATACAAGTTCTTTCTTAGAATTTTTCCCAATTCTAAACCAAGCACCCTCCACAAGCTTTGTAAGCTCTCTGGCTTATAGTCTTTGCAATGGATATTGGATTTTCTATTGTATTTAAAATACATCACCCAACTCATGATGTTAATATCTTACGTGGTATAGCGGTTGGGCACTCTCACTTTTACTCGAATGTCAATGGTTCGAATCCCTTGATTCCATGCTTTGAAATCCTTCAAAATTATGTCTTCAAATGACATATCGATTAATTTATATAGTGATTACATTAACAGTTGTGATGGTAAAAGCATTATCCTTTCACCCTATTTGGAAATGGTTTAAATCACATCGACGATGCGTTTAATCCCACATAGCTTGTGGGTCACTCACTATCAGTTTTAATATAACATTGGAAGGCTTATTTGGGTATTCTGATAAGTCTTTTATCCCACATTTACCATGGGTTATCCAACTTGAGTCTAAATAGGCTCCCATTTCCACTACCACATGGTCTTTGAGCTACTTTGGATGCTTTCCTACCCACATACAAGTTGAAAACCATGGCATATTTATCTTTAAAACCTTCGATCGTGTTGAATCTTGACCCATTCTATGTTGGTTGATTTTGTCGTGGAAACTTGTGGTATTTTATGGAAACTATGTGGTAAACATGTGAATGTTACATGCATTCATGGCATTTCATTCCATGATGGTAGACTCAAGCTTATCCATCTGGGGTAAATCTTGAACCTAGTCTGTGTTAACTTGGATCCCATTTGGGATGACATGCCAACTTGGCTTCATTGGGATTTCCACATCAATGTAGGTCTCCATCCTCACTCACCTCTAACTTAAGCTAGCATCCCAACTTGGTCCTGATTGGAGGTTGGGCTCTCTATCTTGACTCGACTACGACTTGACTTACTAATCAACTTGGGTTTGTATTCAAACTTGGACACAGGGTGCCAAAATTTTTTAGCTTATGAATAAATAATGTAGTGGCAAGCCACATGGTGGCTTGAAGACCCATCATGTGGTCTTATCTCCATTCACTACTTGTCATTTTCATACTGGAGGTTCTATCCAAATCATTTTTTTGCCCTGCTCAATGTGATATTTAGTGCAAATGGACTCCATTTTGAAAACTATGAAATACACCAAAAAAATATCGATGAGATTGTCATCATGACAAAAATCATCCAATAATTTAATGAATACAAAATATATATCCTTCTAGATCATTTTCTATTTATGATTACTATTCTATGTTCATCACTGTTTTCTTGGTCTGTCCTGCCTGGTTTGGGTTTCAATTTCTATTTTGAGTGTTTTGAAAACTAATTTTTTTTTATCGATAGAGGCCATGATCTATATGACAAAACCCCTATTTGTTTCCCCCTCTTCTGAGGGTAGGAATGAAGACCCTTCAATTGTTATGTTGTGAAATACATGGTATAACAATAATAATAATCTAAAAGATGTCTCAAGATATAACATAGTTTATTTTAGAGATTGTTAGATCAATAGGGGTATGACTAGATAGATGTAACAATGTAATAACATGTGAACTATATTTAATTGAAACTATAAATTTTAGTTATTACTTTTTAGTTGTCAAGGAGGGATGGAACATGATGTCCATCATGGCATCCAAGAAAACAAGATAATGCATGATGTGGATCATGCCATTGCAAACAACTGAGAAACAAGAAAGCAATAAGCACACAAGGTACGAAGAAAGAAGCATATAAAAGTGGCCAAGGGGCCAAGCATACAAGGGACATGGGCACATATCACTTAAAATGGGAAAATAGGCATACAAGGCATGTTCAAATGCCACATACAATTGAAAACAAGCAAGGTTGACATGAAGGCCACAAGCACATAAAAGAGTACAGGCAAAGGAAAGTGATAAATTTCTTAAGGAACACACAAGAATAGAAGTAAATGACATTGGAAAATGTCCTAAAGCACACATAAAAGACAAAAAATTGAGAAATTCAATCCTATCTAGCTACTCAAATCAAGAAAGGAAGGCATGAAAATGCTGTAAATACAATCACATCTAATTAATCAAAGCAAGAAGTGAAAGTATGTAAAACATGTAGTACAAGACTAAGTAGATGCTAAGAAATACAAAAGTGTTATATACTAGTGAGTGTCAATAGAATAATATATGTAATCTAGTAAGTAATGTACATCAACATGATAAATAGAGTGTGTGGTGTAGGAATGACATAACCTAGATGGTGTAGTCATGTAGAAGATGCCCCTAGTGGGTAGATATATCGATATATGTTTTGAATGTATGAAGTAGGATGCCCCCTCAGTGGGTAGAGTGAATCAACAAGGATCTGGATGTCACTACACACACTCAAAGAAGATCAAGTCTATCATAAAATGTAAGTCTAACATGGTAGTACAAATGTAAAGCATGGATGATGCATACAGTTGAAATGTTTTTGGTGTTTTGAGTTATTTGAAGGTTTTTATATTTTGAAATGTTATATTGTTTTTGGTGTTTTAAAATATTGTATTATTTTTTGGTATTTTTAAATATTGCTATGTATAAGTAAGCTGAAAGAAACTATGTACAATAAATTAAAAAGAAGCTATGTACAAGTAAGCTGAGAAAAAATGATACTAACTGATGAGTCGCGAAAGAGACTCCCTATCATGGTGTCCTATATTAAATAAAATAATCATGCATGATTATGAAGCATGAGGAAATGGCTATGAATATGACTCTGAATATTCAAATTCATTATCGATATCTTGGAAATCATAATAACCTATATTGTTTCACTCATCATTATCATTTTGATTTTGAACCAATTGAATGCTAGTGTTTACTTTTGTTGTATATGGATATTTTCTTTTGATAAATTATTTTGTGAATGATTTGGCTTAGGATGTTCAATAAATTACAAAACTTGGTGACAAACATTATCTACTACTAGAATAGGAGTAGTGATGCCTTAAACATGCTTGCCCAACCCTTGACCTTGATAATCAAATTGTTATAAATATTTTTGACCAAACCCATACTAATTTGAAAGTTGAGCTTCATTTTGGAGAGGTATATTTTCATCTTTTCTGTGTTTTACCTGTGCTTTTGGTACTATTTATTGCTCTAATTTTAATTTTTAATCCTTTTATTGTTTTGAGTTATGCTTTAGTAACCATTTTGGTACTATTTTTGAATTAGAACCTTTGTGAATGTGTTCCTGTGTCACTGTGTATTACTTGACTGATTTACCTTGTATAGGGTGTTTCTATCAATTTTTTCTATTTATTTTAAAAGGAAGAAACAAAAGTATGAAGGTTAGGGATAAGCGATTAAGTACCTGAAATGATGCAAACCATTCTAGACATTGTAGGAACTCTTCTTTGGCTATGGAGGAAGACACCTATGTATAAGAAAACACTAAATAGAAATGTTGTTAATAGAGGTATGTGCAGGCTACCAAGCTATGTGCTTGTTCTAGGAAGCATAAAACATCCTTGGGATGATAGTCCACTATTTATAAATAGAGTTTAAAACAAATAGAAATGAAAAGAGAGAGAGAGAGGGTTAGAATATTGTTTACCATGTTGCAAGTCTGAATGTGTTAGTGAACAATGCAATGTAGGTTGGGTAGTGGAATTATGCTTTGGTGAGATTTTTGGGGAGGTTTTGGGGTTTCTAGTATAAAAACATAATGATTGACATCAATTAATTAACCGATGTTAGTTTAGGTCACTGATGTAGCTCAAGGTAATCAATATTGGTTATGGTTGTCGATGTCAGTTTGGGTGATCAATATCGATTAAGGCAGTGATATTGGTGGGGTTATGGAAGGATTTTTTGGGAAGGGAAAAGGAGTTATGGTCTAGCAAAGGGGTTGTGAGGAGGTGAGTAAAAGTCAATAAGGGAAAGGCAAAGGTTGGTACGCTGAGGTAGAGAGATGGAGGTGGGAAAGTGTTACAACTCCTCCATAGAGGAAGCTCAGGTTTCATGAGTAGTTAAATAGTATATTTGTAAAACCAATATAAAATGACTATTTAAAACATGTGAAAACACTAAAATGTACTTAGCTAGGTTAGATAGGTGAGCAGTTATGCTAGATAGATGGATTTAATGAGGCTCAATGAATTGATGCATGAATAGATGGGAAAAGCATATGTGGATGGTCCATGGTTCTCAAAACACTATGCAGTTTGTCAATTCTTGATCTAGAATAATTCATGTAGAGTGACGATAAACCTAGATGTTGATAGTGATGCTAGAATGCTTTGATAATCAAATATCTATGCAAATGAATCATTTTCTAACCTTGTGGTTAGTTTGGAAGTAGGCCTAAGTAACTGAAGTTGGTGGGCCTACTAGTGTCAGCCAAGGGATAACCGACATCGGTTCCTAAGACTTGGTAAAACAAACTAAATTTAGCCTTTTAGCCCACTTCTTACTTTGACAAATGGGTTTTACCATTGGAAAATGGTCATAACATGAGGTTGAGAGGTGGTTATGTAGTTAAGGAATTATGAGGGGGAAAGAATAGGTCTTAGGTGGCTAGAATAGATTGACTAGGTCCTAAGGTGAGTTAGAGGGTGAGAACTAGTCATAGGGTAAGGTGGTCAGGTGAGGTGGCCAAAGGAGATTTAACCAACTTAATTAAACAATTAAATTAATTAGATGTGCCTAAAGAGTAAAGACATAGGTTAGGGAATTAAATAAGAAAGGGGTTGAGGGGTAATGTGACCTAGGTAATCACACAAGGGATTAACATAATTCTAGTGTCTACATTTGCCCTTTTTTGTCGTATAACTTGTATGCACAACCTACGAGACAAAAATAAAGGTTTGTTGCCCCAAGGATGGGATGAGGTATTCCCCCCTCAAAATGGGGACTGATGGTGGTAAAACCATAATTAGTGATAATTTTGAAAGAAGATAGGTGGGTAACATTAGGTGGGAAGTGGAAATATGATGATAACATGACACACATGCACACTACTTCATGCCAAAGTGGGTCAAATGGTTAACATGTCAGGAAGGTGTAAATAGAAATAAATAATCCACAACACATATAAGAGACATCTAATCAGGTTAAAACCATCAAAGGTACATATCCAATGGTTGATGTGTCTCAAGTATTTAAAAATAAAAGTGCTCTTAGAAGACACAAAATGGTCACAGGCAATAGGGACCAGTCAGGGTCATGATCTGTAATACTTGTGAAAAATCCAACTTTAAAGCAATCATAGTGATATCTATCTTAGTGATAACAATAATGTCATCACAAAGGGTGTTTTAGGTTGGGGAGATATATGTGATCATTGAGGCATTCTTTATGGTTGGCAGAGATGTTAGTGAATACCATAGTTAGTTGTCATGTTTAGGAGATAGGCATGATCTCCAATGGCCCCTAATGTAGTCCAAATTGGACAATGAAAAGGGTCACATGCTTTGAGGTAAGAGAAATGGTTATGGTAGGGAGGTTGAGGGAATTGGTTTCCCTATAACAAGATGATCAACATCGATGAGGTGGCTGACATTAGTGGCATAACCATGATCGGCCACCAGACTGATGTCAATGGTTGACCAAACCTGATAAAAAGGGTTTGACAGACCCTTAAAAGCTCATTTGTCATTTGATGATTGCAAAAATTTAGTTCTAGATTATCATGAGTCAAAACATCATTTTATTATCTAATATGAGCTAGGTGGCAAAGTTTGTGTGGTTGGGAGGGGTTGGAGAGTGCTTGAGAGTGAGTGGAGTGAGTTGAGCACTTATGGTACATCATTTGATTGTGGGGGGAGACTTTTATATTGAGATGGTTCCACCCATGATTAGATAACTTTTAACCAAAGTGGCTACCCTAATACCTATCATCCTAGCCCATCGTTGCTGAGTGAATGAGGTAGGACCACTATATACCCAATTTGCAATTTAATTTTTATTTTGTAAATTTTTAAAATAGGGGAAAAAAGGGTAGGGAGGGGGAGGGAATGGAGTAGATATAGGTTAAAAGATAAAATTGAGGATATTTAGGTAGGCTAAGGAGGGCCAAGGGTAGTTTTAAGGTAGAAAAGAGAGTATGGGGGGTTTGACAGTTTGGCCATAGGGCTAAACCAGTCACTAACATCGATAGATTTGACTAACATTAGTTGACCTATAGAGGATTGACCCTGATCTAGGGGACTGATGTTGGTTAAGTAAGGACCAATGTTAGTCTTTGTAGAAGCAAGGAGGGGTCAAAAAGGGTCATTTAGGAGGTAACTAGGTAACCCAAAGAGCAAAGGTTGGATCCCAAACACCATAAGTTGGTTACTAGAGTGTTTATGAACTTCCAAATCATAGGAAAATATTGGGGTTCATAAAGAAACCAATTAGGTGTTGCTTACTAGGTGAAAATGGTTGAGCCTTAGGAGACCCCATGTCAATTGAGTGCTACCTACATAACCCTATGAAGGGTCTTAGGCTGATGTATTTCTCCCAAAGGGGAAAAAGAGGTCAATGTAAGGATAGGTTAAGGTGAATAGTTCTTATTTTTTTAACAATGTGTGCATTTGTGGTTACATGTGAGACATGATCTCACACTTCGATATCAAATCTTGAATTTGATATCAAGGATACAGGTGAATGTGACTCTTGGTGAGTGGGAGCACATCATCATAGTTAACTTAGGAGGCTTCTAAAAATATGGTCAAGTTGTGATGGATGTGAGCCTGATAGTGGAATTGATAGAGTGGTAGGATCTAGCCACCAACACCTTCCACCTTCCCACAAGCAAGATGACAATCTTGCTAAAGGATGTATATCGGATACTAAAGTTGCCAATACATGGTGTTGACTTATATGCATGAAATTGAGATGAGCATGATGTGCTCATGGGCACACTATTTGGAGAGCATGTTGGTGAGATAGAATATCACTCTACTAGCTTCACATATGAGCCCCTATACGAGGTTGATAATGTTGAGCATAGACTTGCAGCCATGCTCATGATTGGAGTCATTGTATATGCATTAACAAACATGGATAGTGGTAGGTTTATAGTGGATTTGATAGGTGTACTAGTTGACATGCTAGAGTAGAGGATATTAATTTCTTGGGGTATTATGTTCCTCACACAAATATACAAAGAGATATAGGGGATCACATTGTGATGGTGGTACAACCTTTACATGGGTCACCTTCTACACTATTGGGCCTATGAGCATATTATAGTGACATGAATTTTAGGCCTCCCTATCACCATCATAGTAGGCTATAGATTTGAATTTAGATAGTGGATAGAGTCCATGGTCCATGCATGGACATATGGTGTGGTTAAAGATATTGATTACTATAGGATGATGTTGGATGCCCTGATACCAACTGATATCATATGGAAACTGTATCTGACACTTACTTATTTTCTGAGGTAGAGGATTTAGTTGAGACATACCCAAAGTATGAATTGGGTGTGAGGCAAGAGAATTGGGGAGATGGAGAGGATACTGATAGAGCATGTCAGGCACTAGTATGGGTTACTACAAGGAGTGCCTCCTAACATACCATGGTATAAGAGGGATGATATAAGGTTGTACCTACCACTACCATAAGAGATAGATGGACCTAACTCTAAGGAGCTCTCAACTAGAGGAGTTGATGATGTAAGATGCAAAAGGGCATACAGAGCCTGGTGGGTAGGACATCACACCATAATCCCATGGAGACCATCTGTTGACATGCAATCCATTACCAAAGAGAGATGCTACGATCCAGGCTAGGGCATAATACAAGCATAGGTACAATTTTCATAGGGGTAGGTGATAGTGCTATAGGGATAGCTAAAAATAGTCATAGGGTAGTCTTTAGCCCTACAGACGTAGCTAGTGGTAGTGCAGTCACAGGTTTTGACTCTAGGTAGTCGAGCTATAGGGCTATAGGCATAGTTGGATGTCATGGTAATAGAGAGATATGCCCTAAGGGATAAACAGGTAGTTGCACCTCCTCCACCACTAGAAGCACCATAGACACCACCACAAACACCTACTATTAGCATGATGGGATGACCACAAACACCATATGCACTTGTAGTAGGGAGTATGGGGCCTTTATAGATAGTGTCAGTTGAGAGATACAACACTATACTAATATAGATTGATTATTATACATAGGCCCTTAGGGCATATTTATAAATCACCAGGTGTGTTGATTATATAGTATAGCAATAGACTGCTTCTCACAACATAGCTTTGAGCACCCAATGCCATAGATAGGTTGAGGACATGGGTGACACTGTAGGGTTACAACCACCTCTATGGTAGGATTAGTCAACCAATTTTGTATATTTTTTATTTTGATATGATGTATACATATACGGGCCTGCATGCCAAAGATGCGAGATGTATATTTTTGAGAAAGAGATGTCAGGATCTACACATAGCTCTGAAACCAAGGTGTTAGTGAACCAAGCTCTGAACCTACTGTCAGGATCCCACTCTACTCTGAGAGTATAATTGATTACTTTTGTATAAGCAACTAAACACATAATTAAACCAGAAGTAATAAGTAACTAGAATTCAAAAATAGCACAGAATATGAGATACAAAAAATAATACAATCTATATTAACACTCTTCCAGAAGGAAATACAATGAAGAAATCTCACTCTTCTTCCCACACCTCTTGGGTGTATAGTAATTCTCCCTCAAGAGTTCTCTCTCTCAATCAATTACAAACACAACTCAAACATAGAGTTGTTCCCTCCACCAGTCAGTGAAAATTAACCCAATGGTTGTTATTGCCTACTTCCAGTCCACCAATAGCAGATCTCCTTGATCTTACACCTTTGCAGATCTAACTGATCTTGCTCCTTGTTGTGTTGCAAATCTCCTTGACCTTGCACACTCTGTAGACCAACTGACCTTGCTTACCATGTAGATCTTCCTGATCTTGCTACCTGCAGATCAACTGATCTTACACTTGGAAGGATCTAGTCCTTGTCCTTGATTACAATACAGCCCCATGTGTCTCTTAAATAGATCCCAAACCAAACAATAATTAGAAATGCATACTCAAGACTAAAATTAGTCTTTACATGCAAACTGACTGTTTGTCAAACTAACTGTTCGTCTAACTAATAGTTCTAGAAACACACAGGTGACTGACATCAATTCCTATCTGACCAATACTGGCTAACCCCTAACTAATTTTGGTTACTGTGTACACTAAATATGACCAATATCGATTGGCCTGAACGACGTCAATTACTTTAACACTCAACAACCTCCACCATTTGCATAATAGTGAAGCTTTTAGCTCCACAACTTAACAATCTCCCACTTGGAGATAAATAGCTACACCTGTACCTGTACTTGTACATCCTCTAATTTGTTTTTGGCTTATATCCCTCTTCAAGTTCAATCTTGAAGACCAACATAATTTGAATGAAGATTCAACTTCTCCTTTGTTCTCGACTTTGTTAACATATCTGTAGGGTTCCTATCCTTGCTAGCCACCGTGACTGCAACAACCTTCTACAACTCTGATATCTAGCTAACCGCCATTCCACCAATAGTGAACACATATCCTATGGTGCTTATCCTACCGTCCAAGTCACCTACCATATCCGAATCTACATGCCCATTGCTTAACCCTGCATAACATAAATACTTGTTATTGGTCCCTCTCAGATATCTGAGAATCCACTAAACTACTTTCTAGTGCTCCTTTCCTGGATTGGCCATAAACTTGCTGACAACTCCCACTGCTTGGGTAATATCAGGTCTAGTACATACCATGTACCCAACCTTATCATGTGATTCAGGACACTATTCATAGCTCAACTTGAACTATCCAACCATAGGTGTGCTTACCAATTTTGCATCCTGCATATCAAACCTCTCCACTACCTTATTCACATAATCCTCTAGAGACAAAATCAACCTGTGACTTTCCCTGTCTCTATAAATACTCATGCCAAGGATTTTTGCTCCTGAATCCTTCCTGGCACATGTCTGAGCTACTTTTACCTTTAGCTCAGCAATTCCCTACATGTGTGACCCTGCAACAAGCATATACACTACATATAGTAACAGGATAATGTAGCTAATATTATCCAACCTAGTAAAATAAACACAATGGTCACATTGACATTGACTAAAGCCATGCTTTGTCATAAACCTGTCAAACCTATACCACTATCCTAAAGCTTGCTTAAGACCATATAACTTGGCCTTCTATCTCACTTGTCCATTATCTCCTTTCTTTAACTTGTGAATCCATTCATCTTTCAGTGCTTTCATTCTGGCTAGCAACTCTACCAAATCCATGCTATGTTCCCACTATTTCCTAGATTCTACCTGCATTGCCTCTTCAAAACTTCTTGGTTCTCTACCATCAATGAACAACAAGTAGTATAAATAAGGGGAATAATGAATTTGAGGCTTACTTACCCTTTCAGACCTCCTCATGGGTGTTTAAGACTCTTTGACAGCTTGCTATCCACCTAAATTTCATTTTAACAGTGACCATTCCCAGTCATCTCCCAGTCTGCACCTGACCGACGTCGATTCCATGTGACTGACCTGATCAATGTTGATTCTTACCTGACTAACATCAGTTTCCACCTACCTGACATCACTAACTTTGGTCTATACATGACTGATGTCGGTTCCTTCTTGATCGATGTCGGTTCTCACCTGACTGACGTCGATAATTGTGTTTTCCTGTGAGTGATGATTTTTACCCGTGAGCTCATTTTGGATCATAACCTTGTCCAAATCAACACTGCCCTACTTAGAATTATTCAGCCTCTTGAGATGATCTCTATCCATCATCTTCTCCTTAAAAACCAAGGCTTTCCAGTTCTTAACATTTGACTTAAGAACATGTATTCCTTTCTCACTCATGTGACCAAGCCTACAGAGCCACATCTTTGCATCTACATCTGAAGTAGATAAAATAGAAGGAGAATCAGTAATATAAGTAGATAGATAAAGTGTACCTACTTTCTTACCTCTTTCTAGAACAAGTGCACCCTTGGAAACTTTCCAAGATTCCGTTGTGAGAGTTACTGTGCAACCTTCATCACCCAACTTTCCTACAGAAATCAAATTATTGCTTCAGGACTAGGACATGCATGACATCCTTCAACACCCATGTGTTGCCATTCTATAATTTCAGTTGCACTTCCCCTTTGCCAACCATTTGACAAGGCTTACCATCCCCTAAATAAAATTTTCCAAAGTCTCCATGGACATAATCATGAAAAAATTCTCTATTTGGGGTTGCATGGAAAGAGGCACCAGAATCTAAAACCCAAGATTCTACTTTATCCAAGGAACATATAAGAGAATATCATGCAACACTACCCGCTTCTTTAATTCCTTCATGCTGATCTTCTACCAACCAACAATCTTTCTTTACATGCCCTTTCTTTCCACAATTCCAGCAGGGTATACCTCTATTTCTGGATTTGGATCTCCTGCCTATCTTTAAACTTGATTTCCCTTGCTCAATCTTCTCTCTTTGCTTTCCCCTAATTTCAACACTTAAAGCATTACCTAACGATTCCCTTGTGCTTTCCTTGTGAATTTATTCATTCAAGATTACACTAACAACATCAAATTTCAAGATATTTGAAGCAGACGCAGTATTACTAACTGCCATTACCAAACTGTTCCAACTTTCAGGTAAAGAGCATAAGATTAGGAGAGCCTTAATTTCATCATCAAAAACTATATTGACTGAAATTAACTAATTTAATAATCCATGGAAATCACTAAGATGACTATATACTGATCCACCTTCCTGCATCTACAAATTAAATAATTACTTCATAAGAAATAACTTATTCGAAGTTGAGGGTTTTTCATATAAATTTGCCAAAGATTCCATTAACTCTACCATTGTCTTTACCTGTGATAAGTTGGAAATCACAGATGATGCCAGGCTCAGCCTTATAGATCCCAGAGCCTTCCTATCAAGAACATTCCATTCTTCATCTTACATATCTATGGGCTTGCATGCAACCCCACCCAACAGTAAGTACATATCTTTTTGATACAGATAATCTTCTATCTACATCCTCCATAATTGATAATTCTTGCCATTGAATTTCTCCATTCTTATCTTACTTTCTTCTGCCATTGCTTTACTCCCACTCAAATAGAAACCCTTGTGAGTGACCTGTAATCAACAAACACTTAACACACTCTGAGCTTTTCTTTGACTCAGCTCTAATACCACTTGTCAAGATCTACACATAGCTCTGAAACTAAGGTGTTAGTGAACCAAGATCTAAACCTATTGTTAGGATCCCCACTCTAATTTGAGAGTACAATTGATTACTTTTGTATAAGCAACTAAACACGGAATTAAACTAGAAGTAATAAGTAACTAGAATTCACAAATAGCACAGAATATGAGATACGAGAAAAAATACAATCTGTATTAACACTCTTCTAGAAGAAAATACAATGAAGAAATCTCACTCTTCTTCCCACACCTCTTGGGCTTACAATAATTCTCCCTCAAGAGTTCTCTCTCTCAATCAATTACAAACACAACTCAAACACAGAGTTGTTCCCTCCACTAGTCAGTGACAATCAACCCAATGATTGTTGTTGCCTACTTACAGTCCACCAACAACAGATCTCCTTGATCTTACACCTTTGCAGATCTAACTAATCTTGCTCCTTATTGTGTTGCAGATCTCCTTGACCTTGTACAACCTACAGACCAACTGACCTTGCTTACCATGTAGATCTTCCTAATCTTGCTACCTGTAGATCAACTGATCTTACACTTGGAAGGATCTAGTCCTTGTCCTTACAAGTCCTTGTCCTTGATTACAATATAGCCCCATGGGCCTCTTAAATAGATCCCAAACCAAACAATAATTAGAAATGCAAACTCAAGACTAAAATTAGTCTTTACATGCAAACTGACTATTCATCAAACTAACTGTTCGTCTAACTAATAGTTCTGGAAACGCACAGGTGATCGACGTCAGTTCCTGTTTGACCGATGCCGACCGACCCCTAACCGATGTTGATTACTGTGTACACTAAATATGACCGATGTCGGTTGGCCTGACCGATGTTGATTACTTTAACACTCAACAACCTCCACTATTTGCATAATAGTGAAGCTTTTAGCTCCACAACTTAACAAGAGAGACATATATACTAATATAACATTGATGTATACTTTGATATTTAACATATACAAGATGGTACCATTGTTATGACATGATTTTGATTTATGTGATGATGATGTTTATTATAGATGTTGTTGTTGTAGATGTCATGTTGTTATGATGTTAGATTTTAAATTATATGGGTATGGTTATGATGATGTTAGTATATTATATGCTAAGCATTATGGTTATGATGATGCAAACATGTTAGTAGGTTATTAGATCATTTCCCATATTTGTGATGGTACATGCACAATAGACTGTTTAGACACATCTTATCATTTTTCCATATATGTGATGGTATATGCATAAAATGAATTATGTTGGTTTTTCATTTCAGCATTTTCCATATATGTGATGGTGTATGCTTTAAAATGAATGATGTTGATATAACTTCCATGTGTATTGGTATTCATAGAAAATATTGATGAAAATGTTAATTATAATTCACATAACATATATTGATATTTATTTTAAATGAACTATTGAGTAGTGGATTGTTATTATGGTTAGGTTGATTATCAGAAGCAAATTATTGTGATGTTTACTTATGATAATAAATGTAGTTGATGTTAGGCACATAGTTTTAATTTAGTAATCAAAACTATACCTAAGAATGAAGACAAGTATGTAGACACAATGTCTAAAAGGAGAGACTGACATATGAAAAAGATGGTTAAGATGAAAATCAAAATGATCTTTCATTGTCAAGGACCATAAGGTAGCATGGGGAGGCATACAAACATAAGCCCTTTTTATGCGCTACACTATCAATCATAGTTTCATTTGGATAAATGATTAGTTCATTTCATGTCAAATGCGATCTAAGTCCCTTATTTGTGTTTAATAGGTAAGAGAGATGGGGGAATAGGTTATAATGAGAAAAGGGGTAAATGGGTAATGAAAACCTTCTAGTGGGATGATATTCCCCTTCTATAGGTAACCCTGAGAGCTTGCATAAGCAAGTTCACGACATAAGTCTGTCAATAATTTTTTTTTATAGATTGGTCAATGTGAGAAGTTTATGTATGGGATTTTTGATTGGTTCTTTAGGTCATGTGAAGCTGATCGATATGAGAAGATTCAAAGTACATGTTTGTTATAAAAAATTTAACATAACCATCCTTTGAGGGAGTTGTCTATGCTTTATATATTTGTTTTGTCTTTTCATAGCTATCCTTTGAGGAAACAGTCTATTTATTGTAGCAGTAATATGCTACGCAACTATCCTTCAAGGGAGCAGTCTACATTTTTATAGTGACCCAAGAGATAATGAATTTGCTTTATATCCCAAGATTTTTTTTTAGACGTTAGTCATGGACATGACTATAAAGGCTTAGGGGTGTCCCTTTATGAGGAAAAAACCACCACACTTTGAAGATTGACCAAATTGTGAGAGGGAAAAGGGTGAAAGGAAGGTGTATACATGCAAGAAGTGTAATCAAGGGATGATCTCATACTAGACATGGATTAATGTGATGCTTTATTAGCAAAATAATGGTCATAAATATAATGAATTTAAGGGCTTAGGTTCTGGCTTGCCTTCGAGAGAGGAGAAGTGATAATCCCTTGATCCATATTTATGAGTTATGATATATGGTCCAAGCTAATTAGGAGAAAACTTGCCCTTTTTTATTTTCTCCATGTTAATCACATGTTGATTCTCCTTCAAGATGAGATCTCTGATATTGAAATCTCACTCTTTCAGATGCTTGTTATAGGTGCATGTGATGCACTCTTGATATGTTTGAAGATGGTTTACAGATGCAAGTTGATGCTCATCAAGAAACTCAAGTTGGGCCAAACATTATTTATGAAAATCATCATTAGAGAGGATATCTGATAAGAATATGTGAAGAGAAGGAATTTGGACTTCAAGAGGCAAGACTGCCTCGGTACCATAAACCAAAGAAAAAGGTGTAGCACCCATAGGGGTTTAGATGCTAGTGTGATAGGCCCATAGAGCGAATGGAATATGTGTGTACCAATCCCTACCAGAGTCATTGACTATTTTTATGAGAATTTTTGTCAATGATTTGTTAGAAGCTTCTGCCTACCCATTTTCTTATGGATGATAGGGAGATGAGAAGCTTAGTTTGATTCCAAAGGTATCACGGAGCCTCAAGATAGATTTATTATTGAAGGATTTACTATTATCAATAATGATTTTATGCATGATACCATAATGGAAAATAATGTGATGATTGATAAAGTTGACAATTTTGTTAGCTTTTTTGGAGATAAGGGGAATTGCTTCTTCCCACTTAGTGAAATATTCTATCACAGTGATGATGGAGAGATGAATGTGGGTTAATCTCATGGATAAGATCTAAACCCCATTGAGAGAAGGGCCAAAAATCCCAAGCCACTTGCAAAACATGACTTTGTACATGAAGAATATTCATGTGTTGTTGGCATTTGACACAATGTTGAATGTAATCACAATAATCTTGGTTAAGGGTTAGCCAATAATACCCAAGTTGAAGAATACATTTATCAATTGCATTCCCACTGAAATGTCCACCGCAAATTCCATCATTGACTTCTTTGATGGCATAAGGGACTTTAGTGCTAGTTAGACAGTGAAGAAGGAGGCTATCAAAGCCTCACTTATAGAGAAAAGCCCCCAACATGGTGTAATGAATAGTGATTTTGATAAAAACATGCCACCCATTGCTAGAAAGATCATATGGGAAAACACTGTAAGTGAGATAGTCCACTAACTATTTATACCAAACATCATGAGAATTGGTGTCTACATTACCAAAAAAGAGGATGTTTGTGGAAATGTAAGAGGGTAATGTCAGATGATGGATGATAACGTAAATATTTGAAGAAGATGATGAAGAGGGAATGTGCAAGGCAAGAGAGGCCATGGTATCAACAAACTTGTTTGTCAAATGAGGAACAATTTACAAGAGATAATGGTTGAAAGAGGCCAATAATGTGTCTACCTAGTGTTTTTACTACTGTAGTATGTCATTCTTACATTGATAAGAGCCATTAACTTAATTCACCATAAGATGGGAGTCTCCATAGATGTGGATTGACTTGACCCCCAAGAAAAGGGTTGTTTGAAGCCCAAGAACCAAGGCTTCATATTATGCCATGTTATTGGTACATTCAAAATCTAGTTTAAAGGATAAGGGCATGGGTTCACCATCAAGGGGAACAAGGATGACCCCTAAACCCCCTCTGGTTTGACATTTAGATCCATCAAAAAATAAAATCATTCGATAGGTGGTGTCATCAGTAGAGAGTGTGGCAATGGATTTATCAAGGAATTTGAAATTAAAAGGTTGCATGTCGGGAAGAGGAGCATCAACCAACTGGTCTATAATTTTTTTCCCCTTGATTGATTTCTAATGAATGAAATCTAAATCAAACTCAGTGAGAAGCATGAGTGAATGAGCCATGCACTAGTTTTGATAGGTCTTAAAGTGCATATACTTGAGGGGATCGATGTTAGTAATGACATAGGTCTTATGATTAAGGTGATAGTGTCAAAACTTATAAGTGACAAAGAATAAATCAAGATAAAGTTTCTCGATGTGAGTGTACCAAGTTTTAGAGTCTATAAGTTTTTGGCTTATATAGTAGAAAACTTTTTCCTTATGGTTGTCATCCCTATGTGTAATCATAACACCTATGGAGTGATTTATTGCCAAAATATAGAGATAGAAAGGTTGATCCTCCTTAGGTGGAATGAAGACTAGCGGGGAAAGAATATAACCTTTGAGGGCATCGAAAGCCTTTTGACATTCTTGACTCCACTTAAAGAAGACATTATTTTTAAGAAGGTGGTGAAAAGGCTGACATCTATCTGATAATTGGGAGATAAAACATAGAATGGACTATAATTTTACTTACAGACTATGAAGTTACTTGAGGTTTTTAGGTGGAGACATTTCTAGAATGGCTCAAACCTTAGCAAGATCAACCTCAATGCTGTGAAGAGAAATGATAAATCATATTAGCTTATTGGAGAGGACCCCAAAGACACACTTCTTTTGGTTAAGATAAACATTTTATCATAGAAGACACTTGAAGGTAGTCTTAAGGATCGATAAATGGTCTTGGCAATACTTAGATTTTCCAAGAAAATCATCCACATAGTCTTCGATGATGATGTGAAGGAGGTAATGGAAAATGTAGGTCATAATGCATTGGTAAGTAGCCCTAACATTTTTCAATTTGAAGGACATAACATGATGACAAAAGGTTCCCTAGAGGGTAATGAAATTGATTTTACACTAGTCTTTGAGAGTAATCAAGGTTTGATTATAACCCAAGAATCCATCCATGAGTGAGAGCATCTCATGGCCATTCATAAGATCTACTAGTTGGTTAATGTTAGGCAAAGGGAAATCATCTTTTGGGCATGCAAGGTTAAGATCGTAAAAATTAGTGCACAAATGAAGTCCTCCCATGGGCTTAATAATGGGGATGATGTTAGAAGCCCATTATGGGTAATCAATGGGTTGAACAAAGTTAACTAATAAGAGGCACTAAAGTTCCTTTTTAATGAGAAGGGTGATGCGAGGATGCATCTTGAAAAGCTTTTAATGGATAGGTTTAGCTTTATGATTTGTGACAATGTTGTGGGTTATGATTATGGGGTCTATGATAGGCATATCATTGTATGACCAAGCAAAAGCTTTACTATGATTGTCAAGGAAAGTGGCATAATCTTATTTTTTGATAGAATGTAAGGATTGGCCAACTTTAGGAATGTGAGGGTCATCTAGATACTATAAATTGATATCAATGGTTGATTCATTTAACATATTTTGTGTCTCAAAAGGGAATGACTTCTGAATATAGGAGCCTTCAACTCCCATATAGGTAAGAATGGAGTCATCATCCTGAGATTGAACTATGTTGATGGTTGGAGAGTCATCATCGATCATGTCAAAATGAAGGAGGGGAAGGGACCTTATTTCCCCATTGTGTTGATAGGTTAAGGGTCCTAAGTGAACGACATTCATTAGAAAAAAAAACTAGGAGGGATGGATACCTCTGAATTCATGGGAGAAGGTGGGAGGATAAGTGAAGGTGGATAAGGAGGCAAAGGCTCCTCAATGATCTAAATATGGGGAACCTTAGTGAGCTCAGATGGCTCTTCAAAACCTACACCATACTACTTCTTAGCATTCTTAATGGTTTTGTTGGTGGGTTACTTGATGGGTGTATGAGGTCTTTGCTCATACCAACCCAAACCAAACCCTTTCTAGGGACACCTATATAGATAAGTGTTAGCAAAGCTAGGTTTTCCTAGGAAGGAGGAGTTACATGTGAAGAGTTGGGTGGAAGGGAGAGGATTTCCCATAGTGGGAGCACTATCAATCCCCCCATACGTTATATTCATGCAAAGATTGGGAGAACCATATGATATGACCATCCTAATGTAGAAAGCATACTAAGGACGCATATGTAATATTATATACTCTTATGGAGTATGGAACATATCTAGCATGAGGAGATGATAGTCACTGAGAGTGAGGTAATTAAAGGCATCCTCCATAGGATCTTTCTCAAGAATCTGAGTCATGGGGAGCTCTGAGCTTGTGGAAGCCTTAGAAGCAGGAGGAGGAGGAGGAGACACTTTTAATGGTATATGATGTCATTAGGTATATAAGTCATGTTTCAAATCTTAAATGGATGAGGATCAACTAGGATGATGTGCACCTAACCCTCATACTTGAATTTAACATAACGATGCAAAGTCGAGGGAATACAAGTCATGGCTCATATCTATGGATGTCCAAGTAGGATGTTGTATTATAACTCTCCCTCAAAAATATAGAAGAGCTCTATAATACTGTAAGGACAAACATAAATATGAAGCATGACCATGCTTATTGGAGTGGCCATGATATCATTAAAGGAGCAAAAAACTACATCTAATTGTGACATATAATGATTAGGTAGCTCCAATTGCTTTTAGACATGTGTGGAGATGATGTTAATAATATAACCCACATCAACCATGAATTTTTTGACACAAGTCTAGTTAATATATGTTGTGATAAAAATATTGGGGTCTTGATCATCAAGGTGATAAGCAAGAATCTCAAAATCACTGAACGAAACTAGGGCTATAGTATTGAGAGAGCCTACTAAAGTCAAGAGGTGTTGGGGATCATTAGGTTGAGCCTAAAATAATTCAAGGGCCTTAATTAAGGCTTGAATATGCTAAGATGAGATTTATATTAGCTCATATATGGACATCTTCATAGGTGTTTGATGTAGTTGCTTGACCATAGAGTCTTGAACCACCTCTAAAGATGTTGGTTGTGTGGCAACCAAGATAGAAATCTTGGGTTTTTGAGGGGGAGTGTCCTTAAAAATTGGATGAGCCTAAGGTGTTATAACCTTCTCCTTGCCTTTATTATTTTGATTCTATGACTGAGTATCCACACGAATTGAGTTGATCTAGAATACAGGTGGTGAAGGTGCTAAAGGACTCTTGTGTACATCCATAGGTTCAAGTTTAAGTGAGGAATCTAGAGACATCATAAGAATAAATTTCAAAGTGATAAGGAGGCTTACGAGGGGATCCTTGAAAAGAGTGTCTATACCAAAGTGTTTTTAGAGGAAATCCATGAGAGCTTTACAACTCTTTGTGTCATGTCCAGGTGATCAATGATATAAACAAACTTGCATGTCATCAAACTAAGAAGGTTTTAGTCTGAGAGGATGATAAGGCTTAAATGGGGGAAGAGTTATATGAGAAAATTACAACAATTAACAAAAAATAGAGGCATGAGAGCCTTTTAATGGGCTTACACTTGTTGTTGAAACTAGAGTTGACACCTTCTTTTATTTAGGAGGTGTTGGAGGGGTTTTGCATGGTGCCTTTTTGGGTGAAAGCATGAACATAGGTTTCATTGACACATTTTTAGTGTTAGATGCCAAGATGTTGGAGGTTGAGGGACTACCATCAGGTAGAGGTAAGAGTGTAGGTAAATTCACCTTTTGGTTGCCTGAGGTGTGGGGTGATTTCACCAAAGTCAAGGGGTGCAGCCCCAAGATTGAAGGTAAAGTCAATGGCATAACAGGTTGATGAAGCTTAGGAAGCTTGTCATTATTCTTAAGTGTAGGAGGGTTCAAGTCTAACTTTAGTTTTGGATGATTTAGATGGGATACTAGGTGAACACTTAAAGATCTAATTTGATTTAGTGTGGTAGATGCTTGAGATGGTGGAGGTTCTGATGTTAGGGTTTGAGCCCCCTTTGGTGGAAGAGAAGGAGCTCAAATCTTTTCAAACACCTTGGAATAAATGGTTGTAAAAGGGTTAGTGGTTGAGGATGAATTTTTTTTTGTAGGGAAAGAGCTTTGAGCCAATATTAAAATTCTATGTGGTCTAACTTCTTGGAGTCAAGTAAATTGAGATTTCCTACCAATCATGAGAAGGGTTTAGATAACATTAGCATAAGCCTTACTATAATTTTTGTAGAAGAATCAAGTGATTGAAAAAGAGGGAAATTATTGGTAGTGGCCACCTTAGGCCAAAGATGGGCAAGAATCACAATGAGATCCTCCTCAATTAAGGTAGGAAAAGATACATGATCCTCTGATGGTGGGGGAGGAATTGGTGAAGCTAGCTCCTCAAGTAGATAGAGCACTGGGATAATTTCCCCCTCAACATGCAGATGAGGGACTAACAAAGTGTACTCTTCCATGGGTAAGAGAAGTGGAAAAATAGGCTCAACATGAGTAGGTATAATCAATCCCTTGACTATCATGGGATTGGATGAAATAGGCTCCTTTATGCATGAAAGAGGAGTAAATGGGGCACTGCCTTCTATTGGTGGAAGAGAAGTAGGCAAAGAAGGCCCCTCAATGGGAAGATAAAAGGTATGATACCCACCTCAATATGTGGTCAAAGAGTGGGTAACATATGTTCTTTATGTGGTAGAAGAACTAAAAAAAATGCATGAGAGGGTTGGGCAAAATAGGTTCTTCATGCAGAAGAAGGATAGGAAGAGGAGGGTCCTCTTCTTGTGTAAGTAGAAGAGGAAAAATAGGTTCCTCTAATAAAAAAAGTGGGATAGGTATGTTAACATCCTCTACTTGAGGAAGAAAATAAGGTGGAGTGGGTTGAAGTGACATTGAGGCAAAGACCACATCAACAGTGTGGATGTCATGGTCATGTGTATGCTTGATCATTGATTGAACATTACTCTGAGAGGAAGAGTTCTTGAGAAATGGCTTCCTAAAAACATCTAAGTTTTGGTTAGCCAGTGCATTGGGGTTATCCAAAACTAGATCACCCTTATCGAGCATGTCCTAAGAAATGTTCTTAAGGGTCTTATAGTTATTAGCATCATGGCCTTTCACTCGATGATAGCCATAAAATTGGTCCACTTTGTACCATGTGGGTATAAATGGGACGTATCAAACTATTTGGGGGGATTGACCTGATGAAGGGTAATAGTTCCTTAGCTCAGTAGCTTATCCAATATAGAGTTGTATGACTCCCCAATCAGAGTGTACTCTTTATGTTCATACCATTACTAGAATTGATTCATTAGGTTTTGAGAATTTAAAGGCTTGGATTGATCTGCTTTTATGGAAGATGTTGACTTAACGACTACCACATTGGCTGAACCTTTAGAGTTTTAGTTGGAAGAGGAGGGTTTAGAGGAAGAGGAGTCACTAGGCTTAGATTTTGCATTTTTGTTGTGCAACTTGATGCAGTCTTCATCCACTACCTGAATCTCAAGCTTTCATGCCATTGTGAAGGCTTCATCAAATGTGTGAAAGGTTTGAACTTAGAGGGTCAAGGAGATATGCTTGGCACATGCTGTTTAAAATATTTCAATGAGCTCAGGCTAGGGTAATGAGAAGGAGAGTTGATTAATTACACCTCTCCAATGAGCAACATAATTAGCCATAGACTCATCCTCGAATTGTCGAATAGAGTAAAGGTCTATGATTGAGACCTTTTTAGAGATATTGATCAAGAAATGATCTAGAAATAGTTGAGTAAGCTAGGTGAAGGAAAATAAGGAGTGTCAGGTAATGGAGCTATACCAATATAGAGAATCAATTGTAAGGGACATGGGAAAATTATGAAGTAATAATGTGTTATCATGTCTTATGAGGTAACAAGCATTTCTGTATGCTTTTAAGTGTTATTGTCGGTCTTCCTTGATTTGAAAGTGAGTGAACTTAGGAAGCTCCCATTTATTGGGATAAGGATAGATAGGTACTAAAGGATGGATGAGCTCATTGTATATTTGATCATATGAAAGAACATTCTTTGAACCTAAAACAAATATCTCTAAGCTAGACATCTTATCCATCAACATCTTGATTAGATCCAGAAGGGGATTGGTTTGAGAGGCACTCCACAAGATATAAGGGGCCTAAAAAGAGCCTAAAGTAGTGTATGACATAAGTTATTGTGGTTGGGTAGATGCAACATATGGGTAATGAATCATAGGTTGAGGAGCTGAGGAGGAAGGGGCTTGTCCCATAGGATTTAGAACAAAACCTTGGCTAGGCACTGCCACCATGGGTTATGTTTTGGCAACACTAGATAAAGGATAGGTGGTCACTCTTGTATTGATTGGTGTAAGAGTAGCTAGGATTGACACAACCAAGTTTTGAAATGGGGTTTGACTTGGTTGAGTGGCTTGCAGTTATGAGCTTAAGGAAACCCCAAAAAAAGTATTGTGTGGTTGGAGAAACCAAAATATGAGCATTAAATATCATTGGGTTACTCATCAAAGTGATAATTTAAGTAATCATAGGGGTAATGGTGGAAACAACTGACACAGTCTCCATCAAGGAAGTGGGCATATCATAAATTAGATCACCAAAAGAGTTATGTGTTAGACTCATGGCAAGGTAATGCTAGAGGGATTTAGTGTTATGATCAAGGAATTAAGTGAAATCCTGATCACCCACAGGCATGATGGGTGGGTGACCAGGACTGACATAGCTAGGGGAACCTTCTACATGAGGATCACACTCCATGGAAGGACTAGAAAGACGAGGTGAAGGTGGAAGAGTTTGCTGAATTGTATGATCAACTAGAAGATTTGCTTGCTTTCACATCAAGACCATGAAAAAGGGCAAAATTTTTTAATAGACCCTATATCTATGACAATAAATAAAAAACCTAAGTTTTATTAAAATAGGTAGGCAATTTTAGCTTGCTATTTGAGGCAGATTGAAAATAAAAAAATCCATAGAGACCAATATCGGTTACCTTAATCGAGGTTGGTATGCAGGAAAGACACCAATGTTGGTACTATGATTAGGGTCAGTGGAATACTCAAGCTATTGATGTTGGTATCTTGATCAAGGTTAGTTACTATGTAACCCAAAAAGGTGAAAAATTCACTATTTAATCAACCCAAACATGAGATCTAAATATAACAATGAATGTAACAGGCCTATGTGTCAATAGAGAACACTCAAGGGGACAGAAGCCAAAGGTTAACAAGTCTAAAAGGATAAGAAGGATTGGTTTTGATATAAAACATCCTTACCAACTCAAAAGTATAGTAAGCGATAAAAAGGTAAAAAATACAACCAACTAACGTTAATTTCTAAGAATTATTTTTAGTCTCTTGGTGGCTTATACCTTAACCAGATTATGTAAAGAGGAGGTTGGATAACAAAAGTCTTAGAAGCCATATAGAGATGGTTTCAAGAGTTTTGGCTAGGGATTCCTTAATATACCGTTAGGTATATGAGGCCCAAATTTGTGACTTGTGATTTAGTCTGGCCAGAACACCAAACTAGCTTCATTTACTCGATGATGAAATCTAGGTAAATCCCAGCTAAGGATTTAGGGAAAGTTTAAAATTGGTAGGTTGATATGTGGTTTAAAGGTGTGTGATAAAGTATGCTACGATTCATTAACCAAATAATTAGTTCTATGTGTGACTAATATGTAACACACTGACCAATGATGCAAGAATTTTTAAACCCAAAAGCTGAAGTGTTTTCTTTGGATGTAAAATAATGAGGAAAGGAAAAGAGTATGAATTTCACTATCTTGATGTGCATGAAATTAGGTAATTAAAAATAAGGTTCTTTTTAACTTTTCATAAGATAATGATTTCATTTAGAGTCAATAAAAGAAGAGGTGAGAATAAAGAGAAAGTTTAGTTCATTCCATTAAGCTAAAAATGAAAGGTATGATATATTGTTTTTATGGAAAACAAAAGGAGATAATGCAATAACGAAAACTTCACTATTGATGCACCTATATGAATGTCATTTTAAAGTAAGGAATGAACCCAAGTTAAACTCTGGGGTCCTACAGAGCATGCCATAATGTTTTTATTAGTTTTTGGTATTTATTATAAAAGGAAGAAACGGAAGTATGAAGGTTAGGGATAAGTGATTAAGTACGTGAAATGATGCACATCATTCTAGACATTATAGGAACTCCTCTTTGGATATGGAGGAAGACACATGTGTATAAGAAAATAATAAATATAAATGTTGTTAATAGAGATATGTGTAGGCTACCAAGCTATGTGCTTGTTCTAGGAAGCATAACACTTCCCTAGGATGATAGTCCACTATTTAAAAACAAAGTTTAAAATAGAGAGAGAGAGAGAGAGAGAGAGAGAGAGAGAGAGAGAGAGAGAGAGAGAGAGAGAGAGAGAGAGAGAGAGAGAGAGAGAGAGAGAGAGAGAGAGAGAGAGAGAGAGAGAGAGAGAGAGAGAGAGAGAGAGAGAATATTATTTACCATGATACAAGTCTGAATGTGTCAATGAACAAATGCAATGTAGATTTGGTAGTGTAATTATGATTTGGTGAGGTTATTAGGGTTACTAGTGTAAAAACATAGTGACCGACAATAGTTAAGTGGCTAATGTCAATTTAGGTCATCGATGTAGGTCAAGGTAACCAATATTGGTAATGGTTGTTGATGTTAGTCTAGGTAACCAATATCGGTAGAGGTAGTGATATTGGTGGGGTTATGGAAGGCTTTTTTGGGAAGGGAAAAAGAGTTTTGGTCTAGCAAAGGGGTCATGAGGAGTCGTGAGGAGGTGAGTAAGACTCAAGAAAGATAAGGCAAAGGTTGATATGCTAAGGTAGAGAGATGGAGGTGAGGGAGTGTTACAACTCATCCATAGAGTAAGCTTGGGTTTCATGAGTAGTTAAATAGTATATTTATAAAACTAATATAAAATGACTATTTAAAACATGCAAAAACACCAAAATGTACTTAGTTGGGTTAGGTAAGTGAGCATCTGTGCCAGATAGATGGCTTTGATGAGGCTTAATGAACCAACATGTGAATAGATAGGGAAAAACATATTCTTCTAATCCATGATGCTCAAAACACTATGTAGTTTGTCAATTCTTGATCTAGAATAATTGATGCAGAGTGATGGTAAGCCTAGATGTTGATAGTGATGTTAGAATGCTCTGATAACAAAATTTATTTATGAATGAATCATTTTCTGATTTGATGGCCAATTTTAAAGCAAGCTTAAGTAACTAATGTTAGTGGGCCCACCAACATCAACTAAGGGATAACTGATGTCAGCTCCTAAGACTAGGTAAAATAGTCTAAATTTAGCTTTTTGGCCCACTTATTACTTCAACAAGTGGGTTTTCGTGTTGGAAAATAGTCATAATGTGAAGTTGAGAGGTAGTTAAGGAGTTATGAGGGGGTAAAAATAGGTCCTAAGTGGTTAGGATAGAATGACAAGGTCCTAGGGTGAATTAGAGAGTCAGAAATGGTCATAGGGTGAGGTGGCTAGGTGAGGTGGCCAAAGGAGATTTAACAAACTTAATTAAACAATTAAATTAATTAGATGTGCCTAAAGGGTAAATACATAGGTTAGAGAATTAAATAAAAATGAGGTCAAGGGGTAATGTGACCTAGGTAATCATGCAAGGGATTAGTGTAATTCTAGTGTCTATATAGGGTCCTTGTTAGCAATTATCTATTGTATAGTTTTTTCAATGCCAAACATGAATCTATGTGATGCCCATGCATTCTATGATATGCACAATAATATCTAGATCTTCTCACTGGATGTAGAAGATGTAGTTTGATCAACTTAGATTTAATCATTTCCCTTAGTATCTCAATTGAACTCTTATTTTATCTTGGAATTTTTAATCACGATTAGTAGAGTTACTTTATTGTGATTTCATATTTTGGTATGTAACATTACTTGCAACCAATTGACTAGGTGAAGGTGCATATACGTGATTGGCACTAGGGTGCCTTTGAGGCTTTTGTATTATAATCTAATTTTCCAATGTTTTGATCTTTTCATGTAATAGATAATTCTAAATTTTTTAATTTTAAATCAATTTGATCATACCGGTGATTTGATCCCTTAGAGTCTCACAAGTACAAACCCTAGTTGCTTTTGATTGAACATGTAAGCACACATGTTGAAGAGGGTTTGAAGAAGTTGTAGGCTGAATGTATGCATTAAAATAATAGTATAGGTTTCCTCACCTTTTGGAGGGGTGATAGCATCAACCTGGTTAGAAGGAAAGTAGCTATCACCCTCTTGGGGGAGAGGAGGAGAAGGAAATTATTTCCTCTTGAAGCCATGTGATAGCTTATGTCTAATAGTGATAGAGAAATACTTAAAATTAGCCAAAGAGTTATATGCATCTAAGTAGAAACCATGTATTTGGAATGAAGAGCATGTAATTGGATTTATAAGTTGTATAACAATATGTTTATAAAGAGCATTCCACATGAGAGATAGCAATAAATGGATAAAGATCATGGAATTGTGTACTAATACATTAAATAATTTGACTTGATATCACATTTCTAATATGTTTAGCAAGATATACTTGAAAATTATTCCACATGAGAGAGAGAGAGACAAAGAGAGAGTATGTAAAATAAATAATGAAACATTGTATTAGAGAAAATTAAACATTGCTTTGAAGGAACGGGATCTTAAGAATTTTAGCAATAAATTTCATAATATCTTCCCATATTATAAAAAGTAAGCATGAAATGGAAATAATGAAGCTTTTCATTAACATGTAGTAAACTTCATCATTCATATACATGATAGGACCGAGTATGGAGTCATCATTTGTAAGAAATCTTTTGAAATAAGTGAGATCCATGTTTAATTTTATGTGATAAAATAAGAATGAAAATTGATTTAAATGTAAGGTGATACCTCAAAAGCAAATGGACCTACTATATGCAATTAGGGTTTGAATGAAATGATTTTTAAAATTAACATGGTAAATTTTAAAAATTAATGTAAAATTTTGATTTAAATATGTAGGACAAAAATAAAAAAAATACTGGAAAAATCAGCAAAAAAATTTTCGTAGGGTTTCTAAGGTGTTTATGCGCAAATGAAGTAAGTTAGGTTTACCAAATGATATAACTTGTTTTGGAAATGATGAAGTTTTATTCCTATTTTAGTTAAGGGTCTTGATTAATAAACCAATAAATAATATTACAATAATTATAGTCCTGATTTATATATTTTACCTATCTTTTTAACCTTTCTAAAAATAACAATAAATTGGGAAAAATTATAACTTAGATTAAAATAGGCTAAAATCGCTGTTGCAAGGTCTAAAATTGGCTGTGTAGGACTTGGACAATGTCATAATCTATCTTTTTTTGGGTGAAAGGATATGATCACCAAAAATAAAACACCTTGGGGTTTGACATTGTTATCCACTCCTGTTGTTATTATCCAAACTTCTCATAGAGACTTTATTTTTTTGGGTCCTTTGAACTATTCCTGCGTGATCCTACCTATGAATTATTGAGTTTTGAATGTTGATATAACTCACTATAGATATATTTTAATCTTCAAACCCTAACCTTTCATCATGCTTGATAAACAAGATTTGAATCGCTTGAAAAAGGGGGTTAGTGTGTATAAGATGCACTGAACATGTGATTCATACCCCTTATATGGGCATGTTGACTACATATCAATACTTTGAAGAGGATCAAGCCATATGTAGTTCTCCCACTTGATGTGCTTTATGTAATGGTGTGATGTAGATGAAAAAATGCCAAATTGAGAGTGCTTGAGGTGGCTAAGGATTGATGTGAGAGTTTGAATATGTTTGTAGCTATGTTGTGTGACTGTATGCAGATAATAGGGAAGTTTGCCTTAGTAGTTTTCTTGTATTATTTCTTTATTTTTTAAGATTTGTGACCTCTCTTTATAAATAAACTTTGAATGGGCTTTTATAAGGAACTATTGGTCATGGGTTAAATGTATTCACACTAGGTTGACATGATAAAGGATAGGAATCAGATAGAAATGACCATTTGGGCTCAAAATGTGATTAGAAAAGAGCACCAAAAATGGGACACCGTAGGTTCTAATGTTTTTATCTAAATATGGTGCTCCTATTATATAGGCTTGAGATTTGGGGGGATAGGATTGGCCTAGGAAATAGGGTTTGGTTGAGCTGGATGATCATCTGAAAGGTTATGAGTGCCTGGTAATGAGAAAAAAGGTGTTTACAAGGGTCAAAATAGCATGAAATAAGGAGATATGGATAAGGTGTCATAATCCAAACTCAAACTACCAATTTTGACATTTTATATGACTACACTTGTCTTCATGACTTTGTTGGGTTCTAGTCATTTGCCACTATGTCCATTAAGCCTATTTATTAGGCTTATAAATGAGATTTTGAGATTTTAAGAGAGCATGGGATTAAGAACTTACATATAATATCATTTTAAGGTAAAGTTACACTCTATCATCTGTTATCAACCTTAAAAATCATGATAACCTCACTAAGATACCTTCACACATTGAGAGTTTCATTAGACCTACAACTGTACCCTATGGGATGACCACATGACCACCCAAGCTATCTCAAGAAATACCTTTTCAAGGTGAAGGTACATAAATTTTTTGATTAGATTAAATATATGTATTTTACCTAAAACATGATCTTTGATACTTCTGAAAATGAATTCATTCAACAGATATATCAAAAAAGCTTGAAAACTGCTAAAACTCAAGTGAAGACAGACAATCGGTTTCCTATCAAAAATCCCCTTATCAAGGAAAATTAGTTAATGATTAAAACATGAAAAGGTCATATTTAACATTGAAAATATCCATATAAAACCATTTTATTCATTAATCTCTGAATTGAATAAATGTAGACAAACCTAGACCCTATTTGGATGACTAGGTCATAGTGACCCTCTTACTCTCTTAACAATTGTTCATAAATATGGGGAGATGAATATGAAAATAAATGAAACTAAATTGAATGTATTTAGGGTTTCTATCATTACCAAATATATTTATACTTTAATCTCTCTCTCATGCTTTTACTGAGTAAAAACTAATGACCCTTTTAGAGCTACCAAGGAGGTCGATATGGGAGATAAGTTAGTTTTCTTCATTATAAGACCTAAAAATATTTTAAAATTATTTATTTGAATTTTTAATGGATAAATAAGGTCTTGAAGATGATTTAATCTCAATTTCACGTTCAATAACTATACAAATGGCCTCAAAATAGGCCTTTTTGGTATTAAAACTACCAAAATCACTTGAGAAGCTAGATGAAACTACTAAAATATGTATAAAAAGTACATCATATCCATATTATGATAATATACCACCATTCAGAAGCAAATCCTAATCTATAAGCCATAAAGTAACCTAAAATATAGTAAATTAGATCATGAAGTTAGTCAAACATGTCACCAATCAGTTTGATCAATTATACAACATGAGATGAATTTGAAATAATCCATAAGGCCTCTTAAGATGTTCTAAACTCTTTTAATCTCTTGAAACAACCTAAAAATAATCAAAAGGTGGCTAGACAAGCACATGGTCATGATGATAAAAACATTAATTTCATCAAATCTACCTTAAACTCTGATAATCAAGGTTTTGGATGACCATTTTAGAGACATGACAAGGACAACATACCAATCAATAGGGAAAATAACATAACAATTAAATTTTCAAGTGGTAGGGGTGATAATTTGATATGTGAGATAAAAATTGTCAATAGGAATAATGAATGAGATTGGAATTAAAGAATGCATGGCATGACCCATCTATTTGACATTTATAAATCCACCTTCAAGCTTAGTTATTCAATTAGGTAGGGCATACTAAAGTAGGTAAATTAGGAAAGACAAACTCAATTAGGTAAAATAGGGACATGATCAATGGTATAGATATATTACATACGTAACATGATTTTAAAATTTATTTCTCATTCTATCTTCTAATCTTGAAATTCTAAAAACTAAGTATTGACTAGATTTAATTTTAAAAAACTAAATTTTAAATGGTAACTTATATAGCTCTGAAATTGATTTCATAAGATGCAGAGTGGCCCTAATTTATTATATTTAGTAAAATAAATTTAAAGTATAAGAATATAAAATGTAATATAAATTATATGTAAAATTATAATATTAAACTTATTTTATTGAATATATCTTTGTACACACAAAAAAAAAAACAACACAACTAAAAAAACATCTCAAAGTGCATATAGAAACAAAAACACAACACACAAAAGACATGTCTTTAAAATGGTGTACACCCTTTTCAAAGGGCGTATACCATTTCAACATTTTAGTCTTATAAGTTTTTATTTTCCATCAAAGATATGTAGTATACCTAAAAAATAAGATTTAAGACTTCTGAAAATGAATACATTCAACTGATATATCAAAAATGCATAAAAATTGTCAAAACACAAGTCAAGATAGACAACTAGTTTCCTGTAAAAAATACCCTTATCAAAGTCAATTAGTTAATTATTAAAACATGAAAAAAATCTTATTTAACCCTGAAATTATATTTTTAAAACCATTTTTCTCTATCAAGCTCTAAAGTGAAGAAATGGAGACAGACTTGGACCTTGTCTGGATGATTAGGTCATAGTGACCTTGTTACTCTCTTAATGCTTATTCATAAATATGTTGGGATGAATCTAACAACCAATGACATTAAATTAAATTTAATTAGGTTACCTATCTTTACCCAATAGCTTTGGACTTGCCTCTCTCTTTCTCATGCTTGTATTGAGAAAAAATCGATGGCCTTTCTAGAGCTGCCAAGAAGGTTGATATGGGAGATAAGTTAGTTTTTTTCATTTTGAGACATGAAACTCCTTATAAATTATTTATTTGACTTTGTCATATAAAAATAAGATCTTGAAGTTGCCTGAATCTCAATTTCACCTTGAAGAACTATATGAATGGCCTCAAAATAGGCTTTTTTGACACTAAAACTACCAAAATCACTTGATAAGCCTAATGAAACTACTAAAAAATGTATCCATTATACTTTTCATGCCTAAAAAAGTACACCATGTCCATATTATGATAATATATTTCCATTCACATGCAAAACCTGCTCCATAAGCCATAAAGTGATCCAAAATACAATAAATTGGGTCATGAAGTTAGTTAAACATGTCATAAACCAATTTGATAAATTATACATCATGAGATGACTTTGACACAATCCATAAGGCCTCTTATGATGTTTTATACTCTTTTCATCTCTTGAAACAACCTGAAACTAGTCAAAAGGTGGCTAGATAAGTACATGGTCATGATGATCAAAATGTTAATTTCATCAAATCTACCTTAAACTTTGTTAATCAAGGTTTTGGATGACCATTTAAGGGGCATGAAAATAAAAACATACCAATCAACATGGCAAAGAATATGAAAAAAAAATCAAGTGGTAGGGGTGACAATTTGACATGTGAGGTCAAAATTGTTAATAGGAATAATGCGTGAGATTGGAATTCAAGAATACATGGCTTGACCCATCTATTTGACATTTAATAATTTGCCTTTAAACTCGATTATTCAATCAAGTATGACATACTGAAGTAGGTAAAGTAGGAAGGGCATACTCAATTAGGTAAAATAGGGGCATAATCAATGGTATAGTTCTAGTACATATGTAACATGATTTGAAACTTCATTTCTCATTCTATCTTATAATATTAAAATTTTGAAAATTGAGGATTGACTAGATTAGATTTTGAAAAACTAATTTCTAAATGATAACTCCTATAGCTCTGAAATTGATTTCATAAGATGCAGAGTGGCCCTAATTTGTTATATTTAGTAAAATAAATTTAAAGTATAAGAATATAAAATATAATATAAATTAAATTTAAACTTATACTATTACATTTATTTTACTAAATATTTCCTTACACACCAAAAAAAAAAATCTCAAAGTGCACATAGAAAAAAAACACAACACAAAAAAATACATGTCTGTAAAATGGTGTACACCCTTTTCGAAGGGCGTACACCATTTTAACATTTTAGTCTTATAATTTTATGGTTTCCCTACAAAATTGCTTTGGGTATAAGCTTGGGGAGGTTCAAACCTACCCTGAAATTAGCCATGGAGTAGCCCACATGGTTTAAAAAAATTTAGGAGCATTTTTTGTCTTTGTCAACACATCTGATCAAGCATATTTTATTATTTAACACACACACACAAACACACACACACACACACACACACACACACACACACACACACACACACACACACACAGAGGTTCGTAGAAGGGAAAAAAATAATTTTTGAATATATAATTTCTTTTAATGTTAAACTATTTTTTGAAAATTATTACTTAATTTCTACACAACATACCTCATTATTTATAAAAATATCATTACAAATACTTTTATAACTTTTTGACCATTAATCAATTTTTTTAAAAACTTATACCTAACCAAAGTGCACATCATTGGCTATGATTTAAAAAAAATGATTTTCATGAACTTAATGTCAAAAATTCATGTTCATACACTTGAAGTTCCAATTTTACAACTGTCTTGACTTGTAAAATTATTTGTTCATACACTTGAAGTTCCAATTTTATATCAAAAAATTAATAAAAAATATCTTGATCGATCTTCAACATTTCATCCATACATATATGAAATTTCATACATCAATTCATTCATTTACTCAAAAAAAGTGTGTTTGTACACATTTAGTCTCTTTATGTTTCCACAAAAAAGGGTCAAGCCATTATGATAAATGCATCTATTTTCCACACTTTAATCATCTGGGTATTGAAACAAAATATATATTTGTAAACTATATTCAAAATGAAACCATTCATATTCTTACATCATTGTTAAATTAATTTTCCAAGTGTCTCTAACATTCTCTCCAAATTTAATTACTGTAATTTTCAAAAAAAAAGTGTCGCTTTATAACCCCCATTTGGTCCCTCATTATCTTGAATCTGCCTTTTATTGTGTCAAATGCCTTGCATAAGTCCACAAAACAAAAATATACTTCATGCTTGTTTATCTTGCCTAAATATAACAATAAACTAACTTAATATAGTAGGGTTGATGTATTAGCATCCTTCTCCTTTCTTTGAAATTAGTATTGTTAAATTTATATACATGTTTTTATTTTTATTGGATAATTCATTAATCAGTTTGTTCGCAACTTTATTTGAGATAATGTTAAGAAAATAGATATCTATTTTACCAAATTCCTTTAGAATTTAAATTTCATCTTTTTTGAAGATTTATACTCTAATAAATAATGGAAAAATTATAACTTACCATCATTTATACCAATTAAACTAAAAGTATTTCTATCATATATATATTTTTACTTCAACTTGTGATTATTATTTATATATTAATAATTAGTTTATAATTATTGGTAATAGTAGAATATAGTTATTATAGTATTTTATTTTATTCCTTTGCTCTTACATAACATTAGAATGTTTACACTTTCTAAACATTTTTAATGCCATGTTTTAAAGGACATGCATTTTGTTGATGTTTTTATTAATAGTATTACTTGTATTTTTTAGTGAGTGAATTTTTCCTCGTTATATTTGAAGAATCTTCAACTCAAATACCATTATCTCAATCCATTGTTTCCTCAAATCCAACTTATTTTTATTTCTTTAGTTGCTCCTTAATATGTTTAAAGATTTTTTTTTTTTTTTTTTGTATTTTCTATTAGCTTTCATGTTTTATTCACATAATAGAAAGCATATTTTTTCCAATTATAACATCTTTTCTCAAGTATTCTTGGAATTAATTTGGTTTCTTTTTTCCTGAACTTATCAATGGAATTAAAAAGTATAATGTAGAATAAGGAATAAAGAGTGAAAATATAAGTACAATTCCAATAAACAAAAAAAATAAAAATAATATGTCTCCAAAAAAATATATGAAAATAAATCATGTATTTTGATGTCTCATTGATTCCACCATATCTACAAGCATGTCACGAGGTCACTTCCGATTTAATTTTGAATAAGAAACAAGATGAATAAAAAAGTAATCCCCGAGGTATATAACATTATAAAAGTAAAGTTTTTCTGTTAAATGTTGAAAAAAATCAAACATTTCTTGAAAGAAAAGGGCTAAGAATATCCTATCCTTGTAATTTATAGATGTTTGGAGAGAGTTATAAAAGTCTCCAAAGAGGCAAAATAATAAAACTATAACATTATAGTAAGGATAACATCTAAATACAAAATGATCCTCAGTTTCAAGGTCCACATAATAAATAGGACAAATACTATGTACCTAAAGAATATGGTGATGTGTCTCCATGTGAATATGGTGTGAAAAAATATGAATTATATAATAGAACCCTCAAATTTTAAGGTAATTAGAGCTGAATTTACCCTAGATGTTGGGTGAACCCATCCTCAAGTGAAGATATGCATTATGGTAATTTTTTAAAAATTTAGGTTAAAGGGAGAGGGGATTTTTTTGAACTAGGGTCCTAGACCCTAGGAGAAGTACAACTACAAAAATAACAATAGTCTAACTAAGACCAGTAAATAAAATGGGACCAAACCTATCCATAAACATCTAAAATACAACCCAAAAACAACCAAAAAACAACTAAATAACTAGTCTAAATGTAAGATTCTAGAGACATCCTCCTAGCAAATTTTCATCTTCTTGAGGTTCATATAAATTTGCAACAACAAATTTTCATGGTCCACACCATACTAATATCCACTACTCTATCCCTTCTTTCCCTTACCTTTGCATATAATACTGGCTCAAAAAGCTCTATGAGGTGAACTCATAATTTTTAAACATTTTTAATTATTTCATACATTTTTGTTTTGCTACAATTAACTAAAAAGTTAATTTTATTATGAAGATTTTCATTAACTTATTATACAAATCCACCCTAAAAGCTAGACCTTGGATCTAATTGTCTTCCTCCCTAGCTGATAAGATTTGAGTCATCCTTGTATTTTCCTACTATTGAATACTAACCTTTCCCTTTAGCTTTGTGATTTCATGTATAAACCACCACATGATAGCTTTTTGGAAGTCAATCTCTTCCATAATTTTGTCTGAGCTCTCCTTGCCTTTGAGTGAGGTAACTAAATTGTTGAAAGCCACATTTTGATCCTTTTGATTTAGAAAAGTTTACCCTTTCTCTGGGTGAGTATGCGTAGGCTCCCTAATCCCCTTCTCCTTCTCTATTGCACTTGAGTCCTATTTAGGTTTTCTTCCTTGCTCCACTTCCTTTTGATTTTCTCCTGATCCTCACTATCCTTTTTAACATCAATTTAAGTCTCAACTCCTCTTTTATTTTTCAAATCTTAAGGACTCTATTTCCCCTATTTCCCTTGGATGGGCCCTGTTGACTTTGAATCATTCAAAGTATTTTCTTAATATTTTCTTGTTATTTTTTGTTCTTTTCATCCCCCTTCACACTAACATTTTCCACAAGTTTCTTATTGTTATTAGAGACCCTGCTCGAACTCCCAAAATAATTTACCCACACTTTTTTTCATTTTTCTAATATCAACAGGAACCTCCTCAAGATTTTCCTTCTGGGGATGTGGGATATTGATCTTGATTTGATTCATGCCTTTTGAAATACTTGAAAATTAGGTAAATTACTCCCTCACGTCTAAGACTAGATTAATTTCCATGTTTAAATTTCAAAATTGACACCTCCATAGATTTCAAGATAAAAAAGAGGAGACTAAAAGGCACACTATGCCTAAATTAATTTAACACTCTAAATAGGGACCGTCTCACAACATTATACCTACATTATAAAGTGATGTACTGCATTAAGTGGAAGGCAACCTCTAAAAATGTCCTAGGTAAGGATTCTCTATCAAAATTATTGTGAAACTAATCCAATTGTTTTCATTCCTCTAGAAATGCCTCTTTGTCTAATTTGAAATCTCTCGATGTATAATAGTTCTTTGTTTCCTTAATCACCAATCTAGTCACATGGGAAATGAGTTCCTCAGTAATTTATAGATTTGCTCCATTTATTTCCACTATTCTATCTGCCTATGCCTTCATGAACAAGACTAAGGAAATGCCTATTGAAACCTTCTATCCTTCGTATAAAACCCTCAAAGCTACCAAATTGCAGAGTTGCCCATACTCTTTCATTTTTCCTAACTTTTGGTTGTAATTTCTATTAAGTTCTATTTAGAAAACCCATCTTGTTTCCCTCACATCCACTCTAACTAACCCTCTTGTCAAAATTCACCTAAATAAACCAAGAAGAACTACATCTAGAAGATGTATTTTGGCCATCTAAGAGTTGTCTAGCAGTGTCTAGAAGCTTCTCCTTCGAACCCCAAAAATCTACATCAAAATAAATGAGTCCCTGACTCACCTTAGAACCCCCAATACACCTCTAGGAATTTGAGGATTCACCCATATGCATAGGATTAACAACATTATTATTTCCTTCATTTTAAACCTTTAATAAAAACTCCATAGGGATATCCTAATGGCCTATCCAAGTTATAAAACCCACATTATTGACTCACTTATTTGCAAACAAGTCAGTAATCCCATTCCCTTCTATAGGTATGGTGAATGCTCACTTGCTAAAAAGAGTTCAACATGACTCTAGGTTCATCTATAACATGCTTGATAGACCAAATAATGGCATTTTTTCTAGACAAATAATTCACTATATTTAGTGAGTCTCCCTCCACCAATAAGTTTTGAACATTCAGTTGTTTAGCCAATTTTATCTCCCACAATATTGTTAGAGCTTCTACCCAATGATTTGACCTCACCCCCATGTCTCCCACATAATCAAGAGTAAAATTGATCTTATGATCTCTAATAATTCCACCTCCCCCCACTATCCCCAGGTTTCCTTTGGAAGCTCCATCAAAATTGAGCTTCATCCAACCCTTAGGAGGAGGTTTTCATTTTGTTCTTTTCCTAGTTTTGTCCTTAGGATCTAGTTTCCCTAACTTCAAAGAATCTATTTGCCAATTGAGAGCTATGATTTATTCAAATGGAAGAAGATGTTTACCTTTTTAAATATGAACATACCTATAATTTTTTTTGATGAGATTAAAAATTCTTTCTAAGGTTACCATGCTGCTATATCTTTTTCCCCTAAAAATTATATTATTCCATTCTCCCCAAATCCCCCACATTATGTGAGGTAGAGTCAAGTTTCAGAGCTTATTGAGATGTAAATTTTTAAATATACATCTCCAAGACTACCAAACTTCCATTATAGAAACTGCTTGTACCCAAGAAATATTGAATTTTTCTATGAAATAACTCCAAATTTTATGAGTGAAGGAACAACTGACTAATAAATGAAAAATTGATTTGTTCTCCTCTTCACACAACACACATATGTTGCTAATAATGTAGCCTCTTTTCCTAAGATTATAAACTATTAGAATTATATTTTGAATAACCACCCATAAGAAAAAACTTATTTTTAGAGTAATCCATTTTTTCCAAACACTCTCCCAGCTTACATTAATATCTTGTTCTTGAGCAATCAAATCATAACCAAAATTTAATTTGTACTATCCATCAAATGAGTCCATCCAGATTAGTTGTTCTTCTCTATTTATCCATGGAATGTGAACATTTCACCACAATTATTCAATTCTATTATCTTCAAAGTGTCTTATTGATTTAAGTTATCCAAGCTTAGATTTTTAAAGCTTTTAACTCCCTCTGGATTTTGCCAATAATTCACCACCTTGTTGCCATATTTATGACTTATGTTCCCTTGAAGATGCAAACCTATATCACTTTGATAAAGTGGTGAATAAAAACTATGTTTGTCTTTCCAAAAGTTAACCCTATTGCCATTTATTATTTTCCATTTATAACCTACATTTATCAACTCCTTGTTGGCAGTTAATAAGTTCCAAATGTGAAATCCCCTAAAAAATTGTTCCCTGACTAGAATGGACATTGGATCTCTCCCTTCAACATATTTAAAGATACAATATTACCCTAAACTGATTTCATTATGATAAATCTCTAGACAAATTTAGAAATGAGGGCTTTATTGATCAATTGCAGATTTCTAATACCAAGCTCACCATACCTTTTTTTAACATAAAATTTAGTCCACACCACGAGGTGAATTTTATTTTTTTTATTCTATGCAAACCCAAAGGAAGTTTATTTGAATCTTAATTAGTTTTTCCTCCACTCCTTTAGGCAAATTAAACAATGAAATGATGTACACTAGTAGAATTTGTAAAACACTCTTAATCAAAACTACCTTACCAACTTGAGAAAGAAGATTACCTTTCCATCCTATGAGTTTCTTTTAGAATCTCTCTATCCAATGATTCCAAAAAAGACACCTGAAGATGGTTTTTGAAGAGAGGCATTCCTAGGTAAGAGGAAGGGATTTTCTTGATTTGGCATCCCAAAAGAGTAGTTATCCTAGCTTGTCTATCTATCAAAGCATTAAAGAAGTAAATCGAGTTCTTTTCAAAATTTATTTTATGGTTAGACATCTTTTCATACATCACCAAAATATTTTCAATAGTTATTGCTTCCTACATAGAATCTTTAACTAATAAAATTATGTCATCCATGAATTGCTAATGAGTCACCAGATCTACAAACCTAGCCAATTTAAAACCTTTCAATTATGCGGTAGCTAAAGCCTTAGAAATGTATTTGGTCAGTGATTCTACCATGATAATGAACAAGAATGGGGACAAGGGGTATCCCTAACTTAATCCTTTAACACTCTTGAATAACCCTTAGGCCACCCCATTAACTAACATAGAAAACATGTAAGTGGTTAGACATGCTCTATTAATTTTCTTAAATTTATCACTGAAACCAAATTGCACCAAAACTCTATCTAGAAAAATTCAGTCTAGTCTATCATACACCTTGGCCATATCCGATGTAAGGACCATAACTTCCCTTTGATTTTTTTCCAAAGAGTAGATAGCTTCATGAACCACAATCACTCCATCCTAAATTTGTATGCCCAGAAAAAAACCTCCCTGCTGAGATTGGATAATTTTTCCAAGGTTATTTGTATCCTCAGAGGTATAAGCTTGGTAATAATATTATAAAAATAATTACATAGGCTAATAGGATGGCAATCTAAATAATTAATATCTCCTTCCTTCTTAGGTATAAGCACTAAAAAATTATGATTAAACTCTTTAAGTAGCTACCTGATTTCTAGGAATTCATTCATTGCTACAACCACGCCAACCCCAATTATGTCCCAGAAAATTTTGAAAAAATTTATTGGAATGCCATCTGGTCCTAGAGCCTTGTCTGAATTCATCTTGGAGAGAACAATTTTTAGATCCTCATTTATGGTTACAACTATAAGCATATCATTATCTTACTAGTTAATAAATTCAAGAATCCCATGTAAAAATTCTTGTTTAAAACTGATATTCTTCTTGAAATAATTTTTATATAAATTCTTATAAAATAAAACACTAGCTTGGTTGATCTCATCAACATTCAAGGACAATTGACCCTCATTATTAATTATCTCCTTAATGGCATTATGTTTCTTGTGCTTTAAGGTAGACAAATGAAAAAATTAGGTGTTTTTTTCACCTTCCTTAAGCCAAATGTTTCTATATTTCTACCTCTATATCTTTGAAATTAATTCTAAAGGATCTAACATCCTCCCATAGTTTTCTATGTGCAACCCTGCTATTAGGAGCATATACATTTGAAAAAATCCACTGCTTATTATCAATACAACCAGTAAATAGAATAATTTTGGGTTATTTTATTTGATTCTAGCTTCGACATTGAATTTTATCCCAATGAGCTAGCACACTGGCCCTATCACATGAGATTTAGGTCTCGCATGTTCACTCAAAGTGCACAATGAAATATCGGTTCTTGAAGGTTTTATAACATAGTATTATATGTTTGCTCATGCCTTTCTCTTTATGTAGTTTCAAACAAGGATTATATAACAACATAAATATACTACTTTGATCCTTTTAGTTGCAGATGTAGTTATTATTATTACTACACAGATCACCATCATTATCTAGCATTAGTGACTTAGAAAAGAAAAAGATACCAATAAAAAGAGACTAAGGAATAACTCATATCCAGGTCTAGCACTTAGTGTATTCCATCATTCAAGACATAAACTAGAAAAAATTGATATCTTATATTTTATGCTTAATGAACCAAAATGTAAAGCTTCATCATATATTCTCCAAAATATCATCATCACAATAGATTAAAATAGGGGTATTTATAATTATTTTACCCTAACCAAGTGTTACAATCATTAATGTTATGAGAAAATGGTGCATGGACTCTCAATAGACTAAGAGTTATGGCACTTATAATAAGTTCTTCCTAAATACCTGGGTCCCTACACCCCCTAGATCCTTGCTCTATGCTATATACTAGTGTTCATGTGTTCTATTCCTTATAGACTGGTGAAAAACCTTTGATCAATAAGGTCAAAGTGTCCCATATGAATCGCTCTCATAACTACTCCCACTTCCCATGAGGTCCCCTAGTATTTCACTTTCATTTCGAGTCTAATGTTCTCGAGTTCTCTATAACTTGTTCTCCTCTTATTGGGTCCTCTCATGCTAGTCCCTTCTATGTCATTGCCCTCTCATGCCATTATCCTCTTGAACCCAATAGGTCTTGTGCCACATTGCTTCTACACTTGGTAGTCATGCACCATGGTATTCCTATGCCATGGTCCTTCCATGTCATGCTAGTTCCATGCCAACATAGATTAACACTAAGTAAAAATTCTGGGACCAATATTACCCCACACTATGCCCTTAGTCCATCCTAGACTAAGATGCACTAGCATCTTCTAAAAATTTAGGCCCTTTTTGTTAAAGTTCCTTTTTCATATTGTCTCAATGGGATAATGCCTCAAGGACTTTCACAATTATTCTTTCAATGGCCTATTTTGATGCTTTTAACTCCTCAAGTTGGGTTAGAGTCTCATTGTTATTTTTCACCTATTCATCTAGAGCTACGCTAGCATGCTTATAGATGTCTTCTAGTGTAGAGACCTCTTTATCAACATGTCCTTGGAGGGATGCAAAACTTGAATTTAGTTGTTGATGATAGTTATTAATGGAATCTTCCATCATCTCTACATCTCTAAATACTTTCACGCACTTGATGTGGTCTTTTATTAGGAGTGCAACATCAGTTGACTACTACCTCAAGACCTCTTCAGCTTAGAGCTAAGCCTTTACGACATTATTAAGGCATGTAAGCTATGTAAAATTGCCATCTAAAATAGGGATAACCTCCCCAACTCTCCTTAAGGAATGCTTGCAAATGTCAACAATCATGGTGAACTATTCAACTCTTTCCATCCCCTTGTCTCTTGACATAGGTTGCTCATTGTATTTCTTGAGTAGTAATTCAACCAAGTTATCTAGCTTTCAAATGACATCCACGTCCAGAGATACGCCATCTACAAGTGTTGGATTTTATTTCAAAATTATTTTACAAAGGGTTAAAACCCTTAGTTTTACCTTTATGGCTTCTTAGAGCTTTTGTTTCATTAAGGCCACTTCTTCAATGAGTGTTTGCTTCTCAACAAGAATTGTATTATATATGCTTACAACCTTGGCATGTTTTATCTCTATTGTGCATGCATTAGAATTTGACAAAATGCTCTGGCATGTTATTTCCTTGCTAAGTTAAAAAAATGCAGTGCTTGTTATTAGTGGGGGATTTTATGGTTCAACCCTCATTAATTTTGGTAGCATTGGAGCATCTAGGCCCAAAGAGATGCTATCCAATAGGAGATCAAACTCATGCTCCTCATTGTACATCTCAAGTAGGAAGGACACTTGCTTCCTAGTTTTAGGAGTCACTTCCTTGGGATGGAAGTGTGGCTAAGGATAAAGTCTCTTGTCCTCTATGCTAAAATTGTAAAATTCATCCATAGTGGTCACCATTCTTTCATCTTCCTACCCTTCTGACTTAGCTAGTTCCTTTCCCTTATTGGGGTTTCATTCAATCTCAGCCTCCTCATGGCCACCAGTGGCTATCTCACTATATTCATTACCATATTCCTCCTCATTATACCCTATTTTAGCATCAAGTAGGGAATCATTAGATGCAGCCTTTTCCTATACTGGGGAGGGAGTTTTCTCATAATCTAATCCTGATATATGGATATACACCCAAGGAGACTCTTTTTGGGGTACTTTTCTTGGAGGTTATTATGGGGCAGCTCTTGTGGTAGTGGTACTTGGGGGAGATGGTGGTGGGGGTGGAGATGGTGAAGGTGGAGGAGAAAGGGGAGGAGTAGGCTTAGGGGATGAAGGGTTGGGGATTGATGAGTATAGAGGCATAGATTAATAAGGGGATATGTAAGTGTGGGGAGGAGATGGAGAAATGTGGGGAGGGGATGGAGATGGATGAGGTGGTGAAGGTGAAGGGTAAGGTAGGGGTGGAGGAGGTATAGAGGGATGAAAATAAGTAGGTCTAAAGGGATATAACTCTATTTTTTTTGCCTCTTTTGTGGGGCCTAGTGCCCACTTGAACTTGCACCCACATTTGGCCGCTTATTCTTCTTCAACTATAGTGCTTGGGGGAGTCTTTCCTTAGGGTCTCCACCCTATAGGCTCTTATAGGGGTGAAGCATGTAGAATAGCCTAGGAGTTTTCTCCTTGATCAAAGTCTACTTGACCTGTATAATGATCAAGTCTATTTACAACCTCCACATAGGCCTTCTTTCTTGGATATACATAAAGTTTTCATATGGTGTGAAGCTTCATGTTTATTCTCTTAGCCTTTAAAATGATAGGGTGCACATCCTATATCTGATTGATGAAGTCTATGAAGTACCACATGGAGAAGGCATAAGGCATCTTGATCCATGCTAAAAATTCTTTAAATGGATTCATTTAGATCCACATGAGGGAACAATGCTATTTTATAGTGAACTATGCCTATTTTGTAGTTGGGGCAGGCAAGTCCTTTAGAATGCACCACTCATTTTTGAATGCCACCTTCATCTCATTAAACTAATACCTCATATTTATCTTGTATGAGGGGGTGATATGCTAGGGGCAAGTATATGCCTTGTAATGCTTGGTGGGGGACTTATGAGTAGGAGGGTACACCCACTTCAATGCACCTAAACTATAGTCTAGTACTCCATTCTCATTGAAGACCATCAATAAGAGGATTACTCCCTAGGGGAACTTGTATGTGGGTTTTCAGTGGGCCCTCTACACATATTCAATTATTTTTTTGGATAAAGTATAGGGCTCAGTTATACTTTAGTTCCTATGAGACTTGGTGAGCACTATAAAGGTGTGACATGTCCACCTCCTTCTAATGATCAATCCCTCCGATCTTGGTAAAAATGATCTACACCATGAATTAAAGGGTGACATCTTGTAGGTTCTTAATTTACATCATATGTCCCTATTTTTGATACATCAGTGTTATAGTGGTCTTCTATATCTCCTCCGTGTCAACCAAGTCATCAATCACACTCAACCTTGAGCACTATAGTCTTGTGACTTTGCTAATTCTCTCAGGGGTGATCTTCATGATACACCCACAAAGTAGATATAGTCATCATGGATGTGGAAGAGGAATAACTATACTACCTCCATAGGTTTACAAAAATATGGAAAGTTAAAGAGTTGGAAGAGTCCTATAGTATCCAGCTAGTTTTTGATTATTAAATCATAGACCACTTGATTCCTTGTGTTGGTGGTCTTAACCTGGTAGTCATTCTAGAGCTCAACCTCATTTCCTAGTTGGTAGTGGTTTTAATAAAAAATGGTGATTGTTGAGACTTTAGAGACCTAGTTATTTGCACACAATATCAAATTTTGGTATTACATCTCTTCTATTAATAGAAATGGAGGTGCAGATTCTTGGGCCTTCTACACCACTGATGCCTATGCCTACTTTCCTTTCCTTGCCATTTTTTCCCTATATACTTATACACATTTTCACACTTTTCCTTTTGTGCTATTTACTTATTCTCTTAGGCACTAATCTTGTTCCTCTGGTGTCTCTTCCCTAATGGTAACCCAATTACCTTTGTTCAAATCTTCTTCTTCTGGTATAGTTGGTAATTTTTCAAGTCTCTTGGCCTTTTTCTTGGGCTGCATTACCCTTTAAGGAGCTTGAAGGTTAATGTGAAGCCATCCCATGTTTTCAAATGAATACTTGGTTATAGAAAAATTAATTCATATGTTTGAGCTTAATCACTTTGTTAATGGAAGACTTGTAATCTACAACTTCAAACATTACCACTTTTTCCCACCAAACTAGACTTAGAATCTCTCTCCTCAACTGGGTAATAACCTACATGTGTTGCCAAGGGTATAAAAAATCTACTCTACTCAAGATTTGATCAGTTTGGCTATGGTGTGGTCGCTTGTTCTTCGGCTCTGGTTTATCATTAATTCTTAGCCTAGTAATTCAAGAATCAACATAATGTAAAGAGTGAAATAAATTTAACCTACCTATTTATAGGCTCTAAGGGGGGTTTACCCTCATTAATTCCTTCCTCTTCCCCATCACTTCATAGCATAAATGTAAATATTTTAATGGCCACCATATTTCAATTTTTGCCTTTTGTAATTAATGCCTCAACAATTTTGTCCTATCACACTATTGGCATGCTTATTACCATAACTAACATCATGACATTAATGGCACATACCTTCTTGCACCTTTCTTGGAAGTGGGTGATAGTTGTATCTCACTCTTTTGGTGTGGTGAAAGATAGTTGTTGCATTTTAAATTTATAACATATGGTGGGAACCTTACCCCTTAGTGCCTTAAATGACTCATGTGCCCTTAATAAATTACATGCCTACATATCTTACGTGCCCAACTAACTTGCATGATTTTTATTTTTACCCTTACATTATGACTTCTTGCCCCACACTAAAAAGGTTCGTGGTCTATGAAAACAACAATAAGAACAAAAAAACAAAATTACAATAAAGAAGAGTTGTGCCCAACAAAGGAAACACTTTTATTGAAAGCAGTAAATCCTAATATAATGGCATATGCCTTTTTGATTACAAAAGTACAGTTATTCTGAAATGAAATACGATCAAAGTTGACTTATATTATAGTGCCCTAAGAGGAACTAACCATCCATTCCTTATAACCAACATGCCTCGATAGGTCAAATTTTATGTATTATAAATGGACCATCCCAATGGATGTGGAGCTTTCCAGGGTGGTGCATGAAATCATAGTCATATAATAATACCTTCATTCTTGGAGAAAAGACTTTATCTTGATATGGCAATCATGCCATCCTTTCTGCTTGCATTTCTCTACATCTTAGCTTTAATGAGCGAGGAATCAAGTCTCATATAATTTCATTAAAATATCCAAGTATGCTTTCAAGGATGCTTCATCATCCAGTTGTCCTACATGTAAGATACATAGGGATAGTACCAAGAACTATACTGGCATCATTACTTCTTTGTCATACACCAAGTTGAATAATGTGATTTTATTTAGGCACTTGTAAGTAGATTGATTAGGCCTAAAGTACTAAAAACACCTTATCATCCTAGTTAGTGCAGTTACCATTGCATATTTTTATTAAAGTGGTACTTAGGATCTTATTAAAAACTTTAATAGTTTAATTGGATTGAGAGTGGTATGGTGTTTTCTTATGGTGCACGATCACGAACATAGCTAGCAAGATGTAAATCATTTCATTCAAAAACTGTGTACCATGATCATTAGTGAAATTGAGGGGGAACCCAAACCAAGTTATTATCTTCTCCAAAATAAACCTAGTAGTAGTAGTAGTAGTAGTAGTAGTAGTAGTAGTAGTAGTAGTAGTAGTAGTAGTAGTAGTAGTAGTAGTAGTACAATCTTTTGTCAGCACTACTTTAGCCTATCATGTAAAGTAGTTAGTTATTGCAATGATGTATCGATAACCCATTCATCATCCTACTAGAGTGATGGGACCCACAAAATCAATAACCCACTTTTAAAAAGGTTTTTGAGAAGGGATGGGTTGTAAAGGAATATCATCTCTTCTATTAGGTTTACTTATGTGTTGATAGATGTCACATTGCCTAACATATGCCTTAGCATCTTGGAATAGAGTTGGCCACCAAAGCCCAGCTAGCAAAACCTTACACACAGTAGCCTCTCTAACATAATGTCCACTTGAAATACCTTCTTAAAATTCATAAAGTACTTATGGTGCTGATGTTGTATTACAAAATAGTGAAACAACTCATCATGATCCATTTTTTAAAGATCGTATGTTATGAGATGAAAGGGTACAATGCGGACCACAACTTGTTTTTCTCCCTACACGATGAGAGACTGAGGCACGGAACCAATGTTTAAAAATGTTGTAATATCTTCCAATTATTTAGGTACCCATGTAAGTCATAATATTTATACATTAGGAAGATCATCCTCTATGATGCTTAGAGGTTGTCAGGTCCATAGTTAGCCTTCCCAGGTTTCACCATTATGGAAAATTGGAATTCCTAAAATAATACAATCTAGTGATAGATCTATCTAGGAAGTAAAAATTTGTTGACAATGTACTTCAAAGCATCATGGTCTATATAAAAAGTAAAAGGAGTGGCTAGAAGGTACTACCTAAACTTCTACAAAGCATAGACCATTGACAGAGCTTCACACTCTATACTAGTATAGTTTATTTTAGTTGGTTTTAGCTTCCTACTGGCAAATTAAATTGGGTGATCTAAGTGAATTTTATCTAGTTGTGAAAGAATCATGCCAACTACCATGCCAAATGCATCAACATGGACATGAAATGGCTTTGTCTAATCAGGGAATTACAAAATAGGAATAGTGACCAATTTTTCTTTGAGTGCTTCAAAATATTCCTTACAAGAACTAGTCTATATGAACTACTCATTGTGATTTAAAAGTTCTTCTAAGGGTGATGAAATCTTGGCATAATCATGAATAAACACTCTATAATAACCCATGTGCCCCAGGAAGGTGTGCACCTCACATTGAGTATTGGGCACTAATAGGCAAAGAATCATAGATACCTTTGTTGGGTCCACTAGGATTCCTTCCTTATAAATAATATGCCTTAGGAGTACATCGAAAGGTGTTGTAAATAAGCACTTCTTCAAGTTTAAGGATATTTGTAATACCCAATAGTGCTCAAGCATGAACCTGAGATTAGCAAAATGGTCCTTGACCAAATCATATATCATCTAATCATCCAAATAAACTTGGACAAAATTATAATGAAGTCCTTAAAGGATTCAACTGCTATGCATGAGAACACTACTAGAGCATTTTTCAATCCAAAGGGCATAATAGTATATGCAAATGATCCCCATTTGGTGGTGAATGTTGTCTTAGGCTGGTCTTCCTTAGCTATTTGGACCTGATGGTACCCAAAGAATCCATATTTAAAGGATTACACTTCACAACCAGAAATACCTTCAAGGATTTCCTTTGTAAATGGAATTAGAAATGGATCTATCACATAGGATGAATTGAGCACTTGGTAGTCTACACAGATACATATGCATCCATACTTTTTGATACTAATCACTATAGGGCTGACCTAATCAGATTCGATAATGGGAGTGATTCATTTAACATAGAGCATACTATCAATCTCCTCTTTAACATGTTCCCAGAGATTAGGGTTCATCTTGTATGGTCATTATTCACTAGTTGAGCATCATCAACTAGCTTGATGTGCATATTCCCTAAAGATGGGTGGACTCCCTTCATTTCATTGTAGTTTTGAACTGTAAACCCCTTTTGAACCCTTTAAGTTCACTTTCAATTTATAATGGATACTAAATAATGGATTTAAAAAAATGATTAAAACTAATTTAAAGTGTTTAAAAATTGGATTAAAACTGAATATAAATATCTATGTATTCATTCCTTCCAATTACACCTTCAAATGATCACTAGTCATTTAATTGATTTCTGTTAAGTGTTGTGTTTGATTAAAACTTGCATCCACATTTAAATAATTGAATCAAATCTGTGGAAAGAATTATGAATAATTGAAACATAAATACCAAAATTGTTAATGGAATTCACTCGACCTAGACTATGTCTCTGGGTCTTGCTCAAAGGTAGAACCGATTGATTATTGATGCAAAATTTCTTTATACATCACCTTATCCCTAGTAGTGGTTCTTAATCTATAAATAAATTTTTTGATGCCACTAGATCTAGACCTAACAACTGGCTCTGGATCTTAGTTCTCGGCTCTAGCTCTAGCTCTCAGATCTTAGCTCTTTGGCTCTCGGCTCTTCAACTCTTTGGCTCTAACTCTATTTGATTATTCTCAAGTCTTGTATGTTGTTTTTCACACTTTGATTATGATTTCAATTGACCCCTTCAAACCCTTTATATAGGTTAATGGGTCCACAAAAGGTGGGCTTGGATGATTATCCTTTCCAATTTTAAATAATATTCATAATTATCCCAAGACCATTATTTGTAGGATTTAACATTATCCCCTTTTTTAATAATAATTATCCCCACCCTTTTTTTATGTGATTTATATTATCTCATTACAATTAAAATTATGGGGTGATTATTATTCCCCAATATATGATAGAATATTTTTATCCCCAAGTATTAAATACTTGGGTTGAATCATATTACCATGTCACTTTATTGCCACATCATCAGGGTTGATGATAACTTTGACTGGTCATAACTTGCACATACAAACTCCATTTTTCAAATCGTAAAATGTGCCAAAAATATCTCGATGATCTCTACACCATGGAAATAATTTGGAAACATTTCATGATGGTAAATTTTTGTATTTTGACCAGATTTGACTATTTGTTGACTTATTTTGACCAAAAATTTGACCAACTACACAAAAAACATATGATCTCTATTTTTGAAGTTCCACATACCATCAAAAAGATCTTGATAGGATACTCATAATAGTGAAATATTTAATCTAATCTGGGAATTTTTCCAAATTGACCTTTAGATCAATCCTCCCTACTAAGAGGGCTTTTGATCCATCAAAAGTTGGTACCCAACTTGATCCTTTAAAATACCAGTTGATTCTAAAGAATTCTGATGGATCTTTATCGGTCTACTCAAGTTACACAACTACACTAACAACACTTGGAACAATCTATTGATCACACCTTCCTCAAATCATCTGTTGCTACATAGCCATCAATAGCTTCTACACATAATCAAGATTCATAATGCAATGACTTCTTTTATTGCATGGCTTCTCAAGAGCCTCTACATAGATAAGCCTAGTGATATTTTATGTTGCATGATATTGCTCTGCTAAGGTAATGCTTTCCCATTATGGAAATGTAATCCATATTCTTCCTATTATTCTCACAAGGACATAAAACTATGTTGCATATAATAAGTGATATTATATCATAACTTTTATAAATTATCCTTTATAGGATCTTACAATGCAACATATATGTTACAAATAGTGCCCTTATTAGGGTCTTTTACAAATGTGCATACTATGATTACACATATATTGAAAACATTTATTTCAATGAAAATGGATATCAAACTTGATCCAAAACAACAATGTATAACTGAGTGCTACTTACCTTGGAAACACTTCACATGTTGACTCATGCCTACTTGTCTTCCTTTCGAAAGAAACTCTTCATCTATTTGTAAATGTCTTTCCACTATTGTTATACCCCAAATCTGATTTAGATATTTTTTTCAATGTTCACTCTCAATAGATCCTCTTAACCATCTTTCCAAATTCTACAAGAAAAGGTAAGCACAAATATGCCAATCTAAATGTGAGAACATAAAATAATAAATGATACAACTGCTAACAATGGGTTGTTCACAATATGCTTCTCATTTGATTGCTACTCCATTTTACACTCTAAAGGAGTGATCTACCTTCACACTTGCTCAAATAAATGAGGTTAGTTCCTTTCATGCTTATTTAACAATGGAAACCATTTAAAATGCTTTGAAGGTGACTTTAAGCATGTTAAATAAGACTTAGCTTTGCAAAAATTCTATCCATTTCTTATCGATCCATTTTAATGGATGCTCCACTTTGGGATGATTCTTGATAGAATATTATTTGGATAGGTGAGATTCTTCATGGGTTGCCTCTTGGAGTATTGGAACTTTACCAACTCTTTCATCTGCTACCTCTTTCTTCATGGGTGCGTGCACAACTTTTTTCTTGTGAGTATCTGAATGAAGTTATGGATGAAGCTTCCAGCACTTGTCAACCCAATGAACACTCATATTACAATGAGTGCAGTAGTTCTTGTCCATTTTATTGGAAAATAAATCCCTCTTGTCATTCTCTATATTTTGGCTTGGAGAGAGGTCTTTAAAACTTGTCTCCTTTTTGAGGGACATAGCCTTTCTTTCTAAATATTTTCTCTTCAAACATACATGGATATTTATACCACAAATTATGTGTACCAAGACCATTCTTCTCATAATCAAAGAAGAATATTTATACTTGTCATACCTTTTAGGGATATCTTGTTTGCAAGCATGATGAGGAGAAATTGTTTTACCTTCTCTGTTGAGATGTTCATCTCTCAATGGAGATGCCTTGCATTTCTTCTAGATATATTTTGCATAATTGAGGGGTTATCCCTTTCTATATTTTATCTTATAAACTTATCCATCTCTTTGAATGGGTTGAATTGGTAGTGGCTTGGGCTCATCTCTTGAAGCTTCTCTTGCTTCATCTATTTGGAGCATTCTCAAATTTCTCCATTACCATTAACAAATCCCAAACCTGCATATTGAGGTCTTTACTCAACCTATATGGGATTAGTAATTCCTTGGCCATTGATTCCAAGCCCCTTTCCATCAAAACCCATCTTGATTAGCAACTTAGAGCCAATACCATGAGTATGCTTCTCAAATTCACCAAAAGAAGAAGATTGATGGGAAGAAAAGGAATAACATGGTGAATTACTTTTAGTACAAACCTCTATTTGGGTTTGTGCATCTAGCATAGAGGATGGTCTCATAGACTTCTATTTCTCGTCCATTTCTTCACCATTTTGTGACTATGCCAATAAATTTTCCTTGGCTCGCAACTCAGGTTACAACTCTTGGATGATCCTTGAGAGAAACACCCCATGAGATAGCAGTCTATCTCACAGATCTTGATTTGCATCTTCTAAGGACTTTAACATCCTTCTCAACTCAGAGTTTTCCATTTGAATTTGATGGTTGAAGCCTTCAAGCTCCTCTAGTTTTTATCTCTTCAGAGCTTTGCCCATGGTTTATTTCTCCTATAAATAACCTATATCTCCAACAATTGCACATTGCACTAGAAGATTAAATAGTCTAAATGTCTGCATAAATTGAGTGAAACCAATTGAAATGAAAATAAAACTTTTACACAATCAGAATCTAATCCTTGCATTCTAACTGCTTTGATACTAAAATTGATTCTTAAACCCCTTTCAAAACCTTCAAGTTCACTTTTAGTTTATAATGGATACTGAATAATGGCTTTAAATAAATGATAAAAAATGATTTAAAATGTTTAAAAATTAGATTAAAAATTAATATGAATATCTATGTATTCATTCTTTCCAATTACACCTTCAAATGATCACTAGCCATTTAATTGATTTCTGTTAAGTGTTGTGTTTGATTAAAACTTGCATCCACATTTGAATAATTCAATCAAATATATGAAAATAATGGAATTTAAAATATTTAAAACATAAATACTAGAATTGTTAATGGATTTCACCCGATCTGGGCTATGTCTCCAGGTCCTGCTCAAAGGTAGAACTAATCGATTATTGATGCAAATTTCTTTATATATCACCTTATCCCTAGTAGGGGTTCTAAATATATAAATAAATGTTTTGATGCCACTAGATCTAGATCTAGTAACTAGTTTTGGCTCTATCTCTTGGCTTTTAGCTCTTCAGCTCTTGGCTCTCTAACTCTCAACTTTCAGCGCTTTGACTCTCGGCTCTTAGCTTTGGCTCTACTTGATTATTCTCAAGTCTTATGTGTTATTTTTCACACTTTGATTGTGATTTCAAATGACCCCTCTAGACCCTTTATATAGGTTCATAGGTCCACAAAAGGTGGGCTTGGATGATTATCCTTTCTAATTTTAAATAATATTCATAATTATCCTAAGACCATTATTTGTAGGATTTGACATTATCCCATTTTTTAATAATAATTATATCCACCCTTTTTTTATGGGATTTATATTATCCCATTAAAATTAAAATTATGGGGTGATTATTATTCCCCAACATATGATAGAATATGTTTATCCCCAAACATTAAAGACTTGGGTCGAATCATATTGCCATGTCATCGAGTTTGACTGGTCATAACTTTCACATACAAACTCCTTTTTTCAAATCGTAAAATGTGGAAAAAAGATATAGATGAGATCTACACCATGGAACTAATTTGGAAAAATTTAATGATGGTAATTTTTGTATTTTGACCACTTATTGACTTGTTTTGACCCAAACTTTAACTAACTGCACAAAGAGCATATGAGCTCTATTTTTGAAGTTTCACATACAGTCAGAAAGCTCTTGATGGGATATTCATAATGGTATAAGATTAAATATAATATAATAATTTTTTTGAATTAACTTATAGATCAAGTTCCTTAGGAAACATCTTTATATTCTTTTAATAACTTAAATTTTATGTAATCTCTATATTGGTCTAATAGTTTCCAATTATGGCCATCTTTGGTTCTTGTTGGGTACTAATGTTGTGTTGAATAGTATGAATATGCCCATGATAAGGGTTGTCCATTTAAATACTTGTGTCCTAGATATTTCATGTATTGGTGCTTTTAAAAACATCTAAATGGTTAGTTAGGGGGTTGAGTGAAGTAGATCCTTCACCTTCATCTACTTGGAAGCCAAGATTTTGCTTTCCCAAGAAAATCTAGTCACATTGTTCTTCATCAGGAAATGGTGTAGGCACAAGAACTAGATTTGTTGAAGGATCAGTGAATAAGTGTAAAGGTTCCTTAGGTTTCTAATGGATATTATGTAGGTGGTCTTCCATAGGACTTGGGGCTTCAATAACTACTTCATGCATGGCCTAGAGAGAGGTGAAAGTCCATCTTTGGTGATGAATAGGAGAGTGCTGAGGTCATGTTTTCCTTAATTAACTAGCAAAACCTAGTTCTCATGTGTCACCCTTCATGTATATACCATGCTCATGCCCATGTTCATAAGGTCCTAGAGAATGCATGCACCCATAGGTACTTTGATAAGTATGTTTCCTCATTTATCCATATTGTCTCACAAGATTCAATGTAAGGTTCAAGTGCTTACATGCCACTATAACTAATTTTTCCCTTGACCTTATTCATTATGAAATCTTTGATGTAGAGTAGAATATACTTGATCCTAGTATATAAGGTGCTCTTTATGGGTACACCACCATCTTGCAATGGTGTCATTAAAAATGTGATCTAATGACCTTATCCAATTAGCTTTAGTGTTATATAATTATTCAAGGAAGTCAACAAAGTCACATACCTTCATTTGTCCTTGGAATCATGGGGCTTCATCAAGTATTTCTAGTGGTGGTCCTATCATTGGCCCTCTCATATCTAAATTCATGAGGTGAAAAAACTTGTGACATTTAGGAAGCTAGCATGGAAAGTTTTCTCATCTGTTAATGATGCTACACATCCTTCTAGTGAGATCATAGTCACTATGGGCCCAACAGTTACAAGCATTGCTTGTAGTATAAAAAAAAGACTAGTTATCTATCTATTGAAGAACACCATCTAGGGTGGGATCATATTGTTCATCACTTCTAAAAGTGACATTATATAAGTGGTTGATGTCTTCATCAACATTGACATGCTTTATATAAGGGGGTCCTTGTCCTTGATCTAGTGGTATTAGTATGCATTGATCAGTGTTCTCAAAACTAATGTAGTGATTTTTAAAGCTCAAGTCTACATTATTATCATAACACCAAGGCCTTCCTAAGAGGGCTAGGTAATCATCAAATTTAGCTAACTCTAGAACCTCAAAATCTGCTTTTAATGGTACTTTGAGTATATCGATCATGGCATCATTGAAGACCATAATAGGGTGAGTGTGAGTCTTATTTGCCATGAATAAGACCTGAGGTGAAGGCTATAAAACTAGACTAGACATTTTACACCAAGTTCCCTTGGTGAGGACATTTACTTCTATATCAATATCCACTAAAATGTCCTTGATTATCTATACATTGATGATAACATTAACCAATATTTCTCTATCTTCTAGGGGAGTAGAGGAACTAGGAGTGTCCTATCATTGAGCATGATTTAAGAAGTGGTCTTCACTTTGCTAAATGATGTGAGGTGAGCTTCATTTTTTAGTTGGGATCAACTCTTAAGCCATGTGTTGAGATGTGGAACAATATCCTCATCTAGCACCCATTTACATAGTTATTAGAATTCATCTAATGACATAGGTTGAAGTTTAGCTTCCCTTTACACAACATCACATTGAATTATGTCCTTGTCTTTGAAGAACTAAATATCACCTTGAAGTTATCATATGAGTGCCATCGTATCCTGGAGGACATCCTTTTGCTAATGAATATTAGGTTACTTTCTAGTTCATGGTTTTTTCCATTATACCTTCTCGATCAGATTAGCTATCGACTGTGTCTATCCCGAACTACAAGTGCTAATATTTAATTGTTAAACTATAAGGATAGTTGGGTGTGTGTGCCATTGTGGTTTATCAATTAAAATATACTAACGCCCTTTTCATTTTTCTCATTGGTGATAGCCACATATAGATCAAGACACTCTTCTAGTTGGTGGTCTTTTTTATAGAAAGTGCACATCGAGTAATCTGAGTAATCCTACTGATAGTGGTATGGTGACCCACATTTGTAATAGGTCCTAAGTGGAAAAATTCCACCTCCTCATCCTCACCCTCTTCTTTATCCATAGTAGCCACTATTGTCTTGAGTATTAGCAACTGAGGTTTGGTGTGTGCTATGTGCTGGAGCTTCATGAATGTCACTAATCAAATGGTAGTCATTAGTGTCATGAGTGTAGGCATCAAAAATTTTACAATACTCAGGAACCTTAGTATGTATAGCTTGCTATAATATAGGAAAAAATTAAACATCATGTTCCTCATGGAATATTTCATGTGCTTGTTTAAGTACCATGTGGATGTTCTTTTGTGGGTAGTTGCTCCTTGTATGTCCTTCAATTTCACAGTCAGTATACCAAACACCATTGCATGTCTCATGCACATTATTTGTAATCAATTTCTCAAGTTGTGATGCCATTGAGGCTATTTAGGCCTCCATACAGGGACTAATGCTAGTATCAATACTTCCAATCACTTTAGTGTAGATAGTAGATTTCAAGGCTTCGTGTGGGCTAGTGAAGGTCCATTGTGACAAGGTTTACCAAAAGGGTAGTAATAGTCCTCCCATAAACCATTGTGCATGTTAGGCATCATTAATTTCAAAGGAAATTTTAGATAGTAAGGTCTTAAAACTTGCATCATACTCACATATACTTTCTATAAGTCCTTGCTTTATGTCCTTCAACACTGATATACTCTATTGTTTGAATTTAAGAATATCAAACTCCTAAAGAAAGGCTATTTTGAGCTGATCAAAGTCAACCAATACTTACTAAGGGTCAAAATTCTAGTACCATTTATGCATGTGTTCTAAGAGTATAGTTGCAAACTATGTGGCCTTATGTTTAGAAGATGTAATGCCTCATGCCTTCAAAATTAGTTCACACTTGTAGACATGCTCAGCTACATTCTCCACCCCTCAATATTTAGTTAAATGTAATGTCATCTCATAGCAAATCATAGCTAGTTTAGGTGTTAGAATAGGTGGTTGTTGGGAACCTCCATATCTAGTCCCTTGGGGAGGGAGTCCACTTTCTCTTGCACCTCCTCTTAGTCCTCCTCTAGTGCCTTCAATAAAAATGCTCATGGTATGTGGTGTGGTAGTCAGTTGGTTAACCAAGTTTGGACCTGTATTCTATCCTTAAAGACCAGGTCCACCATGCATCTCAAGTTGTGTCATATAATTCCCTTGAAGAGGGAAAGATAGTGTTAAATCTAAATGAGCCTTAAATGGCTCAATTTTAGTATCCCTTACTAGTTCAACTTTTGACTCCAAAATATTGTATCCCAATTTTGAATGTGTACTCTATTTGACTCAAAGGCATGAACATGCATGATGTTGGGTGAGCTAGGTTGGTTTAGACTTGGTTCTTTGATTCCTACCATCCAGTTTATTTCTCCTTCGTAAGATAGTAGTGGCATAAAACATAGTTTGAAAGTGATGGGGTCCTCATGTGTTTTCACTTCCTTGTGACTAATAACAACACTCCTTGAGTTATCTCGATCTCTTCCCACACTATTAACTCCCATGAATCTTTACCAAACTTCATCATACTTCCATTTCTATAGTGCATGTTGGTTGGCTACCATGATGAACCCATAATCTTATATCAACCCCTATTCTCCCCTTCTAAATGTGTGGATCATACACAAGAGGATTTATCCCTCTATTGGTATAGTTTCCAATCTAAGATCAATAAATAACTTTTTTATTTCAAATTTAAAAAGCTAAAGATAATGACCCCATAGTTCTCAAAGGAAATAGAATTTGGCTTATTTAGGATATGAGTAGGTAGTGATAGAGTAATCTAGGATGTAGTTATTTCAAACTCCTCTCCACAAAAAGTTGACTAGTCACATCCATGAGACTCCAAGTTATGATAGAGCCCTTTACCATTCTAGTGTCCAAGATTGCCTTCTTCCAAGATTACTGGATCATCCTTGAGCATATGATATTACCCAAGCATGTAAAAGAATTGGGACCTCTAAAAAGAAGGTTTCGTATAAGGGATTATAGAGATTCTACTCTACCCACTATCATGTGAAGATTCTTGGCTCAAGATACAAAATTATAAAATTATATTCAACACTAGTAACCCATTCTTCTATATTCTCAAGAGTAATTTTCTCAAACATATTCCATGATTGTGATTTAAGTGTTTTGGGTCCCAAAAATGGAACTAAAATGTTGGGTTATTCTAGTTGATTCCAAATCTGGTGTTGAAGTCTACCCCAATGAGCTAGCACACTGGCCCTATCATGAAAAATTTAGGTCATACACGCTCACTTGAAGCATGCAATGAAAGACATGTTCTTGAAGGTTTTGTAACACATTATCATATGTTTGTTCATGCCTTTCTCTTTATGTAGTTTCAAACAAGGATTACATAACAACATAATATAATACTTTGATCCTTTTAGTTCCAAATGCGATTATTATTATTACTACATAGATCACCATCATTATATAGCATTAGTGACTTAGAAAATAAAAATATACCAATAAAATTAGCCTAATGAATAACTCATATCAAGGTCTAACACTTAGTGTATTCCATCGTTAAAGGCATAAATTAACAAAATCTGATATCTCATATTTTATGCTTAATGAACCAAAAGGTAAAGCTTCATCATATATTCTCTAAAAGACCATTGCCATAATAGATTACAACATGGGTATTTATACTTGTTTTTCCTTGACCAAGTGTTATAATCATTAACATTATGAACAAATGGTGTATGGGCTCTTATAGACTGAGATTTATGGAACTTATAATAAGTTCTTCTTGAAGACCTAGGTCTTTGTGCCCCTTAAATCCTCACTCTATGCTATATACTAGTGTCCATGTGTTCCATTCCTTGTAGGCTAGTGTAAAACCTCTGATCAATAAGGTCTAAGTGTCTTATATGAATCACTCTCCTAACTATTCTCACTTCCCATGCACTCCCCTAGTCTTTTGCTTTTGTTTCAAGTCCAATATTCTTGGGTTCTCTATGACTTGTTCTCCTTTGATTGGGTCTTCTCATGATGGACCCTTCTATGTCATTGCCCTCTTGTGCCATTTTCCTCTTATACCCAATACGTCCCATGCCAGGTAGTCATGTGCTATGGTCTTCCCGCACAATGGTCCTTCCACACCATGTCAATTCTGTGCCAAAATAGAATAACACTTAGTCAAAATTATGGGGACAACAAATAACTACATGATGTTGAGTCTTGAGTATGAGTTTACCTCTTAGAAATTTAGGATCCCAAAAAGTTATTAGATATCTTGAATCTCCTGATGTGTTAATACAAACTACTTCAACTTCACTCCAATATAATTTTTTATGGTTAAAAAAAAATTCCTCTATCTTTGATTCTTGAATGGCCAAAATAGTAGCTTTATTAGTCTTTATAAAATCTCTATTTTTTTTTTCTTTCTTGTACTATGCATCCCTATGATATTCTAAGAAAGAATCAACATAATTAACAACTAGGAGAAGAGAAACATCCTTCAAAAGGAAGGGTTTTTTGATGTCCGTCCACTACATCTTCTTGAGTAAGTTTAATGAAATTATCCTTTTTAGATGATTTCCCTAATTTGGGTCAAGTTTTGAATACTAGGCCCTTAGCTCCTATTTTCTTAACCATCAAAGACACCAATTTTTCCTTTGTAGTGTTTTTAGGCTTGATAATATCTTGTTGTGTATCCTTGATTTCCTTGCTACTCAAAGCCAATGCAAAATCATTATTATATGATAGTCCTCTTGATCTAATATATCAAATTTGTTATAAGTCTAAATATTTAAAAACCATGGTCCTTGTATTTCCATAGTATTTATTTGATGTAAGACTTCATCCACCTCCAAATCTACCCCATTCATGTTTGCCTACTTCAATATTTCTACCAAAGAGAATTGTTCTAAAAGCTTCTATTTAACTCATTTATCTACCATTTTTTTCCTCCCATTTTTGGAGCATTATTAGATTCTAAGGTATCCTTTTTAGTACCTTATAACTCTACCTTAACTCCTTCCTCCTAGTTTGAAATAGAACTAGCTATGGCTAATTTAGGGGGAGTTATTAGATCCAGGATTAAGGACTGAGGCTTAATATTTTTTTTAAGGAAACTCCTCCATTTCTTTTCCAAGCTAGTAAGTTAGGGCCCATAAAACATAGCTTTGATGAATGGCCCAGTTTATGACACTTATCACACAACATGGTAGATATTTGAAATTCTATTTTTTATGCTCTTACTCCAAAAGAAGTGTCTAACATGATTGAATTTTAGAAGTTCTTGGTTTAAAAATGTGTTTATGTAAACCCTGACATGGATAAGTCTAGATCTTACCTTGGTTTCAAAATCTAGAGCTATGAGGTATCCAAAATATTTGGTGATGCTTATAAATAGATCCTCTTCCCAAAACTCAATTAGAAGACCTAGTAACCTAATCCAAATGGGCATCAAATTAATTTTCTCCTTCTCAGGATCAAACCCTAGTTGTCATTTCTTGAGAAAAAGTCTAGATTTTCCAAAGAACCATGAAACCCCTACAAGGATATTGACATTATATTCAAGGTTGTTGAATCTAACCATGAAAAATCCATTAATCATTGCTAGGATCTCCATATGTCCTTTTGTGTACCATTTTTATTTTGCACAAACTTTGAAAGAGTCTATGTTTGGCTTGGCTCCCATGAACTTTCCAACTAATGCTTGTTCCATCCTTGATAAATCATTATTTATGAGAGAGGGAGTGATTTGAACATGGATAATTTTCCATATTTAATGGTTTTTAGATATTCAATAGGTTTAATCTCCTTCTTGCCCATCGATTTAATCAATCTTTCACACCAAGATGACTTACTTGGCATCTGATTGGAATTAGTAGAGTCAAATATGTTTCCACTATTAGGAGATATTCCTTCTATTAGTACTTGATTTGATATAGCTTCAAATATACTAGCCTACATGGTCTCACCTTCTCTGTCACCATCTCCTTTCATCCTTTCCAAGTATGGATTTGAAAAAGTTATTTCTTGCTCACTGTGAATGCCATTCTCTCACCCTATGTTGCTTCCATTCACCATCATCATTAAGTATACATTAGAGTAATGTTAAATATTTAAGGAAATAGGTTCCCAAGGCTATAACCATTTATACCAAAATAAGGCTATATAGATCACATCTTTAATATCATTATTAATCTCCCTTTTAGATACTTTTGGTGCATCAATTGAAAAATTATGTGGAAGGAATTTTTCCATGTCAATATCTAAAAGGCTTAGTAGAGTGGAAGCCTTAACATACCAACCAGATTTGATCCCATGTTGTGCCAACAACATCAAGGATTTGAATGCTTGAGATGGCTACTTGAATAAATCCACTAAAGAGTTGTCCATTTATTTAAGCCTATTTTTTATAGTTACTAATTGGAATATCACAAAAATAATGAGTGGGTTGTACCATATTCAACAATAATGATGTCTTAGTGACCAATATTTTAGCATGGAGATAAGCAATCTTTCAATTTAGCTTAAATCAAAATTTCTAAGATAAGGCCCACACATTTCAACCCCATTTAGAAGAATAGGTATAAAAAGTGAGTGAAAGAGGTAAACATTTATTTGGATATCCTAAAGCTAAATATAGAATAATTGTTTCTCAAGAGTGGTGAGAGAAACATACCCTTTGCTTATTCTAAAATCAACAGCTCGTGACAAATAAAAGGGTGCCCCAAAAAAAGGATGCCTCGATACACATATGAAGAGACCATCTCAACATTTTGACCTTTATAATTTGAATATATATATATATATATATATATATATATATATTTATGTAAATAACTTTACCCATATTTTTAAATATAATTACCTATATTTAATTTAAAGGTGTTATATTATTGCATTGATTTGGTACCTAATTTTAGTTTTTTCTTTTAATGATAAAAAAACATAGAGATAAAAAACATGATGGTTTATAACTAAAAGCTGGTTGGTTGGTGTTCATGTCCCAAAATAAATGGTATTTGGTACAAAATCATGGCTTAATAATGAGAGTCTTAAAACATATAACTAACAACAATTAGTAACAAGTAATATTAAACACATGTAGTGGAACCAAATGAAGGAGGTGGTGAATCATCCTTAAGAGGAATGGTAGCCCAATAATAAGGATATAATAATGTTATATTTTATGCCACCCATCCATCCTAAGAATTATCTTAAAAAACTAAAGGCACAAGCACTCCCAACCTAGGTGGCAGGGGAATAAGCAACCATGTATCCATGCTATCATGAGCAAGGAAGGTTTAGTGAAAAACTTGTCTTGTGTTCTCAAACTCTAACCTATTCATTGAGGAGGAAGGGTGAAGAAGAAACTATGTGACCAACACCAATGGATCATCCACCATCTTGGCACCACTAGAGGAGATCCCTATGGTTAGATATTGGGATGAATCATGCTCATAGTACATGTAACACTTCTTTAGTGGTTGAGAAACTTTAACAATTGTTAAAATTCTAAGACCACTTATAGACCTATGTTTGAATCTAAAATAAGGCATAGGTAGTCACATAAAATTCATCATTAGTGGAAAACTACTATGAAATAATCTCATTACTAAATATAATATAATTCATAATTTTCTTAAGTTAAAAATCTATAGAAGCTGTGAAAAAATTAAAGATAATAAATGTAGGCTAGTCATTGAGCATAATACTTAAAAAAATTCATCCTCTAAGTGATTGGATTTGGGTGAAAAGGAATGAAAAGTCTATGTATCCTATACCATACCCCTTGAGCCCATGGGCAAGTCCAAAACAAGTGTTTTAAATTTTATAAACTACTACACACATGACACTTTTGTTGAATAATACTAATCTGTTCTAGTATCCTTCCCAATGGAATCACTTGATAGATTAAGCACCACAAGAAAAATAACAATCTTAGGCTCAATATTACCTTCCCATATTTGGCTAAGATAGGCAAGCCAAGTGTAAGGTGAATATTTTAGACTCTACCAACTATGAAACTTACCAATAGATGAAGAAAAGTAACTTAAACTTTGATACAAAATGCTTGGAGAGTAATTATTAAAATGACATGTTAAAATTCCAATGAAAATCCTTCCACCATGACACTTGTGGATAAATACATCACTTATGCATCATAACATCAAACATAAGATCATAGATATGCAAAATAAAAGGAATATAAAAAATGAACAACTTATAATTTCTCTACAAAATGGGCCATTGAGTTTAATCTTGAGAAGAGATAAGATCTCATACAATACAAATGTCATTTTGGAAAATTTGGAGTGATTTAATACCAAGAGATTTACCAACCATAATGTTTTTATTATAAGTAATAAGAAACCAATAGATATTATGATCATTAAACTAAAGAGTCAATCTAAATCCATTACTAGCTAGTTTGAGAAATGGTTTGCCTATAAACATCAATGATACTCATGTTCTCTTTGTCTTATGAGAGAAAACATATTTCCCAAGCTACCCTATGAATTTTTTCAATATCATCATAATATGCTTTGGATGGTTCCAAATAATAAGAATAACATACAAATGTAGTATCAAGAATCATAGTAAAAATTTGGAATCCCCTTTCCAAGGATAAGGGTTTGGTGATCCGAAAATCTATTTTATTTTCTATTCTATATAAAACATATTTCCATAGGTTATAAGTGGAACTTTCAAAATCAATGTGGCTACCCAATAATTTTAACATCTCCCCTATTTTTAATCAAATTTGACTAAAATTTATTCAACCAATCTAGCATCTGCATCATACTCTAGTGGTAGCATTGAATTTTAGACCACTGTAAACTTAATACAAAGGCTTTGCAAAAGGAATTGATGTTTTCCATATCTTCATAAAATAATATTCATTATAAAAAAATTATAATAGAGTCATCAATGAAATTACTATTAACACACTAACTCTTCATATCTAAGAGTATGACTCCCTAAATAAAACCTTGCTTGGCTCTATAAGATAGAAAATAACCCAAAGGTTATGTAACCAAAACATATATCACATGAGCTAATAGGAAAATGTTGACTTTCTAAGTCACCCCTAGCTTGTGCATAAATCACAAAATACTAAAAGAAGTTTACGTGCTCACAAGTGTCAAGTTATTTAAAGTAAGCCATGCATAGACACCTTCAATCCATACCCATGCCCAAAATAGTCTGTGCAGATCCATGAATCGAATAAGTGTTAATTCACATTTACAAAGAGTTTATAATATGTGCCCCATGTAGGGATCCTCCATCAGACACATTAAATGGTACACATGTTCAAAGGCATCAAGCTCTCAACCTTTATATAGTGTAGGTAAAGGTGCACAAGAAGAAATTAAATTCCACTTATGCACTCTTATAAATTGCAAGTTGTAATCTATGCTATGCACATGCTCTTTGGCTAATTGATATGGGCCTTGGTATAAAATAAAGGATAGTGAAGATTACTAAAGGGGGACTTAGAAAAAAAGGGTTAAAATTCATGTAAATCCTATATAGGACTTCTACATCTACACCCTTCATTGACTTATAGCTCACTGTGCAGTATCACTATGAAACTCTCAGTGCATAGTGTCCCCAAAAGGTGTAAGGTGCTGTTTTTCATCATATATATAATAATGATGTAGTATTTAAAAGAGACCTATGTGGTGATTTAAAAGTGGAGATGAAGTTTAAATAGGTAGTTGAAAAGTTGTTGAGAAGAGTTTAAGGCCTTGTTAGATAAGTAAATACAAAAATGGCTGTCAAACATTAGAATATAATCACACACCACCACTTTGATTATTCTAAATATCTTCCATTCTCATACATTCACATGTATCTATAATAATCCTACCAATTTTCCTAGATTTGAATCACCAAGCAAAATTTAAGAAGCATGGACATGGTGCCACAATAGAAATAAAATACTGTATCTACCACCCCAATGGGTGTATTAATTTCAAAGGAATTGATCCATTATAAATCCTTGTCCTTTATTGTGAAAAAGAGTTGACATTTTTAGGCAACCTCACACTACCAAAATTTTCCCTCCAAGAGTAATTATGTTGGATGAAGCTTACATGTTAATGAGAATTAATTTCACCTCCCTCTATTATTATTACATTCTAAGTGCTATTTGTATTTTTTGATAGTTATTTGTGGGTAACATCTTCCCCTCTCATCATTGTCCATTCCTAGCACGTTTGTGTGGAACTTGAAACTCACTTGCATGTCATGTTCTGTGTGCATATGGGTATGTGTAGACATTGTCTGTAGATCATTCATCATCCTTCTCAATGTTACACTTTGTTCTTACACCTCTATATGAAATACTTATGCATTTAGAGTTCCCTTGGTAGAATCTATGTGATAGCATCTTATTCTCAAGTATTTATAGTGTGTCCATGATAGTAGGAGCACTCACTCTATTCTTGGTGTATCACCTTTATTTTCAAGTAAATTCTTTCCTTATCCCCATTTTTTACCTCAAAATATTAGGTTTATATTAGTGGTAGATTTACCTTTATACTATTTAGGTCTGCACATTGTTCTTAAACTAGGTGCACTTAGAATAGAAGGAATTTGGCCTACTCTAGAGGCTCATCCCAAGGAGTACATGGGTCCCACACCTTGGGATGTTTCCATAATTATGATGAGAAAATAGATGCTCTACATGTGCAATTGAGAAATAACACTTCCACACCTAGTGCTAAACACTTTAGTTCCATACACAAGGAATTCACATTGTACACCCTACTGCAAAACTTGTGTTATAGACCATCCATGGGAGCATGTTTTGAATAACAAAAGAAACCTTGTCTAATTAAGTGGAAAATTCCAAAGCTCTTATACTTAAAATTATTAATGGTTAAACAATTTGTTTATTAATAAAAATGGTTTGTAAAATATAGATAAAATATTCAAACCCTCAATGTTTCAACATGGAAATAATAAAAGGCCATTTAATATGGTCATAATTGTTTTTAATATAGTTTAGGAAATAAATTTAGGTACTGAGAGATATGATCCCATTCCATCCCTTCCCAAATAATAATGATATTGTCAAGGATGTAATGAATTTTGATGAAACCTATTTATTCAGGTTTGATAATTACAAGAAGAATGTATTGCAAGTGGAGTGCTAGAGATTTACAAATATTTTTTTAAGAATTATAAAAAGCTACTAGATCTGTAAATAGTAATGAACTTGGGAACTCTATATTTATGGATAAATTTAATATTTATTTTATTAATAAGGTCTTTAAAAAAATTATTTTAAGAGATTCTTGGTAAACTTGAATAAAGTCTAGCATAGAAATAATGCCACATGGATTTGTAAAAATCAAAAGGGACCCCATTGACTCCTATTTATTTATCATTAACCATGTTTTGTATTTTTGCATAAAATTATTGAAGATAAATCAATGCATCATAAAGCTATTGAGCAGGTGGACCAACCTTGTTGCCTATGAGGAAAAATGTAAATACATTCATGTAAATCTTAAGCTTATTTCATAGAATGCTACTGAGCCTGAAACACTAATTTATATTGATCCAAAAAGTGTGAAGAGATCTCAATAAGTTATTGTATGCACTAAAATGTGCTCACCTCGCTAATTATACTAATTCCCACTAATTTGACCCAATTTCTATACTCCTTAGCCACAATAACTAATAGCCTAGCAATCTCCATTCCACTCCTATATCCCACATACCTTTACCCCATCCTAAAACTAATTAATTTCCCTATTAATCCCTTAATATATCCTATTACCTAATAACCTACCCCCTAAACCAACTTGACAATTTAAAATTCACATTTACTCACTTACTACCCTAGCTACCCTACCGCCTTAACATTCTTACATCCATATGAGCCCTAATCCTCATTAATTCCTATCTAATCCCCCTCATTATCCCATAAACCTATGGAGAAGCCTCTAGAATTGGATAATATCCTCCAAGTCTCTAGAAGTGTCCAAACTAGAGACTTCTAATAATTTTAAATTCCTTCAAAATTCCCTCCATTTGTCTATTTAAACAAGGCTCCTCTTTTATGGAAGACCATCTAACAAATTCATAAAGCCTTCATGCCCATTTAACAACTTGAATTTTCATACCCAATCCATGTTCAAGCATCCATTGAATCTAATAATCCAAATCATTTGATCAAGCATCTATGTTAATCTAAGTCTACATGCAATAAATTATAAATCCATTTGCAAATCCTGAAATGAGGTTATTAGAAGCAAGGATTGGTAAGTTCATATCATTCTGATTTATTTATAGAATCTTTCTTAATTAGGTAGTTTGTGTTTTGAGTTTTAATTAACTTGTTAAATTCATATAGTGTGCTAAAAATATCTCTACATTTTGGTGACCATGGTGGGAGCTTCCCTCCTAAACTAACAATTTTCCATCCAAGTGTTGTTTTTGCTAGCTATCACATCAAATTTTTGAAAGTTTGTATGTATAGGTTATAGTCATGGGTTTGCACTGATAGTCATGATATTGTCTAAGCCAGTAATGGCATTGCCTTTGTGAGTAGTGATTTTACACTAATTACTAGCTATTTTATAGGTTTTTGACCCTTCAACAATCTTGCAATTCATAATTAGTGATATTACTAAACTTAGTCATGATATTGCCTAACCGAGTCATGATTTATTAAACCACTAATAGTTTGTGATGTAGGTCCATGTTCAATAGTATCATGACTCTCCCATTCATAAATTTTTCCTATATATCATGGTATTATCGACGATAGTCATGATATTTGAATTTTGCATAAAATCATTAATGACTAACCTCTGTCCATTAATTTGTAGGGGTTATCTTGATATTCTATGTTTTTCAGGGGATTTTTGACATCAATATAGTCTTCTATTTAATATTTTTGGAGATTTTCACTTTAAATGCATATCTATCAAACTAACCCCAAATTTTATGTCTAGATTTTATCTTTGTGTGGTTTCTATGTGGTCTAGGTGCGGTGCAGGTTAAACAGGAGACCAAGGCAAGAGAAATTAAATGAGGAATCAAGATAGAAACACACACCTTTACCCCTTTTTCCCATTTTTAACAAAACCATGACTATCACCATTTTTAGACTTGCAAGATTGCCATTTAGAGTAGCAGTATTGTAGTTGTAGTCATGATTTTGTCATTCTCTTCATTTTAAATTAACTCTCTCTACAAATTATCATTGCAAATTCCATAGAACAAAGATAGGGTATAATATATTTGAAAACACTTTTTGTTGATTAAAATTTTGATTCTAATAAAAGTCTAAAGTGTTTTGTGCATAAATATTTAATAAAATTGGTCTTTAAATATATCATAATCAACTATAAATAAACATTTTTAGCCATCTGAATCAAACTAGTTATAAACATTCTATTCTAACCCCAAATATAAATATGAAAATTTCATCATTCTATACAATACTGTGACTATAATTTTACTTGTAGTAGTGGGGTTGTCATTCTGAGTCATAGTTTTGAGGTTTATCACAAAACCATAATTTTTGTTATATAGTGAATCATAATATTGTCAATCCTAGTAGTGAGTTTTTCTAAAATAGTCATTATTTTGTAGTTAACTATCAAAATTATCTAACATATATAATACCAAAATTTGTAAGTAGCGATTTTGACTCCCCCAGTAGTGATTTTGCACTGTGTTGTTGAGATTTTGCAATAAATTTTTATCTTTTTTAAGATCATTTTTTGAGTCAATTTTCATGAATTTTGAGTCATTCATAGCCTCCCGTAAATCCCAAATTGACTTTAGAGACCCCACAAGGGGCATTGCCCCTTAAACCCACAAGGGGAGCTACCCCTTAACCATGCAGGGAGATACCACCCCCAGACCCCCACGTTGTGTCCTACTCACCCCAAATAAATTATAGAGCCAAATCATGATTTTTTAGGTTGATTTTTTGACTAATATCTTGTTTATTGCAAGGTTTATTTTGGGTCTAACATTTTTTTTGTAGGTTACCTCTTTTGAGTGTCACCTAAACTACTAACCATGTGCTTGTAGGCCAACTATCAAAGATTCCATTTGGCACTTTAAAAAAATTAAAAATTGATTATCTATTTCATCTTGTGTATATCTTTGTTGTTAAAAATAGTTCTTTATAAATACTTGCTTTTGTGTGTGTATTAACTTGTAAATAATTGTCATAGTGTGCCCCATCACATAGGTAATTAAATTGGTTAATTAATTGTATCATGTGTTTTTCCTGTTTGTTAACCCCTCTCCTTTAGGATAGCATGTGATGTGGAACTGACACCCATACATGGGCTTAGTGTATAGGGGTTAGTGTTGTGGATTTCATCATTTCACACTAACCAAAATCCATGTTTTGACAAAGTATAACAATCAGGAATAGCTATTGTTAGGCTAAGTGATTGACCCTATATAGGTCATCTATGAAGGGGAAGAGTTAAATATAAGAACAAGGCATTAGACAACACCCTACATGGACTTGGGCCACAATTTACCATTGTGTATATTAGGGGTGCCCCTAGAGAGCCTATTTAGCCTATCATAGGACCTTTTGGCCATAATAGGTGTATCACTATAGGAGTCAATATCAGCTCCAAAGTAACCATCATGTGTGAACAGGGTTGAGAGGGTTTAGTCGATACCATAATTGGTCACTAGATTAAATACCTCACTTATGAAACCATTGGATGGTACCGACATTAGGTTACACACCCTTGAGTTTACTAATCATAGGTTATGTCTTACTTACTTGGGTGTGTGTTATGTTAAACCCATATTGTTTATGAGTCAATTCATCCTTTACCTATCCAAACCTATCTAGATCCCTTACACATATCATCTTATATATCCTTACCACATCTCATTCCTAGTCATCCTTTGTATATATCCTAGTCATCATCCTTGTCATTTTATCATTGTACATATTGTCTTTATCCCATCTTATCTTGTCTAGTCATACCTACATATCATAAGTCATACCCCTCATTTAATCTTGTACACATTGTTGTTTCCAAAATCAACTCAGCTCATTTTTTGGAACAACCTCCTGTGAAACTTATCCATTTTGCCTTTTTCTCTCTAAGGTCATTTTTCGAGACAATTTTTTTTCATTCTCGTATTTGCTCAACTGACATCGTTCAAATCTTGTAATGTCTCTTTGTTACGTTTTCCCCAAAATGCAAAATTTGTTATGGTCTCGATGTGACCAGGGGACAAATCTCCCTTTTCCCAAAGTTAGTATTTTTTTTCCATTTTCATGCACGAGCAACAAATTTTGCTGACAATGCATTTTTCTTCATTCTCCATGTAGGAGCGGCAAATTTTACTACCCTTGCATTCATAATGCAGGAGCGGAAAATTTTTTTGCCCCTACATTTTTATCCTTCCCATACAGGAGTGGCAAATTTCACCACCCCTGCATATCCCCTTAATTTTTAGTGTAGGATCGGCAAATTTTTCCACCCCTACACTGCCTCATTTTTCATGTGCAACATTTATGGCCATGCACGTCAAGTTATTGGGGCTAATTTTTGCCCCATTTAATCCATTTTGACCTCTTTTTGATTTATTTCTTCCAATCCTCCTCCTACTCTTTGCCTCTGGACGATCTAACAAGTGGGAAGAAGCATTTTTGGATTCAACTTCTTGTTGCGCATCATTTTCTAGGTAGGTCTTTGTTTTTGCGTATTATTTCATTTTATTCCTCTTTCTTAGGTTTTGTTCTTTTTTTTGTCTTTGTTTTCTCCTTTTCCCCTCTTCTCTTCCTCTCGTCATGATACCTTCCTTTTCCCACCGCATTCCTCTCCTCCTCTTCCATTTCTCCCCATTCGGCCTTCATCGTTTTTTCTCCATGTTAGGGTGGCAAAATTTTTCACCCTTCCTTCTTTTTCCAACCCTTCCTACCCCATGTAAGGGTGGCATTTTTTTCCACCCTAACTACGTCCTCCCCCTCTTGTACCGATGACAAATTTTTCTATCGATGTAGGTCTGCCCGATCTAATTGCAAAGGTGGCAAATTTTGCCACTGTTACACCTAAAGTGCAAGGGCAAAATTTTTTTCTGCCCTTACACCTTCTTTTCTAAACATGCACTGGTGGAAAAATTTTCTGCCAATGCATTTCCCTTCTCATGTGCATAGGCGGCAAATTTTTATGCCTATGATGCAGACCATCCCACATGCTAGGGTGGAAAATTTTGCCGCCCTTGCATCTTTTTCTCTGATTTATCTAACTCCTGAGAAATATTCGTTCCTTCCATTTTTCACCTCCTCCCCATTTTTCTCTCACTTTCCAACCTGCTTTCACTTCGGTCCTGTCAAGTGCCCTTCTTTGGTCATGATCACTCAAAGTGAAAATTCCCTAATTTTTCTATTTTTCCCTAATTGCATGATCATGATTCTTATCGCAGTACCTCCTAAGGATTCTCATTCATCGGCACCCTCTCAACAAAGGCTCATCCCAATTACTGAAACTTCTCTGAAGAAGTCAAAGGCCATGAAGTACCAGTATCAAAGTATTTTCCCAATCACCTCGATCACTTCTAATGTCGACGACATTAGAGATACAGATATTGGCCACGTGGATATGGCTGAGTTCATAGAGAGAACCAAGGTGACCAACCTGAGCTTAGAGATTCCTATGTTGAAATCAAATAATCATTGATATATAGAATCTAGGTGCTTAAAGAGCTGATCGAAGATCTTAAGTCTTCCAAGGATGCTAGTGAGAAAAGTGACACCAGCCTATTGAACAGATTGGAGGAATTGTCTTGCGATCTCACCTCTAGAGATAATCAATTTCTTTTAGCAGAAGATATGATTCAAGAATTCAAATGCATGATCTAAAGGGATTTTGAAGAGAAAGCATTTTCAATGACTTCTATGGATAACATCTTAAATACTCAATTAACTCTGGATAATCTGAGAACCAGGTTAACTAGTCATGCCAAAGCAATCACAACATTGAAAGATGCTACAATCAGAGCCCAAAGTGATCTTTAAAAATATCATTGCACCAAATAGTATAGGAATTTAGGCATCTATCGCCATGTATGATGCTCATCTGAAGAAGTCTGGTGGCAAGAATTGAATCATTCCTCCTTTCTCTCTTCTTCCTTTCTTCTCATGTACTTTTGTCATGTAAAAGCACATGCACTTTTGTAATATGTAATTACATGTAAAAAATTTGGAAAATATCCCAAAGTCAATGATGACTCTTCTTTGACTAGATATTTTAATATTTTAATCTTTTCTATTTTTGAATGTTTCTCCCTATATATAGAGGGAACTTAATTTGTAAAAGTATCTCTGGATAATTGAGAGCAAAAACTATGCTAAAATTGAGACACTTCATGAGACTTTGTGCTCAATTTTTAAATCATATTTTATCGAATGAATGAGAAACAGGTTTATTTTAGACTTTGTGTTGGAGTAATTTGTGTTACTTAGGAAACAGTTCTTATGTTCTCTTTTCTGATAATCTCTCATCTGTTCGATTTAATAAGAAAAGTGTGTATATTAAAATTATCTAAAGACATCTCTAAAGGATAAAAGAAAGACTTTGAGCTACTTTTATCTTGGTAACTCTTTTATTCATTATAGTTTTAGGTGAAGACTTTGGGCTTTGTTTCACTCTACTGTTACGTGTGTTTCGAATCAGTGAAGGAGGCAATGGAAGACTTTGTGATTTCATGGGTTTCCTTGTGGACTTTGTTACTAATTCAAGAGATTTTTTGCTCTGTGCTGGATATCATTCTTGAAAGAAGAGGAATGCTTTCAGCCATCGATCGGGACTTCTCTCTTTTGTTCCTTGGACATCATCTCTCAAAAAAGAGAGATGGATGGTGTTATACTACCCTGAGTATTATTTTTTGCTTACTTATATATACATATAGCATATAAGTGATTCATAGGGAACCTCCCCTTAATGAGAGGAGAGACTTATCTTGTTAAGATGTGGTAAACCTACACTTTTTGTGGCATAAATCTCCTTATACTATGGTTGATATACCCATTTTGTCATCAGTTAGTTGACGACAAAATATTCAGCCAACACACATCATCTTATACATCCCATCACATATTTTATATCCTTGTTTCACCCCTTTATACATAATTTTATTCCATTGTACATCCTTTTGGTCACATCCTATCCTACTCACTTACATTTTTATCTTACACATTTCCCATCCTAGCCTAACCATATCCACTTATCATTTGTCATACCCCCTATCACTCCATCTTATTTTACTATCCTTGATATAATCATCACCATCTTGATTTCATTCTTAGTCATATCCACCTAATCCTAGTCATATCTTATGTATCCTAGCCTCATCTTCTTGTACACAATTTATTCTCTTGTATATTCTACTAGACTCCCATCATCCTAGTCACATCTTGTCATAAGACCACCTCATCTATAATCAATCACACCATAGTCTTAATCATTCCCATATCATTTTATTGACACCACCCCCTTACATATTTGATCATAACCCATCACCTATCCTAATCCCATCTTGTCTCACCATCCACATAGTCCTAATCATCCCCATACCATCTTGTCTCATTATCCCATCACCTTGTATATCCTTGTTTTATCTTCTTATAAATAATTCAATCTATTGTACATACTTTTAATCACATCTTATCACTATAACCATACATCATTAGTCATCCCCTAATCACATCCTAATCATACTATTAGTGTAGGTTTTTATTTTTCCCTATTATTTAATTAGGAAAATTATATATTTGTGCATACATGGAGTTTTCCTACATTCATGGGATAGGCTAGCTTATGTGGAGATGTGTGTCATAGATGTGTCATCGGTGTCATAAGAATGTCATAAGTAACTCATTTAACCAACTATTCTGGGTATGGGAGTTAATTCTCTATTCTTAGCACCCTGTCACCACCTTTCATGGAGGAGTTACAGTATATTCTTGGGGTGCTTTGACCACCTTTTGTGGAGGAGTTACTTACATGCTCTCCTATATGTATTCTTCAATTTGGCCCTCTTACGTTAATGGAATATTGGCTTTTCTCCAAATTGTCTATGCAATTGTCTCTTGTTTGATTTCATTTACTTTAGCATTTTGTGGTATTCACTTGCTTCGTCCCGTGCAACCACGACTCATGCATCTTCATTATTCAGACCTAGGTGAATCCTCCAATATGGTATCAGAGCTACCTTGATAACTGGTTGTCTATTTTGCTATTGCTTTCATTGAAATCTAGAGCTTTGTTAAGGTATTTTTTTTGTGAAATTTGAAAATTTTTGGGAGATATTGCTAGTTCTCTGTGCTATTGTTCCTTCCATGGATTGTTTGGTCTCTCCATATACATGCAGGCCTGTGATCATGATCCTCTCAGCATGGTGTTGAAAGTCTCATGGTGTTTAAGATCTGCATAAGAGTTTGTCTCAGACCCGAGTGTAGAAGTGTGGAGTTATAACCATGGCGTTCCAAAACAAGTGAGAACTCTGAGCACATAAAGGCTAAGTTTGTGCAGGAAGAAGGAAAGAACATGGTTGGGTTCATAGCTAAGTCACTTGCTGGTGATAAAATGCCAATATTGGAGCTTTCAAAAAAGGCGTGATGGTAAAATGCAGTCCTACGTCCACCTTGGTGCACTTTCCTTGGAACTTTTAAATCCAACTCTGTGCCCTTTTCTCCTTCTCCACGTAAGTCATTTGTTGTGGTATGATTTCAAGACAAAGTCATTAAATTCAAGCCTTCCTTGGACTTGTAATCTACTTCAAATTTAGTGTCTCTACTATCTTTTTTGCCCAGTAAATTTAAATCTGCTCTTTCCTCAAACTTTGGCACCCCTCTCCTTGTTTGGTGTCCCATGTGGGCCCTTAAATACTTGGAAATCCAATAAATTTTGTCTTTTACTTTAATTTTTCAGTTAAAATTGACTTGTCCAAAAAAAATCAGTCAATTTGACTGAGTATTGAGTATTTTAGACAATTTTTAAGTTTTGATAATTTGGGGGTTTAAATTTAAACTTGTATCTTCCCCTATCGAAGATGAAGGGTGAGGCCCAGGTTGGCAGGAGGCCAATTCCCCCTCAAAAAGACATTATTTGGATTCCTCACTCTGTGTTGAGTCTAACAAGTGGTTGGAAGGCCACTTTCTCTCTCAAAACATGCATTTTTTTAATGTTTTAGTTCTATTTTTTGCAAAAACACTAGTTTATGGAAAATTGAATCTTTAATATCTTGTAAATAGTAGCTTGGATTTGGGTGCCATATTTTTCAAAAGTGTTTGTATTTAAATTATCCATAGTGTAGGCTTTTAATTTGTTAAAAATGCACTAGTTTATAAAGTGCCTAAAATTTGGGTCTCCCAAGACACATTTTCGGCTGAGTCCGACGTCCTGTTTGCTTAAAGTCTTGCACTGATTTCTATAAGACACATTCTCAGTTGATCTTGATGTATTTTTAGAATGCACTTGCATATTTTTGGGGGGGCTCAACATTTCAAGGGGGAGTGATTACTTTTTAGCACTTGCAATCTTTGCTTTCATTCTCCTTTCTGCATAATTTCACAACTTGCAATCAACACAACTTCACCTAAAATCAGCTTAAAATGGATTATTTTCAACTTAAACTCCTAACACCCTTCAACTATCATGAATGGAATGTTAAAATGTCAATCATTCTTAGAAGTAAAAGGTTGTATAGGATCACCATGGGTATTGAAGTAGAACCCAACACTGATGCTAAAAATGTCAAGTGGTACAACCGTAGTGATGAAGCCTATGGATTACTAAGCTTGTCCATGTCTCCAAAACTTCTCTTCCATTTATAAACCTCCAAGACTCCCAAAGACATATGGGACACCTTAGAAACCTTATTTGGAAAGCTTGATGAGATGAGAGGTCATGAGCTCAAAAATGAACTCATAAGTCTAAGTCCTAGCAACCTTTGACACCCTACATGACTTCTTCACTAAGTTTAAGGCCCTTAGATTGCAATTGAAAGAATGCGGGATAGAGAAAAAATATGTACAACTCATCCTTTCTATGCTTGCAAAGTTAGGTCCAAGCTATTCAGTCTTTGTCTCCACTTTCCATGCCACAAAAAGTGCCCTTTGCGCTACATGGAAAATGCCTTCTTTGGATTCATTCATTACTGACTTGACTAGGGAGCAATATAAACTAATCTAAATGGGAATAATGAATTATACTCAACCCCAAGCTTTGATAGATGGAAATGGTAAGGATAAGACTTCAACAAAGGAGAAGAAGAAAAAGAACAAGGACCAAAAGAAGAAGAAAGAAAACAACAATCCTACCAAAAAGAACGTTGAGTCTTCCTCCTCCAATGCTAAACCTAAGAAGGAGAATGTTAAGTGTGCCTATTTTAAGAAGATAGGGCATGATGAACACAAATGCATGAATAAACAAATAGATCACCTAACTCATCTTCTAGAGAAGCACAACAAAGGTGTTCATGAGTCCATCAAGCAAAATTCATCTACCCAAGATTATACTAAGGCAAAAGGCAAGGGTAAGGAGAAAGAAAAGGGCAATGCCCTTGTAGCAACTGCAGCTTCTATGACATCATGGGTCATTGATTCGGGTGATTTTCACCACATGGGCTCTTCACTAGCTGAGTTTTAATCTTTAGAGCCTTGTAGCATGACTTCAATTAGTTTGGGTGATGACACATCAGTTTCTGTTATAGGGAGAGGGTCATTTGAAATGGAAGGAGGAACATTCAATAATTTTCTAAGTGTTCCTTGTCTTTCAACTAATCTCCTATCAGTGTACCAAATCACTCACATTGGTCGGAGCATGAGAGTTGAGTTTTTTCTAGATTTAGTGGCTATCAGGGAGTTGCATAGTGATACTACAGTGGCAGTGGGTAGGGAAAATCACCAAGCAAGGTTATACACCTCACATTTTGCACCTAATTATTATCTAATAGCATTTCTGACTCATTCAGATGGAGTTAGCAAATTATGGCATGAGCGATTTAGCCACCTTAACTACCGCTACCTTGAGCAACTTTGCAAACATGACATGGTCATTGGCTTGCCTTGTGTCCAATTCTCAAAAGGACTTTGCGAGGGGTGCTCCCTTGGGAAGCATCCCAAAGAAAAATTTGACAAAGGCAAAGCTTGGAGGGCTTCACAACCTTTGGAGTTAATCCACAGTGATGTATCGGGACCCTTTTCCAAACCATCTTTCACAAGGGCCAAGTACATCCTCACTTTCATTGATGATTTCTCTAGGTACACTTGGATATATTTTCTCAAACAAAAGTCTAAAGTGTTTGAAAATTTTCTAGACTTCAAGGCTTTTGTTGAGAAACAGAGTGAGAAATCCATCAAGGTTCTTCAAACTAATAATGAAGGGGAGTATGTCAGCAATAGGTTTGAGCAGTTTTGCACCATAGAGGGGATTGATTTGCAGTGCACAGTCACTTATAGTCCTTCATAGAATGGGGTTTTAGAACACAAAAATAGGTTCTTGAAAGAGATGGGTAGTTATATGATTCACTCAAAATCCTTAGCACCACAGTACTGGGCTGAAGCCATCAATTGTGTTTGCTACATTCAAAACAGGGTTCCTCACAAAGATTTGAAAGGGATAACACCCTCTAAAGCTTGGCATAAAAGGAAACCTAATGTTGAACATTTTAGGGTTTTTAGATCCCCAGCCATGGCCCACATACTGAAGAAGAAATGCAAAGCTATGAAACGTTAGTCTAAGCCATGCATCTTTGTAGGATATCTGGATGGTGTTAAGGGGTATCGCCTTTTAGATCTAGTCACTCATGAGTTGTTCATTGAGAGAAGTGTCCATTTTCAAGAGAGTCCTAGAGACTCAACACTTGACACTTCTTCTCCCTCATTGGATCTACTTCTTCATGATGATTCCTCATCAGATTCAGATTAGCCACAATAGGTTCTTGAGCCAGAGACATCTTCTTCTTCTTCGAGTTCAGACAGCAAGGACAGTGATGCATAGTCATCCACCTCTAGTCAATCAGAGGATGAAGAGTTAGAACCTGACTCACCCACTTCCAAGCCAATTTGGGCTAGACAGACACTTGAGAGTGTTGGCACTTGGATAGGAGATCTTGTAGATGATAGATGAACTAGGGGGATTTTCAGAGAGATCCACATGCCTTCTTTGCTTTAGTTTCAGATCTACAAAATTTTTGAGAGGCATCGGGGGTACCTGAGTGGGATAGTGTTATGGAGAAATAATATTCTTCCTTAATCAAAACTCACACTTTGGATTTGACTTCACTTCCTAAGGGAAAGAAGATGGTTCGATATAGGTGGATATATCAGACCAAGTTTGCAGCAGATGGGTCAGTTGATAAGTATAAGGTGCAATTGGTTGCCAAAGGTTTCTCACAAGTGGCAGGCATTGACTACTCAAAGACCTTTTCACCCATTGCAAAGATGACTTCTATCTGAATCACCTTAGCTATTGCCGCAACACATGGTTGGGATATGCACCAGATGGATGTGAAGAGTGCCTTTCTTCATGGAGACCTAGAGGAGGAGTTCTACATGGAGCAGCTGCCAAGATTTGTTCAGGATATTTCCTTAGTATGTAGACTTAAGAAATCTATCTATGGCCTCAAACAGGCCCCTTGGGCATGGTACTCCAAGATGGATCATTCCTTCTCATAGTGGGTTTCACTAGGTGCCATTTTGATCTTAATGTCTACTTTTTATGGCAGGATGACTCGTTCTTGATTCTGGTTCTTTATATTGATGACCTTTTGATCATCAGGAGTTTTTCATCAGCTATTGCGATGGTGAAGGCATCTCTCTAGGATAGATTTGACATGATAAACTTGGGTTTGTTGCACTACTTCCTTGGCATCAAGATCTCACAGTCATATTCAGGGATTTCTCTTGCACAGCCTAAGTATGCTCTTGACTTATTGGCTCATTTTCACATGGCTAATTGCAAGCCATCTCTGACTCCCTTTATATCAAGAGTCAAGCTTGAGGCTGACTGTTCTTCACCATTGGTTGATGCCACTTGGTATCGACAACTTATTGCCAGTCTCATCTTCTTGACTCACACCAGGCCTGACAAATCATATGCAGTGGGACTTGTCTCCAGATTTGTGCAAGAACCTCATGAGCTACATTGGGAAGTATCTAAGAGGATATTTCATTACATATAGGTTCACATAGATACAGGATTCATTAAAAATTTGGCATAGAGGTTGACTTGGTTGGATATACAGATTCAAATTAGGCGGATGATTCACAGACTCACAAGTCCACTTCTGGTTACAGTTTCTCTCTAGGTTATGGTCTTATCAGTTGGTCTAACAAGAAGCAGAATACTATTGCTATATCATCCATAGAGGCAGAGTACAGGGGAGCTGTTAATGCAGCTACTGAGGCTATTTGGCTTTAGAGGATTCTTTTTGAGTTTGGCATTCCTATCAGGTAGCCCACCATCATTTATTGTGACAACTAGAGTACCATTTAGATTTGTAGGAATCCAGTTCAACACCAACAGACCAAGCACATAGAGATTCACATGCATTTCATTTAGGAGCTTATTCATATTCAGGTCATTGACTTAATCTTTTGCCAGTCTTCAGAGCAGGTTGCAGACATCTTCAACAAATCTTTCATTGAGAGCAAGTTCATTCATCTACAAGCTCTTCTTGGGGTGTGTCTTCATCTGCAACAACATCATCTTCAGGGAAGGCCTTATAGCCTTCTCATTTATTTATGTCTCTCTTTTTGGGGGGATTTTTTTCCTATGGGTTTTCTCCTTTTCTCTATCTTATGGGAGATTGCTTTTGTACATGGGTACCTCATCAGGCCTAGTTGCTGGGACCCATTTTATATTTCCACACTACCCACCTAAGCTACGCTTATGGGGGGTGTTAGTGTAGGTTTTTATTTTTCCCTATTATTTAATTAGGAAAATTATATATTTGTGCATACATGGAGTTTTCCTACATTCATGGGATAGGCTAGCTTATGTGGAGATGTGTGTCATAGATGTGTCATAGGTGTCATAAGTAACTCCTTTGACTGGCTATTATGGGTATGGGAGTTAATTCTCTATTCTTAGCACCCTGTCACCACCTTTCATGGAGGAGTTACAGTCTATTCTTGGGGTGCTTTGACCACCTTTTGTGGAGGAGTTACATGATCTCCTATATGTATTATTCACTTTGGCCATCTTACATTAATGGAATATTGGCTTTTCTCCAAATTATCTATGTAATTGTCTCTTGTTTGATTTCATTTACTTTCGCATTTTGTGGTATTCACTTGCTTCATCCCGTGTAACCACGACTCGTGCATCCTTGTTATTCAGACCTTGGTGAATCCTCTGATAACCTCATCATCCACATCTTACCTTAAATCCATACCCAATAACTTGTCTTGACCTTGCCTTCCTCACCCATCTAGTCATCACCTCATCTTATCTTTGTTAGATTCTAGGTCACATATGGTTTTGAACCATCCCCCTTTAATTACCCCTTTATCATTTCATCATCACATTTATCCTTATTCCATTGTCTTAATCAACTTCATCACCTAATCCTACCCCATCCCATCTTGAGAAAATTGGTCTAACATTTTTACCTAGTCCTATCATCCACATCATCCTATCAACCTACTCCACTATCATTTATCCTATGGTTAGATACTAGTACCTAGTTAATATCTTGATATCATCTTATCACTTTGTCAGTCTCAATCTAAAAAACTTATCAACTATCAATCATCCCTAGTCCAATCATCTCACCTTATTCATAGCTAGCACCCATCATATAATCCTCTTGTTAGTTTGAATTTAGGAACCCATCAAAATTCCTTAATCTTTTTGATAGGTTTATAAATAGACATTATTGATAGGTTATTAGGACCTATTGAACTAGCAGTCTAAAATCTAATAGTAGTATTGTATCATCCTAATCACATTTAGTCTACCACTAACTTAATCCTTTTGATCTATCGCTAATCATTATCCTACTTCCATCACCCATAACCCATCCACCATCACCATGTAGCTAGACCCCACCTTCATTGACCAATACATTCATGACAATAAGGATGATACTTTTACAACTTATTATGATGGGTGTACCACTTTATATAGGTGTTGATCCCCTTCATCTCATTGCACTTCCTTTCCAAGCCCCATCATGTGAATCCTATACCAATCTTCCATCTGTTAGCCATAAACCACCATCTACCCATTCCCATACTAGTAAAGGGAACCCAATCTTGGCCACCTCAAGTCTATCCACCTAGTCATATCCACAACCATATGATCATAAGACTAATTCTTCCACATCCAAGTCACAAAGTGAAGTGGGTCCTTATACTCCCCTTCCTATGTCCTTGAAATCCCTTTTTAAACAACTAGTCACCGCCAACATGATGGTATATCCACTATTCAACATCTTGATCCTACCAAACCTGAACCCACTTTGTATAAAGACAATCAATATTATGCATGTTACCAAACTTGGAGGCATACCATTAATTGATGTTGACCTTTCCAAAATTTTATCTAGGACCTCATTAACTATGGTGATATAGTAATTGATGATGAACCAAATACATCCACATCCTTGGGTGAATAAAAAGAGGAATGCCAAGATTCCCTTCCCAATCATGATCAAGATCTTCCCTTTCCAAGCCAAGGTCAAGACACCACACCCATCCTACATGATCCCCCCATCCTCAAAAAATCTTCCATCATAACCAAGTATATTCCCTATGAGCCTAGGCCCCTCATATCTCATAAGTCCTTCCATGAGCCTATCATTGTCGAACCTATCATTCATCTATCATCTCCCTCTCACCATCACCTTAAATACCCCTTATCAAGAGGTCAATAGTAGATAATTCATATATAAATAATATCATTATATCTTATGCATTAGAGTCATATTCAAAGTCAACATCTGAGGTCTTATCTTCTGTAAGATCATATTCAACACATTTAAATCAGATTTCTCATCAAAAACACAATCCCTCATTAATGTTGATTATGCTTGTCTTATTGAGTAAACCTATAATTAAAATACCCCCAATTGACAACTAGATATACTTTTGGATCCCAATCAAGATGATGAAGTCATAATAGATTCCTTACAAGCTTTATCCACTGTAGATTGTCAGAAAGAATCTGGTTCTATTTTGGATGCATCTATTATAGCTAGTCTTTATGGTCCTTTTATTGGTCTTGAGGAGATTTTATTTGATGTCAAAATGGGGTCTCATAGGAACCCATATGAAGACTATGTTGCTCCATCACCACTCATTGACCTCATCATACCATCTCCATCTCTTTCTTCCATCATGGACCCTTTTCTCCCCATAAAAAACTATTTAATTACTTCCTTTTATAAGGATAAACAAGACCATGTATCGTTGGACCCTTCCTCAAGTAATTTAATATGTGCCACAAATCCAAAGGTCCAAGACAATATTCCAAAAGTCATAAATCATAATCAAGTAATATTTAATCCCATCAGTCCAAATCAAGAAGAGTCAAATCATTGGCTTTATCCAAAAATGTCTGCTCTTAGTGAAACCTAATATTTGGCACTAGGAGACTATCAAAGTCAAAATAATCATTGTATATCAAGTCAAATATCAATATGCTCTAGTTAAGCCCAAAATTAGGCACCAGGGGGAAGTCAAAATTCAAATAATGACCAAATCACAATCGATCATCCATCAAATAATCAAATCAAATATAAACCACAAAGTCAAAGCGTCTTAGATATCCTTCAATATTTTATCACATGTCACCAATCAAATGAAGAATGTCTAGTTATTCCAATGATGTATGCGACTTCTAGTCCTAATCCTTTATCACCCATCACCCCATACAATCATGATCCTATCACTCATTTTAGTCCTAATATTCCATCACCCATCATACCATCCTATCTTGATCCACTACACCCCATCAAAATCAAGACCTAATCACATTTATACCTGTCATCACCCTCTTGGGTAACATTGTCTCTCTTAGGGGCAATGATGATACCTAGTCTAGATATTTGGAGGGATCATAATTAGGAATCATCAAAGCTTATACAGACTCTAATACATCTAGTAGAAATGACATGATCCAAGCATCACACATGCCCAAAATAGGTGTTGGATAAATAATCCATCTAGTGTTCATACCTTGTATCTCACATATCAACTACTAAATTGAGATGCCCAATAAGAAGTCAAAAAAGTCAAAAAGTCAAAAAAAATCATTCATCCAATGGTGAAAACCAATCTTCTGACACCTTTGGAAAGTACCATGATGAAAATAGGTTTTTGAAATCATGGTAAAATAATTTATTGTATGCATTATTACTCAATTCTTGGGGGCAAATCCATCTATTTCATACCCTCATCCATTCATCCTACTTGTCACATCCCTTGTCCACCTTGTATATATCCCTTGATCCATCAACCACCATCATATCATGCATCCTATCTCCTCTTCTTCCCCATCTTGACCTTCTTAAATAAGTGAAAGGTGTCTTGAGAACTATTCCCTAACTCCTCTTGGCATATCTTCCAATAGACACTTAGGAAAATTACCATCTAGTTCTTTCATGATATGGTCATTGGCTATCCTTAGTCCATTCATCCTTGGTCCCCATCATTGTCATCCTTTGTCATCATATCCATCATCCCTCAATCCTTTTCTTGGTTGCTAGGCTTGGTATTCCATTTACTAGTAACCCCATTTGTATAGTGTATATACACATCCCAAAAATCCCTAAAAATTAAAAAATGTCAAAAACCCTAAAAATCATAAAATTTGAAAAAGCCAAAAATAGTTCATGGTGTCTTGTCCTAAATCCCCTAGTTGGATCCATCTTTATCCATCTCATATCATCCAAGTTATCATCTTTGGACACTATGTTTAGTCTTGGCACCAAATTAGAGTGGTCACCCATCTTTTCATCTCTTTAATCTCATCTTTCTTGATAGGTATTATCAACATCCATAGCCTTGTTAAAGAATTTAATTTGGCATCCATCACTTCTTATCAATGCCTTTACACACTTAGCACCCATCAAATCATCTCTTTGCTAGCGTGGAAGGTACTTGATCCCATCACTATCCTTATAATTGCCTCTTCATGTCTAACACCCATATAATCACTTTTGCTAGCATGAAAGGTATTTGATCCCATCATCTCCTAGTCTCCTTGCTGGAATGGATCCTTGAAAGGCCTTGTCTGTTAGTAATCCTTGGTCATAACTTTTCTAAATCACCTTCCTTGGCCACTTTTTGATTTGATTTCAAGCCTAAATTAATATCCAAAAGACCTCCATCACATCCTTCCATTATTTTATCCTCACCTAGGGGAAACATATTAATCTTAATCATTACACCCTATCCAAATCCAAGTCCATCCTAAGTCCACAATGACATCATGATCATTCAACCCATCACCCAATCACTCATCCTATCATTAGGCAAGACATTATGACAGTGCATGTAGATACTTTTGTGTGTGTTACTTATTTGTTATGTTTATTTTGTTTGCATGAAATGTATATATCTTATTTGTCTTATGTTTGGCATGCCTCTTTTTATCTATTGGGCAATGAATGAGGATGTTATGAGAACACAAAAAGTGCCCTTGAGGATGTAGAGTTTTCTACTTGCCCATGTACTTTGCCATAATTTCCTCTTGGTCATGCTCATATCATGAGGCATCTTGTCAAGTGCTATATTTTTGGGACTACTTAGACTATGATGATCTTTATGACATTTGTGATGGATTGATCTCATCATTGATCTCATCATCCTTATTCCCATCACTAATCTAATCCTCTTGGCCCATCTAAATAACATCTTATCATCTTAAAAATATCCTTTAATCACTAACAAGTCTAATCATCATTTATTTTCTCTTATCCTCTTTATGATAAAAGTCACTAGATCACATCATTTATTTTCTCTTATCCTCTTTACCACATTAATCAAACTTTAGCTTTGAGCTACACCCATCACTATTATATTCAAATCCTCATCTTATCGTAGCCCATAGATCTCTATTGCATGTGTCCTTATTTGGGATACATCTGAAGATTATGGCCTTTAATCCTATCATCATTATGTTATGGTTGATTCCCCCTTAGGATGTGTCTACAACTATGAAATCCATCATATTTACTCCCTATGCATGTGTCCTTGCTAGGGGTATCATCAATTTATAGCTCATTGATCAAGTCAAATATTCCTTCTGCATCATCTATCCTACATCTGACATCCCATCTCCTCATCTGTCCATCTCATCCCACCCATCATTTCTTCTTTTAAGTGGCCATCCAGTTCATTCTTCCTTGTATGTCCCTTCGAGGTGGCATTTTATCCACTAATATCATCTAATAACATTCATCCATGATATGGTTTTTTTTTGAAAGACCATTACCCCTTCCACTTTGTTCCACTCACAATGCCCTCTCAAAGAAGGGTAAAATGTATGCTCTAAAATGTGCTTGCCCTGTTAATTATACTAATTCTTGATAATTTAGCCTAATTTTTATATTCCATAGCTATATTAATTATTGGTTTAATACCCATATCCCATTCCTATATCCCACACAGCCTTTACCTATCTTAAAATCAATTAATCCCTTCATTAAACTCATAATAAACCTTCTTACCTACTAACCTACTCCCTAAACCCACTAGCCAATTTAAAATTCTAAAATAATCTACCTACCCACCCACCACCCTATCCTAGCCTCTCGTAAAACCCTATAACCTATGGGAAGATTTCTATAATTGGAATATTTTATAAATCTTCCCCAATCTAGCCCCCTTCTCTAGAATTTTCTAATTCTAGATATTTCCATGGAATTAAAAATTCTATGGAAATTTCCTAGCCCTTGATATCAATGGCCCAAATTTGAATTTAGACCATAGATCTTCCCTCCCTTCCTCTATATAATCAACACTCCTCCTCTATGGAAGAAAATCTAAGAAGCTCATATCAAAGCCATGCCAAAATAAATCTAAGAATCTCATATCAAAGTCATGTCAAAATCAATCTAAGAAGCTCATATCAAAGCCATGTCAAAATCCATCTATAAAAGCTTGTGGAGAATCCATGCCAAAATCCATCCTCAACCAAGCATCCATTATCAACATCTCTAATCAAGCATCATAGTGTCAATATGAGTCTAATATGCAATCACAAATCCTAGAATGGAGGCATAAAGAGGTAAAAAGAGATGGTAAGAATGTTACATTTATGATGATTTACTCCTTCTATCCATTCCTATTAGTGCTATCAAATTTTGAGTTTTTATTGTCATTTTGATAATATTGTTTGAACTTGAAATTTAGTGCACATTCTCTAGAATTTTCTAATTCTAAAGATTTCCATGGGATTAAAAATTCCATGAAATTTCCTAGCCCTTGATATCAATGGCCCAAATTTGAATTTGGACTATAGATCTTCGCTCCCTTCCTCTATAAAACCAACACTCCTCCATGGAATAAAATCTAAGAAGCTCATATCAAGCCATGTCAAAATAAATCTAAGAATCTCATATCAAAGCCATGCCAAAATAAATCTAAGAAGCTCATATCAAAGCCATGTCAAAATCCATCTAGAAAAGCTTATGGAAAATCTATGCCAAAATCCATCCTCAACCAAGCATCCATTATCAACATCTCTAATTGAGCATCATAGTGTCAATATGAGTCTAATGTGCAATTACAAATCCTAGAATGGAGGTATGAAGAGGTAAAAAGAGATGGTAAGCATGTTCCATTTATGTTGATTTACTCCTATCCATTCCTATTGGTACTATTAAGTTTTTGGTTTTTATTGTCATTTTGATAATATTGCTTGAACTTGAAATTTGGTGCAAATTCTAGCCATCATAGTGGGAGTAGTGAGTTCTCTTTTTGAACTCATCTTATGAATGTGAAGCATGATAATAATATTTGTAGGGAAGATTTAGAATATATTTGGTGATTCAAGGAAGTTTTAGTCTTGTTCATTTCTCAGGGATGTGGTGATGGCATTTTGTGATTAATAGATAAGTATTTCGATATGATTCATGCTATTACATCAGCTTACCCTATTTTTGCAATTTTATTTTCTTCACCTCATCCATTCAAGCCTACCTATTAGAAGTTGGTTATTACCTATAATAGGTCATCTACATTGCCTATTTTGAAAATAAGTCAACTTTTTTTTTCACCTCACATGACTCATTGGATTTAGAAATGATTCCTAGTCAGTAAAATATATGTCATTGAATCTGTATTAGAAGTGGAACTAGAAAATTTATATGAAATTTGGGGAGATTTTAGTTCATTGAATTTATTTACAAAATCAAGCACAAAAGCCTTATTTACGTTTGAGTTTGTGGGACTTTTCTCAAAAAATGACATTTCTAAACTATAGGAATGAAATTATTCTTTTCTTCTTGACCCAAATAAAGGATCTCGAGTAATTATTAGAAGTTCAAAAAACTATCCACAAACACTCTTTTATGGGCTTGGCAGTTTTCCTTTTTAGTAGGACATATACAACAAAACAAAAATAAATAAATAAATAATAATAATAATAATAAAAAAAATAATAATAATCTTGTGTCACTTTGTTTGCATTGCATCTCATCTTATTTTTGAGTATGCAAAAGCAGATTTAGGGTTTCTTGAGGTTTGAAAGTTTTCCTTTGAAATTTTGTTATTATGTTGATTTCCTTTTTGGAGTAGTTTTTTCGTGCATTGTTTGGCATGTTTATAAATACCATCAAGGCACTATGAGCATCAATGGTTGAATTGTTTGGCATGTTAGGAGACGCGTTTGTCATTTAGAGACTGCAAGATTGAAACTTCTCGAAAGATATTTTGGGCACCTAAACCTCCATGCCACACTTACACCAGAGACACGTTTCATATGCCACATTGATCGAAGTCTATTCAATTAATTACAGTTGATGAGGTGTCACTTAGTATACATTGTATATCAATAAACAGTCCGTTTTTTTATTTGGTATATTCTTGATATCTTTAAATTTTGATTTGTTTTAGGAACTCGAAGGCTTAAAAAAGAAATGATGAATTATAGATTGACGTTTACCTACTGTCCATCCCAAAAATTTTGGTGCTGGGGTCATAGATCACATTTTCTTTGAAGCTATTAATATCTGCCCATTATCTTGTAGTATCTTATGGATTCCATTTTAAATTTGTATGCTTTGTAGGAGGGTCAATGGTCACAGGATTTAATTTTATAGTGGTCACTAGATCTTTATATATATGAACAACTCATTGTATAGATTTATAAGACCAGTGTAATTAAGGTATTAAAATGATAACAATAGTTGATAATTAAGGCCAGTTCAAATTTGCTCGCTGATCAATATAACACCTTTTAATATTTTGTTATCAATCCACTTTTTAGTTAGCATTTATGCAATTCAAAGCACCTGGAATAAAACTCACCATAAGTCAAATATTGTCAAATTTTGAAACTTCGATCAAAATCGTAATTTATGTTTTACCTTTAATAATGGTGTTGATCCATGAAAGAATGGCTTCGTAGCCCAGGATGAGAATAGACTATTTTAATTTTAGTTTTCTGGGTACCTTTTAATGTCTAATAGCATAGGGAGGAGTCTAATATAAAGTGTGTTTCTGATGATTTATTGCGACCATTGTCCAACATTAAGTTTTAATAGGTCTTTGATTTTCCATAAATAGACGTCCTTAGTCATCTAAGTAAATTGTTAATTTTTTTAATATCTAAATTTACTGTTTTAACTACTAAAAACATCTTTTGCTTATCCAAATAATTAGAATCTTGAGTCATTTTTGCATTTTGATATCTATTTATAAAAACTTAGTAAACCGGTTTTAATATAGGCATTTATACATAAACATCTTCAGCATCTATCATAATCTATTACATCAATTATTGTTGTCAAAATTTTTATATCGCAACTATCATTTTATTCATAATAGCGGGTTTGTCATTTTGAGTTGTGGTTTTACGGTTCATGATAAAAACATGAATATTGATTATATAGTGAATAATGATATTGTTAATTACAGTCATGGTATTATCTATCTAACCATGGTTTTATAGGTAATCAACATTTTTTCACAAAAAATACTAACCTTTACTTTATAGGACCCATCTCTTGGAGTGCCAAATCAAAACTACAAACTGTGCACTTGCAGGTTGCCTAGTCAAAAACTCCATTTGCCACTTTTAAAACCATTTTGAATCATTTTTGACTTTAATAATATTTTTATATATATCATCTTATTGAGAAAAATCATTTCATGTATATACTTGTGTGCAAGTGTGTGTAAATAATCATTGTATCATGCCCCTCACACATAGGTAATTAATCAGTTAATTAATCGTATCATATGTTTTGCCTATTTTTTAACCTCTCCCCTCTAGGATAGCACATGATGTGGAATTCACACCCATGCACAGGCTTATTTTATATGGATTAGTGTCATGGATTTCCCACCATGCTCTAACTAAACTCCGTGTTTTAATAGAGTATAAAAATCAAGGACAATTGTTGTTAGGCTAAGCAGTTGACCTCATTCAAGTTATCTATAAAGGGGAAGAGTTAAATCTCTAAACCAAACATTAGACATCACCTATATGGACTTGGGAGCTAATGTACCTTTGTGTATATTAGGGACACCCTTAGAGAGCCTGCTCAACCTAGTATAGGACCTTCTAGTCGTAATAGGTGTAATATTGCAAGAGTCAGCATCAACTCTAAAGTAGTCATTGACTACAAGTAGGGTTGAGGTCACCAACCTAAAACCTCACTTTTTAAGCCATTGGATGGTGTGGGCATTAGGTTACACACCCTTGAGTTTACTAATCATATGATGTGGATTGTTTGTTTGGGTGTGTGTCATGATAAACTCATATTATTTATGTGCTGAGTCAACCTTTTACCCATCCATTTACTATCTAAGTCCTTTTGTATATTCTATCCTCATCATTATATCACTTTATCCTTTTATATAAATCCTAGTCATCATCCTCATCTTGATTTTCAGCCCTGTCACTTACATCTTGTCTTACATATCCTTGTCTTGTCATTCTCATTATCATCCCTTTGTAACTATTGTATATATCCCATCTACCATATCACCCATATCAAACCCTAGTTTTACTATAATCACCCATCATTAGTCATACTCCCATCACCTGCATCTCATCTTTTATATCCTAGTTATCATTGTACATAGTCTCTTCATATATCCTTATCTTTGTTATACCCACTCATCTTTAGTCATATCCTTTTCACCTTTATACCCCAATACATATTACGTCCTTACCCAAGTCTGCATCATTAACTACATATCTTCAACTTGTAAATATCATTATTCTCTTGTACATAGATCCACTCATCAATAGTCATCCCTTCATTAATCATCATATTGTAAACCTTAGTCTCATACACTTGTACATAATTTATTCCCTTGTACATCCTATTAGTCCTATCTTATCCTAATTCCACTTATAATTCATCACACCCTAACCATATCATAATCACATCTTGACATATCATGCATATCATATCCTAATCATATCTTATCCCCCACATCTTGTCTTAAGTCCATTACATCCATAAATCCTAATCATCATCTTGTTTCATTATCCCATCACCTACTTTTCATCTTGCATATCCTTATCTCATCACCTACATTGAATTATCTTTTTTTACATATCACTTTGGCCCATAATTTATATACTTATCACATCATCCTTTTATACATATCTTTGTCTTAATTTCCTTTAGTCTAACCATCACCCCATCTTTCACACACATCCTAATCATCATATTATATATCCTTGTCTTACCCCCTCCTTTGTATATATCCTAGTCATCATCTTTGTCATGCTATCATTACACATATTGTCTTTATCCCATCTTATCTTGACTAGTCATACCCACTTATCATAAGTCATACCCCCATCTTACCTTGTACACGTAATCTTGTATACCCCATCACATATTTCAATCACATCTTGTATAATCTTAGTCTCATCCCTTTGTACATAATTTATTCTCTTATACATCCTACTAGTCCTATCCCATCCTAGTCCCACCTATCATTCATCCATCACTCACCTATCTTAATCATCATTGTGTCTATACTTGTCTCACTATCACTTTATACATATCATCATTGTATACTTTTCTCCATCTACCATTTTGTCTAAAACATATTCACCCATAACCCCTATCACCAACATCTTGTACATCTTTATCTTGTTATTATGTTGCATATATCCTTTCATCTTGTACATCCTTGCCTAATCATCATCTTGTATATCTTTATCACCCTTTTCTTGTATATCCTTTTCATTATCCCATTCCTATCTTATATTAGTTACACCTTGTCATAAGACCACCTCATCCATAATCAATCACACCTCACTTTAACTTTGCCTTATCCATCAATCACACCATATTCTTAGTCATTCCCATATCATTTTATTGACATTATGCACTTACATATTTGATCATTGTAGACACCTAAATCTGGCCACCGATAACTTCCAACTAGGATTTTGGCCAATTTCTACCTAAAATGCATAATTTGGCCTAAAAACACTAAAACATGCTAAATGATGTGAAACTGACATATTCAAGTGCTAATTTTGGCTAGGGTATCCCTAAATAGGGTAATGCAATTTATGGGCTACCTAACTTTGATTAGATCATTTTGAGTCAAAATGCCAATTTTGCACATAGGTGCTCTAGATTGCTCTTTCCTATCAAAACCCTTACACAAGACACATGCCTTTGTTATTTCCTATTGGTAAAATATTAAATAAGAATATAATTCCAACTCATCTAACATCGCCTTCCAATTCCAATCCAGTTGAATTTTGTACCAATAACAAAGCATTCTGATCAAATTAAGCAATTTGTGCATAAAGTGCTTAATCATGCTTAAGAGATAATTAACTCAAATCAAAGCCTAATAAAAAATTCCATGGAAACTTGTTGAATACTTATTTTTGGAAATGAATATTGAATATCTACATCATTAGGTGACCTCATTTCTTGGGAAGACATCCCTAGGCCATAATGCCACAAATATCAGGATTCATGCCCTCCATACCTCATCAATGCCCTTCATGATGCCTTCCATGCCTCATAATTTCCCATTCTTTCAATGTCATGATGAGGATAATTAAAAAATTAATTACAAAAATTGAATTAATCCTAAACCACACATCTCAATCTTAGAATGGATGGTTCAGGTTGATTCTAGACATTTACAAAAATGTATAAATAAGAGGCCTTACCACATCATTTCCAAGTCTTGATTATGCAAATTTAAAATTTACAATTGATTACAAAGCTTCATGAAACTAGTGTTACCATGCCAAATTGAATCCAAGCCAAGTTAAGCCATAAGCCAAAGGTGCCAAGGAGAGATGGAGGTAGCCAAGCTTCCATTGCCAAGGACTTCATGAGCACAAGTCGAGCAAACCACCACTACAAAGGCATTTGGAGCATCCAAGGAAGGTGAAGGAATTGTTGTGTTTTCATTATTTGCTTTTTAGTTGCGTTTGTCATTTAATTTTTTTATCTAATCTGTCCCTAGTGTCTAGGCCTAAAGATGTTATGTTATTAGTATGTTTATTTCATTTTGTTTTCATTTTGGAACACCATACTAACCATCCTCTCTTGAGTCAAATTCCTAGTGCACATAATGGCACACTTGATGGGATTAGACATATCTCACACTTCAAGAAGATCATTTTGAAACTCTAAAATATATATTTGGACATTTAAAACTCTTACAAATTGATTTTTTAACTTTATTTTGCCATTTTTATTTGCCACATTTTTACATAGTAACCAACATCAACAAGTAAGACTGACATTGGTTACATGACTTAATTGATGTTAGTTATCAAAAATGACATTGGTTAGATTTTGATTAGCCAAGGTAACCATCATTGGTTGTATATAACTGACGTTGATCACTATGTTTTTCCAAAAACATAGACCTGAGAGCTATTTTTCCAAAGTTTATTATTTCAAACTAAAAAGAGCTTCAAAGCTAGAGGACCTGCTGACATTTTTATTGCAGGACCAAGTTTGATATTTACTCAAAACATGTTTAAATCACCTTTGAATGATTAAAAATAAATTAGGAACCTTGTTTTGGGTGTTTAACAAAGAATTTAGATTTTTTTGATGATTTTTTTCAAAGTTTGCAACTAAGACCAAGGGGTCAAATGAACACCACCAAATCTTTCATTTTGGGCTTAAAATTTAACACACTTGTCAATTCTTGTTTACAATAATTATTTAATCAAATTTTTGTTTGGAAAAAATAGGGATGTTACATGTATGCTCTTCCATTTTTCCCCTATAGGGAACCCTTGGAATCAAAAGCACCATTCCTAAATCAAGTAGCCTAGTCTAAGGCTTAGAAATAAAGTCATCTAAAGCACTCCCCAAAAACTAATCAAAGTTTGGGTGACCTTGAAAATGACCTTAAAGTTTTTATATTTCATGATTTCTTTATTTTTATGAAAACTTGGCTTGCGAGGGGGACTTCATCATCTCCCTCAAGTTCTTTAGGGAAGCTTTGACTTGAGGTTTCATCTTCCGGCATTAACTTCATTTGGATCCTTTGGAATTGCACATGGGACATAGTGGAACTTTGGACATCGCACTACACTGAGCAAACAATAGGATGTAGTGGTTGTAAAAAGGACTAGACCTTTTTTCAATAAGCCAAGTGATACAGACCCAAAATCCATGCTTTTATTTTTCATTGTTTGTAGTCATTGTGTAATTGATTCCCCTAGATCATTTAGAAACTTGTTAGATATTAGACAAATCCCCACTTATCGTGGAAGTATTACTAGTGCAAGGTGCACCTCAAGGTCCATGTCACAGTACTATCATTTGAGAGAAGGGGGGTGTAAAAACACTACTATAAAATGCACATTTACTTTTGGATGAATAATTAAAATCCTATCAAATGACGTATATTGATGGATTCCAATAATACTAAGAAACCTTGTCAGTTTCGGATCTAAGAACAATTAATTAGTTGGTTTTGTCCTAGTTTAAAGTCTTGTTTGGAGTCCAAACTTGGAGTAAACAAAAAATCGGAACCAAACACATAGTTCAAATTTTCATTTGAAAAAGGAGGCATTATGCTACATGTAAGAGATTATCAATTTGCCTTGTTCAAAGTTCATAAAAATCTTGAGAGTCATATCATCTACTTTGGCATAGTTATGCTTCCTGATTGAGTCTATACCTTTACCAAAGTTTTTTAAGTCCTTCACTTATAATATAAATTTGGAATTTCACTTTTACAAGTTCATAGGGTTGATGTGTTAAGTGGGTTCACCATTTGTAATAAACTTGAGGGAACTTAGGTTCAATTTCCAATTTGGGTTGAAGGCCATTTAAAGACTCATAATCATTATCATCATTTGATAGACTTAAGCTATTTTTTTCTAAACACTTGCACTTCAAGTCTATACACCACAACATTTTGAGTCAAGAAAAGTAGTGTTATGCTGTCAAAATTGTAAAAATAAATGTCTTATAGAGTTTTTCAAACAAACTTTTTTGTCACACCTTTTGGGTAGTCTAGTGTTGTTACACTGCCCAAAACATTTCAAATATTGTTCATAGCCCCTTTCACATAGAGTTCCAAAATTTGTTCCTACATTTTTAGACCAATCTAAGTGTAATTTTATGGTCTTTTGTCTAAATCACAATTATATTGTTCACCTTTGTCTAGCTTATTTTTCAAAAGAACCAAGTTTTATACCATTTTTTGTGAGACAATAAACTATTGGTAAATTGCCTTTTATTTCATACCTTATACCTAGTTGATCAAGTTCATGTCCAAGAATAAAATATCTAGTGTTTATTAAGAGTGTTTCAAATTTGTTAGATTAAATCTTTCATCTATTTTCAAAGTCTAGCTTTTGACACTGTTTGCCAAGAGTCCTAACACATGCCTTGTTTGAGCCTAGATTTTGACATCAAATTTGGACAAAAGACTTAACAACTTTTAAATTCCTAGATTAGACTGATTTGAAACACTTCAAGCTCAGAGTTTGGCATTTTTATTTTAGGTCCATTTACTTGCTTATCTTTATGTGAACATTGAAATGTTAGATACTTCATGCTAGATTAATTCCTCACAAACTTTTGCATAAAACCTTTTGATCCTTTTGATAAATCTAGACCAAGTTAGAACATCATTTATTTTATACATTATCCTTTTTAGAGTTTGTAAACTCTTTGACCTTTTATCGCAAAACATTGACTATGGATCCCAACATGTACTCCTACACTCATAGTGGAATCATGTACAATCTAAGGATTAGTAATATGGCGTCGTAAGAAGAAATGGTGCAAGACCCCTATGTGGATAATATTGCTTATGATATGGATTCTTATCCCTCATATAATACTCAAGTAGGGGAAAAAAATCCAAGATCCATTCATTAAATATTTGGTTAACAAACCACCTTATTCAAAAAAAGACCAAGAACAAACTGTGCAATACCTAACTATAATACCTGCAGTGGATGAGCTAATAATTCAAGTCATATTCTACTAATATGGCTTCCACGTATGATCCATTTTTGTTTGAGCGACATTTTTTAGAGAACAAAGACAAGATTTTGGTTAGAACCATAGAAGTAGGGGCCAAATTTCTAGCAGACTTGCCCCATGAAAATTTACTAAGTCTAGTAAGAGTGCCCCACAATATCATTTAAGATCAATAGGCTTCTTCTAGAAATCTTATGGCTCTAGTCTAAAAAACATGTCAAGAACCTAATATATCTAATCAAAGAAAAAACATTATGGAAGATCACTTTAATCAAATGTAGACAACATATCAAACCTACCTAAATCTAACATGTGATTTCAATAAGATGAACATGGTAAGTAAGCCTCTTATTGACCTAGTTTCTTCAATAAGAGTGTTGATAGAGTTAGCTGGATAAGAAAATCCAAATTCTGACCCATTCATACAATCTAATTCAATAGATAACTTGATGTATATGCCTGTTATTTAAGAAGTGTCTTCAACCTATACACAAAATAGTGAGCCAAATGTAGTAGACAATGTGCAAATAACATCTAGTCCTAATCAAAGTGGTAATAACAAGAAAAAAAATTAGCCAACAACATGTGCCTACAGTTAATCCTATAAATAGGTCATCATACTAGGAAGTAGGATTTTATACACCCCAATGTCAACTGGTTGCTTCCTCAAGTGTGCAACCTATAGGATTAGGTAATCAAACAATGGCTAATGTCATGCCTCAATGATATAATGTGATGAACCCTACTCCTCCTTAATAAGTAATGAGTAGTATTCCAAATAATAGGCACAATCTAGTGTATCAACATAATAGAGGATAAATACATTGCCACCTTAATCAAGGGTAACTAATGTTCCACCTCGCTAGGTAATGATGAACATACCTCATCAATCATAGACTAATATATCAATCCAAAACTAAGTAATGACTAGTGAACAATGTATAAATATTAGTCAGTGATAGATGTCAAATCTATAACCTAATTTAACTTCCTCATAAGGATTCATACAACAAGGAGGATCCCATGTTTCTAAAGTACCTACTAGACAAACATTGGTTCAAAATGTGCCACAAATCCAGAGATAGGGTCTTGGTCTAGAAGTTCCTACTCAACAACAAGGTTTGATTAGTTGGTAGCATGTCCCTTTTCAACTATAACATGCACAATATAGTTATATCCCTCCATCCCAACCACAAAATCCTCTAAGTAAAACCCATCTATCACCAACCTAAACTAGAATATCACACAACCAAGTGTGCAATTTCAAATACATCCTAATCCATGTATACGTATTCTTGGTCCATTCCCCAAACCAACCAATGTACCCTACTGGGTATCTCTATCATATCTTGGTCAAAGTTTTCTACTTGAGACCTCCCAACCACTAATCCAAACCTAAATTATCCCTCAAACCAACATTCCTTCCAGTTTCCTATCCCAAGAATCGCAATAGATGAAGGATGTAATTGTTGCCATTGAAGTTGGTAAATAAACTAAAAAATTCAAATTAGATGATGTATGTTCCAATCCATTGAACATGGAGTATTTGTAAATACCATTTCCTCTAGGATATAAACCATTGAAATTTGATAAATACAAAGGGAAAGGTGACCTTAAGGCTCATTTAAAAAAATTCTTTATTGCATGTCAACCAGTGGCATATAGCGATATATACCTTTTTCTGTTGTTTCCAAGGAGCCTGACTAGATAAGCCTTGGAGTGGGTTTTGAAGTTTCCCAAAAATTTAGTAATGGATTTTGATGATCTTTCTGATAAGTTTGTGCAACACTTTTCCTATAATCTTGAGTATGAGATTGCATTAGTGGACTTAACACAAGAAAATCAAAAAGTCAATGAGAGTTTTACACGTTATTTACAATGATGGAGAGACATTTCAAATTGTTTCACCCATAGTTAACCAGATAAACAATTAGCCACTGTGTTTACCAAAAATTTGTATAGTGAGATAGTTTACCATCTAGAACTACAATGTGCGAATACTTTCATGGAGATCATTGAAAAAGGCTTGTTGATTGAGTGAGTGCTCATCAATAAATGAGTCATTAAGCTTAATTTGATTAATCAAAATCAAGGTACCAATCAAGTAAATGACCAACATCCTATTCAAGTGCTAGCATCATAACCGGTACAGGCCACTAACCATGAAAGATCAAAGTAATTCAATCATAATAGGAATGTTGTGAAAAATGTAGTAAATGAGTCTCATCATTTCCAAATAGTGCAAACATCATCTTCACTACCTTTTCAACTTACTCCTAGGAGAACCATGCCTGTACATCATATCTTTAGTGATCTAGGAGAACCTATCAAGTCTGTATTTCATAAGCTTGCTATCATTAATATGATTAGTTGGCCTATACCAAAGCATTATCTGCAAAGATTTCCTTATCTTGATTGGTACCATGAAAATGAATTCTATGACTATCATTGGGTCAATGGGCATAATCTACGAAGATGTGTCCAAATTAAGCATTTCATTAAGAATATGTTTGAGAATGGGGAAATAAAATTAGATAATGGTGCTTGCACTTATAATCAAACTCTTGGGATTTATCAAAACCCCTTTCCTTGACATAACAATCAGTAGCAACAAAATAATCAGCAATAACAATAATAATGGCTAATGCAATAGTAAAATCAATAATATCAAAGTCAAAGGCTGAACTAGTAGAATCAACAAAATTAGTAGAAAAATCCATAACGATAAAACAATAGACAAAACCAAGGTCAAAATGGTAAAAACCAAAAAACCTACCATGTATTTATACATGACTATGATAGGGTTGTAGGTCATATTGTATGGGGTAGTGTTGATACCATCTCCATTAATCCTAGACCAAGAACTAATCATCCAAGACCATTGCTAAACAACCCCATTTAGTCAAATTACATGGATAATCCTTCTTTGACCTGGGAATGCATATAGGTAAACCAAAAAACTAGGAATTCCCCTTTTGGACCTTATATCGACAACTCATTCTTTCCACGTGACTACATGAAAGTTCATTGACAACTGAGACTTTTCCTATCTAGTCCCACACCATTCCTAGTATTTGTTAGCAATAATGGTCTAATATTTAATCCTGATTGTGCAATCAAAACTCAGAGGTCAAAAATTGCTATCATAGGCCCACAACCATCTACCACTTTTCCTATCATCCAACCAACCATCTAGCCTCAAAATAAACCATTCACTACTGACCAAGATAAGAAATTTGATATTATGGAACAATTATAGAAGATGCTAGCAATTTTTTTTAATAGTTTCTATGAATTATAATAATCCACAAAAACATCTTGAATGAGTTTTTGACCCAATCCATAGTTGTTAGTGACATATCCCCTGATAAGTTTCAAGATTTGGATGGACACCTAGCTCTAACCCAACAAGTCACATCTAACCAAAGTGATATGTCTTCCCTTGGCCCATTCCATGATAATCCATTATACATAGAAGTTTATATAAGATGGCATAAACTGAAATGTGTCTTTATAGATAATGGATCCATCCTCAACATCGTGTCTCTATATCTCATCAAGCTTCTTGGGTACACAATGGTAGATCTCTAGCCGGAAATAATAACTATCAAAGCCTATTATAATCAGGAAAAAGAATCGCAAGGCACCATTAGTTTGCCAATTATCATTGGGATTTTGACCCATGATGCACTTTTCCATGTGCTTGATCTTGAGTTATCATACAATATGCTTCTAGGTAGGCCTTGGTTACATGAGATTCATGTAGTCTCATAAACATTGCACCAATATATCAAGTTTTCCCACTCAGGGATGGAAGTGAATATTTCAAGATATTTACACCCATATGAACATTGTAAGCATCTTGAGGTTGAATTTCAAAGCTATAATTATTAGTATGATATGAATACAAGTTACAAGCAGGACAAAGGAAAGGCTATAATTATTGAAACTTCACCAGATAATTACATAGCTCCTAATATGATCCAGGCATCAATTCAGGCGACAATTCGGGTGACAGTTCCACCCCAATTGATGACGGAACTTTCGGGAGCCATAACTTTTGCACCGTAGCTCCAATTGACTCGCCGTTTGAACCGTTGGAAAGCTAGGAATGAGGGGAACATCGTGAAATGTCATTGAGCTCTGCTGAATGAAGTTTGACCCCCGAAAACCCAACGGAAGTGCCTCAAATTTCAATTTTAATAGTGCTGTCTAAAATAGTAAGTTTCTAAAAATAGTAATTTCTTGAATTATGTATTGTTTTAAATATTGGAAGTCGTACCACTTCATCTCCCTCGAGATTGGTGACCTTCCACATCCTTCCCATGCTTTCAAATTGTGTATAAAATAATAGGTAACCCGAAATGTGAAGACAGACATCTCTTCCCAGAGATAAGCATATTTCTGTATTGCGATTTTGAGTAATACTACATCTCTTCTCAGAGAATTCATTGTTATTGTGTTATTTCTATGTTATTGTGATATTTATCAGCCAGAAATTCTGAGTTTTGGATTATAATACCTTAGATTCCTTTTCCCACATACCACCTCTTGAAGCTGATAATCATTTCACCATATTAGATAATGGATTGGGAGAGTATGTGACCCATGATACATTTCATATTTCCAATCTTCCTCAAAATCTAAAAACCTTTGGATGACCTAAAGTCATCTCACATATGAATTTACAATAAAAGAACAAAGATAAGGGACCTATTACATTTGTACTAGCATCTAGCCTAGGACTAACCCTCTTGAAGGGGATGAATCATGGTTATACAATGACAACCAAGTTGATTGTTATAAAAATGCAAAGTATCCTATTCCTAATAAGATCATGGAGTGTCACAAGTATGAAGGAAGAGGCCTCAAACTGAATCAACAAGGAACCATTAAGCTAATTTCCATGACTAAGTATGAAAAACCTTATGGACTTAAATTTAAACCACCTAGAGGTGACCTCACATATATTATTCAAACTCCATCACCAGTGACTAGTGATGATGATGCTGATAGTAAAGCAGGGTCTGATCATAGCCTCACCTTTGATAACCCAGATGTAACTAACTTTCTTGATAACAATTCTATTTGTACCCTTACCTTGGCCATTCATCACAGTGCTTTACCATTATATTATCCCCAACTGATAGATTGGGACCAACAAGAATCTAGTCTATCGATTGATGAGTTCTAAAATGATGAGGCATTTTATGATTTCTTAGGCCTTAGAGACAATGTTCCATTAGGATATCACAAATCATGATTCTCAATCACATTAGATCATGTATCCTATTTTAAAGAGCGAGTGAACACCTTTAGCCAAAAAAAAATAAGTAAAACATTGAGGTCCTAAAGTGAAAACCTCTTTGAAGCACTTTTTTACCAAGGAAAAAGTAAATTTAAAGGCTAGTCTAGTGGTGAAAACTTGTTTTAGGTGCCATTAGATGGGGGTGTTCATTCGTCTTTGAATTTAGACCAGGAGACCACCAATGATGAACTTGCATGTGGATTCAAGTTCAAATTTGAGCAACAACTAGTATTTGATCAAATTCTCCAAGAATTTTCAACTATTTTTTTTACATGGCTAGATCTCCCATTAGGGGACTCATATTCATCATGCCTAGGAGAATTTGAAGAATAAGTCCTAACAGAGGACCTTGACATAATTCAACAGTTCAAGTCACTGCCTACTATCCTAGAAGATGGTTTGACCCTTCTAGTTAAAGCTATAATAAAGGTCAATATCAAAACTTCATCACACCTAAAATATATAAAATTAGGGGAATTCCTCACTGAGGAGGAACATGACATCTTTACATCTCTGTTGAGAGAATTTGTAGATATCTTTGCATGGGCCTATTTTGGCATGCCAAGTTTAGACCCTACCTTGGTTTTACACCACCTTATGGTTAATATTGATGCTAAACTATTAAAATAAAATATACGTAAGATGCATCTTTGCATTGGTGTATTGGTAAATAAAGAGTTGGAAAAACTCTTATAAGTAAGATGTATTTGATCCATTGACTACTCAAAATAGATCTTTAATGTGGTACCTATTAGTAAAAACCCTAAAAGGATCAGAATTTGTACTAATTTTTTAGACATCAACAAACATTATCCTAAAGATGATTTTCCCTTGACTAATATTGACATGATCATCGACTTCATGGTAGGTTATGAAATGCTTTCATTCATGGATGGCTTTTCAGGATAAAACTAGATTAGAATAACACTAGAAGACCAACATAAAACAACATTCACCACTCTATGGGGAACATTTTGTTATCAAGTAATGCCATTTAGAATTAATAATGATAGAGATACATATAAAAGGCAATGACTATTAAATTCCATGATATGATGCATGATATTGTTGAAGACTATGTCGATGACATATTAAGAAAATCCAAAACTAGGGCCAACCATCTAATAGTACTACGTAAGATATTTGAAAGATTATGAGAGTATAAAGTCAGACTCAATCCAAATAAATATGTGTTTGGTATAATTTTAGGAAAATTACTTGGATTCATCATGTCTTGTAGAGGTATTGAAGTCTATCTGGCTAAACTCCATGGTATAACCAAGATGCTACCACCAACTAATTTGAAGTAACTCCATAGTTTGTAGGGTAAGATCCAGTCAATCTAACACTTTATCTCTCAGTTAGCAGACAAGTTCCATCTATTTACACACCTTTTGAATAAGTGAGTTGCATTTTATTGGAATGATCACTACCAAACACCTTTTCAACAACTCAAAGACTATCTTGTTAATCTGCCTGTTCTATTACCTCCTATGCCAAGAAAGCTATTCTTATTATACCTATCAGCTACCGACCATGATTTGGGGGCACTCTTGGTTCAACATAATGACAATGGAAAATAACATGTTTTATACTACCTAAGTCATACCTTGGTTACATATGAACATAACTATGTACCTATTAAAAATATTTTCCGGTCATGGTCTTCACAACTCAAAAACTACACCATTACATATTGAATAATAAGACCATAGTCATTTCAAAGGTAGATCCATTCAAATATCTACTATCTAAAATAGCCTTACAAGGTAGAATAGATAAATGGATCATGATTCTCAATGAGTTTGACATAGATTATGTCAATCAAAAGGCAATTAAGGGACAAGCTCTTGCAAATCAACTTGTTGAAGCACCTCTAATAGACACAAAATCACTCATGTTTCAATTTCATAATGAATCCATGATTACCATCATTGACACACCCTTTAAGGATCAGCCTTAGAAGCTATATTTTGATGGTTCATTTACTTCACATGGATTAAGGACAATCTTATTATTTATTATACCATAGGGGGATCTAATCCCTAAATCATTTAGAATCAAATTTCGTTTTACAAACAACATGGCTGAGTATGAAGCACTTGTTGCAAGACTTAGATAAGTAGTGCATTGGAATATATCTCATCTTCAAGTTTATGGTGATTTTTAGTTAATTATCAATTAGGTTATAGATCATTTTTAGACCAAAGATGACACGTTGGTTCCATATAAAGCCATGGTTGACACTCTTAAATAACAAACTACCAACATTCAATTTGAGCACATACCTAAGGTTAGTAACATAACTATAGATGCCATGGCTAATATTGGTTCTTTGATTTGACAAAAAAATAAAGCTAGAGAATATTAGTTCCTCATCAAGAATTTATTAGCCCTAGCTTATGAACCTTCAACCATTGCCATAATTTGTGATATTGTTGGTCCTAATTCTATTTGGTACTCAGACCTTTAAAAATACCTTAATGACCAAGTTCTACCACCTAATCTATCTAAAAAAGAAACCAAAGCCTTTATTCATAATTTCATTCATTATACTTTACTTAGATCCACCCTTTACCATTATAGTTTTGATGGAACTCTACTTTGTTGTTTAATTTTGATAGAGTCTACGTTAGTGTTAAGAGAAGTTCACAAAGGAGTATGTAAAGCTCATTCTAGTGGGATAGTCCTATCTAAAAATCTTGTGCGTACTAGTTATTATTGGCCTACAATGGACACAAATGCCACTGCATATGTAAAAAAGTGTGACAAATGTCAATGACATGCTAATCTGATTCATAAAAACTCTATCAATGTTGATATCATGGCCATTTTTTACATGGGGACTTGATCTCATTGGGAAGATTAACCCCACTTCATTTGATGGTCATAAACATATCCTTACCACCACTGAGTATTTCACTAAGTGGGTTGAATCTATACCCCTCACTTATGTGATTGGAAATCAAAATTTTAAATTTATTTTCAACCACCTCATTTGCCACTATGGTATCCCTTTCGACATTATATCTGATAATGGAGGATCATTCAAGAATAAGGATGTAGACCAACTGTGTGCTAAATATAACATCACACAATATTTTTCTATAGCATATTAGCCTCAAGGTAATAGCCAAGTTGAGGCATCCAATAAAACAATTGTTAACATCTTCAAATAGATTATAAATTATGCCAGTCATGTTGACACCTTCAAATATTCCCTGCTCTTTAGGCATACCATACCTATCATTATACCCCCATAAGAACCACTCCATACTCACTTGTTTATGGTACTGAAGCCATCCCTTCCATTGAGGTCAAATTTCCTTCACTTCACATCTCTTTCAAGCATGTCCTGGATGATCATGACTATCGAGTAACCCATCTACAAGAGCAAGACCTACTTGATGAAAAATGCATAGTTTCACTCAACAATCTTCAAGCATATCAGAATTGACTCAAAGGCCACTATAATCGATGTGTTAAGTATAAAACATTTGAACTTGGTGACATTGTTCTTAAATAAAATGAAAAGAATACCATGGCTAAGAAGAAGCATAAAGGGAAATTTAAATCAAAATGGATAGGGCCTTTCATCATCATTGTCGATTATGGATCAAGAGCATACAAGCTTGCCATACTAGACAATGATTAACTTTTAGAGCTGATGAATATTATTCATCACAAGTGGTACTAAGCTTGAGTGCTAAGGTTTATTATCTATAAGGACCATTTTAGTTATGTCATTTTATCACTATTCTTCTTTATACAAATACCATCTTTATCTATCCTCTTCATTGTATCCATTTTCTATTTCTGACCTATCGACCTAGTGTTTTCTAAAGCCTAGCCCATTTGACCTTGGTTTTTTCCATTCATTACACACTTTTAGCATCAATGTATCTGATCAGTTCATTATTTGGTTTAAGTACTTCAGATAGAGACCATATTTTAGAACAATGTGATATAAGTTATGATAGTTGCATCCTTCATTTGTTATTCCTTTCTTACCACTAATCTTGCTACTAATTATAACCACCTTTGGGAAAATTAGTACCATCGATGTATGCCATTGTGTCCTAGTTATAACCACCTATGGGAAAACTAAGGGCAACATTAAGCCTTGACATATCGACTCAGCACTGCCTATGTCATACTATGCCTTTTTACCACCTATGCCTATTTTTGTTTGAATTAATTACTACACTCATCAAGTTCCTCTATTATAAGGGTGGAATTATAGTGACTTGAGGTCTTACTCTGGGACTATGTAGGTAGTGCTCAATACTTGTTGAGGTAAGCTTAATCACCTTAACCCACACTTTCACCTTTTTGTGATCAACCTAAGCCACACTCTCATCATTTTGTGAGCAACTTAATTGACACTCTTGTCATTTTGTAAGAAACCTAAGCCATGCTTTCACCATTTTGTGAGCAACCTAAGCCACACTCTCACCATTTTGTGAGCAACCTAATCCATGCTCTTTCTATTTTGTGAGTAACCTAAGCCATGCTCTCACCATTTTGTGAGCAACCTTAGTTTTAATGCTCTCTCTATTTTGTGAGCTTGAACCTTTTAATGTCTCATCATTCTCGATTGAGTTGAGATACTTCAAACAATTCTAAAAACATTTCAAAAAATCATTAGAAAAGAACAAAAACATTAACCACTTATTTGCCTTAAGGATTCCGGGAACCCTTACTAAGTTACAAGAAAATCACTTGGCATTTAGTTTCCCCATCTATTTTGGCCTTTTATCTCACGTACTTACCATTTTTCAAAACCATTCCTATTATTCTATCACATCCATTCTATTTGTTTTCCTTAGTTATCATATTTTTTCCATTCTCTAGGAGAACTACATTTGGCCTAAAGTTTTTTATTGGATATTAAATCCATGGAACTATCTAGGCAATGTCCACTTACCTAGTGCATATGGAGACAACTCAACCACCCCCTTCCTTTTATTATATTCCCCCATCTTATTCATTTGTTCAGTTTTCACCTATTTTCTAAGGGAAATGTTCATATGGTTTCTATTGCATTATTTGTTTGTTTATTTTTACTTGTTTTATTTGTTTATCTTCTTATTTGTTTAATTTCAGCACTATTGCCTTGATTTGGTTTATGTGTGTTCATTGGGTGATTCCTTGCCCACACTTACAATTGAGTCCATCCATATTCATATGTCTACATTTTCATCATGGTTTATATCATTGGTGCATTATTTTCTATTGAGTATTGGATTATGAGAGTCAATCTTCATGCATATTTTGGCCAAGTCCTCATGATGTTATACCATGATGCCTACTAACATGTGCTACAACAAACCTTAGCTTCAAGAAGTCTATTTAGCAATGGTGGCATCTCTTTGGCACTAACATCTCGATATAATCCCAATCATATCATAAATATATTAATTAACCACAAAATAATATAACCTTTATTAGTTTAGATGAACATTTCCCTACTAGTAGGTTATTCCAATTCATCATTACCTTCTATGTTAAGTTTTCATTATCCTTGACCAAGTTTATCACATTTTCCATAATCGAGGTCTAATGATTATAACCACCTATGGGCAAATCATTACACACCATCCCACCTGCATTTCTCAATGATTATAACCACCTTTGGGCCAATCATTATGTTGTCACCACTTTACCTTTTATACCTATAAAAGGGCATGTTATTATCTTGTTTGTCTGTCCTAACTAGGGCAGCTCTATCTTCTCAATGGTTATAACTGCCTTTGATAAAATCACTATGTTATCATACCACGTTACCACTATTAGGGTAAAATGCTTATAACTGCCTTTGGGAAAACCATTGTACACCATCCCACTTGCATTCTGAATGATTTTGACTACTTTTTCAATATCATTATGTTTTCACCCCATCATCTTTCCTTTCTTTGGTCCCCTTGTTTCACTTCTTTCTTTTCAAGAACATACAGAAAAATATGAAAGAATGTTGAATGAAATGTAAGTCAATATGTAAGACAAACATGAAGAAGACATACATAAAGAAAAAACATGTAATAATGGCAAAAGGGTGAGGACTCAACTATCTACAATAGAAGGGTAGTATAGTAAATGGAAGAAAAGAATGATCCATAGTTACTCAAATATGTTGTTTTGCTCTAAAGATAGATAAAACTAAAACAAAGTAGTGCTAGCATGTTTTTGAATGATGGAGAAGAAAGAATTAAATAAGAGGGAAAACATATTTGAAATCATAATTTATTTTCAAGCGGGGAAAATTAAATGGGTGGAGAAGAGAATGGATGAAAAACCAAGGTAGAGAGAACTCTTTATCGAAGTCAAGACACTCAAATCAAGTTTTTCAAAACAAGAGGATTTTTTACCTTAAGGACTCTAAATAACTTATCTTAGATACATAAGTATTAGTTCAAGAAATAGAGTACATAAATCATCCCATGGAGGCTATATGCATGCAAATTCAAATGGACCTACCTCCCCACGACATGTTCCCCATTCTTTAGGACCCCTTATCGAGTCATCGGTCTACTAGAAAGATTGGGTACTTACATGAGAAAGTAGGTATCACCATAGAATTTTTTTAAATGCCCTATTCTAATCTACTAGCCTAACCCACCTTAAATTAATTTGGCTCTATGTGAAGCTGACTATGGAGTTGATCTTTGATTAGAGATAGGAGATATGCTTGTGATCACATCTTTTGGTGTGAATTTGAATTTTGAGATTGTATGTTTCCTTTTAAATATCATTGTTTTTTATTTCAAATGATTTGGATTTTAAATTACTTGATGGATTTTTTAGATTCCTCCTCCATATGGATTTGGAAAACCAAACATGGGTGCTAAAGATGACTTTCATTTGAAAACTTGGGACAAGGTTACTAAGAGAGAAACATAAAAGAGCATGGGGTCTAAGAGTCTCATAAATCCAGGTAAAATGAAAGTGATATCTTGACTTTGACCTTGTTTTATCTGATGAGGAGATGAAAGGAAGGGGGAAATCAAGAGGAAAATGACACACAGAACAATTTGAATTACTTCAAATTTCAAATAAAATTTGACAAAGGGTAAAAAGGGATATAATGATAGTAAAGTGTGATTCCTTATCATAAGAATGAGGAAAATGGAAGAAAACATGCTAACATATATTTTTATACAAATCCCATCTACCAAAAGAATCAAAATCTAAAGTCTAAGAACAAAGATCACAAAGAACATGAAAAAGATGGAAATTTTTATGAGGGTCGGGTCTTATCCATGGTATTATAAAGAAAATCATAAAAGAGAGACCCACAAGGGTGATAATAATCAAGAGAAAAGTAAAGTGAGGGATCCTTCTTATAAATAAATTCACAAATAAAAACCCAAAGGATGCCAAAACAACATTATAAAGAAACAACATGAGAAAAATAAGTAAAAAGGATGGTAATTTTGTGATGGGTTTCAGGTCCTATCTATAGTCTTATGAAGAAACTCAAAAAAGAGAAACCCATGAGGGTTCCAAAAGAGAAAGAAGACTATGGTACATCAAGAAGTAAATGCCAACAAAAAGGCAAAAATGATCATAAAGCTATTAAGGCAAAGAATGATATAAAAAGACAAAGAATAAAAGAGATATATGAGAAAAAAAATGAAAGCAAAATTCAAAAATTAATGTGTAAGAAAAATAAAGAATGTAAAGGGAAACAATGATGATAGTAAAGTGTGACTAAAAGAAGTAAAATGCACAAAAATAAAGAAACATGAGACAAAATGAACAATTAAGACCTATGCTAACATTTGTATCAAAGATGATCATGTGAAATATAAGTTTATAAGTCTTGGAAGGTTTTTTGAAGATGAATTTGTTCACTATTATGAATTATAGAATAAGAGTGGGCATCACAAGAAGCCCCAAAGGGTAATTAGATGTAGGGAAGATGCCCCAACATGTGATTTGGAGGAAGGTGACATTGAACCATTAAAATGATTTTCATTGGGTTGGTAGGTGAATTTGGAAAGAGATAAATGTGTTGGTTTGTTTGATTTTAAGGAGGTTGAATGTGACATATGATGTGTAAGAGAGGTATGAAGAGGTAAAAGAGGACCATGGATGATATGATTTAGAGTAGGCATTTGAATTATATACTCCTTTGGTTCATGTGACTTAAGAGGTTGAGGTTCAATGGATGCCATAATATGTCTAAAGTTGTTCATGTGAGCTATCCTTTCCTTATTGGTGTAGGAAGAAGGATAAATTGTGGTTTAAAAAAATTAGCAGATGAGGTTTGTTCATTAGGTAGATGATGTTGATGTGATTTTGGATTTTGAGATTAAATTTGAGAAGCTTGAAGATAATCTTGATAACATTTTTTTATGAGAGTATCAAGATTGAAATGTGGATCAAGCAAGGAAGAAATAAGAAATCAATGAAGATCATGACAAGACTCATGAGAATGACCTATAGTATCATGGCATCAAAAAAATTTATCTATATTGTACCATTTTGGAGGAGGTTTGGAAGGATAAAAGTTCATAGGTTTAGAGGGTGGCAATTTATCTTTAAGTTATTCTAGACTCAAGGGAGGGCGTTTGGGTTAAAATTGGTTCAATTGAATGCTCCAATTTGAGGTTGGGGAGACTTGGATGAATAAATGGTATTATAAAAAGATTATAAATATTCTTTAATATTTGTTTGAGATGGCTCAAATTGAGTCATAAGAAAGACTTGCCTTTTTTCTTGGTCTAAGGATTCTTCTAAAGTTTTAGGTGAAAAGACTCAAACTTTGTATTGAAGTGAAGGTTTAAGAGCAATGAATAATAGTTTTAGAAGAGTTTCATCATTCATGTTATGGTCCACTATATGAGTGAGGAAATTATATCATTTGATGAAAGTATGAAAAGATTCATTAGGAAGTTGATTGGCATTGATAAAATGGCTAAGTTAGTTTTTAGGAAGGTCATCATGTTGGAATTTCTTCACTAGAGCATTGACTAAATCCTATGGTTGTGAGATGGAATGTCTAGGTAGTTGGTTGTACAATTCAAGTGCATCACCAACAAAGGTTTTAGTTAAGATCTTGGTCGTAGCAAAGGTATTAGTTTGGACCCATTCCTTATAGAGATTGCCAAAAGACTTAAGAAACAGAGTAGGGTCTTTAGTCCCATTATATCTGATATTTGGATAAATGTTTCAAATATCTGTGGATGAAATGAATTTGGATAAAGGTTCATTTTGAATATGTTGAAGCATTTTATTATTCATTGGAGGTTGAGGGATGACATTCCCATTGGCATCTCTAAGAGGAGGAGGGACAAAATTTGGATTTAGTTGAGACATGATGACTTGAGATGGTTGATTAATCATGTTACATAAGTGTTGTTGCATGTTCATCATTTGAGATTGATTGGTTGTTTTCATGATGTTATTTTGTTGGATAACTTGGGCAAGAAGTTGAGTTGTGTCAATAGGTGGGTTTGAAGTTGGGGTATTAGTGTTGATAGGATGAGGATTGTTAGTTTTTGTGGGAGGAAGATTATTTTTAGGTGGAGGATTCCCAACATTGGTATTAGTTGTCTTGAGTGTGGTAGAAGAAGGAAGATTGGTCAAGCCACCATTATTGTGAGGAGTATAGATAGTATTATCATCAAGGTTTTTAAAAATTTGGGAACCATATGGATTATTGATTTGAGTAGTATTATTTGGTGAAGGGTTATCAACATTGGTATTGGGAAGAGGATTATAAAGAATGACCTCAACTCCATTGCATTGTGTAGTGAGTCGTTTAGGCTTAGGAAAAAGGGAAGGAAGAAATTGGATAGTTTCATCAGAGGTAATGAAATAAGTGAGGTTACTATCCAAGTCCTTAATAATTCAATTTTATTGACTAAGATAAGGTTAAAAATATGTCATCATGATGAAACAAGAATATAAATCCACACAACGAGAATAATAAGTGATATAATGCAATACATGGTTGAATGGGTCGACTTAACATAGAAATAGGGATTAGAAAACTATATAGGGTTGACCAGGTTAATCCAATATAGTAAATAGAGGTTGGTAGAAAAGATAAAAGGGATAAATATAGTACATGGTCAACTAGGTCAACCTATTATAGTGGATAGAGGATAAAAAAGATACTAGGTTGATAGGGTCAACCTAATACAGTAGATAGGTTCCTTATTTTGCCTATATCTTTAGTTCTACTCATCCATTTTAAAAACTAAAAATGCGTTGGATTCATGATGATGTAGGGAAGATGAGAAATTTAATATCAAGTAATTAATTAAAAAAATTTATTTTAAAAATAATTAAAAGTAATAAGTACTAAAGGGAAACAAATAGTCACTTGAATTTATGCTGACCAATCTAATTGATGCACACAAAGCAAAATCTTGCACTAATGATGGATAATGCAAGTTTTTACACATAAAATTGATCAAAGATCAATAAAAAAAATTTGAAAGTAAATTTATCTATGTGGTAAACCTATAATTTTTATTAGATTATTAAGAATGATTTTAAATGTAAAAGGGGATTGGCTATAAGCAAGTTACTAGATAACAATCTTTGGATAGTTTTAGGTAAGTTTAGGATGAAAGGAACTATAGTGGTAATGATATATGCTTGGTATTAGGGCCTACCCCATTTATTCACATACCATATAAATAAGGGTAATGGGTGCTTAGATAAAATATACCATTAACCGTGCTTTATACTTGACCAGAGCATCAAGTCAGATTCCCTCTTGGTGATGAAATCCAAGTAGGTTGGACTAGGTAGTCAAATATTTAAATGATTTTTGATGTTTATGTGGTTTGGACATGTGTGAAAAATAATATAAATAGTGAAACTAAGAGATTGATTTAAAACCCCCTAATTAAACTATGTGAGCTATTCTAAGTATGCAAACAATTGAAAAGAAAGATGTGATTAACATATATGGTTAATTCTAACTTTACAACAAGGTATAGTTAAAAAACTATATCAATAATAATAAATAATAGGGTAAATATGGTTGAATATATACTACTAAATAAAATGCCTAAAAAACATACTAGGTCAACTAGGTTGACCTAGTTGTTTCAGACTGCACATAGAACACATAACTAGGTCCACAGGGTTGACCTAGTTGACTTTGTAGGGGAAGTTTTAAAGACTGCAAATTGTGAAAGTAAATACAAAAAAGGAAATATAAAGAGGAATAGAAAATGAAATAAATAATTTAGAGGTGAAAAAGATAAGATTTTTGATTTGAGACCTTAGATAAAAATGTCAAAAACCTATAAAATATGTTGAGATGGTCGATCAAGCTATACATGAACTTGCTGAAAAAGTGTTGAAAATGCACTAGGTCAACTTGGTCGATCTAATAGGCTGAATTGGAAGTATAAAAATGAACTAGGTTAAGTTGATCAACCTAGTAGGCTAATACATAAGTTTAGAAAAATGAAATGTACACTAGGTTGAGCTGGTCGATCTAGTTACCAATTCCTAAAAAATTACACACAAAAAAATAATTTGGTCAATAGGGTTGATCCAACACAGTAAAGATATGATAAAAATAATGATGAATATAAATTAAATAAATACTTCAAGGGTTTGATTCACATCAGGTTCACTAGAATGTATGTGATAAAAAATGCATCATGTCCATAAATCAATCTTGGATTGAATGGGATAGATCACACCTAAACTTTTGATTAGGGGGCATACAATTGTTAATCAGGAGTATGAATAATGTGGGGATTTGATAGACCCAATTAGGGGATCACTCGTCACAACACATCATGTCAGATAGGGTTATAAATCCTATATTCTAACATAATCGCATAACAAACCTAAAAGAGTCCTATGATTTAATACTTCACTAATCCAATAACAAGAAAAGTAAATCTAATATAGTGTGCACCAAAGTTTGTGGCACAAAGTGGGGGTTAAAAAAACAACTAAACTAAACATGTATATAAGACATATACTCACATCAATTTATATGAAATCCTAAAACATAGAAGAGAAGAATACAAATGCATTATCTATATACTCTTACAAAGGAGGAATAAAGTTAGGAATACATACCTTTGAAGATGAACCCATCGAGCCTCAATCTCCCCCTTGGCCAAGGTGCTTCACAAGAGATTATCATGGTATGTAAGGATAACTAAGATAAATCACCTTTGGGATACACAACATATCCAAGCATCCAAAAGACTTATCCACAAGATGAGATTGGAGCTCCAAATAAAGTATTGAACCCTAAAAATTTATTCTTCAAGTAGAATGGTCAATAGGCAGATGTTCATTTTCACTTATTCACTGAATTATTCATTCTTTCAAATGGTGATAATGAACTTGTATATATAATACTATTTTACCTTAAAATAATTTAGATATGTTGGTTGTGTTAGGTCGACCTGATCAACCTAACACATTTTTGGGTCTAACTCACTAGGTTTGTGCTAGGTTGATCAAGAGGCCAACAAACCAAAAGAGAGAAAAAGTCCCTAAATTATACTAGGTTTACTAGGTCGACCTTGTTTTATGAATAAGAAGCTTGTAAATACACTAGGTTAGCCATTGTCATTGACTTAGTTTGATGAAAAATAAGAAGGGAGATAAAGGAAGGAAAAGAGGGATAAAGCATGGAAAATGATAGGAATGGTTAGGCAAGAGAAGAATAATATTAGGGTTCATGGTCTTAGGAGACAAGTGTGTAGATGGCAAGTGGTAAAAGGAACAACAATCTTATGAAGCACCAATGGTCTGACCACCCCTTTCTTGATGTACCTCTTAAGGCATACACTCAAAGAGATTGAGAATAGATGGGTTCCTATAAGATACAAAGTGTCAATAATCAATAAAAGCTAAAAATATTATGTGTATACACCCTATACCATATCCAATGTTGTATGAGACTACTAAAACCCCTCTCCATTCATCATCCCATCATATCAATCATATTGATCATATTCCTTCTTCACATCCTATATCTCATCATCACATTCATGGCATACCACCATTCATATAATATCTCACACCCCTTAGTAGCATTATCCCTCATAGGGGTCATAAAGACAAATGGTTAAAAGAATTAGAAGATGTTAAATCAAGAGTCAATAAAGGTCACCATCACATAGTCCTAGCATCACCTTTCTCCAGAATAGGTGTCAGCTAATGTCTCCATCTATCATTAACATCCTACATCTCACACATCACCAATAAATCAAGTTTCCATCAATAAAGTAAAAAAAATCATTCATCTAATGGTGAAAACCAACTTTCTAGCACCTTGGGCAAGTATTATGATGAAAACTAGTTTCTAGCATCATGGTATAATAATCAATTATATTCATTGTTCCTCAACACTTGGGGGAAAATCCATCTATTTCATATCCTTCTCCATCCATCCCACTTGTCATATCCCTTGTCCACCTTGTCTAAATCACCCATCATTTTATCCCTTGATCCATTGTCACTATCCATCATACACCATCATATCATACATCTTATCTCTTCTTCCTTCTCATCTTGACCTTCATAAGGAAGTAGAAGGTGTTTTGATAAATGTCCCAAACTCCTCTTGGCATATCATTCCATGGACCCTTTGGAAAATAGCCATCTGGTTCTTTTATGATATGGTCATTGGCTATCGCTATTCCATTCATCTTTGGTCCCCATCATCATTATCTTTTATCATCCTATCCATCATCCCTCCATATTTTCCTTATTTTCTAGGTTTGGTATTACCTTTACTACTAACCCCATTTTTATAGTGTATATACATATATACCAAAAATCCCTAAAAATTTGAAAAATGTCAAAAACTTTAAAATTCATAAAAAATTAAAAAAACCAAAAATAGTCCATCATGTCTTGTCTTATGCCTAATCCCCTAGTCATATCCATCTCCATCCATCTCATATTATCCCATATTTTGGATACCATATTTCATCTTGAGACCCAATCCTAGTGGTCACCCATCCTTTCATCTCTTCAATCTCATCCTTTTGGCTAGGTATTATCAACATCCACAACCTTGTTAAAGAATTTAATTTGGCACCCATCACTTCTTATAAGTGCCTTTTCACACATATAACCCATCAAATCACCTCTTTTCTAGTGTGGAAGGTACTTGATCCCACCACTATCCTTATCATTACCTCTTCATGTCTAGTGCCCATCCAATCACTTTTTCTAACATGAAAGGTATTTGTTCCCATCATCATCTCCTAGTCTCCTTTCTAGATTGGATCCTTGTAGGGACTTGTCTTTTGGTAATATTTAGTCATCACTTGTCTAATCACTATCTTTTTCTAATTTTTGATCTAATTTCAAGACCAAATTAGTAGTTAAATACCTTATCACATCATCCATCTTTCTATCCTAAACTAGAGGCAACATGTCATCTTCATCCTAATCATCATCATCCTATCCAAATCCAAGTCTATCCTTCATCTCCATCACATCATGATTATCCTAATCCAACCTATCACCTAGTCACTCATCCTATCATTAGGTAAGACATTATGACATTGCATGTAGATATTTATGTGTGTGTGCTACCTATTTGTCTTGTTTGTCTTGTTTGCATGTCATGTATATATCTTGTTTGTCTCTTGTTTGTCATGTATCTTTTTGACTATTAGGCAATGAACAAGGATGCTAAGAGGACACTAAAAGTTCCATCGAGGATGAAGATTTCTCTACTTTCCCACACATTCTAGAATCATTTCCTCTTGGTCATACTTATATCATGGAGCATACTACCAATTTCCATATCTAATGGATTACTTAGACTATGATGAGTTTTATGGTATTTATGATGGCTTGATCATCTACACTTTCATCACTTATTTAATCATCTCATCATACTTCCCATAACTAATCCATTCCTCTCAACTCATCTAATGAACATACAATATTTTGTCCTTATCATCTTCCTCTCATCATCCAAATCATATCCTTTAATCATTAACAAACTCTAATCATCACCTAGTCAAAACTACATCAGCCTGAGGTCTTTTCAGACTATGTAGGCAACACTTGGCCATGTATTAATGCCCAAGGATAGCTCAACCACTATCTCTATCATCCATCATCATCCCAAACCTTTTGGTCACTTGATCATATCATTTCTTCTTTATCATCACCTACATCATGTCAATTGATTTAGCTTTGGGATAAACCCATCATTATTAAATTATCATTTTATCTTGGCCTATAACTCTCCCTTTCATGCATCCTTTCTTGGGATATGTCTAAAGATTATAAAATTTTAATCTTATCATCATTATGTTATGGTTGATTCTGCCTTGGGATGTGTCTACAATCATGATACCCATCATCTCTATTCCATGTGCATGTGTCCTTACTAGGGGAATTGTTATCAATTTGTATCTCATTGATCAATATTGACCTCATCTTCTTCATCTTATATCCCACATCTGACATCCCATCCCCTCATCTATCCATCTCATCCCATCCATCATTTATTTTTTCAAGTGTCCATCTGATTCATTTTTTCCCGTATGTCCCCTTGAGGGGGCATCATATCCACTAACATTCATCCATGACATATTTTTTTTTTGAAAGACCATTACTCCTTCCACTTAATCCACTTAAAATTCCCTTTCAAAGAGGGGGAAAATATATGCACTAAAGTGTGCTCACCTCACTAATTATACTAATTCTCACTAATATGGCCCAATTACTATACTCCCTAGCCAAAATAACTAATAACCTAACAATCTATATTACATTCCTATATCCCACATACCTTTACCCCATCCTAAAACCAATTAATTTCCATATTAAGCACTTAATATATCCTATTACCTAATAACCTACCCCCTAAACCAACTTGACAATTTAAAATTCTTTTTTATTCACCTACCACCCTAGCCATTCATACATCCCTATGAGCCCTAATCCTCATTAATTCCTATCTAATCCCCCTCATTATCCCTTAAACCTATGGAGAAGCCTATAGAATTGGATAAGCTCCTCTAAGTATCTAGAAGTATCCAAACTAAAGACTTCTAATAATTTTAAATTCCTCCAAAATTCCCTCCATTTGCCAATTTAAACAATGCTCCTCTTCCATGGAAGATCATCTAGCAAATTCATAAAGCCTTCATGCTCATTTAACAACTTGAATTTTCATACCCAATCTATGTCCAAGCCTCCATTGAATCCAATAATCCAAATCATTTGATCAAACATCCATGTTAATCTGAGTCTACATGCAATCAATTATAAATCCATTTACAAATCCTAGAAAGAGGTTATTAGAATCAAGGATTGGTAAGTTCATATCATTCTCATTTATTTCTAGAATCTTTCCTAATTAGGTAGTTTGCATTTTGAGTTTTAATTAATTATTAAATTCATATAGTGTGCTCAAAATTTGTCTAAAGTTTTATTTGGTGGCCATGAGAAAATTTAATAACTATTAAATATGTTCTTTGACTTGTTTGGGCCTTAAATATTTGAAAAATATTTCAAGGACCAATCTCCCAATTTGAGGTAATGTAGGGAAGCATGGATTTAAACACATTTGGAAGTGTTACATTTTATAATATTAAGCTTGTGTTTGATATGAGAATCCAATACCCATAAATGAATATAAAATGGAATATGATTGAGCTACATCATAATCCTTTGGAATTATTTGGCCAAAGAATTATCAACATTCTCTTAAACCTTTACCACTTTCTTACTATAGTGTTTGATAAAGGTGGTGGTTGGTAACATGAACCATACATGGCAAAAAGTTCCACACTTAGGTAGTGAGTTTATGGTGCCCTCATGAAAAAGGATTGATATTTTTATAAATAACTAAGTACAAGGTATTTTATGAGTTTTATGTCCACATTTTAGTTAGAAAGTGATGGAACTATGCATAGCATGGAAAATATCTTGGAAGATGGTGATAACATGCCTAATGGTACCTTGAATTGTGAAAATGTTTATTCTCAGTAAGAATCACATGGTCTAACCTTATAAGGACATGTTCAGGGCCTACACAAAAACTAGATCACTTAAACCAAGGATTTGGGATGCTACACCCCCATTGAAAGAGAGGGTTTGATAACCCCCAATGGTTTTTTAAATAAAACCAATTTTCATGCTATCAAATGCACCAAAACATTAGAAAAACATCCTCTTATTCCTCAGGTATATAGATATATTAAATTATCTGTAAGTTATATGCACACCAATACCATAAAGTCACTCTTTTGGGGCTATCATTAAGTAAGTAGACATTAATAAGGTCCAAAGTATGGCCATCAATATCAAGTGTGACCCACATGAAAAAATGAAATAATTATTCATTCAAGAAAATAAATAATGATATAATATTAGGGAAAATTAATATGCTAATTGGGATATGCCCATCATTATGAGAGGTGGTGAATTGCATAACATCTAACCAAATAACTTTTCATACAGTTTGTTGAAGAAATCCAAAAAAATTAATTTATTGTACATCATAGACAATATCAAAGGCACCAAGTTGATTACAAGTAGTCCAAATAAAGTATTTTTAGAGGACTCTATGAAGTTTTACACATTACATGAGAGAATATTTATAAGAAGGAATCCTCCATATGTATTTCCCCTTAACAATCTTCAAATACTTCCTTGAGATCTAGAGTTGAATACTTATTATTTAAAAGGGGTTGATGGTTTGGAAATAGATAATTACTTAGAAAGATGGTGTGGAACTTGGCTCCATTTTCCCCCATCAGTTAATCACCTCCACCTTGAGGAAATTTTCATGAGATCCTAGATAGTGGAAGATTAATTGAGGATTTTTAGAGTAGGTTATTTATCTTAGTGCATGTTCAACTATGTATCCAGTTATTCTCACCCACTTATATGTGGATATTTTATTTATCTTATTTTAGATTATGACATATTACATATTTATCTCTTATATATTTATGGAGATAATTTATAGTTGTTTCTATCCTTTAGGATAGTTATCTCTTAGTCCTAGGTTTGATCTCTAACTTGATCTCTTAGTTAGGATTGATCTTACTTAGCTATACATGAAAAGATAATTCATTATATTTAATAAAATTTTGGATATGTAATATATGATATTTTATACTTTATTTTGTATATCAATTATCAAACCTTTGTTTTATAGATCTTTCTTTTTGTGACGTTCTTTTTTTGTTAACACCTGAGATTCTACTGCTTAGAAAGATCTAGTTATCATTCCTTTCATGGTATTAGAGTAGTAGATGTTGTATCCATCCATTTGTGAGTGTTTTGTTGCAAATTTTTGCTTATATATCAAAATTTATTCTTGGCATAGTGGAGGTGTGATCTGGTTTGAGGTGGTCATAGAAACCTTGTATTGATTTTTCTTTGCAGTTTATTTTATTTATGTCCTCTTACAGGTCAATCATTCCCAAATGTGGAGGAAACCTATAAATGGTCATGCCATTATATTTTAAATCTATCCACACCTTGAATCAACCCTTTTTATGTTTAATGCCATAACAATGGTTGTTGTATTTGTCATTCTGCATCGTTAACAAACATTTTTGGTAGAGGAAGGTGACAAACTGGGCATTTTTATTCATGTGTATGCAGGTCAGGTATTTCATGCACCTTACAGATCAATTTTTTTTTTTTAAATTTTTCATGGGACTTTGGCATGCTTTTACATTTTATATGGGGACTAGGTTTCTTTATCTGTATCTTGCCTAAGATCCCATGCACAACACACTAGCAGTGAGACATTCAATTGAGTGTCAAACTTTAATCAACAAAAGGGCACAGTGTAATGATCAAATGAGTGTCAAACTTAAACCAACATAAGGGTGAACTATTCATCTCCTTTTTCCCTCTCTTTTTTGGATGATTCCACTCACACATTCACCAAAATCCTTATCCCCTTGGTCACATGATAAGGTCGCATGGGGGGATTAAATTTAGATTCCCAATAGTGGGGGCTTAAGTGTAGCCCATTTTTTCCCTCTAAGTATTTCATTTATTTTCCAAATCCAATATTTTTTTCATTATAATTAATTTAACTCTAAGCTATAACTTGTGAACTGTGTCTCGAAATTGAGTTCTATTTTTTTCAAGTGAATTTTTTTATGCCCAATCTATTGGTCTCGTTTATTTTGTAAAAATGCACTCAATTATAAAGTGTCAAATTCTATGGGGGTCTTTCACATTTTTGGGGGTTTATTTGTTCCTTGTCATTCTTTGAATCAAGAGTTTTTTTTTTGGGGGGGGGCATTCTTTTTTCTTCCCAACTTCTCCCTTGTATTTCGATAATGGAGCCCCTCAACACTTCAAATTACACTACTTAGAAAATAAAAATGAAGATATACCTTCAAATGAAAGGATTTTGGAGAATGATACTTGGCAACCTTCCCAACTTCGATGTATGAGATGAGACTATAAAATGAATCATGGCTAAAGAAATGTAAGTTTAAATAAGATTGAGATATTTATAATTTGTTGGATTAACTTTTGAATTTGATCATTTTTACACATTGGAATTATACCACTTTAAAAATATGTGAATTTCATAATGTAAGTTGATAAATGTGCTTGATGGGTATCATACAATGATTTAAGAAGTAAACAATATAGAGAAAGGATCTAGACATATTAATAAATATGTAGCATAATCTATGTATAAGAAAATAAATAATAGATTTTTACATTTTTAAAATGGTTGGTAGTGTTAGTGTAGTTTTTTATTCCATTTAATGGTTTTTCCCTATACATATTGTTTAAATTTATTAGGTGTCATATTAGGTCATTAGGGAAAATATGGATTGACCCTATTTTATAATTTTGAGTTGATTTTTTCTTCTCTATATAATGTCCCTTTCATAAATATATTTGGATAATGATCATAATACAATATTTGATTGTTGAAGGCAAGTTTATTTCTACTCATGTTTTATTTCACTTCTACAACATGTTTTTTCTTTGTGCATTCATAACTATCTAGTCTTGATCCTCGATTGTAGCCCACTCCGACATGGTATCCAAGCTAAAACTAGTAGCTAAATGTCATAACTTCTATTGTGAAGTCTTAAGATTTTAACTTGCATCTCATAGATCTAACATTCTTTGACCTTGTATATTGTAGATTCACCATTTCTCAAACTTTTCTCTTCTTTTGGAGTCCTTTACTGATCTAAATTTAGAAAAGAAGGAAAATGATTTTTTTTAGGTTATATTTTGTCATTATTTTCCTATGAAAAATGAACTATGCTATTAGACTCAAAAGGTGTCAAAACCCTTGGATAAGTTGTAAATATGACATAGTTTTATGATAGTCAATTTCAACCATTTTTAGAGGGTTTTAAGGTGTTTTCTTAGAATCTACTAAAATCCACACAGTGGGAGACTTATTGTAAAATATATTTATGGGTTTCTCAATAAATCTAGTGGGTATTCACTAGCTTTTACATTTTAGCACTAGATCTGAAGATTTTGGGAGTTTTTGGACTTTGTAAAATTTTGACCCTATGCATATGTTGTTAGACTCCAACCCTTTATTAGACATAAAGCATATCCTAACACCTCCTTGTGCACTTGGAATTTTTTCAAAGTCTAATGGACATTTTTACCTATTCATATAGTCAACAAGATCTAACACTTGTCCAGACAAGTAGTAGAATATGATAGATACTTTGACACTCAGTGGAGTTTAATGGTTTCCTAAGTATTTGGTGGAACCCAATAACTATTGAACACCTAGGGAAAATTGAGCCCTACTTGGACAATGAATGGAACCTAAGGTTTTCCAAGACATGCCCTCTAGTTTTTAATAACCCCTATTTTTGGTCTCCTCCATTTTTGCATCTTCCTATTTTTGGCCCTTCATGTCTCTACCCTTTTGACATTCTACACTCATCTTAGGGCTTAGCCCTTGGTCATATGTGAGTTTATATATTGTTCAAAACCAACCCAAGGGGGATTAAATTTTCCATGAAAAGTTGAGTCAAACTTTTACACACCTAAAATTTATGCAAATTAAAGATTTATCTTTTTAACAAGAACTTCAAACTCACATAATTTTCAACATACTTCTCCTTTTTAAGAATTATTTGTTTTAAAAGTGTCACTTTTTTTTATCTCTACCCAGTTTAAATATTATTAATCCTTAAAAAATTTAACATTTTTAGTTATATGGGATTGTATTTATCTTTCTAGCACTATTAGTTTAATACATACTTCCTTTCTGCACCATGAATCATAATCAAGTTCTACTTCTCACACCATTAAACAATCACATGTGAAAACCAAAGTTCAAATCCTCTTAAGGAGTAAAGCTTTACAATAAATAATAATGGGTATAGAAAAATAATCAACACTTGATACAGATAAGGTGAAGTAGTTTAACAAAAGTGATAAATCTTATGGTCTATTATGCCTATCAATGTCTTCCAACTTGCTCTTTCATATTAAATCAACAACTTCTCTTAATGATGTTTAAACCATTTTGGAAAAAACTCTTTGGAAAGTAGGACATAATGAAACTCCATTAGTTGGAGAATGATCTCATTGATTTGAGTCTAGGAAAATTTGACGCTATACAAGACTTTTTCAAAAAATTAAAATCGCTCAAGTTGTTGTTGAAACTATCCAGAATTGACAAAAAGGATGATCAATTGATTCTTTCCATCACTTCCAAATTGGGTTTAGACTATTTTGTCTTCATTTATACCTTCCACTCCACCAAGAATGTCCTTAGAGATACATGGATCATATTTTCCTTGGATGATTTTGTTATTGAATTGATTCAAGAGTAAGATAAGCTTATTAAAATGGGTACACTGAAGTCCTCCAAATCACATGCTTTAATTTTGAATCATGACAAATTGAAAGCTTCTATACAAAAAGAGAAGAAACAAAATAAGGAACCTGAGCAAAGAAAGGGTTATAAATTTGATGCTAATTCTAAAGCATAAATCAAGTCATCCTCTTAAGGTGAGAAACCCAAAAAAGAGAGACTCATGTGTTTATTGTAATAAAATTAAGCATTATGAAATAAAAAATATGAAAAATACATTGAACAATTGGCTAAGATGCTTGAGAAGTAAAATATCAGTGTCCCTAATTTTGCCAATCAGTGTTCATCAACATGAGTCTTCTAAGGTTAAAGATAGTGGTAAGGACAAAGGTAAGGGATTTTTTTTTTATAGTTGTATCCTAGCCTTCCATATGGGTAATTGATTATAGTGTGTTGCACCACATGGATTCATCACATGACCTTTTATCATACTTGCAGCCCTGGTCCATGCCTTCCATTTCATTGGGTGATGATACTTATATAGAAGTTAGAGGGAGAAGATATATTGAAGTGAATAATGGGACATTTCAAGATGTTCTATGTGTTACCTCATTATCCACCAATATCCTTTCTATTTATCAAATCACTCACATCAATTCAAGCAAGAGAGTTGAGTTCACATCTAATTATATGGTTATTAGAGAAGTGAATAATGAATCCATAATTATATTTGGGAAAGAAGATCACCAAACGCATTTGTATTATTTCTTGAATTTTGATTTTGATGAACCCTTTACTGCACTATTCACTCATATATATGGGGTGAGTAAATTATGGCATGAATAATTCAACCATCTTAACTATCACTACTTAAAGCAACTCAATATTAATGACATGGTTTCAGGGTTACCATGTGTTCACTTTTTTGATGGATTTTGCCAAGGTTGCATACTTGGTAAACATATTGAAGATAAGTATGACAAAGGAAAATCATGGAGAGCTACAACGATATTGAAACTAGTTTATAATGACATCGCTAGTCCATTTCTAACTCTTTCATTCAATAGGAATAAATACATGCTTACATTTATTGATGAATATTTGGGGTATACTTGGGTGTACTTTTTAAAGTAGAAATATAAGGTCTTTGATCATTTTCAAGACTTCAAGGCACTTATTTTCCCATCAATATTTTGCACACTGATAATGGTGATGAGTATGTTAGTAATTTTTTGAGCAATGATGTACTTTAGAAGGGATTAGAATATAGTATATAATTCCATATAGTTCTCAAAAGAATGGTGTTGTAGAGGAAAAGAATAAGTCCTTGAAGGAAATGGCCAATTGTATGATACACTCTACGTCTCTTGCACATTAGTATTGGGCTAAGGCCATCAATTGTGTTTGTGATATCTAAAACCAAGTTACTCATAAATAATTAAAGGGAGTCACTTCTTTTTAATCATGGAGTGGTCATAAACCCAAATTTAATCACTTTTGAGTGTTTGGATATCTTGTTATGGCCCACATTCCTAAGAAGAAACATAAGGGAATGCAACATCATATTCAACCTTCAATCTTTGTTAGATATCTTGAGGGTGTTAAGGAATATATGCATCTCCATCCCACCACTCATAATTTGAGTTTTTCATTTAGAGAAGTATTATTTTTCAAGAGGTTCCTTCAAAATCCACACTTGACACTTCTCCCTCTTCCTTGGATACATTAGGATTTGATGATAATTCTATTCTGTCAAATCCACTTGAGTAGCTTCCTATGATCTATATTATTCTTATAGTTATAATGATAAGAGTAGTGATGGGGTTTCACCTCCTCCTAGAATATCTTAAAAGGATGATGAATCTCCTCCTAACTCTCTGACATATGATCTTCTTTGGGTTAGATAGACACTAGAAAGTGTTGTCCATTGGGATGGAGATCCATTAGACACTAGGAAAATATGTTCATAGTTATAGAATGCCCCACTTGCATTAATTTCATTTACTTCCAATCCATAGTTATTTCATGAGGCATCAAACACCCCTAATTGGGATACTACTATGGAAGATGAGTATGGTTCCTTGTTGAGGAACAAAAAATGGGATTTAATCCCTCTTCCTAAAATAAAAAAACTTTTTTGATGTAGGTGGAACTTGTATACACGTAATATTTTCAACCTTTTATCAAATATAAATGCTTTACATCTTGAATGAACCTATCGAAACTCAATCTCTCTGAGTGCATGCCCTAAGGGGTGCATCAAGAAAGGGGTGAATAGACCTTTGGTGCTTTGAAAGATTTCCCCCCCTTATTTACACATTATTACCAATCCATCCAGATCTTAAAACTATTCCCCAAGATATTAATCCTCCCTTTCACACTCTTTCAATCTTTCTCCTCTTTCCATCCCTCTTTTCCTCACCTTGATCCCCTTTCACCAGTTAAATATACTAGGTCGACTGGGTTGACCCTATATAGTTTTTAACCTCTGATTACTATATAGGGTCGACTAGGTGACCCTGTACTATTTTTGGGTATTTTCACTTGAGAGCTTTGTTAGCCCTTTAACTGACCTAGCTTGGGACCTAGTAATTTATCTCCTAAAAAAATATAGGGTCGACTAGATTGACTCTGTACATCTAACATATTTGGAAGGATTTAGGGTGAGATACACCTATACATATAATATCATTTCATCATTATTTAAATATGCAATCAAGATTTATTATTTTCTCATGCTTCTTTACAATCTGCTCTTCCACCATTCTACTTGAGGAGTCTTAGCTTACAGTTTCTACTTGGAAAATTTAGTCTTGAGGATAAGTCTTAAATGCTTTGGCCATTTGTAGTTATTATTATAAACCACAACAACATCTTGAAAATCCCCTTTTGCCAAGGGAGAGATTGAGTCTCGACAGATTCACATTCATGTAAGTCTATTCTAGCTTTGTTCTCCTCTCTTTTAGTAGATAGAAGTAACATAAGTATTGGCTCAAATAATATTACTCTTCATATTCCATGTATTAGGGTCTTAATCATAATTATAATAATTGATATTCTCCTATACATGTTTTGATTTCTATATTAACCCCTTTTATTGTGCCAGAAGCTTTAGTGTATACACTAGATTAGATTTACTTTCTTGTTATTAGAATAGAGTGAACATTAAACCTATGACTCTTTTAGGGTTGTTACATGACTATGTTAGACTATAATATTCAAAATACCTATTAGCATGGTGTATTATGACAAGTGATCCCATAATTAGGTCTAGTAGATTCCCATATTAGTCATGCCTCTGCTTAAAAAAAGTATCCCCAATCAGAAGTGTAGGTATGCTCTTTCTTCTCCAAGCCAGGATTGATTTATAGACATGATTTATTTATGATTATATACATTCTAGTAAACCCAATGTGAACTAACCATTAAAATATTTTTTCATATTATTTAATTTATTTCATTCTTTCATCATTATTATTATCATATATTTTCCATATTGGATTGACTATGTTTACCCAGTATCTAACTTTTGTGCACAGGTTTTAAGGCATAGGCTACTAGATCAACCTTGTCAACCTAGTATAGGTTTTTAGGCTTCCAAACATCTAGTCTAGACTAATAGGTCAACCCAGTTGACACTATACTTTTTTAGACACCATATTCATCATACTAGGTTGACCTGATCAACCCTATACATTTCAGGCACTTAGCTGCAAGTTTTTGTAAAGCTTTATTGACCCAGTCGACCTAGTTAGAATAATTTATAAGCATTTATCAAGGTTTTAAAAAAAAATTGATTATTTGTATCTTTGATCCACTAAGGTTCCTTTCTATCTCTCTATCTCTTTCTTTATAGTCTTTCCTTTTACATTTTGTAGTCTTCAAAACTACCCTTGCACAGTCACCTAGATCGACCCCACTAACCTAGTTATATATTATGTGTGATGTCTAGATAACTAGGTTGATTTTGCTGACCATTTTCATTTTTAGACCTTGCTTATATAGTACATTTTTGACCCTATCAACCTTATTATGTATTTTGTGCATACACTATTCACCATATCAACATTGTAACTTGTTTTAAAGTTGGAATTAACCTTATATGCTAGTAATTAGTTCACACATTCTTTTCTTATTGCTTGCATTCTTAGAATAGATCACATATATTAATTAGGTGGTTTTAAATTAGTCATTTAGTTTCACTATTTTGTATTTTATGCACACATAGCCAAATTAAAAAATCTAAACAAGCATTTTAACATTTGTCTACCCAAGGCCAACCTAATTGTATTTTATCACCAAGGGGGAAGCCAAATTGATACTTTGGTCAAGTATAAATCATGGTTAATGGTATATTCTGGCTAATAACCTAACATCCTTATCTTTATAGTGTGTGAAGTGAGGGGGTAGGCCCCAATACCAAGCCTTTATCATTACCACTATAGTCCCTTTCAGCCCAAACTACTTGAAACCATCCTTAGATTGCCTTCTACTTCCTTGATTACAGCCAACTTTCCATCACATTTAAAATCATATCTTAATAATCTAATAATCATTCAAGTTGAGAAATTAGTTAGTTTACTTTTCATTTTGATTTCTTGCTCTTTGATTAATTGTATTTTGTATTGCAAAAACTTGCATTAGCTAACGTTGGTGCAAGGTTTTGTGTTATGTGCTTCAATTAGATTGGCCAACATTAATCTAATTGACTATTTGTTTCTTTTCAGCTATTTATGTTCAAATTTCTTGCAAAATTTATATTGTTTTAGTTCATTATCTATCATAATATTTTTAATTTTCCTTATCTATTGTACTAGGTCAACCCAATCGACCCTATATCTTTTTAATCCCCTGTTCACTGTACTAGATCAACTTAGTTGATCTTGTACTATTTATAGACCCTATTTCATCTTTCTTCAATCTCTTTTTACTATACTAGATCAACCTAATTGAGCTTTTACTATTTTTAGGCCCTTTTTTGTGTGAGGTCAACCCAGTCAACATTATACTATTTTTTGCCTTCCTTGTTTATCAATTTAATTCCTTATTTCTTCTTTGCATTCTATTCATCTCTCTTCAGTCATAATGAAATATCCTATCAAAATCTTCTTAGATAAATTGAATCCATTTATATACTATATGGGATGTTCATTTATCCCTCTTTTCCTCCCAAGAGCACCATGACTCTTGGGGCACCTCTTCCCCTCCATCTATGACCTGTAATATGGTGCAAATAACACCTCAAGATGAAGTTGATGGATCTAATACTTTCTTTACTTACCAATAAACTTCTCATCTTAAAAATATTTAAACTAATGTGGGAGTAATTGATACAAGTTTACTTAACAATCCCACTAATAATCCTTCTTCTAGTAATCCTCCCCCTAACACCAATCTGGGGAGTACTCCTACCAACACTAACTAACCTCCTAATAAAACTCAAATTTTAGCCCAAATTATCATACAAATGAACATAGTGAAAAATTCTAATACCAACCAAATGATGTAACTTCAAAAACATTTAATTAATGTGGCTAATCAACCTACAACTATGCATCCTCAAGCTAATCCCATTTTCTTTCCTCCACCTCTTCAAGATGCCTTAAGTAATGTTATTCCTAAACCCATAATGAATAATGAGATGCTTCAAACCATTAAAAATTATCCTTTATACCCCTTAATTATATCCATTTATATTGGTAACATATCTCTAACTATCAAGTATGATGGCACTAAAGACCCTGCCTCATTTCTTAAAGCCTTTGACAACCTTTACAAATAGTGGATCCAAACTAATACCTTCACCACAACCAAGCACTTAGTGAAAACATTTACTTTTGATGTATTATAATGGTATATTCAACTTCCCCAACAATGTATTTGGCAACTTGAATATTTTTCTAATCCTTTGTTTAAAGAGTTTCAACACAATGATCTTCCCAAAAATTGTCTTAGCCACTTCATCAATGCTAAGCAATCTCCCACTAAATCAACTCATAACTTTATCAAAATATGGAAATATTTAACTCATAAATAAGACCATAACATGACTAATGATAAATTATTCAAACTCTTTATTACCACTTTAATTCCCACTCTTCAAAATAAGGTTCAAACCTTTGTTCCCCAAACATTTAATGAAGCTCTTGACAAAGCTAAACATTAAGACTTTATTATGAAGCAATTTGAACCTAATCCTAAACTTATTAAAGGATATTTCCAAACATCTAATTTTATCACTAATAATACTCTACAAAACAAACTAGGAGTTACCAAATCTAATGTTCCTTTACCTTCTCATACACCTCTTTCAGTTCAATAAATGAAATAATTTTTACCACCCTCAAAACCTTTCATCTATCCCAATGCTCCTCCTATATGGTATGAACCCAATCTATTTTTTTGGTTTCATGCTGACAGTGGGCATTCTCATGAATCTTATAGAGGGTTCACTAACTTTTTTGTCTTCTATATGCTTGGGGATTCATTCAATCATGAAGTTATGATTAATCTTCATCATCAAGAATCCACTATTGCTTTTCAAAAATGACAAAATTATAAATCTTATAATTCAAGTAACCAAAAATATTCTTCCAATAATAAATCAAATACCAAGGATATTTTTTCCATTTACACCAATTATGACCAATATTTTAACAATTATCAATATGTCAACACTACTAAGGTCAATTATCATCGTAAACTAGCTCATAAAGATCCCATTACCAATCCTAAGAATACATCTTTAGAGGAACAACTTCTTAAAGATACTACCACTACTAATTTTTATTTAGAAGCCTAAGAGGAACCATCTCCTCCTTATGATCCTCCAACTTCAACTATTCCTCTAAAGTCTAATTTACCTCCTAAACCTCATGCAAGTTATTCTAAGTCTCATTGGAAGTTTCTTAAAGAACTCAACTCGATGCCTTATAAGATTCCACTTATGGAGTTGGTTCTTACTTCTCCCTATCATCATAAGTTCCTTATGCAACAACTTCAAGAAATTGATGATCCATCCTCCTTAGATGAAGAACCACCTTCTATTGAATCTCAACCTACCAAAGTAAATACCATTAAAATTATGTGTCCTTCTTCCAAGCCATCTATTGAATTCCTTGAAGAGGACATGATCAATGATGAAATTCTATTTCATGCTGATGATCCACCACTTTTCATAAAACTAGCCATTAATACCAATATTATCCAAAAAGTTCTAGTTGATGAAGGTTTTGGTATTAATGTGACATCTTTATGGATCATTTATTAACATAGTTATAACAAAGATCATCTCAAGCAAACCCATCTTAATTATCATGGTTTTGATAAGACTAATGAAAAGCCACTTGGTTACATTTGTCTTCCATTAACCATTAGACCTAAGACTACTCAAACCAAGCTTATGGTCTTGGATTTACCCTTATCATATAACATAATCCTTGGTCATCCATGGACTGATCGAATAAGGTCCATTACTTCTTATAGTATCCAATGTATTAAAATCTTACATAATGGAAAATGATATAAGCATGAAGTTGATCCCAACCCATGGAATATTCATATTCCTAATCCTAAATCATAATATCATATTCTTACCATTCTTAAAATAAACAGTGGTCTTTTACCTGAGTTCATCAACATGAATCTTGATTTACAAGTTACTCTTGTAGATTCTGATGATGATGAACCCAATGATTTGCAACATACTGATAATACTACCAAATCACCTCCCTACATTTCATAATGGCTTCCTCCTTCTCTATTAATAACCCATATATCATACTATTCCTCTTATTGATGAGATTATTGATTTTCCCCCTCCATACAATGCTCAGGAGCCTTGTTTAATTAAAGATACCTTCACTTTCAATGATTTTAGAGTGGCCAAATTATTTCAATATCCTCTCATCATGTCTCCTTATACATTTAGTAATATTCATATTTCACCCTCTAAAACTCCTGATTCTCAAGCATGTTAGTTTCTCCAACATATGATGATAACTATATAATGGCCAAAGCTCAATCTAGAGACTTGGATGTCCAACATTACCAGAAAACCTTAGCCCAAATTTATGCTTTTAATCAGGATGTTCATACCATTTTTGTGGGTCAAACCTTAGATCCTGAGGGTCATCTGCCTCCCACCAATTCTCTTCTTATTGATACTCCTTAGGTGGTAGAATAAACTATACCTTCCAAACCTCTGAAAGTTTATATATCTCCTTTACCATCTATATATCTAATCATTGCATCTAATCCTTCTCCCATCATTGAACCCACTAATATTCCAACTCCTTCTGATCCATCTACTAATTTTACTCCTAAAATTACACTAGATGCCAAGGAAACCAATGTTCATTAGATACATTTTGAGTATGATCACCATGGAAATCAAATTATATATCTTGAATTAGATGTAGAGTATTATGTCCCTCTTCCTACCTTGCCTAGTGATGAAGCTATCCTCAAGTTACTTTATGCCCAAGAACCTGTACTTCCTTAACAACATCATAAACCTATAAATTTCAAAACTAAAACTCCTCACTTCAACAACTTTATTTCTAGTAGTGATCCTAAAATAAATCCCATTTCTTCCTTACCTAATGCACCATACCACCTTAAAGATGACAATGCCATACTTATTGAATAAACCACTCACATCAAATATGGTACACCATCTTATCTTTGACTAATTCTTATCTCTCATGAACTCTTACCTATCGAACATGATAATTTTATATTATTATTTGATAAATATCATGAGACTTTCATTTGGTCCTATGAGGAAATGCCTGGCACTAACCCTAGAATTATGATGCATAATATCATTTCTTATCCTAATTCCAAGCCTGTGTGCTAAAAACAAAGAAAATTTCCACTTGAAGTCTCTAATTTATGTCATAAGTAAATCATCAAACTACTTGATGCTAAATTTATTGAACCAATGGATTATTTTGAATGGGTCTCCGATATTATTCCTATTTGAAAGAAATTCACTATGGTCATTCACATTTGTATTGATTTTCATAATCTTAATCTTTCTTATCCCAAGGACAACTTCCCTTTACCTTCAATAGATGCCATTGTTGATTCCATGACCGGTTACAAAATGTTATCTCTTATGGATGGCTTCTAAGGATACAGTCAGACTCATATCACTCTTGAGGACCAACGTAAGAATACTTTTACCATGGAATGGGGTACCTATTTCTATGTCAAAATGCCCTTCATCCTCAAAAATGTTGGATCCACTTACCAACAAGAAATGAATCACATCTTTCATGATCTCATTCATAAAATTGTTGAAACTTATGTGGATGATCTCATTGATAAATCCAAACATCATAATAATCATATTTTTAATATCACTATCATCTTTGACCATCTCATTAAATATAAAGTTAGACTTAATCCTTACAAATGTGTCTTTAGAGTCACATCTAGAAATTTTATAGGATTATTAGTCTCTCTCCATATCATCGATGTTAACCCTACCAAAATTAGTTCTATCATCAACATGCCCATTCCTCATTCTATTCCTAACATTCATACTTATTTAGGCAAATTTATGGCAATTAGATGATTCATCCTCGAAATGGCATATCAAATTCTTGTCATCAATTCCCTTCTCAAGAAAGGTACTACTTTAAAATGGATGGATCCATGTCAAAAATCCTTTGATAATATGAAAGAGTCATTTCTTGATCCACCTACACTTCATCCTCCTTCTAATGATAAACCTTTCATTCTATATACTTTTTTCACACCTATTTTAGTTGGGGAAATGTTTTCCCAACAAGATTATATGAGAAGATAGTATGAAATCTACTACATTAGTTGAGGCCTCATAAATAATGAAACATGTTACACAACAATTGAGTGTGATTACATTGCCATATATTTTACAACTGAAAAGCATTGCCACTATATACTTTACCAAACTACTTATGTCATTGTTCATTCTAACGCCCTTCATCATTTCTTATCTAAATCATTTCTTCCTAGAGATAAAATTGGTAAATGTATAGTCCTCCTTATGGAATTTTATCTCCACATCTTCACTCAAAAAGATGTCAAAGGGAAAATCATAGTTGATCAGCTTCTTGTATCTCTAATACCAGCCACTTTTTCTCTTCTAGATGACAATATATTTTACATCAAAGGTCTTAATCAAGCTATTTCTCTCAAAGATTATTTTCATAGCTTTATCGTCTATATTGAAGCTAATAATCTTGATAACTCCACTACTCCCTCCAATTCTACTAAACCAAAAGTATTTATCGAGGAGCTTCCTAAAATTAATATCAACTTGCATGATGATACTTAGACACTTAAGTTTTATGGTGCTAAATGCCTTAAAGAAGCTAGGGTAGGTTGGATTCTCATAAATCCTCTTGGCAAGATCATTCCTTTAGCTTTTCACTTCACCTTTGATGTCACCAACAATATGGTCGAGTATGAAGCTCTTATTTTAGGCATGAGACTGCTCTTAACTTAGAAATTTAATATATTCATTCCTTAGGTGATTCTTAGCTTATTTTTCTCCAAGTTAGTGGTGATTATGAATGTAAAAGTGAGAACCTCATCACATATCATCAAATTACAACCACTCGTGCTAAGGATTTCATCTCTTTCACTATTGAGCCTATTTCTAGAGATCAAGATTCCATTGTTGATTCTCTTGCTTCTTCCTCATCTCTCTTTCATCCACACAAAGTCCTTTCTAATCCTAATTTTATTATACAAATAAGAAAATATCCATATTCTACTCAAACACTAGATTTACTTATCTATCATATCGAGCATGTTACTATTCAACGAATCCTATTACTAAGTGGGTAGAAGCGATGCCTCTTGTTAACATCATAGGTCCTAATATTTCCAAATTTATTCTTAATCAAATATTTTTCCACTTTGGTGTTCCCTGTACCATCATTTTAGACAATGGTGGTAACTTCAAAAATAAACATGTTAAACAACTTTGTAACAAATTCAAGATCAATCACAAATTTTTCATGCCTTATCATCCATAATGCAATGGCTAAGCTGAGGCCACTAATAAAATTCTCCAAAAGATAATTCATGAAACCTATATGGATTGGCATATTCATCTTTACCCTACACTTTAGGCTTATTATAATAACATATGTACTACCATTGGGGCAACTCCATTCTTACTAGTCTATAGTTATGAGTTAGTTCTTCCTTTGGAAGTTGAGCTTCCCTCTTTTTGTATATCTCTTCATGGTATCATTCCCAGTGAAGATTTACATGAACCTCACCTTCATGCCCTTGATCTACTTGATGAACATTGTATTTTTTCTTTAAGTCATTACCATCAATACAAGGCTCAAGTTTCTCAACAATATAACAAATGTGTTAAAATATGCACTTTTAATGTAGTTCATCTTGTCCTTAAATTAAACTACACCCATGATAAAAAATGTAAATACACCCAAAAATAATGGGGCCCATATTCATTCAAATATATTCTTGGTCCAAGCACCTATCACCTTCAAACCAATGAAGGCCATGTTTTCAAAGAGCCCACTAATGCACAATTCCTCAAAAAGTTCTTTGCCTAAACATTTCCTTCTTGTTAGGATTTCTATCTACATCTATCTAACACTTTTTGCAAGTTACTTACATGGGTCTTTCCCTCTACATCAAGTTCCTTCCTTTTACAAACCTTTAGTCCTCCCTTTTGGTCTTTTGGTTTCTTGATGTACCATAGTCTTCTCTATCTTTTTGCATTTTCCTCTTTTTGGCACCCATTGGGTTTTTTTTTGTGAGTTGCTTCATAAGACCATGGATAGGACCAAACATTCTTCATAAAACTACCATATTTTTTCTTATCTCACTCTATCTTTTACTTTCTTGTTAGAATCCCTTGGATTTCTCTTTTATGAAGTTGTAGTGTAAAACCATTGATATGACCTGACACTCCTCATAAAATTACCATTTTTTCATCTTTTCACATCCTTGTTTCCAAAATTTAGCTTTTGCTTCTTTTGTTAGATGGAATTTTCATAATAATATATGTTATCATGTTTTCCTCTATTTCCCTCATTCTTATGATAAAGAATCACACTTTACTATCATTGTATCTATTTTTGCCCTTTGTCACAATTTTTTGTGATTTGAAGTAATTCAAATTGTGCCATGTGTCACTCCTCTTGATTTCCCCTTTATTTCACTCCACATTAGATAAAATAAGGCTGAATTCAAGATAGCACTTTTATTTCACCTTGATTTATGAGACTCTTAGACCCCATGATCTTTGAAGTTTCTCTCTCTTAGGAACCTTGTCCCAAGTATTAAAATGAAATTCATGTTTAGCACCCATGTTTGGTTTTTTGAATTTGTACAGAGGAGGAATAGAAAAATCCATCAAGAAAGTTAAAATACAAATCATTTGAATCAAAATACAATGATATCTAAAAGGTAACATACAAATCTCAAAAGTTATCATCATACCAAAATACGTGATTCCAAGCACATCTCCTATCCCTAATCAAAGCTCTATTGGTATCCTTTTTCCCTAAGTAGTGTTCTCATGCCAACAAGACAAAACTAGGTACAAAACAATATTATGTAATAATTGCTTGAGTTTTGTCTTGGTTATGCTAGGTAGAGGAATCCCACAAATACTTGCACCATTTGGCCAAGCAATTGATTCTCAACTAAATTTTAAATGGATGATTCTCAAAGTACAAACATGATGGTAAAGTCATAAAGCTGATGGTTGAAGATCAATATAAGCCTCAAGGCTTACCTACCCAATCCTACATATGGTGGATTAGGGCTCAAGGATCATGGAGGTATGAATGGTGGAATAAATAGGTAAACTACAACACCTAACCATCCATCGACACACACCTACCTAGTCAACTAGAGGGGTAGCTAGTGTTTATTTAAAGAAGTGACCTCCAAGAGTAAAGGAGGGGGAGAGATAATAATAATAATGATAAGGAGGTATCATAGTGAATACCATCACATATGTAATTAGAATACAAACTAGGATGGCTTATGTTTATTACTAGTAGACCCTACCTTGATTATTCGGTGCTCACCCTTGAGCTACTAGACATGAAGGTATCATGCTAGGTTGAGGCCCAAATTTATATTATAACTATAATTTTGAAATATAAATTAAACCAATCACTTATAGAAAATATGTGTTGAATACCCCCTCTAGTATAATCTTTAAAAATTGAATATGGTTTTGATATATATGTTCTCTTTTAGTATAAGTGAAATTAGATAAGTCACATGAGGATCTATGGAGCCAATTATAGTTGACCATCATGATGAATGGTAATAAATATTTAGGAATGACCCATATTGTGTTAAGCACCAAGTGAACCCGACCCTATTAAAAGAAAGGAGCCAAGTAGTTCAAAAAAAGATGAAAATGTCACCTGGACATCTTGACCCAATTAGTGCCTAGATCAAATGTCAGACTAGATGTGCATCGCTATGATAAATAATTAAACTCTAAACTCATCAATTTATCATTAACATAATTATTTAAATAACCTTGAGTCAATAAATCCCCATGACATGCCCCATTGACCAAACTAAAGTTGCACCATGTTCCAACTAGGCCAATACGGGCTCCAGTCCTTTCATCGCTATACTTCCGGTGAGTGCTCAAGGTTTACACCTTTAGTGAATGGGATTATAGTGTATATATGTGCTAAATGTTTCACATAATATACTAACAAAATCCTTGTACCAATTTATCTTAAAGTGCCAAACTAGTAGGGTGAGTTACTAAGAGTAATGGGCACTACTACAAGAAATTAATAATTTCCACTATAACATTTTGGTTCCGTTACCAAAAACTGTATTGAATTTTGTTGTTAAAATGGTGTGATGGATAAATGTGTTAAATCTCACTCAAGAACATCAAGCAATAACTAGAAAATGTTGAGGAATGCTTCGTGCAGAGTCATCTAACCTACAAAGGTTAGGAGCCAAGAGTATGGGTGCAGACCTACTTATATGATCCATTATATGAAGTGTTATTTTGTGACAAACTAGAACACATATATAAATGGTTGATTTATTACAACACATATATATGAAAAATATATGGCCAACACCAAGAGTCGTTAGAAGAGCACCTAGAAAATCTTAAAAATATAGATGATGAGTGGATACACATTATTGACCATTAGTGGAACATGGCACTAAATAATTATGTGTTGGAATTTGTGGTGTCAACATACTCCTACCCTAAATAAGTAGAGCATGAAATATATCATGAACCTAGAGGTGCATTTTTGAGAGAGCTTGGCATTGAATTGAAGAAGTTGCTAGTAGATTATGGAATGGAGATTGTAAATATGATCGGCTAAAATCTGGGTGCATATGAGTAGGCACAAATGGTAAGAAGGGGAAGTGAAAATGAAGTGTAGATGGAAAGGGATGAGAAATTGGATGATCAAGAGCTCTACAGGCAAAATTATAACAAAAGAATGTGTAGATTGATAGAGGGTCTAGAACCTAGAAGTGTCAAGGAAATTGGTATAAACCAATAAGGGTATGGGGAAGGATCCCTTGAAATAAAACAACATCATGAAAGAAGGGATGAAGTTATGGGGCAAGCGTAGGAGTCTATAGAGGAGTTTTGTAGTAGGCTCTTGGAAGACCAAACACCATAGGATTCATAAGAGGCACTCACCCCCTTCAAACTAGAAGTGCATACTCATACACTGGATCTAGTATAGGAAGATAGGAATTTAATAATTAAACCTAGTACCACAATAGATTTTGATAGATTCCAATTCTTGAGGGAAGAACTAGTAGTTAAATAAAGACTCCTTTATGAAGGATTAAAGAATAACTTAAAAAATTCAAGCTTGATTTTATGCATGAGGACCCCTATTTAGACAATTAATAAGAAAAATACTACCATCCCAATTCAAAGGATGTCAGCTACACCAATTAGGTAATAACCCAGTGGAGGTGGATCTACACAACTAGGAAGTAGTTCTGTGCCCACTATCTCTATGGTGTAACTAATAGTGGCTAGGATGCAATCCAACCTAAGAATCAAAGGAGTGCCTCCAAACCAAGATCTAAGAGGACAAGCACCACAAGGTCAAGCAACTCCTCAGTAGATTTACTATGAGATGGTAATACATTTACCAAAGTATTGTGGTGTTGAAAATACCACTGAACACGTGCTCAAGTGTGAACTATAATAGCATGTTATGGGGATTACCCAGTTATAGAACAAGACCACTCTATTTATGATGACCTTAATGGATCATATACACACCTAATATCAAAAGAAACCAAGCCATGGTGGATTATGACTTGCTAAAGGAGGCTTTCTCAAGGAGTTTGACATCCTAGAGTTTGAGCAGTAGAGCATAGCTACATTAAAATAAATTATCCAAGGGCTATCTAAGAGCATGTGCCTCTGTGATGCATGTTTCAAAACCCTCATTTCAAAAATCCCCTATGACATCCACCCCTCCCAGCATGCGTATTGGTTTTTTGAGGGCTTGCTTGTACCATTCCAATGATAACTATCCATGAAAAAATTCATAGATCCTAGAGAAGCACTAGAGGTTACACGAAGGGCCAAAGTAGTTAGAGGTGTGAACACTAAAATCAGTCTATTTATGGAGGCATAGATAGCATCAATGGCCTCATAATCTTATAAATTGATAGCAAAATTAGCACATAACACTTGTAGTGGGCTATGGTGTGATACTTACAAGGAAGAAGGGCATAGTAAGATTAATTGCCCAAGGAAAAATGTTTGAGCACTACTTATATATTGTGAAGTATGCCACAAAGACCATGACATTTGAAACTACCCATTATTACAATGCACCACCCAAGTAAACATCTCTATATATTTTAAGTTGTGTGATGCACACACCCATATAATAAAAAACTACTGTGTCATTGATGAAATGCATCCAAACATAGAGAGGCACATGACAAGTGACAACTATAGTTAGAGAATAAATATACCAAGGTGATGATGGTTATGGCTAGTAAATTGTTGGCTATGGAAATGAATGTGGCATAAGAGGGAGAGGTGGAGGATGTAAAGGGGGAAGGTTCCCCCCATGATCATGTTATAAATGTGGATCAACTGATCATTACCAATATGACTACCCAATGCATCCCACTTATGGGTACTGTTGTGAGCCACATCAAGTCAAATAATGCCTTGACTTGTAAAAAACATTAACCTAGAGCCAGATTGATAAAGGTGTTGTCATGATCAAGTGAGAACCCAAGGTATAAAAGTGGGTTTCAAAGCCACAACCAACCCATAAGGAGACTCCCAAAGTGCAAGTCACTATAAGAAGTGGATTCACTTCTCAACCCACTAGAGAACCAACCTCAAAATTGCACTTGAAATATGGGGAATCAAGCATAATCAAGCACATGGCATGGATCAAACCAAAAGCATCACCATATCTTGATTTGGCATGCTAGAAGGATATCTTACAATAGGCCATAAACATGATTCAGGACCTCCAAGGTGAGATTCAATTATCTAGAGATTTGGAGGTGCAAGCTATAACTTCACTCAAGAAGAGGAATAACTAGGAGACAGAGGTGCAAGAATTAACAAAAATCTTGCACCTCCTAAAGACAAAGGGAATGTTGTCTTTATTAATTTTTTTTTGATGAAACAAATAAGAAGGTTGAAAGATGAGGTTGCACCTTAATGGATTAAAATCATGGTGCCCAACTTGGAGCAAGCACGTGAAGTACATCATACTCAAAATATGAAGTATGAATAGGAATTGATGATAAGATCAACCATCAATGGATGGTCAGTATGTGAGGTTATCATCAACATAGGCATTGAGGTCAACATTTTGATCAAAACTACCTAGGAAAAAATGGGGAGACCATACTTAAATCCATCTCCTCACACCATGTTCATGGTAAAAAAAATAGAGCAAAACCTATTGGGGTCCTAAAATGCACCATCATAGATATCATGGGCATATAATTTTGGGCCAATTTCAAAGTAATAAATTGGTAGATAATGATAAATACCCAACACTCCTAGGCAAACCATGGTGCTACAAGAGTAATGGGGACATGTGATTTAAGAAGTGTTACATGAATTTTGAGAATGGGAAAGAGAAGGTGGTGATCCCTCTTTCAAAAGATCAAGTACCACCATATGTTGAGAGTGTTGACCTTGAGGAAGAGATCAACCACATAAACAATATTAAGATGTAAAGCACCAAGTTTTTACAGCCTGATGATTGAGGAGTACTCAAATAAGAGGATGGCCAATCCATATCTGATACAATAGACATAACATGCAATTCATGGGTAGAGTATGCATATGAAACTAGAAGATTAAGGTTCCATCAAGTTTTCACAAAGGTGCCAAGGTTGGTCAGGATAGGTCCAATCCAAGTTGAGTGAAATACGTAGAAATGGGTTCCGCATGCCAAGGTGACTAGAAAAAGAGTGTTTAGATTAAGTAAGGGAAAAATTTCTGCCCTTCCAAGATATGAAGGAAGTAGACCTATTGAGAGATATGTAAATGACATAGAGTCTTACATCCCCAAATAAGTAGATCGAATGGGTGCATTAGTGCATACACTAAAGAACACTACTACTCAATGTGAGGTAACACATAAGGCTAGCCTACCAATGTGGCAAGACATCAAGGCCACAATAAGCACAAGGTTTGGCAAGAGCAATGAGGACTTGGAAATAGTATCTTACTCAGGTGATTCAAACCCTATTGCCCACATACGTATCTATGAAAAAACATGAATCAGTTGTGGCAAAAATGTGTCAAGGAACCTATGGGTGCATTCCTTTTATAAGACCCTCAAAACCTAGGTGTGAGCTTGGTATATCATAATTGAGATGCACGAGGAGAAAACAAGTTAAGATACACTAAAGGAGAGGTTCATGCACACATTTTAATTTTCCTCTAAAGATTCGAGGATGCTTGAACCATTACAGATCATATAATAGGTAGTCTTCAAAGACATCACTATATTAGAAGAGCATCTCAAGGACATGATTAGGGAGAAAGGACTAGCAATTCCAACCTTATTTAAACATAAATCATTCAATAGTGACTCTAGTGAGGAAGATGATGAGACTTGGAAGGAGCACAACTAGAAGGTTTAGTAGGCAAGAAAAGGGTTGTGCACCAAGTAAATGAGAGCATCCCATATGAAGGCATACCTACTCATCTACACATCAACACTATAGAAGGGATAAGGTAAGTGAAATACTACCATCAGGTATAAAATGAGCCATATCGCATGCCACTTTGAACCATAAAGTTAGACATCAACATGGGGGGTGAACCTAAGATCGCCACCATAGGTGCATATTGGTCTAAAGCAGAGATGGTGAAAATTATTGAGATCCTAAAGTAATTTCAAGATTTATTCCCTAGAAACTATCAAGACATGAAGGGCACACACCCTTCCATAGGTAATATGAACATCAAGTTGATGGATGGCATGAGACCCATAAATAAGTGCCCATACCACATGAACACTGATCTCCACACCAAGGTAAAAATAGAGATTGATGGGATGCCAACTGTAGGGATCATATATTTGGTATAAGAGTTTGAATGGGTAAGTCTCATGGTCATTAGCATAAATAAGGATAAGTGCATTAGAATATGCATCAATTATCAAATTTTGAATGTTTCCTATGTTATTGAACCCTTTCTAACACCATTTATAGATGAGGTCCTAGATGGTGTTGCCAGTTGTGAAATATACACATTGACTAATGGATTCTCAAGATACCATTAAGTACAAATAGAGGATAAATACAAGCAAAAGACAACCTTTGTAACTGAATGGGGTTGTTTTATGTATAACATAATTCCCTTTAGGCTTAAGAATGTGCTAGCTATCTTCTCCAGGGTAGTCATCATAGCATTCAAGGACATTATTCATCAGTTTCTATAAGTATACCTTGATGATTGGACCATGTATGGCCTCATCAAAGACCACTATGATAACTTACACCTTATGTTTTAAATATGTAGGCAAATACAAATTTCATTAAACTTAAATAAGTGCATCTTTGTAACTCCTTTTGGAATATTGCTTAGGTACATTGTCTGCAAGGATGGTCTAATAGTAGACCTGATAAAGATCACCATTATTATTTATCTCTAGACCCCTTCAATTTAAAAGGACGTTCATGCTTTCCTAGGCCATTAAGGCTATTACAAGAAATTCATCAAGAGCTATGTAAGGATTGCATCACCTCTAAAGGAACTCTTGCATAAGGAGGGTCCATTCTATTGGGTCCAGGCACATGAAGAGGCATTTTAAACCCTGAAGTTGAAACTAGCTAGTGCACCAATATTATAATTTCTAAATTAGATGACCCCATTTCATATCCATGTTGATTCATCCATCTCCACCATTAACACCATTCTAGCATAACTAGGTGAAGGAAAGATAGACCATCCAATTGCCTTTGCCAGTAGAAAGTTAACCCAAGTAGAGCAAAACTATATGATAATTGAGTGAGAGGTGCTCTCCATGGTATATGCACTACAAAAGTTTATACAATACCTCTTGGCTACTCCCTTCATTTTATTCACTAATCATGAAGTGCTCAAATACCTCATTAATAAGCCAGTGCTACATGGGCACATATGTAAATGGATAGTTATTTTCTAGGTATTCTAGTTTTTTATTATCATTAAGCTTGGAATGCAGAATGTAGGGCCCAACCATTTGTCATGTATCAAATCTAGTGATACAATAGAACCAATTGAAGATGATATGCTAGATGATTAGATATATAGAGTCCATCACATTTTTGAGGACCTAGCAAAGATCACCACCCTCTTAAATTCTAGACTAACACCCTAGACCATGTCTGAGAAAGAGAGAAAATAACTCACTGTTTATGCCACCCCATTCTAACTCATTGGAGGGGAAATTTACAAGATGATTCAAGATGAAGTCCTCTACTGATGTATTCTTGAGCATGAAAGAGACTCCATCTTGTAAGAGGCACATGAGGGAATTGTAAGAGGCCATTATGCTAGTGACATAATGGTACAAAAGATCTTGTAGTCAAGCTTGTGGTGGCCAAGCCTATTTCAAGATTTTAAAGAGTACATAAAGGCATGTGATGTATGGCAATGCATAGGAAAAAACAATTCTAGGGATGAGATGCCTTTCATCCCTATCCTTTCCCATGTGCCTTTTGAAAAATGGACCATTGACTTTGTTGGGCCCATCACTCCTATATCTTAGCACATGGGTTCACAATACATTCTGGTAGTCACTAACTATTTTACTAGGTGGGCCGAGGCTATGCCAACCAAAGACTACACAACTACAATAATTACATACTTTGTATGGGAAAATATCATAAGTAGGTATGGGTGCCCATTAAGTTTTATGAGTGATAGGGGTACCCATTTCATCAATGAAATGATGCAAATTATCCTAACTGAGTACATGGTGGTGCACCACAAAATAACACCCTAACATCTACAAACCAATGACACAACTTAAGCCTTTAACATAATCTTGGGGATGTGCCTCACTAAGATATGTAACATTGGGTGCAAGGATTGGGATGACTACATTTCTATAGTACTATGGGATTACTGCACAACCTATAAGCGTCTAACCAAGGCAACACCATTTCATCTAGTGTTTGGTACAAAAGCCATACTACTGATAGAATTTATCATCCCATCACTACACATTGTGTAAATTGGTTTATTGGATGATTAAGAGTTGCTACAAGTAAGACTAAAGGACTTGGAGTGTTTAGATGAGAAGCGTGCTCAAGGATGGTGGAGTCAGCAAATCAAAAAAGTGCACAAAAAGAGTTGGCATGATAAACACATCAGGTACAAATAATAACTAAAGGGGAATTAGTATTACTCTATGACTCCAAGTATCTTAAGCACCTAGGAAAAATACAAGTAAGGTAGATGGGTACCTACATCATCCATCACATATTAGAGACTGGCACATGTAAACTGTGCATGCTCACTGGTGAAATACTCCCCAAACATTTCAATGGACATTGCTTAAAGTTATATAAGTAATAAAGTGGAACTTGTGCCACAAAAATATTAAATTATTGGTCATAGTTCATATTGAGTGTAATGACCATACATAGGCTTTGGTAAAATCTAAACCCATAAGTAAGCTAAGTTTGGGATTCTTTTGTAGATTGGCAATAGGCAGCATGAGATGGCTATAGATATCCCTAGGTTATACTACTCCATGCATAAATCCAATTAGGTGAGTCAAGCACCTATGCCAACAATTGCATGAGGCCAAACACCTAAGTTATGGGTGTGTGAAGTCTATAAATCAAATACTCAAAAAAAGAAACATCTATGCAAGAAGCACATAGTGAGATGGTGAGAAGATACCAAGCATTGGAGGGCTGATGCAAAGAATTTAAATGGGGTAGGATGAGCCAAGGTAAGACAACACACAAAAATTCAACCAAGGGGATAAAAGTGTGCTTTAGATAAAATCATAGCTAAAAAAGAATGTGGGACCTAGGAGGCTGAATTCCACACAAATGAGGTGTTGCACCTAGGTTACCATAAGAAAGGTGAAGGTCATACCATGTGATGAGCATAGAAAAAAGTCATTAAATATAGTTGGCATCTACCCATGAGTTGGTAGGAAATGACTGATTTGAACCACTAGTCACAACACCAAAAATACTACTAGAAATAATTAATGAGGTGGTAGCAACACTATGCCACACATTAAATGTATGGATGATGAAGGGTCTTGGAGGATTTTGAAGATTTGTTTCATTTCCTCTAAAAGATATATAACTCTCATCATAAACACCTGTAATAAAGTTCATAGGTCAACCAAGAGGGTATAAAGGTATGGTCACAAAAATGGGCTAGGTTACACTCTATTACAAAATTAGAGATTATGCAAACTTAAAGAGATCCAAAGAGAAAAACTAGGTTGCTAAAAAAGACATGATACATAAAATTGGGCATGAACTAAGGCATAGTGAGAAGGAAGTGCATCCACAAGAGTGAGTGAAGGAAAGCACATCTAAAAAAGAAGGTAACAGTTAAAAAGATAGTCTTTAATGAATTACCTAAGGGTCACCATAAGGGGGTTTAGAAAACCTCATCTCCTAAGGTTTAATTCCAAATGCTTTAGAATGGTGAGGAAATAGAAGAACAAGAGGTCTACGAAAGAATAGAAAGAATCCAAACAAGTCTGATTCAAGGAGACAAAGACCATAAAGACCACAACACATACTGTTGAAGGGGTAAACATTACCATGATTAACCTAGAGGCACTCACCAAAATGTCTTATTAATACATGTAGTTTCCCCTTGAGGTATTGGTAGGAAAAAATATTTTCTCCTTTACACACAATTTCTAGCTCAAGGAGTAAAACCATTACATTTACATCCATCTCCAAGATTTGGCATAGGATTTGATGGTAGATACTAGGTGCAAGATGCCATAGGGAGTTTTATTATTCGATGTCTTGATCAGAGACAAGCTAATATCTTCAAGCATAACTCAGCTCTATGAGTTTTCCTACTTTGGGAAGCTAAAAAAACTCATGCAGTTTCTCCTTTCATGTGTCCATGAGGACCACATTTAAATTATAGGTAGGTACATGAAAATATTAGTGTAACTCATTAAAAGGATAACTGGGCTCCTAGATAATGGGAAGGACATTCATCACTTGATGAATGATGAAGAAGAAATGGAGTCCATCACCTAATTGTTATAATACTACAAAGGGGGTTTTGCCTTCCCCATCAAATATTTCATTGACCCTAGCATGAGAGTGGCATCACACCTAGTTAGCACCAAGTTGTTCTGGGAGGGTGGTGGACTGATGTGTCCAAGATGTACTAATACATTGCATACCATATGGAATAAGGGGTCCAATTCAATATTGCCAAATTCATAGCAAATGAATTTGTGAAAAATTCCATCAAATGCCACACCTTGAATGGAAATTTTAGGTGGGGATCCATCCTCATTTTCACCATCATGTAGGAGATAGGAGTTTTAGATAGGGAGGAAAATAACTTATGGGTTTTTCAAAAACATCATAGATCTTTGATGCATAAATATAGAGAATTCACCTACCTTGCCTCTACTAGCACAAAGTATAAAACATGGGAAATGAATTGGTGTGCCCAATACATAAAATCCTTCAAGATTAAATGTTGCATTCCTAAAGGGTTACCATAGAGTTTTTTTAAAATGGTGACTTTTGTCATGATGAACCACTACTATGTAGTGCATCTAGCACTAAAGGATGTAACAAGGTCTAGGTGGCTAAAACTACCTTACACCTTCTCAAAAAAATACTTCATCAAGGTGATAAAATAGATCCCCAATGCAAAAAATATAAAATCTAGTTGGACAACTGGACATAGAGAGGTACAAACTCAAGCACTAGTTTGTCTACACAACCATGAAAGCCACCCAAGATGAGGAGGATGAATTGGATATCCCTAACATTGATCTATCTTCACAGTATCAATAATTTTCTACATATATAAGCTCTACTATGAGATGAAGCTAAGGAAGAAGGTGGCTCAATCATCCAATAAGAGGGTAACACTAACCCTATGGTTTGAACAGAAGAAAAGGGAACCCTAAGACCTAACACAAGTGAATAACCCCCTAATAAAAAATGGGGGAGACCTTGGAGGAAATTTAGATGCACTTATAAAGGAATATCACCTTAGAAGGAGAAGTATCTACCTCAGAGCCACCAAAAAGGGGTAGGAAGACCAAGGCAAAAAGGGAAAATCCCTCCTCTTCTATGCCTACAATAGTTATATCTAAAGAAGAGATAGAGGATTAAGAGGAAGGAGAATGGGGGATACGCACATATATTGTGAAGAATGGATCCCTTGAGGAATGAACCCCCTCTCTATGCCCTGAAACTGAGATAGATAACAAGAAGCACAAGTTAAAGACCCTTGGCCAAGTAGAACTTCAAAAGTCAGGTGTAGGAGTTGAAAGAAAAGAAGGAGGAGATAGCCAAGGTAGGGGTGGTCAAAGAGGTGATCAAGATGATGGAAGCCAAGGTGAAAAAGGAGTGGAGCACTTGATGAAGGTAAAGGAAAGCAATCATGAAGAAAAAGGGGTTAAGACTACCCCATCTAGTGTGCTAATAGATGAAGAGCTAAGGCATAAATGGGAGGCCATGGGCATAAATCAACAATAAATTAAGGTAGTGGTAAAATTAGATCAAAAGTAAAAAAATATGAGAGAGAGTGGTATGTCCCACGCTGACATTGACAAAATTAAGGCTACTAAGATTAGAGCTAGTGAAGAAAAGTGCACCATGAAAAGGAAAGCTGAGAAGGAGAAAGCTACCATTGGTATAGAGCATAAAAAGAAAAAAATAAAAGGGGTAGCCAATGCTTCCACTAGGATAGTAGAGGAAGCTGCATAATAGGCACACCTATTTCCTAAAGGGGTGGTTAGGAACATAGATGGAAATACCGACCCTGAACAAAATCAAATAGAAAAAGGAGAAGGAGACAGTGAAGAGGGAGAAAAAGGAGAAGAAAAAGGAGGAGAGGAAGAAAGAAGGGAAGAGGAAGGATAAGGACATGATGAAGAGGAAGAAGAAATTGGAGATGAAGAAGAACCTAGCTTGAAATCTAGCTAGGAAGAAGACGTGGTATAAGAAGAAAATAATATACTTAGGAATAAGGGGTGGGTGTAAGAGATATTTAAGGAGGATGACTATTATATACAAGAATGCATGCCTTAAAAGGCTATAATTGGAATGACATGCCATAGGTATCTTAGGTGCTTGATTTCTTCATGGATGAACCTAAGTTTAAAGTTTTTAAAAAATTAATCAGAGACCCTGTGAAGCCAAAGAAAGGATACTTCTACCAAATCCTCAATCCCAGAGACATAAACCTTGTGTGCTCTGCCAATGTCTTGTTCAAGATGGCATATTACATGGCTCATAAGAACATCATCAATGATGTTCAAGCCTAAAACTAGAAGAAAATAGTGAAGGACATAGAAAAAGAACTCTAGGAGACCAAGTCCAAGATCTAACAACTTTCCTAGAGTATCAAAGAGGCAGAACCTTTCCTCCTAGACAGCATAAGCTCCAAAGGAATGAATGAAATAGACCAAGTCTACATATTGGTTGAACAAATGATCTCAAGGATGAAGCTAGTGTAGGAAGAACAAAAAGACCCTTGTGATCACTTTAAAATGGAGTTGAATGGGAAGCTTGAAAGGATTGAAGATCTCTTTGACTAGTTAGAGGTGTGAATAGAAGAGGCAGATGCAATATTTTGTAAATTCATCAACCAGTTCGAAGTCATCGATGCATGCCTAAAGAAAACAAAGGATGAAAAAGAGGCCTTAGTCTAGTAGGTCTTTGTGGTTAATAGAATTGAATGCCCACAAATTATGACAAAATTAAACAACCTGAGCTCATAGTTGAAGACACAGGGTCAAGAATTAAAGGCAGTATTTTGTGCCTTCTATACAAGTGCAAGTGGGCAAGGTGAAATTTTAGAAGGTATAGTCAAAAAAGCCAAAGAAAGGCTCAAGGCCTATAAAAGGGAATTAAAAGGTGTATATGTGCTCTCTCTTGAGGTATCATCTACCTCAATAGATAGTGCCATTGAGGAACTAAATAACACAGTCTAAGGCTTTGAGACATTTCGAGCAGGACTATAAAAAGATGCACCTAAGTTTTGTGTGTCTAGAGGCTAATTGACTAGTCTGGGGAAGACTAGAATTTTGTATGGGGTAAATATTGGCACCCTTTTTCCCTAAGTAGCGTTCTCATGCCAACATGACAAAACTAGGTGCAAGCCAATCTTGTGTAATAATTTCTCAATTTTTATCTTGGTTATGCCAACTAGAGAAATCTGAAAAATACTTGTGTTATTTGGCCAAGTAGTTGCTTCTCACCCAAATTTTGGATGGATGACTCTCAAAGTATGAACATGGTGGTAAAGTCATAAATATGATATTTTGAGTGTTTTAAGCCTTGAGGCTTACTTGCCCAATCTTATATGCGATGGTTCAGGGCTCGAGGAGCATGGAGGTATGAATGGTGGAATAAATAGGCAAACTACCACCACCTAACCATATATTAGCACACACCTACCCAATCAACTAGAGGGGTGGCTAACATATATTTAAATAAGCTACCTCCAAGAGAAAAGGAGGGGGAGAGACAACAATGATAATGATAAGGAGGTGGCATAGAGAAGATCAACACATATGTAATTAGAATACAAACTAGGATGTCTTATGTTTATTATTGGTAGACCTAGCCTTGATTAGTCCATGCTCACTTGTGAGTTGCTGGACATGAAGGTATCATGTCAGGATGAGGCCCAAATTGATCTTGTAACTATCATTTTAAAATACAAATGAAACTAATCACTTGTAGGAAATATGTTTTGAATACCCCCTCTAGTATAATCTTTAAGAATTGAATATGGTTTTGATATATACATTCTCTGTTAGTATAAGTGGAATTAGATAAGTCACATGAAGATCTATGGAGCCAATTTTAGTTGACCATCATGATGCATGGTAATCCATAGTTATGAATGACCTAGCTTGTGCTAATGACCAAGTGAACCTAACCCTATCAAAAGAAAGGAGAAAAGTAGCTCAAGAAAAGATGAGAATGTCACCTAGACATCTCAACCTAATTAGTGCCTAGATCAACTATTATACTAGATGTGGACTAATATGAATAAGAATTAAAATCTAAACTCATCAAGCAATTGTTAACTTGATCATTGAAACAAACTTGAGTTGATGAATCCACATGACATGCCCCATTGACAAAACTAAAGTTTTGCCACTTTCTAACTAACCCAATATGGGCCCTAGTCCTTTCATCACTGCACTTCAGGTGAGCACTCAAGTTTTGTGCCTTGAGTGAATTAGATGCCAGTGTAGATATGAGATCAATTTTTCACCTAACCTACTGCTACAAGCCTTGTGTGTATTCATCTTAAAGTGCCAAACTAATAGGGTAGTTACTAAGAGCAATGGGCATTGCTATAATAAATTAATACTTTCTACTATAACAAGCTCAAACTCTATAGTTGGCCTCACATAAATTTGAGGTCCTTTGGAGTATAGTATGTCATTATATTTGAATAAGGGAATTCAAAAAAATCTATGGTACTACCTAATTTCTCATGCAAGTACCCAATGTTCGTAGTAGACTGACTCTGTAAGGGGTCTTGAGGAATGAGGAACATGTTATGGGAAGGTAGGTCCATTTTATTTTCTCATGCATATAGCCTTCATGGGATGATATATATAATTCATTTTTTGACCTAATACTTGTGTGGCTAAGAGAATTTATTTAGAGTCCTTAAGGTTGAAAGTCCTCTTGTTTTGACAAACCTAATTTGAGTGTCTTGACTTCAATAAAGAGTTCTTCTACCTTGGTTTTTCCTTCATTTTCCCCTCCACCCATTTCATTTCCCCCTTGACATGCAAATTTTGATTCAAAATCTAATTCACTCTCTTCTCTAATTCCTTCTTCACCTTTTAAAAACATGCTAGCATTACTTTGGTTCAGTTTTATCTATCCTTAGAGTAAAACAACATGTTTAAGTAGCTATATATTACTTATTTCTTTTTCACCATAAAATTACATTTCTAGACTTATCCTACTTTAATTCCATTTTACCATTTTTCATTTTTTTTACTATCCTATTGTTATGAACACCTGAGTTCATACCCTTTTTCCATTGTTGAGTGAGGTTGGCTTGTTACTTCTCACTCATCAATGTTGTTTTCCCTTTTTATGCACTTTTTTCTATTGTTGAGTGATATAAATATTATTACTACTCACTCATAAATGTTGTTTTACCATTTTTTTCTTTTTACCATTGATTTGTTTTATTACCATCTTATTTGAGATGTATCCTTGGTTTGACTTGGTGAGTTTGTCTTTCTTACTTAAGGATAACTTGTTTAAGTTTTTTGGTCTTTAGTAGCCTTGGCTTTTTGGTTACCTGATTTACTCTTGTTTGAGTTAGTCATTTGGTTTAACATAGCACTTGTCACCCCAAGTTTCTAACTTTCTCAAGTACATCCCATCTTCATAGCACCAACTGTCTTGGCTTTTATTGCATTTGTTTGTTTTTCTCTTTAGATTTGCAATCTTGGGTTTGTTGAAAGTAGACTCTACACCCTACATAATCAAAACTAAAAACATAGTAAATAACTATCCATTGATAAAGGTAAGTCAAGGTACATATCACATTTAATTTTTAGTTATTTACTTTTAGTTATTTTTTCTTTAAAATATTGCAACTTTTTTTTAGCATCAGTGTTGTGTGTTACTATGTTCTTTCTTGAAGCATCATCCCCTATTGCACCTTAATAACATGTGATGATATTCGAGTGGGGAATATGTATACACATAATATTTTCAACCTTTTGTCAAATATTTATGCTTTACATCTTACAAGAACCCATTACAACTCAATCTCTCTGAGTGCATGTCCTAAGGGGTGCACCAAGAAAGGGGTGGGTAGACCTTTGGTGCTTCACAAGATTGTTGTACCTTATTTCCACATTATTAACAATCCAACCATCTCTTAAAACCATTCCCTAAGATATTAATCCTCCCTTGCACATTCCTTAGTCTTTTTCCTCTTTTCCTCACCTTCATCTCCTTTCATGAATTGATTATACTAGGTTGACTGGGTTAACCCTGTATATCTTTTAGCCTCTGATTATTATACAGAGTTGACTAGGTTAACCTTGTACTATTTTTGAGTATTTTTACTTGAGAGTTTTGTTAACCCTTTGAATGACCTAGCCAAGGACCTAATGATTTATCTCTTGAAAACATATAGGGTCAACTAGGTTGACCCTATATAATTGACATATTCAAAAGGACTTAGGGTGAGATACGCCTAAAAATATAAGATCATTTCATCATTATTTAAATATGAAATAAAGAATTATTATTCACTCATGCTTCTTTACAATCTGCTCTTCCACCATTCTACTTGAGGAGTCTTGGAAAATCTAGCCTTGTGGATAAGTCTTGGATACTTTGGCCTTTCTTAGTTATCCTTACAAACCGCAACAACCTCTTATGAAGCCCTTTTGTGTAAGGGAGAGATTGAATCTCGATAGGTTGATATTCAGGTAAGTATAATATAACTTTATTCTCCTCTCTTTTAGTAGATATAAGTAACATAAGTATTGTCTCGAATAATATTACTCTTCATATTCCATGTATTAGGGTCTTACTCATACTTAGCTTAATTGAGATTCTCCTATACATGTTTTGATTGCTATACTAACCCTTTTTAGTGTGCCACAAGCTTTAGTGTGCACTAGATTAGATTTACTTTCTTATTATTAGAATAGAGTGAACATTAAACTGAGGACTCTTTTAGGGTTTTTTAGGGTTGTTTCTTGATTGTGTTAGACTTTAGGCTTTGGAACCCTTCCAAGGATGGTGTATTGTGACAAGTGATCCCATAATCAAGTCTAGTAGATCCCCATATTGGTCATGTCCCCACTTAACAAATGTATCCCCAATCAAAAGTTTAGGTATGATCTATCTTCTTCAAGTTAGGATTGATTTATATACATGATGTATTTTTTATTGCATACAAAACTACTAAAAAAAATTTGTAGGAGATGGGTCCATAGATAAGTTCAAAGCAAGTTTGGTAGTAAAGGGTTTTTCTCAAGTACCTGACATTGACTATACTAATAATATTACACCTATTGCCAAAATGAACTTAATATGACTCACTCTTATCATTACCACAACACATCGCTGGGATGTGAAGAGTGATTTTTCTTCATGGTGACCTCAAAGAGGAAATATACATGGAGAAACCACAAAGATTTGTGGAAGATTCTTCCTTAGTTTTCAAACTTCAAAAATTTATCTATGGCCTCAAATAAAATTTTCAAGCTTGGTATGCTAGGATGGAATCCTTTCTTATTTTGGTTGGGTTCATTAGATGCCATTCTAATCTAAATGGATACATTTTTTGGTAGGATGATTTATTATTGATTTTGGTTGTATATGTGGATGACCTACTGATCACAAGGAGTTCTTCATCCATCATTATATAAGTGAAAACTATTTTTTTTAAAATGTTCTCAATGACTAACTTGGACTTGTTACATTACTTCCTCAAGATTGAAATTTCTCACTCTGACTCTAGGATCACTATTGCATAATACAAGTATACTCTTGATTTTCTTGCATGGTTTAACATGGCTAATTATAAACCAACTACAAATCCCTTTCTATTTGGTGTGAATCTTGGGGTTAATTATCCTCCTTTGGTTGATGATACCTCGTATCAACACTTGGTTAGAATTATCATCTACCTTACACACACTAGACATGAAATCTTATATGTAGTGGGCATGGTCTCTAGATTTATGCAGGAATCACATGAGCCACACTAGAAATTAGATAAGTGAATTATCTACTACATTCAGGATGCTCATAGTTTTGGTATTCACTATAGATTAGGCATTGATGTTAACTTAATTGGGTTTATAGATTAAAATTAGGATGGCAATATTAAAAATCACAAGTTTACTTTAGGCTACATTTTATCTCTTGGTTTAGGACTAATTAGTTGGTTAAGCAAGAAGTAGAATATTATTGCTTTATCTTCTATAGAGGTAGAATATAAAGGAGTTGTTAATGTTGCCACTAAGGATATTTGGGTTCAAGGGATTCTCACTAAGTTTGGTATCTAGTTTAGGTGACCCACAATCATATTTTGTGATAATTAAATCACAATCCATATTTGCAAGAATCTAGTCCTCCATCAATAAACCAACCATACTGATATTTACATGTATTTCATTCAAGATATTATTCATGAGAAAGTAATTGAACTTAAATATATCCAAACTACAAATAAAATTGTTGACGTATTCACCAAACCCTTCATTGATAGTAAGTATCTTCAATTGTGGGCTCTTTTTGGTGTTCACGTAACTTCATCATCCTTATCTAGGGAGAATTTCATGTACTTATGTACCTTATCAGTCCTTGTGTTAGGACCCAATTCTACACCCACCTAAGCTACACTTAAGGGGGTGTTGGTGTAGGTCTTTCTTATATTTAATGGTTTTTCCCTACCCATGTTATTTAGCTTGGTTATGTGTCACTTAAGTGTCATGTTAGGTCATTAGGGAAAATATGGTTTAACCCTATTTTATAATTTTGTGTTGCTTTATGCTTCTCTATATAATATACCTTTACTAAATCTATTTGGATAATGATAATAATACAATATTTTATTGTTGAAGACAAGTTTCTTTGTATTCATGTTTGATTTATATTTAATTTTTTTTATTGGTGCATTCATAGATATATGGTATTGATCCTTGATTGTGGCCCACTCCAATAGGTAGGAGTAATGTAAATGTTACCACATGGAAAAACACATTGTGTGTAATCCAATGTATCCAATCTGGAGTAATTCTCATAAGTATCATTCTAGATATCACACATAAAAATTTTTCAATCCATTTTCATAGTGTTAATTTATGGTTTTGAACTTTGGTTGAGATAAATGTTGCTAAGATGAGATCTTAGATTGACCCGATTAGAGCAAGTGGAGGTTGACTTATAGTCTGAGGATATTTCACCATTGTTATGTTGTGAAAACCCATATATTTGATAGGATTTTATAGATTAAAAAAACAATTTTAAGATTTTTATTCATTTTATTATTTTTATCACCATTTTATGGAGTTATCCCTTATGTTGTGGTCTTCTCTAAAAATTATACGAACTTGTCTAATTTTTGTGTGGAATTATTTTTAGAATTTCTAATTCATCATGTTCTAATCTGCATAGCTTTCTAATATAACATAGTATTGTCTAAGATTTTTTTTTACGGCTTAATATTTATATTGTCTTTATTTATTTTATCATATCTGTATAAGTTTGTTGAGTGTGATGTCATGTTTTTATGATGTCATGTTGATATGCAAGCATATGAGTTTAAACATGGACACGTGATTAAGACTATGAAAGTATTGACATGGATTGACATAAAGAGAGCCAATCTTGGCATAGGTGGGTTAGATTATGTTGAAAAGTTAGATCCAATGTTGTATGACATATATATGATGATGACACCAATCAAAGCAGTGTGATTCAGATACTTGCACCTTTTGGATGCCCACATGGGAGATGATTGTTGCACTTGAGGATGTGTGGAGTATATTGAGACTTCTCATGGTTGGCACATGTGTTACCTTTCAAGGTGGTGGTATAAAGGGAAGCTAGGACAAACCCACTAGTATATGACTAGGCATACTAGGGGTGATCAGTATAAGGCTAGTGATACTACTATATTGTTGTCTAAGATTGTTTTATTGAATGTTCTACATGTGTAAAAGTTTATGTGTGTATTTTTAGAATAATTTATTGTTATTGATGGTGGAAATGTTTTTACTTTATATAATATGCATTGTTATGCCTAGGATATTGAGGAACACAATACATTATTTTTCTAGAGATGATAAATGTTGACTTATTCATATATAGGGACCTACATCAATTTACCCGAGAGGGTTTTGGTGGTGGGTTGGCATCAATGATATTATACTACTACTAGGCATATGAGAATATTTCTGTGATATTTCTTATGGGTATGCCCTATGGTGATTAGGAATATCCATAAATTTTTACTTGGAGATGGGTTTAAACTACACTTGTTGTGTGGACTAGAATCATGGAATGTCACCACAATATTTATAAGCTAGTAGATAATTATATTATTTGGATACCTTATCATGGGTTTATAGGGTGGGTTGAGGATAGATTTAATTTGCATCAAATTCATGCTAATTTTTGGTTTCATGATTGTTGGCTTAATGTTTATGACTAGTTTTAGTTTGATCACATTAATGATAATTTGGTATTATACATGATATAACCCCAACACATTTATATGGAGCTACTCTTTTAGAGCTCCTAGATGTTATGACAAGTGAGGTCAATCAAGTATGATTGAGTCAAAACTTATTTATTTGGTTGAGGTGGACCCATTGATTGAGATTCCAGATAATGATGAAGTTAGGTGTAATAGAATGTACACATGATGATGGATGTTGCACTAGTGGATACCATATTTCATATTGTGGTAAAGGGTACCCTTAAGGCATAGGGTGGAGGAGGAGATACATGTGAGTTTGAAGTTGTTGATCCTAATATTCCTATTATGGATATAATTATGTATATATGTTCAAAAAATAATTGCATTATTATTATTTAATTTTATAGACTCGTGATTACTATCATGTATTATTGTTTAATAGGAGAAGATTATTATTAAATGATAATCATATAGGTGAAATTTATAATTTTGAGTATACTTGTGCTAGGTGAGGTAATTCTTGGGGGTTTAGTTGATCATGTTATAGATATATCTAGTGAACATGTCCCATCATTTGATCAAGATGCTATATTTACCTTTGCATACGTGGTAGTTGCATTAGAGAGACATGATTTGAGAGTTGAGCATGATGTGTAGGACCATATCAAAGTAGATTTTATAAGGAATAAGATGCCTCCTCTAGTTCCACATCTATATTTGGGTCAGATTTTACTAGTTTAGTATATTCAATTTCAATGAGAACATACAATTTTTTAGGCATGAGTGGTTGTCTATGAGGATTAAAAAAGGAAGGGTCTATCTTGATCAAGGTATTAGAGCCCCCATGTTTATTGATAGGGATGTTGATGCAAATGGATAGGGGTTGATCATTGAGTGAATTTATATATGTTGTACTTTCATGATCACATTAAGATTTTTTTTAATACATGAAATTTTAGTATTCTTTTTTATATTTTGTTTATGTGGAATGGATGTTGTATATGTTTTAAGAGTTTTTGAATTTTATAATTGTAATCATGTGATTGCATTGTTACTTAGTAACTTGTTATATTTTTTTGTGTTTTCATATACAAAACAAAATGTTAATGATATAATATTTAATTTACAACACATGTTTATAAGTGAAATAATTAAGAATTATATAGTGATTTGACCACCCTAATGAACATAAAAATTATGAACTATACTTATCATCATTTATAATTGAATTTTGATACTGAATATTTGGCTCTTTATTCATAGAGATAATCACACATGTATTGGCTAATTATGATTATTGAATTAGCTAATATCTTGGATCCTTACATAGAAGATTAAGAAAATTTATGTATGGAGCAATGAAATCATAGATAAATTGCAAAGGAGGAAGAAACTTGTCTTCACACAACAATATTGTAAAATGACCTGCTTGCATAAAATCACATTAACCTATCTAACCTTCCAAAATAGAAAAGTGGGGTACATGTAGGTAAAATTAGGGCAACATGAGGAAGCCTCTAATTTTCCTAATTAAATAATTACATTAAAATATAATTAGCCTATGTGACCCTTTTATAACTAACCTAAAGAAGCTTAATTAAGATAGAATGGCCATAAGGCCATGTAGGCAAAACTTAATGGGAAAAAGCATTACACCAACACCCCCTCTTAAGTGTAGCTTAGGTGAGATGAGAATTGGTCCCAACATTGAAACCCTAATGTGGTACCTAAGTACATAGTGAAAATCCTCCATAAGAAGAAGAAGAAGGTGGAGCAACCCTAACCCCAATAAGAGCTCATAGATGAACAAATTTACTCTCTATGAAGGGCTTGGTCAAAATATCTACAATCTACTTTGATGTTGGATAGTATCAAATATCAATGGCTTACTTGATGATAAGCTCCCTATTGAAGTGCATGTGGATCTCTATGTGTTTTATCATTTGATGAAGAACTAGATTATTATAAATCTAGATATTGCTTTGGTTGTCATAGTCGATGACTGTTGGCTTATGAAACTAGATACCAAACTTAGTGAGAATCCCCTAAAGCTAGATTACCTTAGTGGTGGTATTGATAGCCCCTCTATATTTTTACCTCTATAGATGATAAATAAATTTCATGTTGGTTCTTTCTTGACCAACTTATTGGACCTAAACCAAGTGAGAAACTATAGCCTGAAGTGGAATTTTGACTCTGAATATCTCCAACCCAATCTAAATATATGTATCTAATCAAATCAACCTCTATTCTTACTTTGTAGTGTATCCCATAGTTGTGAGAACCTTGAATGTAGTGAAGAATTTGCTTAGCTACTTTCCAATGCAATTCATGTGGTTCCTTCATAAACTAGGAGACCATGACAACTACATAGGATATGTCAGGTCTAGTGTGTGTGAGATAGATAAGACTACCCACAAATTGCTGATATGAAGTTGCATCAACCAATGGTGTAGGACAATCAGCCTCAAGCTTCACACTAAACAAGAAGGGAGTAGGATATAGCTTACAATCAACCATGTTAAACCTCATAAGAAAATCAAGAGAATACTTGGATTGTGATAAAGTTATCCTAGAATCTGAATAAATGATTTCAATCTTAAGAAAGTAATGCAATAATCCCATGTTTGTCATTGAAAATATATCTAAAAGTGCAATTTCACTACTGAGATGGATGATCATGAGCTCCCTATAATTAGCAAGTCATCCACATAGAGAACTAGGTTCAATAGAGAATAATCCTATCATAAGATATAGATAGTTGGATCTGAGTGGCATCTAGTGAACCTGACTATGAGGAAAGAGGAGTCCATCTTGGCATACCATATTTGAGGGGCCTATTTTAGTTTGTAGATATATTTCTTAAGTCTACAAACCAAGGAGGAATCTTCCACAAAGCCTTGTGGCTGCTCCATATAGATCTCTTATTTGAGGTCACCATGTAGAAAAGCACTCATTACATCCATTTGGTAAACATCCCACCAATGTGTGGCTGCAATGGCTAGACTGAGTCTGATAGACATCATCTTGGCTACAGGAGCAAATGTTTTAGTGTAGTCTATGTTAGGCACCTGAGAAAACCCCTTTTCAACTAGATGAGATTTTTACTTATTGGTAGACCCACTAGCACCATACTCAGTCCAATAAACCCATTTGCAATGGACCAATTTTTTTCCTTTAGGAAGAGGGACCAAGTCCCATGCTTTATTCTTGATTAGGGAACTATACTCCTCTTGCATATTAGAATTCCATTTTGGAATTCCAGATGCCTCATGAAAAGTTTATGGATCTGATGTAATGCCCAGGTAGGCATGTGAAGACCCCTAAAACTATGATCATGTCTACCTTTTATCTGATGGATTTTTAACCCATTTCTTAGTACTTTGAAGTGTCTATTTAGCCCAAGTGGGACTAGAATTATATGAGATTGGAGAATCAAGAGGTGAGTCATCATCATCTAAAGTATGAGTGTGAGATGGAGGAGAATCCTCATCATTACTCTCATCACTTGGAATTGAATAAGAAGAAGATTCATCATAATCATCAAGAGGATTTTGAGGTGGATCCAAATCACTATTTGAAGTGGAGTCAATGTCTAGTGAGACTTTTAAAGAATTTAAAGTACTACTAGTGAGTTCAAGTGGGCCCTCATGAAACTTGACACTACTTTCTATGAAAAAATCATGAGTTTTAGGATGTAAGAGATTGTATCCCTTATTACCCTATACATACCCCACAAAGATACAAAATTGACTCTGAGGGTCCATTGCCTTGGATTTATTATTAGGAACATGGGCCATTACTGGTGATACAAACACTTGAAAGTGATCAATTGTGGGATTGTGACCATCCCATGCTTCAAAAAGAGTGATTCCTTTCAAGGATTTGAGTGGAACATGGTTTTGAATGTAGGACACATAATTAATTACTTTAGCCCAAAAATAAGGAGTAAGAGACTTTGATTAAAGCATGCAATTGACCATTTGTTTCAAATAATAGTTATTACATTCAGACACACTATTATACTAAGGACTATATGGAGCTATGTGTTGCATTTGAATCCCCTTTGATGTGAAAAAATTCTCAAAACTGTTATTGACATACTCCCTACCATTATCAGTCCTTAAGATTTTGATGGAATAATCTGACTGCTTCTCCACAAGTCCCTTGAAGTCATTGAAGCAATCAAAGACCTCATACTTATTTTTTAGAAAAACACCTAGGTGCACCTCAAAAAATCATCAATGAATGTGAGCATGTATCTGGTCCTGTTGAATGAAGGTTTTGGAAATGAACCTGCTACGTCACTATGGATAATTTCTAACTTTTGTTTAGATCTCCTTGCTTTGCCCTTGTCATATTTCTCTTTAGGATGATTTTAAATAATGTAACCATTGCATAGGCCATCTAAGAATTTGAATTTAGGAAACCCTGAAACCATGTCCTAATGACTAATTTGTTTTAGGTAATGGTAGTTTAAATGGATAAACCATTCATGCCATAATTTGCTCACTCCATCTACATGAATAGGTAGTGCAACTAAGGGATGATCTAGGTAAAATTTTAAGAAGGTATAAAACCTAAACTGATGATTGGCCTTCCCATAAGCCACTACATTGTCACTATGTCGTTCCTTGATAACCACTGAATCAAGTGTAAACTCAACTTACTTCACTGCACCTATGTGAGTGATTTGGTACATTAACAAAAGATTGGTGGATAGTGAAGGAACACATATAACATCATTAAAGGTCCCATCACTTACTTCAACCGATCCTTTACCATTGAATTCTACCAAATTGTCATCACCCATGAGAATTGAAGGCATGAAAAATGGCTCTATTTCTAAAAATAGATCATCTGAGAAGGCCATGTGATAGGAAGCACCCGAGTCAATAACCCACGTTGAAGGCTAAGAAGCTATAAAAATAAATGCCTTGCCCTTGTTTTTACCCTTTTTACTATCTTTAGCCTTTTTATAATCTTGTGTGGACATGTTCTGAGTTGAGGATCTAGGAACACTGATGTTATTCTTCTCAAGCATCTTAGTCAGGGTGTCAATCTTCTTTTTCATGCACTAAGATTCATCATGCCCAAGTTTCTTTCAAAAATTACATTTGAGTTTCTCCTTCTTAGGTCTCCCACTTGAGTAGGACTCATTTGATGATGCCTTAGGCTTGGCTTCTAATTTTTTATTCTTCTTTTGCTTATGATCTATTTTATGCTATTTCTTCTCCTATTTACCATTGTTAGAAGGCTTCTTGTCCTAATTGAAAATCAAGGATAGTGCTCATATTATTTTGTGCATTATGTCCTTATAGAATTGTGGTAATTATTTGTAAATTTGATCCTCATAAAGGAGTATCCATTTCTATGATAATGGTCTGACATCTATGTATCAAGCTATCATGTGTATCAATATGTCCTAGATGTCACTCATATGTACTATGAAATAAATGTGTATATATGTGAAGTATATTTAATATACTAAAAATATGATACATAGCATATTTAAAATATGTGAAGTATCACTAATGTCATGTTTAGTTCTTAATTTTGATTTTTTTAATATTTGAATGTTTTGGTATTTTCAGAATATGGGTTCAAGTGAGATCCTAACTGAGTAACCGATATACAAGGTAGTCATAAAGAGATATTATATAAAATATAGGAATGATTACATTGTGTGAATAAGTATCATGATGTGAAATTAGATGTGAATCTATGTGATTTTGAAGACTTCAGTGCACCCATTTGAACTAGTTTATCTTGCTCCTGAGTCAGATCATCAATAAACTCATTGAATGATGGAATTTTATAAGTATGTCCAAGTGCATGTTTGGTAGCATGAAATGTAGAGATGAAAACTAAATAGTCATGACCCAGTTTTATAAGCATAGATAGAATCAACTGGTCATCTATTTTATCAATACCACATCATTTCAACTGTAGTCTTAGTGATTTAAACTTTGTAAAAAAGTTTTGTAGGGTGTCATAATCACATAGGATCTATATGATGAGCTCATTCTCCAACTCATGACCCCTCATAATGTCCTACACTCCAAAATTTTTGTCTAGGATGGTCTAGACTTCATTAGGAGTTTTTACAGATTCAACATGAAATAGGAGGTTGGGAGACATTAACAAGCATAAGAACCCATAAGGCTTATCAAATCTATTGTACCACTTAATTTTTTTTGTATTTGTAGATGGCTAACTTTCCTCACCCGTAGTGATCTAATAGAGTCCTTTACCTTTCAAGGTGAGCTATATTTTAGAATTATAGTTGAGATAGTTATAAGGTGTGAGTGGTTCAATGTTTAAATCCATTAGTGCAGATTAGATTGAGATAATTTAAAAAATTGAGATGAAACCAAAGAATATATTGCACATAATAAAAGTACCCCCTTGAACTATCAACAAGACCCCCCCTTAAGTTACAATGCAACACGCACTCAATATTAGATGTCAAGCACCACCAAGAATGTGTCTATGAGAAATTAGTGTGAGAGAGTTCTGAAGAGACATTAGGCACAATCGATAATATATCCAAGGAAGGTACAGTGAGTTTTAAGCTATTATACCATGAAGAAAAACTATGTTAAAAAAGGACCTAAAATAATATCACCAATCAATAGAGCTTGAAAAAATATGCACTTTAAAAAAAAATAATGCCCAAATTGGAGCTACAGATTGAAAGTTATGGCACTTACAAGTTCTTACTTTTACACATTCTTGGACCCTTTCCAAAAATGGAAATTTTTTCTAGACTTATGATTTTTACCAAAAAAATATATAAATGAATATCAAAAAACACAAAAATGGTAAAAAAATGAAGTAGAGATACCTTGTAACTCTGAGCAGTAATGACCCTTCTAAAACCTGAGTTGATCTCAAAAGAGTAATCTAGGTTTCCTAGACTACTTTGCTTCTAAATCTGAGCAGTAATGGCCCTTATAAAACCAAATTTAGTCTTGAAAGAGTAATCTAGGTTTCTTAGACTTCTTTGCTTCCAAATTTGAGTAGTAATGGCCCTTCTAAAACTTGAGTTGGTCTTGGAAGAGCAATCTGGATTTCTCAGACTACTTTGCTTCTAACTCCAAGCAGTAATGGCCCTTCTAAAACCTAAGTAAGTAATAGACCATCAAATGTTTGAGTTGGTATTTCATAGTGTAATTTGAATTTTGACACCCTACTTACTTAAATTCATGAATTTTCAAGTAAAGCAACTACACAATTTTGAGTTGGTTTTTTGTAGTGCAATTTGGGTTTTGACACCCTATTTATTTAATTTCATGAATTTGCAAGTAAAGTAAATCCACAAGTCTGAGTTAGTCTGCTAGCTAAGTGACAACCCTCTAAAATCTTGGATTAGTCAATGGAATATCCAATGCATGCAACACGAAGTAGATCAACTATAGAGCTGAAGTAATGACCACCTATAGATTTGAGTAATGCAGAGGTTTGATGACATGTAAATTGAAGCAAGCCAAAAACATCCAAAATACTTCAGTAGTGGAAATTTTGTAAGAGACCCATTTGATATTTTGACCTAAGGAAGAAAACCTAGAAGACATTTGCACAACATAGGAAGTATTTATTTTTTTAGAAAATAAAAAATGGGTCTTAGGATTCTAAAAAGAGAGGAAAAAATTAAATGTTCTAGAACTAGGTCATGTTTTCAGTTGATCCAAGGGTTTTGGCACCTTTTTAAAACCAATGGCATAGACATTTTTGAGATATTAAGCTCCATTAAATTTTTTTGCATTAATTCTCCAAAGAATCCCACCAAACCCTTCTTTATGTTGGAATAATGAATGTAGCAAGATTTCACCACAAAGATTGTTGTAATACTGGCAAAAATAACTTTGATACTATGTCAAATTAGCCATGATCTTAGATTATTGCATAGAATATTGAGCAAATATATGCAAGGAGCAATGAAATCATAGATAAATTGTAAAGGAGGAATAAGCTTGTCTTCATACAACAATATTGTAAAATGACTTGCTTGAATAAAATCACATTAACCTATCTAACTTTCCAAAATGGAAAAGTGGAGTACATATAAAAAAAAATAGGGCAACATGAGGAAGCCTCTAATTTTCATTATTAGATAATTACATTAAAATATAATTAGCCTATGTGACCATTTTATAACTAACCTAAAGAAGCTTAATTGACATAGAATGGTCATAAGGTCATGTAAGCCAAACCCAATGGGAAAAAGCACTACACCAACAATGATACTTTTGGGTGATATCATTGGTGCTCTTCTTATTTCTATGAAGTATGCATTACATGTTCATATATCTAATTTGAATCTTTATACTTTTACTTTAGTACCCATGTCTGGGTAAGGTGAGATGTAACTTTATCTTTGACCATAATGTCAATGATTTTTCTATTTATTTGGAAAGTCAATAAGCTACCCTAAAAAGTAAAATATAAATTTATATTATCCTTATTCACCATTGTATTCATTTTTTTAACCATGGTTATCCCAAAATTGTATTTCCTTATGGAATAGTCCATTGTACAATTGAGATTATATTCATTGTCTTGAATCCCAAAGTGATTAGTAAAATAATATGTCTCATATATAATACCCATTAGTATACTTCAAATATTTTTTTATTGTATCCCACACTCTTAAGAATTTTTATTGTGCATGTATTATGTTATTATATATTGTCTACACCAATATATTCTTTATATTTTTTGTTAATGAGATCTCGAATGACCATTTTTTTTCTCAAGAATGTTCTTGAATCTCTTGGTTTTCATAGAATGAAATGCAGGACAAGATGAACAAGTGGATTTTGATGTCTTTTCCATTTTCCAAAATGTAATAACCTTTTTATCCACAAATGTGTAATATTTTATTATAATGCATGAAAATTATAATCTCAATGTCTATTAATACCATGATAAGTGCAAAATGGTTTTCCTTTTAATTTTACAAGATGATGAGGATGATAGTAATTAAGAAAGACAATGATTAACTTCTTATCCAATAATGTTCATAAAATATCATGTGGCCGATCCATGAAACTATCAAACTTAAGAGGTTGCCTCTAATTGAAAGTAGATTTATTCATATTAGGCGGTGATTTATAAAATATATTTACATTTTATTGAGGACCATAATTTGCTCTTTCTTGATTATAACTATTCTAAATGATTCATTGTTATTATGAGAGCCTATAATTAGACTCTTTTATTTAGTATTTGCTAAATCTGATTCCAGCCTCTTATTATTAGCTTCTTTCTTTGGGTGAAGATAATCCTAATTTATTTGCATTAGTATCCTTATGTGTTTCACAATTTAGATCACATGTATATTTGAAAAAATCCATGTATAATTCTCAAAATAAATATAAATTTTATGCATGTTCTTTCTTTGATTGGAGACATAAGACCCATATTAAAGATGAATATCCTTTCTAAATCTGAGGGTTGATAATTTAAAGAATGTAAAGTAGTCTTCAATCATAAAATCCTTGATAAGCTCATCATTGCCCTTTTACAAACCTTGTAGATATTCTAATGTGAATTTAATCACCATGTGTATATGATAATCTAGTAGGAACACAAGGAAATGGGTAAGGAACCACTAAGTAGACTATAAAACTAGTATGAGGCATCACTTGTTAGGATTCAATGATTTTTTTTAGTAATATGCATCTATCATTACCCCATTCTAAAAAACAAAGGGTATATTGAGTTAAATGAATATAAGGATCTCCATGACCATCAAACAATGGGATTATAGTCATAAAAAAATACTTTAGATATGGATATTCACATATAGCTTATGTAATGGGTTATACTAAAATACCACTATATTTAATATTAACACGACATGATCTAGTTGCAAAAGTGAGATCAAGTACTTATCTTTGGAGTCACCAATAGCATGCATCATGGAAACAATATGACTAGTATCGATATTAGCATTTTAGAAAGGCTCTCTCATAGGTTTTAATTGACTATTACTCTAAAACATTACATTAGGGAGTCATGAATAATATCATTGCATGGTATAAGATGCATTCTAAGACAAAATTAGATAATACTATATAATCACTTCATATTGTGGTATTCTTATCACATTGAGTTTGTATAGAAGGAAGGACACCATATTGCATTTCATTAGATTATTTTGTCTTAAGAGAAGAGCAAGAATCATCCCAAGTGATGTTATCATGAGAATCACATTCTATATATATAGTATGAATTACTTGAGAATATTTGTATAAGATCAAATTATCATCATTTTGTGAATTTAAATAAATGGTATCACACTTTTTTTTATATAAGACAATACATCGTATTCATTTGCATCCATTGGCATTTCAAGAGAAATGGAAAATGTAGCATGGGATGTTACAAAAATATTTGTCATTTCTAAGGGAGAATAAGGATTTTTACAGTCTTATACATCGTTAGCTATATCTAGATTAGAATGGGGAATATCATATTCATTTGCATCATCTAGATTTTATATAGAAAGACAAGGAATAATATCCTCAATCATATTATTTTCAATTTAGATGCAAGGCCTATGCATTTGAAATATATAATGATTAATAAGGTGTAATGTAGTGGAAAATTTGAGAGGTAAATAAGGTGTACTAATGGTAGATTGTTAACATTTTGATCCCTATGACAAATTAAGTTAAATAAGATATTTGTTATTAGTATGTTATTTTTATTATAATTTATGGAAAAAATAGAAATACAAGGGAAAAGTATGATAATTTGGCTCTTCAACTTTAGAATTATTATGTTCACTTTACACTTTACTATAATCTTCACTATTGTACAAATCCTCTTAATGTTTCGTAACTAGATTCATACTCATGATCATAATCATTTTTATCATAATCATGTTAGTCATATGTATAAATAGCATCAATAATTGTATAAATATGATCATTAGTACATTCATTATTATAAGGTATAATATTATGAGAAAGGAGGGAATCCATAAGATGATCACTATTTTGGGTTTCACATTTATTATCCATTTTATAGTTTTTAAACCCAAATAAACTATATAAAATAAACACCATGTCTATTAATAACAAATAATTGATAATAGCAAGGAAGAAATGATATCAATATGTGTGGCTAGGCTAGGTATATCTAATTTTTAAGCTCTCAAATATTGTAATCCCAGTCATAAATAGTGAATAAGGCCCAAAAAAGGCATTGAATATAATGGATTCCATCATCCCATAGCTGCATTATCCTATCTCTAAGGTACATTAAAATTAACCTACCAGGACTAACTAAATATTGGTGCAATATAGAAACAAACAACCAAAAGGCTTCGTATGATTGATAAGAACAAACCTTATGAATTTCCAATATATCATGAGGTACATGAAAACTAAAGTCCATAAATATTGAAGTCTAATGACTTGAGTATTAGAGAAGTTCCCCTCACACTACATCTTGGGTAATACTAATGAGTTTTATGCCTATAATGATATCTCCTATGAGTATTACAACTATTGTAACATTGTTCTACAGAGTAAGAAAAATAAATAAATAAAAAAAAAGATTTATGTGCATGGAAATTAAGAATTCAATCTGAAACCCCTAGGTCAATAAAATACTAGAGAAATGCCTAATCAAATCGTATAAAGGATGATCAAATTTCTCTTTAGTGTGTAGGAATCTTGAATTTAGCTGAAACCCTAGAAAAAAATTGAAAAAATAATATTAAAAAACAAACAGGTTTACCAATACATTTTACCCTATTTTTTATTTCATAGTGTTTAATATATAAAACATTGATAGATTATTCAAATTGTAACATATGACATTTAGCATAATTTTGAATGTAAATTAGAATGGATTGAAATCACTTGAAAAGTGGTATATGTTAAATATAGTAAATCCAACCAAGAGTAAAATACTTAGTTTTTTCTAATTTTATATTGACTGTAGTAGGTGTTTGAAAATGAGAAATAAAATGAAATATGATTACAACAACTTAGTTATAATAAAAAAGTTTTTGATTGTGTCTGAATAGATCTATGCTCTTTAAAAAACACCGAGTGTGGTCTTGTTTGTTGACAATAGACTTGTCCATTGTGAATATAATGAAACTATGACTATTCTACCACCTACACATGTGTTCACTGAGATTGTTGAGATACCACTAGATCTAAAATATCTCATGGAAATGCCTACAATATGAAACCATAGTTCCTATATAAATTGATTTGATATCAAATAGTGGAGTGTTAGGTGAAAGGGATTGATTTGAACTAGTCTTGGTCAATCCCCATTATTTGACCAAGCATTGCACTACATTTCTAATAATACAAAGTGGGCTCAAACTCAAATGTAATTATCCCTCTAATGTGTATGTGTGTGATTGTGAATACAAGCCTGGATGCCATTTCTCCTATTTTAACCTTGGCACAATCATGAAAATATGGATTTAGTCTTTGTAACTTTCAGATTTAGATTCAATGATTTTGTAAATGAAATATGTGATCTTTTGTCTAGCTCTTGATAATCTATAATGTCATCCATAAATGATTTATATTAGATTTGTATTTATAAGGATTTTGGTTTTTAAATTAAGAGACATATTAACATAAAAATTTGATCTAAAAATCCAAAATGGGATAAAAGAAGGAACCAAAGGAAATGTGACCCAAAAGAAATCCTCAACTTACATCTGTACAAGTCATAATTTCATAGATAGTTTTGTAGGTCTAGACCTATATGAAAACTAAAAACTGTCTATAAAATACAAAAAAAGATAAAAACAAAGGAAATGGGGATCCCCATGAAAATAATGAAAGGGTGATTTTTTTTGGATAAGTGACTATACAAACATATGAAATAAAGAAGGAAGACACAAAGAATTACTAATAGATATTTCATCCATCGTTAATAATTTATGTGTAAATTTTTATGAAAAGGAATTAAAAATAGGCTTGTACCAAATTTAGGTGTCTACAATTGTGAATGCTTTCCCTTGAAGTGGCCTAGTCATATTATTCATTATTATGCTCTTATTTCAATCATATTGTGATATAATTTTGTTATTCTACTTAGTGATGTAGTAATTTCATTACACTTACAAGTGGATAGCCATTTTTTATGCTTGGTAATTTTAAGGAGATGGAAGACTTAAATTAGTAATTAAAATAATGAATACACTTTCATGACATGTTAAGGGTTGAAATAGGCCTCTCATAAATAATTTATTAGATCAACCTATTTGAAGATTGGTGTTATTGATATTTGTTTCTTGTGAAGGAAGTAAACACTAGTAATTTTATACTTTAGACTTGTGTTAACTTTATCTTGATATTATATCATTATTTTTACACATCATACTCTAGTGGTAGATGATGTGTGACTATGTTGCTTTCCTTGTCACATGCCACATTACTCATAATCTAGGGTATCAATCCTTGTCATCATTTTATGATGACCCTTTTTTAGTTTAGTGGTATTCCACTTTGCATCGTTAACATATATGATCTAAATGATGTTGTGGAGAAAACAAACTTTAGTGATGGATGACTAAGGATATCCATAATTATAACTAGTTATTATGTAAATATTTTAATATAATTAAAAATCTTGATTATAAAGAGGGGGATCTTCCCATGCTCTAGTGTGTAGAGAAACATGAAGCTTGGTTTTATCCAAACAAAAAATGGGGGATTGTAAACCTTAATCTTATATGGAGATTCAAACCCACCTCCTCTTAGTTTAAATGGTTGAACATGTAGTAAGGAGATGATATATTTATCGATCGTTTTGATATAGCCATACTCTCAAAGTAGACTTATTCTATTTTGTATAAATTTTAAGTCTCACATTATTAAATTTAGTGCAATTTGAGCCTCAAAGTGGGTTGCATTTGAGCCATAAATGAATGTTTTTTTGTGATTTCACATTGAAATTTTTAACAGTCACATTGAATTTGGTAGTATATAGGTGATGCGACTAGACTTTTTATTATTATATTGTAATTATGTTGGGTTTTCACCACATTTATGCTGATAGGCATTATATTACACAATAAATTGGATATTTATTTGTTGAATAATGTTTTTAATGACTATTTACATTGTTAATTTGGTAGAGTTACACCCTTACTAACATGAAGTTGATTTTGACCAACTACCACTATAAACCCTAGGCTTTGTACAAATGTCCTACTCCTTGTATAACTGGTTAATCAGGGGATTCAAACTAAGGACTAATTGGTGTGGGGGATGTAATCATCCTTGTTCTGACTACTTGGTCTAACCCCCAGGGGATAAAATATTATATTATTTTATATTACACGTATTTATTGAGATGCCAACATCACCATTTTTATTTATATGTATTTTTATTTTTTGCTATCTTATTTGTATTTATTGATTTTATCATGCTTTAAAAAAACAAAAACATGTCATGTTAATATATTTTTACATAGGAAGATAAACACAAGAAGGATTAGAAGGGAATGTGTTCTTGCATTTATTCAATTTATATATAAAAGAAGTAGAAATGTCCATGCATTCATGGACACTTTCACACAAATCTATTGTTCAATTTGCTTCAATTATAATTGAAACATTGACCTTAAATCTTATATGAAATTAAAATCTTCCAATGATAGTTTATCATCCTCTTCTTATGGAAATTAAATTTTATACTTTCAACCATGAAGAAATATTCATATTCAAAGATACATTATACCATACCTCATACAAATATTTTAAATCTAATTGTACATACTTTTCCACATAATTTTTCATTTAAACCCCATATAATTTAACCAAACTTTCAGGCATACATAATCTAAAAACACTCACATCTAAATTCAATCCAAATTCATTTGTTACCATCTTTGGAAAAATAAACCCTTAAGATGAAAATCAAACAAATATCCTTGTACTTATATTAGTTACTATAGAAAAAAAGGTGCATTATATATTAAAAAAATGAAAGAGAGTAAGTGTAATTTTACCTAAGTTGTATTTGAGGAAAAATCCTCCCACATAATACTACACGTAAAGTCCTAATTTTTTTCTAAATCCATTTGTATTAATGTAAATACTTCATGAATTTATCTAGAATCTTTCTTCCCAAATTCTTCTTCATAATCACTAGTGTTATATTCCATAATATTTTCCTTTAAAATTGAAAAACATATATATACATTAATTAGGAAATATATGTACCCAAAAATAAAAAATAAATGTATATAGATCATATTTCTATTATTTAAGATAAAAAATAAAGTTGCATTATATAGTGAATTTAAAAAAAAAATAATAATTATCATTATTTTTAATCTGACATGCTTTTGATGAAAAATCCTCCCACATAATATTAAAAGTAAAGTAGTCATATTTATTTGGAGCCACTTGTATTAATGGAAATACTTCATGTATGTGTATGGAATATTTCTTCTCATAAATTCTTCTTAAGAATCATTATCATCATATCCCACAAAAAAATTCTTCAAAAATATATCTACACACACACACACACACACACACACACACACACACACACACACACACACACACACACACACACACACAAAACCACCACTAACATAATAAAAACATTAATACCAATTTCATTGTAGAACTAAGTGGGAAAAATTGAAAAAAAATATTGAATTCAAGGCATAGAATGTGTTAAAATGACTTAATTTTTTGTAAATAAAAGAAATCTTTCTTTGAGCAAATTCTGCAAAGTCATTATGATTGTTTACAAACCTAGAGTAGGTTAAAAATATGCTTATACTATTTAAGTAGAGGAGGATCTTAGGTTTGAAATAGAAACTAATCTAACTCAATAGAGACTAAAAATAAAGCACAACATAAGAATGAATTTATAAATATCTATCGTTGACAAAGAGATCAAATAATATGAAACAAAAAAGAGGAAACTAAATTTGGGGTTTTGTCAAAAAAATTGCATGCAACTTAAAAATTTTGATTTTTTTAATATTAAGAATGTATAGGTGAGTGAAGTGACTATCAAGAGATATATACTATTTTTTGAAGGGTTTTTTTAGTTTATCATAGGGTTTTCTTCCTAGGGTTTTGTAGGTATATTAAATGGTATATCTTAGGTTTTTTTAAAAGTTTTTTCTAATTTTTGTTATAGGAATTACATAAATATAAATTAAATCTATTTATAAAAACAAAAAAATACACTTCTCAAACTTTTAGTTTTATAGGCCTAGGGTAGCACATATTCTTCCTCTTCATTGTCTGTAAGTGAATATCTTATTTGTTTCACTCCACACCTTCCCCTTGCCCTTTCTTTTCCACCAAAACTATGATGGGAGGAAGACATATTGATGTCCCTTTCAATCGGTATTTTTATTGTTATCCCTTTCTTCCTATTTGTTGGTCATTCTCCTTCATTATTGTTTCAGTCTCCTATTTTTCTCAAAATATTTGTTGTTATTTTCTCAAGGTTCTTGTTAACCCTTTCTTCCTTACTATCACTATCATTTCCAGTGTAAAAAATAAAATGAAGCTCGAGGGTATATGTGCCCTCTTATTTTTTATATTTTATAATTTAGGGTTTCCTATGACATAAGCCTGATGTAACTTGTGCCAAATTTTATGTCACTTATAATAGTGGGATTGCACCATAAATATGTTTTGTGGCCCCCAAAAAATATAAATGTTGGAAATGCAACACCGACCCAATTAGCAATGTTATGGGAACCAATAATAATATTTCAATCACCCTTGTTTGATCCCCTTTGGATTAATTAGTGGTATGAGGAAGTTTATATCACAACATTTTTATTTGGTTGGTATGGTAAATAAATTTTCAATTGAGAGAGCAGAAAATGTAATTAGTAATGATAAAAAAATGATAGAATAAATTAAGGTGGCCAAGATCTCTCATGGTGGAAGTGTATGCAATAAAAGGGGCCAAAATATTAGTTCTTTTATATTAGATTAAATATGGGGATAAATTATCAAAATTATTATTCAACTTAATTTTGGAAAAATATGGTTTTGAGCACATCAAATCCATCAAAACAACTGTGGTTTGACTCATTTTTCCCTATATGCTAGTCTTTAAACATCAATATTACACACTCAAGATTGGAATTAAAATCCTCAAGCCTATATGGATGTTACTGCCCAATATAATTTTAGATGTCCAAATTTGGATGTGTGATTTTCCCCTTTCCTAATTACAAGAGCTTAAATATGACCTTACTTATATGGCTAAGAAAATCTTCCTAGGTTGATAGTTTTCCTTGTGAATTTTATAAGATTATGTGGGATGTTATTGGAACATACATGTATTTATCTAAATCTACTCACCCTAACTATTCTACTAATCTTGTTATTTATCATAATTAATATCATAAATTTAGTCCTAATTAAATCCCATTGTCCATAAAATATTTCCTACATCATACTAACCTTATTACACCCCCCATGCTATATTAATCCCACCTCATTTGTTAACCACTTTCCCGACTTACCATTATAAAATTCAAAATATTATACCTACCCCCCAGCCAACCTATCCATAACATCTCCTACACACCTAGATCATTAAATCTCCCTAAAACCCCTAAACTAATCCATATTAACTCCTAATGAAATCTATAAGCCTTTAAAATCTAGAATATTCTCTAAATTTTTAGAATTCTCTAAAACTAGAGAGTTCTTATGAATTTAAAATTCATTTTAATCCTCCCCCACCACATTATAAATAACCAAGTATGGAACATGGTTGAACTAACTTTTGAAAGAATACACAAGATCTTTTGGCATTCATACACTCTTGCATCCATATACCCTTGTATCCAAGAATCCATTAACCTATTCATGCTCATTTGAGATCTTGAAGCCACCATTATTAAGCAATCCAACAAACAAGTCAATCATCCTTGGAGAATCTATTTGGAGATCTTGGAGGGAAGATAAGAGAATCAAGGTAATGGTAAGAGTCTTCTTATAATTTTTGATTGATTCTACATTCTCTCCCTTTGATGTTTTTTTAAGTTTTGGGCTAAGTTACTATTTATAGTATATTGAGTCCATAGCTCAAATTTTACAATTATACATTACCTATTCAAACTTTATTAAGAATCTATTGATGTACATTCATTAGGTAGTATTATTAATAAAAAATGTCAAATTCATATTTAAACTAAGAGATCCAAAGATTATCGCTAGTTAGAGATCAATTAGTCTTTAGAATGTCTCATGTAAGATCTTGGCTAAGGCCCTTACTCTCTTCATGCACATTCTAATTCCTGCCATTGTCAAACTAGAATAAACTAATTTTAATAAATTCATTACATTATTCAAAAAATAATAGTTTTATAGAAGGGTATAGAATGGGTTCAGGCCTCTAATTAGACATTCATCATCATTAAAATTTATTTTGAGAAGTCTTAAAACATAATTGAGTGGATTTTATTTTTTTCCTAATAAAAATTTTAAAGGTTAGGTGCTTATTTTAATTTCTCAATTTATTAAAACTCTCTTCTCAAAAGGTTCTTATTTTCTCTCCATTAATGCCTTGGCTTGGTATTTTAGATCCATTAGGGAAGGCTACCCTTTGGCTCCCTCCCTTTATTTGCTTGTTGCTAAGGGTTTTATATATTTACGAGGAGATAAAGATATAAAGGGTTGGTTAGAGTTTAAAAAGGGTTGTTTAGAGTTGAAAAAGGGCTGGTTAGGAAAATAAGTCTCCTTGAGAGGAGGAGCTCTCATCATGTTATTGTCCACTTTATGAATCATTTGTTCTTAACTTTGGTTGAGAATGAGGCATATGTATTGCCATAAAAAAAAATTCCTATCCTTGGGATCTATCATAAAATACCTGAAAATTGAGTGTTATTATCAAATCATCTTTCCCCTCCTTATTTGGGTTTCTCAATTTGGATGGGAGTGGACTCATGCTGACAATATTTTCATTTTTTTGAATATTTTATTTGCTTTCCAAGATTACTCATCTACTCTAGGGTAATATGTCATCACCAAAAATAAAATGAATATCTCATACTAGATCACTTGATTCATTCCCCTTATGTTTTTTTTTACATTTACACTAAGGTTGTGGCTACCACTCTTATCTATTAATCCTCATGTTGGAACCTTAAATTTTCCTATGGTAAGGTTTATAAGATTTTGTAAGATTTCCTTGGGGAAAATTCAAAGGGTTATAGATTAGTTATGAGAGTTTATTAGGGAAAATTCAAAAGGGTTATAGTAGTATGAGCCTTGTGTTTCTCACCTTAGGACAAGTGTGGTATGGGTATAATTAACATTCATGCGTAAGGGAATTTCATACATGGTAAGTGGATTTTTTTGTGTTGTTTGGTAATTAATCTTGGAAACTTCTTATTTAGCATTGTATTTATCAATGTAGCCCCAAATCATATGGGTCAAGGCTTGGGATTCAATCCATTCCCACCACCTTAGTCTTGGCTAAGATCAAAGGATATTTTGATATCCAAAGAATTTGGAAGGAATGGTAGATGATTAAGGACCACCTATGATGCACCAAAGGTAAATTTAGGTATGGTATTTGTTTCAATGACCATTCCTTATGGTGGTCTCTCATTCTTCAAATTCATAATCTATCGATAGAAGAGGTCCTTTGGATAAAAATCTTGAAATTTTCAAAAAAGAATTAAAACCCATCAAAGAGCTATTTTCTCACTCTTCCACATATTGGATTCTATAAAAGGTTTTGTAGACTAAATAAAATCTTACTAAAACTAATTTTTCTATTCACTTGGCCATCTAAGAGCACATGCTAAAAAAAATTTATTCTTAAGATTTATCTCACACTACCTCCCATTGGTGAAAGGAGTGGAGGTGGAATTTTGATATGCCATTCATGAGATATATCCCATGGGAAAATTATTATTTCCTTTCCTCTAGCCATAATATACAAAATATGCTTAATGAGAGGTTGTTAATCAAATCCTCTCTCAAGACCTGGTAAGTTCAATTTAAATGAATGTGGCATGCTCCTCTTGAGCCTAAAAACTAATAATTTGCATGGTGCCTTATATATCATATTTTCCAATTAAAAGATAGATCATATGATGATTTCTTATCCAAAATAGTTTAGATGTTCATTGTCATTGCCCTTATAATATTGAGAATTTATTTTGGTTTTTCCTTGAGGCTAAAAATAGATGGCTCTAAATTCATTAATTGATATCTTTGTACCATCCAAATTCCTCTACTTGGATTTCAATCTTCTTTAGTGAGAGGTATAGCTGGTTTTCATACATAGAAAACTTATGATATGATATTAGAATTTCTATTTTTTTATTAAATATAGAATAGTATAAATTCTACTACTTTCACAAATGAGATTTTTTATTCTAATTTTAACTTTATAAAAAACAAAATATTTCTAATGTAATGTTCTAGATTAAGAGTTAACTAGAGAAGGTACAATTAGAATTTGTACACTTGTATTAGATTATTTTCATCTAGTGAAATGCCATGTGCATTATTATCAAAGTTATTCCCATCGATAGTTACCCCTCCAATTCCCCTTAGAATTATCACTAGTGCTCTTGCTCTTTTGGGCCTCCTCCTGATTGTCATGGTAGAGGCAACAAACATGGCCATTTTTTTTATTCCTAAGTTTGTGTTAGCCATGGCCATTATAATAGTTAGTCTCCCCTTCCTAGATCCTCAATGCATTGGGTGGCTCTTAGGCAAGATAATGGTTTTCCTTCTCTAGCATTGGTTATTTCTCCTTCTAATACATATATAGAAGATAAAGAGGATAGAGACATGTCTGATGGTACAATATGGAATGTTGTTCCATTGAAGGATACATAGAAAGATAGTTAAGGATATCAATAATTATATAAGGATGATGACCCTCCTTCAGTTGTCTTTGTCATGGCATCTTAATTTCTTATGTTATGATGCCTTCGATGATAGTTTTAAAAACTATACTTGTGATTACTACTATAAATTTTTAGGGTTAGATGTTATTAGTCTTATAAATTTAAATTAAGATTTAATTTTTAATTTGACATTCTATTTATACATTTTATTAATACTTTATTTTCTATTATAATAAGTTCCATAATATGGCTTTAGTACCTACTGTTAAGGATAGTATTTAGAATTTATCACTGTTAATATTTTGATTATAGTCATAAATATTAATAGATCTCATGATCCAACAACAACAACATTTAGAGTTCATTGGTGTTAATGCTTTGATTATAGTCACAAAGATTAATATATATCATGAGTTGATAAGGACAAGGTTTAGTGTTCATCTGTGTTAATATTTTTATTATAGTCATGGAGATTAAAAGATCATGTGAACCATAAAAGATATTTAAACTAACTATTAACCATGTTGATTTTTTTCATTTTATTTAACAGAGGCTAAATGTTATAAGACCAAACAAATTTTATATTTTATACTATAGTGTTTCTTTTCCTTCCCCTTGTAGTGTTATTTTTTAAGATAGGTTTTAGGGTTTATGGGTCCCCTTCCTAATATCAAAATACTTAGAAAACTATATAGGCTTGGCTTAATGGCTAAACCACCAAGGCATCTAACCATTATATTCCAAATAAAATAAACTACATTTAAGTATTTAAAAATACTAAAAATTTACCTCAAAGGATAGTGTTTACATAAGAAAAGAATCGAGCTTAACTTATTAGCTAGCTTAAACAAAAAAACATAACATATCATTAAAAACCAACTTTTAATCTAATATAATAACTTATTCACCACCCTAGTTGTCACCCTAAAATTTATTGTCACTCTGAGATAGGTCCTTATCTAGAATCTTCGGCCCTTTAATTTCCACCAACTGTGGACAAGACGATGCCTGTGACTTGATCCCTGCTAGCAATACTACTCCACCCAATACACCAAAGTATGGATACCTCCCTAATTTATTCTTCTTCCTATGATCCCCCAATACTTGAAACTTACCCCCTTTTTCTCCAACCAAGGAGGCACATGGAACCTTCCTTGACCAAACCATGAATTAACATTTTTACCACATGTAGCATATCTGATAACCTACACATTGCTCACCATTTTGACATCATAGGTAGAGGGGTTGGCCATTATTTCAAATTAAGAAGGACCACTCCCTTATCTCCCCCATCTATCTCTTCACTAGAACACATAGAATCCACTTTTAAACATGTTATAAGAAAAATAAACCTCTCCTCCAAGGCCCTGAACATCAATAATAAGATAAAACCTAAACCATCCTTCCCTAAAAATGGGAGCTCAACATATGAACCTTCCTACACGTTATCTATCCCTGAAAAAAATTACCCTATTATTTGACCAAACAAAAAAAGAAACCAGATGTTTTACCTATTCTTTATCATAAATTACCATAAGAAAATTACTAGAAAACAAAGCATCCAAGTCTAAATTTTCCTTCACCCTTCTGCTTTCTTCCAATAATTCTACCCCCTAAAATATTTTTTATGGCTTCTGCTATTTCCCCCATCAGAGTCTAAAAAACATTTTACATCTGTGTACTCACCACTTTTCATGTGAATCCCATTTCCCTAGACTCATCACCTCTAAAGCAAAGTGACCACAGCAAGGTTTCCATAGGCTTCAACTTCATAATAAACAACTAAAAATATTCCATGCCTAATTGCAAGACACCTTCATAAATGGAAAAGATTATCGATAAAGCCATCTTCCCAAGGATTTCACATGCCCAAACAAGATATAAAATTATTTATCACATAAAAACATTAATTCCACCATTATTGATTATGATACCACCCTCTCCCATGAGCCCCAAAGTTAATTTTAATCACAAATACACTGCTTCTATCCCAAAGCAATCATACCATCTCTCTTTGAAATTATCTACATGTTCATCCTCCCTTTGGTCAATCCCTATGTTCACTAGAAAATCAACCGCCTTATTAATTTCACTAAAGCAATGGGCACAAGACCAACTATGAAATTAACCTTGACCCAACTTCACCCAAGCCTATGACAAAATATTATCCAAATTTTAGGATTTATCCTTTTGAATAGATAGAGAGCCTGAATAACTACTTGAGAATCACCCTCAATTTTTAAACACTCTACTCTACACTCAAGAGTTATCTCAATCCCTTCCACCACTACTTGCACTTTTACTTCATTATTAGTCCCATCAAGAATATTCAAGGAATCTACTCGTATTAAAGATATACTATAGTCTTTAATCACACAATCTGATCCTAAAGCCCCCAGATTACCTCGATAGGCTCCATCAAAATGTATCTTAAACCTAGTTTTGGAGGCTTTTAGACCATTATAGCTTTATTAATCTTATTAGACTTAACTATTATTGACCCTATAATGGGAACCCTTATAGTGTTATTACTTAAACAAACTAATATTAATTATATTATATCAAAAAAATATAATATAATTATATTTATTTATTTTATAATATTTTTTATGTAATTATTATATTCTAAATTATTATATCAATTAATTATATGATATTATAATTAATATTATATTTTAAAATACACTATAATATTATATTTTCATTATATTATCACTTTAAGGATAATAATTATGGGTATTTGCTAAAATAATGTAATCATTTATAGTTGGGAAATTTCATCTATATTATGTAGCAATGTTTGTAATGGGATTTGTGGTGGGAATTCATTACAATGTGGAAACTAGCTTTGATAATGCTTGAGGTGGTGACACTTATTACCATGTTTGGTGTCACTCATATAATAAATTTAACCAAATTCTAGGATGATTATGTAGATGCTGGAAACATTGTAGATCATGGAATTCATTTATTATCTCTAGTTAATGAATTGAATTGGGTCTCCTTTTTTTATCATAATTATTAGATAATTGGAATGAAATTTTGTAGGGTTTGGCTCAAATTTAGATGGTCTTCTCATTACTTGGAGAGGAGAAAGCAATGCAAAATTATTCTATGGCCTTGAAGGTTGCTCAAAAGATTGGGTACAAAAGAAGAGTGGTAAAGGGATTCAGGTTGGAATCGACTTATTACACCATATTTTGTTATTATGATTTGCTTCTTTAGTATGGAGGATAGTTTTTTTATGATCTTGTGTTTGTCACATCTAAAATTTGTAGGCAAAATTGAAAAGCTTGTTTATTATATTATTTTTATTTTCAAGGTGGAGTAATTACATAGGTCATTGCAAAGAGTAAAGGTAAAAAGGGAAACAAGTTGTACATAAGTAGTATATATATATATATATATGATGCATTGATAATAATGCAAAATATATTGTAGATGGCATATTTTGTGAACATACGATTCAAGATTTGTTGTATAAATTTATAAAATTTTCCATTGTTTTGGTTAGTGTTGATGCATTTAATAGTATTGATAAGGTGTCTAACTAACTATTTGGAAATATTCTATTCATCTGATAGTTGTTTGTGATAAGGCTAGTCATTATAGGTTCAAAAAAACTATTATCCAACATGAAAATGTTATGGTAAGTGAAAATAGGTAAATGGTTTCAACATCTAGGATATTCCATGTGGAATGATCCTAGGTGGTTGGAGGACTGAGAGGAAAATGCTAAGATGCCAAACCCCCAGGACACTGAGTGTCTAAGATAATGACACATGGCACAATCATAAGGTCTCAGGGTTTTGAATCCTCTAATTTAGCTTATCAATCCTCTAATCACTAGAGATTGTTCCATGTGGAACAATCTTAGGGACTAAGGGACTTAGGAGTTTGACTCCCCTACAACCTAGGACTGATTTAAAAAAAAAGAAAAAAGAAAACTATTTATCCCATTGCCAGAGACTCAACATCTTAGGAGTTTGAATTCCCTTCATTGGGTGCCATGGTCTTTGAATTTCTATGATATTTCCATGCAGAAGGATCATAGAAAGCCAAAAACTAGGGAACCCAATGGAAGGTAGTTAAACTCTTGAGATGCCAAGTCTCTGGCAATGGGGTAATTGGCTTAAAAAAAAAATAAAAAAATGGCCTAGGTCGAATCAAAAATCATTTCCATTTAGTATATTAAATACAAATTAAATCCAAATTTTTAATACTTTATATAGTAGTTTTTTTTGTCAACTTAAAATGGAATTAGTTTCTAAAACACTTTCATTTTTTAATTTTACTAACTCATTTATTTTATAGGAGCCTATGGTTTGGTGGGGTCACATGCAAATAGATGCAAATCAATGGAATGAAGCTTACTAGGGTTATGGTCATGTTATGAAGCTTATGCTTATGTTCAACCACCTAAATATCTACCAATGTATGGTTATGGGGCCTATCCTGCCACCAAAACTTATCAACGGGTAAACATAATTGTTGACTTACAACTACAATAGTCTATAATTAATGATTACCTTAACTTTTGAAATTTGTTATAAATATATTATGTAGTTTGTTATTGCATTTATAAATTAAAATCACTTTATTATTCAACTTGTCTAAAGTTATGTGTTTGAGGACTTTGGATAATATATTTTATCTTTTAATTACTTTTATTATGAAATCCTTGTTTTGTGTGTCATTTATAGGATTAGGTTCAAGAAATGTCAATAGTTTGGAATGTTAATAGTTTGAATAGTTGCAGTTTATGTGATTAAATATCATATTTTTTAGTTCATATAACACATAAAGGTAATCTAATGATGTAGAGACATTGTTAAAAATGATTTTTCAGATTGACTTGATACTTTTTAAAATTTATAGGCAAGGGAGTTGTTGTAGGTGAATGATTCAAATATTCTCCAAGCTTAGATATATTGAAAAATGGTTAATTTTATGACTTGGTAAGTCTAGACTGGAGATAGCCTATTAGGATCAATTCATTATAACTATAGTGTTATTTTGATGATGGATGTGTTTAATCAAAGTCGATAATCAATTTATCTAAATTGTAATATCATGTGTTGACAGGAGGTAGTTTTGATCAAATTGTCCTCATGCCAATGTAGGGTAGACTCTATTTCTAAGTACAAAGTGGTGATGATGGTCATATCTTACTAGGCATATATAGGAGTAGTTTTAAGTGTTGGACCCCCTGCTCTTATATGGTTTATAGTATTTATAGTATTCACCTGGTCTTCGGTATTGCATTTAGGTCTAGTGTAGCCATAGCTATAGTGCATGATAGGGATAATGAATTATGTTGTCAACACAAGGAACCCTAAGTGGATAAGTTTCAAACTCAGATGATTTTAAAGAGCATTCACATGCATTGAGCCTTGAGTGTCACTGGCACAAAATCATAACCTTTAGGATTTGATCAAACATTTGTGTTTATTTGCCTTTAGCATTATTTTATTATGATCAATTCATATTAATTTTGTGGATTATTTATCTTAGTATAGAGGAAACCTACTAGGCCTTGAGGTCTTTTGACATGCTTGGTATTGAAGCAAAGGATTCTGTTGATAGATGTTTCATGGATTTTCAATTAGTAAGAAATTCTTTTGCACTAGTCAAAGACATTTTTTATGCATTCAAAATCACATAAATATTAAAATGTTCACATGACAAGCTATATGTTATTGAGGTATTGTATTATAGTAGTTTTGAATTTTATAATAGTTGATTTTTTCTCAAAACTTTAAAGATCCTACTATTTTACTTTGCTAATTTTATGGTGGCCTATTATTTTTAGGGCATTGTATTAAGACTTAATTAAAATTGAAGGATGTAAATTCTTTGAGAGATTACTATTATGTTTTTGGAAGTCTGGTCTCCATCAAGCTACTAGATTTCATTAATTCATTATAAATGTGGATTAGTCTTGTACAAATTTCTATATACATTTAAAAAATTAAATTTGTGAAAGAAGATTTTTTGACTTATTATTGATTTATGCTTTAAGAACTTGAAACCTGTAAAATTGGTTGTTTCTAGTTTGAGCATATGATGATTGATTTGTGCTTTGAGAACTAGAAAACCAAATAATTGGTTATTTCTAGTTTGAGCATATGACGATTAGTTGTGAAAGAGTTAACAAAACTCTTTAGCCAAGATCTCTCCAAAACTCATTACCAAAACCATGAAAGCTTTATCATTGCACACCAAGAATTAACAACAAACCAATTGTTATTCTATTATGTTCTATATCAAATAATTTACAATAAAGATGTAAAAATAGGTAGAAGATAGGAGAATCTTAACCATCCCATACATGTGGGACTAACTTCCCCAATATAACCAATGGAAGTAAGGCATAAACCTAGTCATCCTCATAAATGTGGGATAATCATCTGCAAAGGAAATAACACCTAAGTAATCTAAAGAGTAGGAAAGTAATATCCTACACCAACACCCCTTGATAAGTGTATTTTAGGTGGGTATAATGAAGGATGCAGTGTGAATCCACATGTCCCTATGGATGTTAATCCATCTTATTAGAGTACATGGATGTTGAGTCACAATAATCACCAAGTGAAAGTATGAATGGTGTTGAATATGAGGATCACTGAACATGAACAATACACTCCAAAATACTGGGTAGAGTGATAAACTTGATGAAACATTGCTTGAACACCCTCTAACAAGATGGTAAGAAGTTAGAAAAAAGATTGGTGGGCTACCACACTAGTGTCACTATTAGGGATACCACATTGGTGTTACTATAATACTCACCAAGAAGGCTATGGAGTGAAGTAAAAAATACTCATATAGGTTTCAAAAAACAAAGTTATTATTGGCCATTTTTGGCTCACATACCAAGCTTTGAAGAATTGAGCAGATTTGATGTGAAGTAATTGATCAAAGGGCTTAGAAAATGGGTCTAAGATTGAAAAGTGGAAAAGACCATGCAAGTTTTCATGTGTTTTAAGCATTCAGATCATGAACCAGGTTGTATAAATCTTGATAATTCATCATAACCTTAAAAGAATGATCAAAGGATGAATTTTGAAATTTTAGGGCCAGACCATCACTAGGATGTCTTTTATACATGAATATACTAATGTACTTGCACATTTGTTAAATATTCTTAGAAATCATCACTAACCAATATATTGTAGCACCATGGATCTTTTCATGCCAAGTTCATCCTCTTAAAATTTCATGTCTGTGTGAGATTTTTATCTCAAGTTATGAGCATTCAAAGTTGAAACTATAGAATGGGATATTCGTGCAAACATCAAAAGGAAGCTCTGGTGAAAAATCATTTGAGTCTAAAAAGTAAAAGTCATGCAGATTTCATTGATGATCACATGATGATGGGTATGAAGATGCCAAACTTAAGACATAAAAAGAGAACCTTCAAGGCCTAAATTTGATGGTCACATGTTAAGCACATGATATACTGAGAGGGGGGGTGAATCAGTATATCATATATCTTATAAATCTTTTCCTTAACCAAATTTCACTTAATCAAACATTCAAGATATGCAATAAAACTCAAACAATAAACACCATACAAGATAGAGAGAGACACCAGATATAATGTGGAAACTCAATGCGAGAAAAACCATAGAGAACAATCTCAAGTATATGAATGAGCACCAACCCAAACAATATTCATAATCCAAGCTTGTAGGAGCACCAACCCCTTTATTAAGCAACAACCCAACAACTATTCGTGATCACCAACCCATAGGAGCACCACACCCATTTGCCGAGCACCAACCCAATGACTATTCATGAGCACCAACCCACAGGAGCACCAACCCCTTTGCCGAGCACCAACCCAACAACAATTTTTGAGCACCAACCCCTTTGCTGAGAACCAACCCATAGGAGCACCAACCCCTTCGTGTATGCCACACACCTATCTCTCAATGTTGCTATCTCAACAAATGATAGATCAATACAACATCTCTTTCCTCTCTCTCACCTTTGCTCTTCTAAGCTAGATATAAAAAATACAAATCATATTCATCTCTCACAATTGCTCTTCTAAGCTAGATATTACAATATCAAATCAACCTCTTTCACTCTTATTAAAAATGGCTACTCAAGCCTTTATTTATAGCTTTCTAAATGACCTTTGGCCTTCCCCCTTTGTGACTCTTCAATCCTCATGGAAAATGGTGCCAAACTTGTATGACCCTTCATATTCAAGCCTTTGAAAAGTCATGTGGTGACCCTTCATGATCAAAAACGTCCTTCCCTCTTTTGTCCTCATCTTGGTGACTTTTCATATTCCTTAAAGTGTCCCTTCATGAGAAATTGCACCCTTCCTCTTTTGTCTTCACTTGGTGACTCTTGGAATTCCCCAAGATGACTCTTCATGGGAAAATGCATCCCATCCTTCTTTTGTCTTTATCCTGTGGCTCTTTGGCTTCTCCATGGACCCTTCTTTTTTCTCATATGCAACCAAAAATATATTCATTAATATTAAATAAATATTAACTTATATTAGCCAAGATATATGTATTACAAACAACATTAAATGCAATGGGGCCTTTACCACCAATAATGCTAGACCTTTGACATCAATGACAATATTTCCAATAATCTCCCCCTTTGTCATTGATAGCAACCTCAATCCTAAAATTGCCACATCTTGTCACCTACACATACTGTCATCTAAAAACATACAGTAACTCCCCCTTATTGTAGCAACATGTACCTATTCCCTGTACCTATTTTTTGCACCTATACTTGTACCTATTATTCTCCCCTTTTGACATCAATGGCAAAGGGCCTACTTGGAGCTAACACTTAGCTCCCCCTCAACTGATGCTGAACATCAATGGTAAGAAGTAATAGAAATTACTCCCAACTCCTCTCACCGATCTTTGAATGTATCCTTTGATCATGCCTTTGAGAAGATATTTGACAAAACATATACATTATTCCCTGTCCTTTGAGCATCTGCAATCAACTCATTTGAATCTTTTCTTCTAATCTCATAACCTTCTTTATGAAAATTTAATGTGTATTCTTGATCACATATTTGACTAACACTCAACAGATTATGCTTAAAACCTTTTACATATAAAACATTCTTAGTCTTAGTTCTGCCATAATCCAAACTTAAAGTACCTTTTTTGGATATCCTGGCAGTGGTTTTATCTCTGAATCTCACTGTACCACCATTGATCTTCTTTATAAAATTGAACTTACTTTTATCACCTGCCATATGCCTTGAACATCTGCTATCAATTAACCATGGATGATCTTTACCTCTTACATGTAGAGTTGTCTGAACTATCATAGAATCTTTAGGTTGTTTCTTCTGCCATGAACATGTCTGAGCCTTTTTCTTGATGAATGGAGCTTTGAAACTCTGATCCTTCTTGACTGACTTAAACATGCTTCTACAATACTGAGCTATGTGTTCAAAGTTGTTGCACTTGTAGCATACTATGGTCTCTTCATCAAAGCTTGATAGAGGAGCAAAAGAGTTGTGGCTTCTACTTGACTCTCCTTAACTTTCCTTCTTATTTCTAAAATTGTTAGCTCTTTTTCTACATTCTAATTTCTTGTGACCATATCCATTACAATAAAAACAATAGCCATAAAAATAAGACCTGTCTGTATATTTCTGACCTGATTGTCTTTTGTAGCTTTGTTCTCTCCAACCTTCTCTATTTGAAATGCCCTCTGTATTTTTCACTTCTCCCCTTTTTGTTTCCTCTTTTGTAAGAGCTTCAGCATAGCTCTTTTTCTTTTCAAATCTGATCCCTGTCTTATTTGAATTTGCTTTTTGACTTTCCAATATCTTATTTAGCATGTTAGTGTTATCTTCAAATTTTGAATCACTGACTACTTTATCACTGACTACTTTCTTAATATCTTCTTTTAAAGAGGCAATTTCAATAACATACCTTTGACATTCTTTTCTAGCTATTTCCAACTGTGTTGTGATGTCTTCTTCATTCTGCTTGGCTTCTTCAAAGTGTGCTTGTAGATATTCAATCATTTCCTTTGACTCTTATTCATTTTTCTCGATCTAGTGCTTTAATCTTTGATTCTTCTTCTGAATAGATTCTAACTCTTTTAAGGCACAAATGAGCTCTCCTTCCATATTCACTTTAGCTTCCTCCTCTTCTTTTTCTTGATCATCTTCATGTATGGCCATGAATATAATCTCTTCTTCTTATGAATCGCTGACTCCACTATCTTTGCCTGAGCTAAGATCCTTAGAGTACATGCTCTTATTCTCGAATCCCTTCTTAGATTTGCCTTTGAAATTCTTCTTGTATGTAGGCTTTTCTTCTTCATCATCATTAACCTTATCTAGGCATCTAGCTAAAAAATGTCCAATCTTTCCACAATTAAAACATTTAAAAGGTAATTTTCCTTGATATTTACCTATTCCTCTTTTCAGCTTACGAATGAAAAGTGCTCCATTGTCATCTTCATCATCACTGGAACTATCACTTGATTCTTGAATCTTAGCTCTCTCCTTCTTTGATGTCTTGAAGCTACTTCTCTCTTTGAGGGTTTATCTTGTTCTATTCACATCTCATATGTTGTAAGAATACCATGAAGCTCATCCATCTTTAGCATGGCTAAATTCTTCATCTCCTCAATTGCCAAAACCTTTGCATCATATCTCATTGGTAGAGATCTCAAAACCTTTTGCACCACCGTTGACTCATCCAATGTTTCTCCAAGACCTTAAATCTGATTTATGATTTGATCAACTCACAAAAGATAACTTGCTATATCTTCTTCTTCTTCCATCTTCAAACTTTCAAAATGCCTTCTAAAAGTCTAAAGCTTAGCTTGCTGAACCTTTCCATCACCTTTATAAATATTCTCAAGTTTTACCCAAGTTTCATGAGCAGATTTACATTGCATGACTTTAACAAATTTAGATTCACATAAACCACATAAAATAACATTTAAAGCTTTAGCATTACATTCACTTGCCTTCTTTTCTACTGGAGTAATTGCAAATGTCTGTGGCTCTTCATATTCCTCCACCACTGCTTTCCATATGTCAAATCCAAGGGCCATAAAATAAACCTTCATTCTCATACTCCAAAAAGCATAATTCATCCCATCAAACAAAGGTGCCTTATTTGTAGAAAATCCTTCCTGTGACCCAGCCATTGTGATTTCCCGATCCACCTTCAAGCTGTAAAACTTTTCAAAAAAGAACCTGCTTCGATACCAATTGTTAAGCATGGGATATACTGAGAGGGGGGGTGAATCACTATATCATATATCTTATAAATCTTTTCCTTAACCAAATTTCACTTAATCAAACATTTAATATATGTAATAAAACTTAAACAATAAACACCACACAAGATAGAGAGAGACACTAGATATAACGTGGAAACCCAATGTGGGAAAGACCATAGAGAACAATCTCAAGTATATGAATGAGCACCAACCCAAACAATATTCACAAGCCAAGATTGTAGGAGCACCAACCCCTTTGCTAATCACCAACCCAATAACTATTCGTGGGCACCAACTCAGAAGAGCACCACACCCCTTTGCCGAGCACCAACCCAACTTCTATTCATGAGCACCAACCCATAGGAGCACCAACCCACAGGAGCACCAACCCCTTTGTGTATACCACACACCTATCTCTCAATGTTTCTATCTCAACAAATGATAGATCAATACAACATCTCTTTCCTCTCTCTCACCTTTGCTCTTCTAAGCTAGATTTAACAAATACAAATCATATTCATCTCTCACAATTGCTCTTCTAAGCTAGATATTACAATATCAAATCAACCTCTTTCACTCTTATTAAAAATGGCTACTCAAGCCTTTATTTATAACTTTCCAAATGACCTTTGGCCTTCCCCCTTTGTGACCCTTCAATCCTCATGGAAACTGGCACCAAACTTGTATGACCCTTCATATTCAAGCCTTTGAAAATTCATGTGGTGACCCTTCATGATAAAAAATGTCCTTCCCTCTTTTGTCCTCATCTTGGTGACTTTTCCTATTCCTTAAAGTGTCCCTTCATGAGAAATTGTGCCCTTCCTCTTTTGTCTTCACTTGGTGACTCTTGGAATTCCCCAAGATGACTCTTCATGGGAAAATGCGCCTCATCCTTCTTTTATCTTTATCCCGTGGCTCTTTGACTTCTCCATGGGCCCTTCTTTTGTCTCATATGCAACCAAAAATATATTCATTAATATTAAATAAATATTAACTCATATTAGCCAAGATATATTTATTACAAACAACATTAAATGCAATGGGGCCTTTATCACCAATAATGCTATACCTTTGACATCAATGACAATATTTCCAACATCACACAAACATCAAATGATGGGAGCACAAACGTCAAATTATGGGAGCATGGATGTCAATTTTAAGCTCATAAGGTAGCCATTAGATTTCAAAAAATAGGTCCTAATAGATCTAATGTTCCACATTGCATCATACATATTGATCCAATAGTGTGAGACAAGTTAAAAGGTTAGAGAGCTTGAGAGACCACCACATGGGATAAGCACTGAAGCTGACAGTCTAGTAGTGTGACCCTAAAATCAATGTGCGATTGACATGTGGCACCATATTAGATAGAGTTAACAAGTCAAGATTAGATCAATGACTCATGATAAATCATACTAATCAAGATCAATGATGTGAGTAAAGGTATATATGTCAATAAGCTGAGTTAGATATTGAGAACTAATTAAAACAAAGGTGAGCCTAGGACTTTCAATGGAAGTTGAGAAGCCATTTTATATTGAATCAAATAGGTCTTGCTCAATCGAACACCATGAATCAGACATAGCCATGAAGTATAGTATAAAAAATATAAAGGGAAAAATATTAGAGATTAATATGGATTTTTGGTTTGACATTTTATAGTTTGCAAGGTTCTTCTGCGACTATGTTCATCATTATTAAAGGAAGACTTGTGTATGCAATGAACTCTTAGTTCTTGTAGAGATAGAATGGGTCTATTTGGACCTATTATAATCTATAAAAAGGGGATATATAGTCTATAGGTATATATTAATATGGAAGTTATAGGCAAACCAATAGTCTTAGATTGGTTTTCCATCTATAGATGAACCTATGATCCAAACATGGAAATGGTGTAGATATATGTTTAAAGCGAAGGGTCTCATCTATCAACATGGCTCCAACATCAACAAAGCAGGTACTAATCTCCATTCATGACATGGAATTGTTAGTTTCAAGATTCAAGGATGTGATCTTCATAAACATGTCAAGTGGACTTACGGTCCCAAGGTCATGAATTGGTAGTTAGAGAAATAGTTAAGGGCATTGATTCCATTCAAATAGGATTGGTCACTATGTATTATAAGCCCTTGTCTTCTAGTGGTATCTCTCAGCCAATGAGAGGAGCTCAAAGGTAATTGGAGCAAGAAAGGGCTAGTTCATTAGAAGAAGGCACAAATGCAACTAGAAATCAATGAGCTACCACCACATGATTAGGACCCTTTCTCCACTCTTCTACACATGTTACCATTTCTCCTTCTCCTTTTTTGTTATATATAGAGGATTTTAAGCCAAAAAATAGATCCCCTCTATATCACTCAGATCCCTCTCTTGGGCATGATGAAACTCTACCAAAAGATGGAACTTGTAACCTCTTGAGATAAATACAACACTATTTTATTAGATTTCATTATTCTATTATAATGTGTGTATAAACATAAAATTTCTCACTTCATTATTAATGACTAATATTTCTATTAGTTGACACTAATTCCACTTGACCTATTTTATTCCACTAATATATCCCCCTTCCTATCCATTTATCTAATATCCCCTTCTATTATCCTATATTCACTAACCCTATTCATCCCCCTCCTTCATTAATTCCTATTAAATGCCTATTATCCTAATCTAATCCTAGTTATCCATTATATAGGAATTTTACATTCCCATAACCCCACATACCCACCTACTTACCTACATCTTAGCCTTTCCTATACCCCTAGTCACCTAATCTTTATTTAATCCCTAGCTAACATTCCTCTAATCATCATTAATTCCTAAAGAGAGTTCTAAAACTCTCCAAATATATAACTCTATCTAACTTATCTATCCTCTCTAGAAACCTCTAACTCTAGAGGTTTTCAAGGAATTTAATATTCATTATATAGTCTAAAACCATTGATCTCCTCCCTCTAAGTTTGAATCTCATTCATATATCTTCCCTCCCTTCAACCAATACTCCTCCTCCATGGAAGGTGATCTAAAAATATTATGAAGAATCCATGTCCAATTGTCAATTGATCTAAGCATCCAACATCCAACATCATGTCGTTATTATGTCAAATCTGAGTACAATGTAATCACTATCAATCCTTTCATTTTAGAATTTGTTTGATCATGTTTTAGAGAATTTAGGATTTAGGATTTGAATGATATTTTGAATTATATTCATCTATTTGCATTTTGTTCTAATGGATTTAGAATTTACCTAGTAGTTGACATTTGGGTAGATTGAATTGCATAGATTTAATCCATAGAGCTCAAATTTCACCTACATTTTGGTGACCATGGTGGGACTGCAATCCCTCCCAATCTAATCATTTAACATCCAAGAATTGTTGTTACAATCTTATAGGTGGAATTTTCAAAGATTGTAGGACATAAATTTTCAAATCACATCATTCCAAGCATGATACCAGCCTACTATCAGAGATGGGTTCAAACTCAAGGCATGATATTACACTTGAAATCCATGGTATTAACAAAGGAAAGAATGAGATCATTTATCTAGTTTGATATTAGATATCATTAAACATTCACTATGGACTGTTATTGGATAATGTCTTGATTAATGAATTAAATAATTTGAATAACATTTATGCTTTTTGATGTTTTTGGGTTTTTATAGATTTATAAGAGGCACTTTTTTTTAGGGAGTAAATATAGATGACAATTATTATTCGGTGAGAAGCAATCTAGTTTTTGGACTATTAAAGCTAAATATTGGTTTTGATATTTTTTTGGATCACTTCCAAAAAAATTTAGCCATTGGATAGACCTAATACAGATACCAACAAAAATGATTTTCATTAATTGGAATTGAAGGGGGTCTCAAGTCTACATGGTTGGTTTGGTTGTTGTGTGGTCCATGAGTTTTTCCCCTTCTCTAAGTGCCCTGATGTTATCATTTAGCCACAATCATGAATGGAATTATTTGATGATTTCATTTAACATGTAAAGAAATGAAGGGTGTTGTGTCTTTTGTATATTTTGTATGGTAGTGATTTGGTTAATTCCCATCTAATGCTAGAGATTCATAGTTCTTATTAATTAGTGGTACAAATCTGATGCAATGATTTTTATTTTACCACATTGAATGTCTTAAGAAATATATTTTTATTTTTATAAAGCCTACAACAAAAATTCTTAACTAATATACCTTCATCTCATGATGTTTTCTAACATGATTTAGCCATTACTTTGCCCTCCTCATTAGTAGTTCATAATTTCATAATCCTTTTCATCGATTAATAATTGTAAGGTATTCTTATACCTAGAATTGCTCTATAAATCCATTCAAAGATTAATCAACACCAAAATTATAATAAACTATTATGCTTAGGAATATTTTGTAACTAACATTATTATTTCCTTAGTTGTTTTGGTATGTAAATCAAACACCATGATTTTGAGGATGTTTGGCACAAGTTGAGTGCATGCTGGAAAAAGGCAAAGTGTACATTGGGAAGTTGTGGATTTTGTCTTTACACCTATTATTTGAATTTGAGTAAAAAAATTAAGGTATTTTCAAATGATCCATGCTATGCATACCCTACCAGTCATTAAATTTTTTAAAACCACATCAATTTGCCACTTCATCCCTGAGTCTATTTTACTCTAGAAAACATCTTTATTAAAGTGATTAAAATAATTTAGAAGGGTGTGGAAAGGATTGGAAACTTATATTTATGAATTATCATTTGGGTTGCAAACTTTGAACCTATTAACTCGAAACATGCTTTGAACTTTCAATACTTTGCATTGATAAACATGCTGCCAAAAAGAGATCCAAGACCACACTGAGCTACATTTTATTTTCTACAATGGGTGTTTTTTTAGTGATTTTTTGCATGTAATTATTAGAATATAGTCATTAGTTTTATTAGTGGTGATATTGTTAAAATAAATGTTTATTAACTATTTTATAATCATCCACTAACATAAGCTTCTTTTGGTAAAGATATAAGCCTTAAATGATTAGTTCTTAGATTGTCCTAAAATAAATAAATAAATAATAACCATCAATTTATATATGTTCCATTTTTAATAATATCTTATTGTTAAATGGATAAATTTTAGCTATAAAGGGTTTTGACAGCCAATGTTTGGTAGTTCATAGTTTGTTGTAAATATAAAAATAAGGGAAATTTTTTCCTATAGATACACACGACTGTCCAAGATAAAAAGTGTCAAAACTCCTAATGCTCTTGTCTGATAGGACCCATTTTTAAGTGCCACCATAATCAAACTACTAACTTATGTGATTGCAGGCCACTGATCAAAGATTAATTTGGTACTCTTAAAATAATTTTGGAATAATTTTAATCCATTTCATCTTATATATATCATTTTTAATCATCTTGTTGTTTGTATATATCTTTGTTGAATTTCTCTTTGTATATACTTGCTTGTATGAACGTGTAAATAATCTTTGTATCGTGCCCCCCACATAGGTTATTAAATTGATTAATTAATTGTGTCATGTATTTTGCCTATTTGTTAACCCCTCCCCTCTAGAATAAAAAATGACATGGAATTGACACCCACACATGGGATTAGTATATAGGGTTAGTGTCATGGATTTCATCACTGTTAACTGACCAAATTCTTTGTTTTGGTGGAGTATAAAATTTAGGGACAACTATCATTAGGCTAAGAAATTGACCCCATACAGGTCATCTATGAAGGGGAAGAGTTAACTCTCTAAACCAAGAATTTGATAACACCCTATATTTACTTGGGCCCCAACATATCTTTGTGTATATTGGGAATGCCCCTAGACAGCCTAGTATAGGACCTTTTGGCCATAATAGGTGTACCACTGTAGGATTCAGTATCAACTCCAAAGTATCCATTAAGTGAAAGTGGGGTTGAGAGGATTTTATTGATATTGTAATGGGTCATCAGCCTATAACCTTACCCATGAATCCATTGGATGGTGCGGACATCAAGTTATACACCCATCAGTTTACTAGTCATAGGTTATGGCTTGCTTGCTTGGGTGAGTATCATTCTAAACCCATGTTGTTTATGAGCCAAGTCATCCTTCACCCAAAATCTATCTAATTCTATATACGTACCTTGTATATCCTTAACACATCCTTACCCCATCATCCTTTGTATATATCCAAACCAACATCCTAGTCATCATCCCATTATACATCTTGTCTTGTATATCCTTGTACATACTTATCATCATCCCATTGTACATATTATACTTTTATATATCTTTAATCCCATCCTTGTTTGAGCATTATCCACTCATCATCATTCGTACCTCATCACTCACATATCATAATCATCTTATCCTATACGTCCTTATCTTAGTCATCCCATCTTGTACATATTTTATTCCTCTTGTACAACCTTATCTTACTCTCTAGTACACAATTTATTCTCTTTTACATCCTATTAGTCTTATCCCATCTTAGAACCAAATATTATTCATCATATCGTATCCCATCATCGATTCCCTTCTCATCACTTATCCATCTTAATCATCATTTTGTTCATCCTTATCTCATTATCACATTATACATATCATCCTTTTTATATTTTATTCTATTTTTTCTTAACCATATTCACCCATTCTTAATCATACATCCTTTTACACATCCCATCCTATCTTATCTTTATTCCATCCTAATCTAACCATATCCACTTATCATTGGCCAAACCCCATATCATCCCCCATATTATCATCATCACCATCTTGATTCCATCCCTAATCATCACCCTAAATACTAATAACATGTTATATATATCCTAAACCCATCTCCTTGTACCTAATTTATTCTCTTGTACATCCTACTAGTCTTATCCCATATTAGTTCCACCTATCATTTGTCTATCACAGATCCATATTAATCATCTTGTCCACCCCTATCTCACTATCACCTCATATGTATCATCTTTTTATATTTTATCCCATCTACCATTTTGTCTTAAACATATTCACCCATCTTTAGCCATACCCCTATCATTAACATCTTGTACATATTTATCTCATTATTCTCTTACATATATCCTTTTATCTTGTAAATCCTCATCATCATCCCCTTGCATACATATATTATCTTTTTACATATCTCATACTATTTTGTCTTCATCCTATCCTAGTCATACCCCATTATATTTTACATCCTTGTCTAATCATCATCTTGTATATATTTGTCACCCTTTTTTGTATATCCCTTTAATTATCCCATATCCTATCTTATATTAGTCACACCTTATCATAAGACCACCTCATCCATAATCAATGACACCTCACTTTGGCCTCACCTTATCCATTAATCACACCATAGTCTTAATCATTCCCATATTATTTTATTGACATTACTCCCTTACATATTTTATCATAACCCATAACCTATCCTAATCCAATATTATCTCATTATCCCATCACCTTGTATATATTTATATACATAATTCACTCTCTTGTACATAATTTTAATCACATCTTATATCTAAACCCATACATCATTAGTCATTCCATACTCACATCCCAATCATTCCTCATCATCCACATGTTACCTTAAATCTATACCCGATCACTTGTCTTAACCTTGCCTTAATCATCCATTTAATCTCACCCTAATTTTATCCTAGTTGGCTCTTTAGGGTCTAAACTATCCTCATATCATCCTCACTCACATCATATCATTTACCCCTTCTTCACTTCATCATCACCTATCATCCTTTCTCCTAATAACTTTCATCACATAAATCATATATTATCATATCTTAAACAAATTGGTTTAAGGATCTTAAGATAGTCTTAATATCAACATCATCTTATCATCTTAATCTACCATCACTCATCACTTGGTCAGATCTCATTCCTAGTCAATCTCATATTAACATCTTATCACTCTGTTAGTTTCAATCTAGAAAACTCATCATTAATCTAATCATCCCTAGTCAAATCATCCCTACCTACTCATAACTAGCACCCATCATATCATCATTTTGTTAGTTTTGAATCTAGGCACCCATCACATCTCTAATATTTTAACTAGCTTGGAAACTAGACATCATTGATAGGTCCTTAACACCTATTATACTACTAGTTTTAAATCTGATCATAGTCTTTAATCCATGAAGTCTCTCCCATCCTCATTATCATCCATCCTACTATCTCGGTCCTTTGGCCTTAATTTTTTCAAACAATCTTTAGTCTACCTTCGCATCATCATCCATCTTTACCCATAGATTTAGATCCAATCTTCATAGACCAATACATCTTAGCCAACAAGGATGAAGTCTTTTTGTAGGCACTAAAGTTAGGTGCTCACCTACCCTCAGACCTAGATCCCATTTTCCAAAAATCGCCATCCTATAGCCCTTTAAAACTAGTCTCAACCTTCTTTGATATGGTCACCCTAATGAATTAATACATCATAAAGAATAAAGATGAATTCCTTTAATGACTATGGAAGATTGGTGCTCATTTTCCTAATGATTTTGACCCCATGAGCCTTAAATCACTTCTCAAACAAGTCAAATATCAACCCTTATCCCATCCACCTCCACCATCCACTAACTCTATTCAAAATCCCTTGACCCCAATTCGTACCTATCTACAATCAAACCCTCCATTGACTAATCATCATTTATAACCTTTATCACCCACCAACATGAAATTATATCCCTCTCTCATAGACCAATACATAGATACAAACAAGGATGAGATCCTCTTTTAGTTCATTATGATGGGTGTTCCACTTCCTAAAGGTGTTGACCCCCTTCAACTTATTATGCCTCCAAAACAAACCCCTTCATGTAAGTCTCCTTTCAATCTCCCATTCACTAGTCATAGCCTATCATCTACCCCTTCCCCTACTAGCAAAGGTAATCCAATCTTGGCTACTCATCCATCCACCCAACCATGTCAAACACCATCTAATCTAAAATACAATGATTTCACATAAAAGTCACAAAGCAAAGTGGGTCCTTATAATCCCCTTCCTATATCCTTGGAATCCCTTTTCCAAAAACTTGTCATTATTAACATGATGGTCTATCCATCCCTACAACATATTTATCCCACCAAGTCTAAGCCCCCTTGGTATAAGGCAAACTGATATTATCTATACCATTGAACCTAGGGGCACTCCCTTAAATGATGTCAAAAATTTTAAGATTATGTCCAAGACCTCATTGATAGTGGTGACATATCAATCAAGGATGAATTAGATGAATTTAAGTCCTTGGGTGAACAAGAAGAGGAATACCAAGATTCCATTCCCTATCAAGATCAAACACTTCCCCTTCCAAGCCAAGGTCAAGACATCCTATCCATCCCCCATGATCCCCCTATCTCTGACCACACATCCTTTCAAAACAAGTCTACTCACCATAAACTTAGTCCTTCTATATCCCATAATTCCTTTCATGGACCCATCTTTGCTTCATCCATAATCTCCCTCTCACCCATAAAATCAAATGACCCCCATTGATAGGATAATCACTCCTTTAATCAAAACATTATTTCATATACATTAAAGTCAACATTTGAGTTAGAAAAAGCTTTATCTACATCTAGATCATGTTTTGCACCAGCCTCCAAATTAGAATCCTCACCAGAATCATCATCACTTATCAATATTATAACAGATAGTGATAATGCCTACTATTTTGAAGATCCCAATCAGGATGATGAAGTCATAATTAAATTTTTAAATGCTTTATCTGTTGAAGATTTTTAGATTAGATCTAATCCTACCTTAGATACATGTCTTAATGATCCTTTTGAGATTCTTAAGGATACTTTCATTGATGTTGAGGCTTAGGATCCTATTGACCTTTATGAGTACTATGCTTCCCATTATACCATTACTCCATCACACCATAATCATCCACACCTCATCCATAATCCTTATATCCCACTCCATCTAGGAGATGAATAGGAACATGCCTCATTAGATTCCCCTCTATATTTAATTTCATGTGCCCCAAATATAAAGATCTAAGATCCTATTCTAAAAATCATAAGTCATGATCAAATCATCTTTTATCATATCAGTCAAAATCAAATCATTGACCTAATCAAAAAATGTCTTTCCTTAGTGAATTCCAATAGTAGGGACTAGGGGCATATCAAAGTCAAAATAATTATCTATCAAGTCAAAAATAAACATCTTTTGGTGAAGCCCAAAAATTGGAACTAGGGGGAAATAAAGTCAAAAATAATAATCATAAGGCCAACCATCATCTTAATGCTTGGGTTAAATAATTATCAAGTCAAAAGGTTTTGGATCTTGTGATCTCATGACACTAATATAAATAATCCCATTCACCATATCTAATGGTGTATGTAACTTTTGAACCCCATTTCTGCTACCCATCTCATCATATCATCCATCATGATCACATCACTCCTTCACATCCTATATCACCTCATCAAATTCAAGAAATATCCCCATCCACACCATGCCTCAAATCCTTGGGAAACATTTTCCCTCATAATGGTCATGAAGACACCCAATTAAAATATTTAGAGGATGATAAATAAAGAATCAGTAAAGGCCACCAAGACATCATCCTAACATCACATATCTCTAGATTAGGTGTTGGCTGAATATCACACTCAATATCAACAATCTTACATCTCACCCCACCTCCAATAAATTGAGATTCCTAATAAAGCCAAAATAATATTATAAGTCAAAATTTAAAAAAAAATCCATCTAATGGTGAAATCCAATCTTTTGGCACCTTGGTCAAGTACCATGATGAAAATTAGTTTGTGGCATCATGGTAAAATAATCAATTGTTTGCATTATCTCTTCACACTTGGGGTCAAAATTCATCTATTTCATATCCATTATCAAACCATCCTTTTTCCATCCCCTTCATCCATCATTATTACTCCTTACCCATCATCATATTATGTCCCTCTTGTCCTAGCCTTCGTAAATAATGGAAGGTGTCTTGAAAATTGTCCTTACACTATCTTGACATATCCTCCAATGGACACTTTGGAAAATAACCATCTATAGCCTTCATGATGTGGTCATTGGCTATCCCTAGTCTATTCATCCTTGATCCCCATGAAATTCATCCTTTTTCACCCATCCATCATCACTCCATCCTTGTCCTGGTTTCTAGGCTTAATATTCCCTTTGCTAGTAACCCCATTTATATAGTGTACATACATACTCCAAAAACCCCTAAAAATTGAAAAATATCCAAAACCCTAAAAAAATCATAAAATATAAAAAATCCAAAAATAGTCTATTATGTTTTATCTTCTACCTAATCCCCTTGTCACATCCATTTCCATGTCATTTACCTTTTCTTATCCCCCATATTTAGATATAATGTCTAATCTTAGCAGCAAATCAAAGTGGTTTCCCATCTCTCCATCTCTTTATCATCCTTGGCCTAGGTATTATTAGCATACATCACTTTGTTAAGAATTTAATCTGGCACCCATCACTTCCCTATCAAAGCCTTTTCATATCTATCAGTCATCACATCACTCTTTGCTAGTATGGGAGGTGTTTGATCCCATCATTGTCCTTATCATTACCTCTTCATACCTAACACCCATCTAGTTACTCTTTACTAGTGTGAAAGGTCTTTGATCCCATCATCTCTTAGTATCCTTACCACATTGGATTCTTTTAGGGACTTATCTATTGGTAATCCTTAGTCATCACTAGTCTAATCACCATCCTTGACCACTTTTCGATATGATTTCAAGACCAAGTCAATATTCAAAGACTTTATCACATCATCTATCCTTCCATCCTAAAATAGGAGAAACATCTTAGCCTAATCCTAACCATGATCACCCTATACAAATCCAAGTTCATCCTAAGTCCACAATCACATCATGATCATTCTAATCCAACCCATCACCAAGTCACTCATACCATCATTAGACAAGACATTGTGACATTACATGTATATACTTGTCTATTATTTATCTTCTAATTGTTTTGTTTTGCATCATGTATATATCTTGTTTGTATTATGAGTTGTTTTTCATGTCTCTTTTTCTCTATTGGGAAATGAATGAAGATGCTATGAGGATACCAAAAGTGCCCTTGAAGATGCAGAGTTCACCATTTTCCCATGCACTTTGGCATAACATCCTCTTGGTCATGTCTATATCATGGGGCATACTACCAAGTGCCATATTTATAAAATTGATTAGACTATGATGAGACTTATGCTAGTTGTGATGGCTTGATCATCTACACCTTCATCCCTTATCTAATTATCTAACCATCCTTATTCTCATCACTAATATAATCCTCTTGACCCATATAATTAACATCTAATCTTTTATCCTCATCTCATCATCTTCATCATCATCACTTTCTAATCGCTAATAATCATCATCATCATCATCATCCTCATGTCATAACTACATCAACTTGAGGTCTTTTCAGAATATATAGGTATCACTTGGTCACTTATTAGTGCTTAAGGATAGCTTGACCACTATCTCTTCTATCCATCATCATCCCCTAATCTTGATTTAATCAAATCATTTGGTCACTCTATCATATCATTTCTTCTCTATCATCACCTACATCATAGTGATCGATTTATCTTTGAGCTACACCTTTCATTAATCTTATCAAGTCCTTTTCTTATCTTGGCCAATAAATATCCCTTGCATGTGTCCTTACTTGTGATAATTCTAAAACCTATAGCCCTTTAATCCTATCATCATCATGTTATAGTTGATTCCCCTGTGATATGTGTCAACAATCATGATACCCATCATCTCTATTCCCTATGCATGTGTCCTTTCCAAGGGCATCATTAAATTTTTTTAGGTCACTACTCAATTCAAATTCATCATCTTCTATCTCTTAACTGGCATCCAATCCCCTCATTAATCCATCACATCCCACCCCTCATTTCTTCTTTCACATGGTCATCCATCTCATTATTCCCCACATGTCTCCTTGAGGGGGCATAATATCCCCTAACATAATCTATGAATTTTTTTTTGAAATATCATTAATCCCTCCACTCACTTGTAATGCCCTTTCAAAGAGGGGTAAAATGTTTACACCTTAAATCATTCACTTCATTATTAATGACTAATATTTCTATTAGTCAACACTAATTCTGCTTAACATATTTTATTCCATTAATATATCCCCCTTCCTAGCCATTTATCTAATATCCCCTTTTATTATCCTATATTCACTAACTTTATTCATCTCACCTCCTTCATTAATTCCTCTTAAATCCCTATTATCCTAATTTAATCCTAGTTATCCATTATATGAGAATTTTAAATTGATATAACCCTACCTACCCACCTACTAACCTATATCGTAGCCTTTCATATACCCCGAGTCACCTAATCCTTCTCCAATCCATATTTAACCTTCCTCTAATCATCATTAATTCCTAAAGAGAGTTCTATAACTCTCCAAATATATAACTCTCTAACCTAGCCCTCATCTCTAGAAACCTTTAACTCTAGAGGTTTCCAAGGAACTTAATATTCCTTGGATAATATAAAACCATTGATATCCTCCTTCTAATTTTGAATATCATCCATATATATTCCCTCCCTTCCTATATATAACCAATGCTCCTCCTCCATTTAAGGTGATCTAAAAATCTTGTGGAGAATCCATGTCCAATTGTCAATTAATTTAAGCATCCAACATCCAACATCATGCCATCACTATGTCAAATCTGAGTCCAAGGTAATCATTATCAATCCTTTTATTTTTGAATCTATTTGATCATGTTTTAGAGAATTTATGATTTAGGATTTGAATGCTATTTTTAATTATATTCATCTAGTCTTATTATGTTCTAATGGCTCTAGAATTTACCTAGTAGTTGTCATTTGGCTAGATGGAATTGCATAGATTTAATCAATAGAAATCAAATTTCACCTACAATGTGTACATGTCAAATTTGCATATGTGGTATAAGTCTCTCCCTTGTTAGGTCATGATCTCACCTAGGTTCTAGTTTATTTTTTTATGCAAGTCATGTTTAGTATTTTATATCTTTTGATTGAAACCTGCATGTGGATATTATGACTAGTTAGTGTCTTGAATTAGACCTCTCCATCATTTACCTAAGAATTTGATCATTTGGTGAACCTATACATTAAATAATAATATATGGCATATATTTGGAATCCTAGATTTGGTGTTTTCCTTATTTTACTAGTGTTTAATAGTCAAGTAGAGTGGATCAATAATAATTTAGGTGCATCACCATTGTTAGCTTAGGTTTCCCTTTCACATTCTTTCTCTCTCCCTTTTCCTTGGTCATTAGTAGGTTTTAGTAATGGGAATGATCTAAAATAGTGCATCAAAGGATCTAGCCTTATTAAATATCTTAGAGTTCTAACCCCATTATAAGATAACCATAGCCTAGGGTTAGTCCCATGTTGAGCTAGATTTGGAAGTAGGACCTGAACACTTCTACTTTTAGCTAGGGTGTAATCTAGATCTCCAATAGTTCTAGCATGCTATGTATGACCAAGGTCCAAAGTAGTAGAAGGATTTTTAGTGTTGTTATTATAAATATTAGCCTTTGGAGGCATTCTAAAAACATTATTTGTGACTCTAAGCATTTATTAATTGGTTAATAAGCCTAAGTGCCTAATCATCATAATCTAGGATGTATAATTAGTCATCTTTTGATTAATATGCTTATCCTCTACCTTAGCATCACACTTATCAAGAAAATAATGTTTATGTGTTCCCTGAAGTGGCCCTAAAATAGTCTATCAACCCTATCATGGCCTTTATCCTCCTCCTACCTTTGCATATGACCAAGGTTAGCCTCCTTTGCATTCAAATTAGTCCTCTACTTCCCCTTGTCAAGACCAAGCTTACTCTATTACATCCTTGTCAAGAGTCAATCAAACATTAATAGTTTATATTGAGTTGATAAGGGATATTAGTAAGGGTTTAGAGTTTTCTCTTGTCATCCCTATCCAAGCTCTATAAAAATCAAGGAGTACTCTTTAGTTAGTGAAGAATAGATGGCTGGTTTATGAAAGTGAACAATGGTCATATTACAAGAATGAGGACATACCAATGATAAGAAACATGGTCCAAAATGAAAACATTATTTTAATATCTTATGAAGAGAATTAAGCTCATTTAGACTAGCCTTATGTGCCCTCTCCCCTCCAAGAGCCTCAAGCTCAACCTTCAAGAGTCTCTAATCAACCCCTAGTCAACCTTGTTAACGTTCATCCTTGTCAAAATTCAGAGAGGTAATATTGGACCAAGGAAGGACAACCATGAAGATCAATGAGGGGGTCAAACTTGGATAAGAAATCCCTATTCATGTCATGGAGGGGATAAAGTTCTTCTTACAAGAGTTTTGTAATGTATGGGAATCCATTGAAGAAAATGACTACCCACATGTTGAGAAGAAAGAGATGAAAGGGTGGTTATTGTCCATTAAAGAAGTGTTTAAGAAATGGGAGAAAAAATATGTCAATCTTGAGCCAATCAGTCAACACTATCCTAAACTTATGCCCATTCTCACCCAAGATCATGAAATTATTCCATCTTGGATCCTCTCCTATGACCCTAACTATTTCATACCCTCTCTTATAAAAACACCCTCTCCCACACCCATTCAAAAAAAGAAGGTGTCCAAGTATCACACATTCCCCTTGTGGAATTAAATTAAGGAGGACATAAATAAGAAAAGGGAGGTGTTAGCTAAGGTAGTTCAAGAACCAGTCCTGGTAGAGGGAGAATTAGTTGTTCAAGAAATGAATCAAACAACCATATCTCATCGCAATGAGCTTAGTGTACAAGAGTTTTGAGTCTATCTCTCTTTAAGTTCAAGATCCATCTAAAAAATCATTTAAAGTCCCTAGATTGAAGCATACTATCATAAGCTACAAATAAGGTGAACTTCTTCACCATCTCCCTTATAAAAGAGGAGCATGTTCTAAAAAATATAGAGGAGGAGCTTTCAGTCATAGGTGAGCTTGAAGACAATAATGAAAGTGTCTATGATGAAGAGATAATGATAGGTAGTCCACTTCATCCAAAAAGGGAAAAGTAAAATTTATCCTAGCCTTTTTGGCATGGCTTTGACACAAATCAACTAGATCATGATGAGGTTAACCCTCTAGAATATATTTTGAATGGACCACTAAAGGTCCATTCTACATAGAACAAGAATAGGATCAAGACCATAAGTCTAAGGTGGGTACACTTCAATATGAGGTGCCAAATGAAGATAACCATGATATGTTATAGCTACAATAAAGAAAATTAGATCTTGAGAAAAATAGGTGTGATACTTCAAACCTTGGATGGTCAAATCAACCCTCATTTAAAATTGAAGAACAAGATGAAACCTTGAGTGGGGTTGATAAAGGAGACATCTCAAGTTCTCAAGTGATTAAATTTGATAAGCATACCAGTGAAGATCTTGAAGAGTTATGGCAGTGGTTCAATGTCATAACCAAAGAGTTTGAAGAGGCCAAGGGACATATCCTTCTTCCAAAAAGCTATGAACATATTGCTCTAAGCATGATCAATCTTGATTTACATAAGGAAAAGGTAGAATAACATGGTCTTTTTGAACCACCAATTGAACCAATTGTAGTTTCTCCCAAGATTCCAAATGAAGTCTTAATGAAGGACTTTCTCAAAAGTGATGATCAATAATAATCAATTACTCCCATAGTCCAACATGATCTAAGTTTGGAAGACTTGGACCAATATGTCTACATTAGAGACATGTTCATTACATTCCATCCACTGGGGATCACATCAATAGGATTATCCATAAATATACTTGGTCTACTAATTTTGATACCTCCAAAGCAAGGTATTATTCATCTTGGTTTTCTATAAGTGAATGATACTCATAGTTTTCCATTTGACCTAGGAGGGAGGTGCTTATGAATCGATGTACAATATTATATATATTAAAGTAGGTTCATGCTTTTCTCTAAATTCCTTTATGCACATTTTTTCATTAGGTTATTTTCCCTTCAATAAGTGCCTTGGGAACTCTATTTTTTTTTGGATCCTTTTGATCTTTGTATTGTTTCAAAGAGAGGTTAGAGAGAGATTGGTAACCAATTTTAGATCTAAGTCAATGTGTTGGACTAGAGAAGAGACTCCATGCCCAATGGATTGGACTAAGCACATGGTCTAGGTCCTCTTAGATAGATAATAATGCAACCCCTATGATTCACCAAAGATGTTGGCCATTTTTGGCCCACATACTAAGCTTTGAAGAGCTGAGCAGAGTTTATGTGAAGTAGTGGATCAAAGGGCTTAGAAATGGGGTCTAGGATTGCAAAGTGGAAAAGGCAATGTAGGTTCTCATGTGTTTCAAGCATTCAAAGCATGAAATAGGTTATAAAAATCTTAATAATCCATCAAAACATTGAAAGAATGATCAAAGGATGAATTGTGTAATTTGAGGGACTAGACCATCACTAGGGTATATTCTAGACATGAACAGATCAACATACTTGTACATTTTATAAATATGCTCAGAAATCATTTACAAGATATTATAGTGCCATGAATTTTTTCATGCCAAGATCATCCTTTAAAAATTTCATGTCTACACAAGCTTTCCATCTCAAGTTATGAGTGTTCAAAGTTGAACCTATAAAATGGGACATTCTCACAAATGTCAAAATATAGCTCCAAAAAAAACATTTGAGTCTAAATAGTGATGGTCATGCAAACATAATTAATAGTCACGTGAATGTATTTCATGGGTGAATGGATGTCAAACTTAAGACATAGTAATAAAACCTTTGGGGTCTAAATTTGATGATTGTATGGATGTCAAATATGGTCATGCATATGACAAATGATAGGAGCATGTATGCCAATTTTAAGCTCATAAGGTAGCCGTTGGATTTAAAATAATAAGTCCTAATAGTTATAACAATCTACATTACATCATACATCTTGATCTAATGGTGTGAGACAATTCAAAAGGCTAGACAACTTGAGAGACCACCACATGGCATAAGCACTGAAGTTGACAGTCTAATAGTGGGATCTTGAAATCAACACATGATTGACATGTGGCACCCACTTGGACATAGTTAACAAGTCAAGGGTAGATAAATGACTCAATATAAATCATATTGATCAAGATAAATAGTGTGAGTAAAGGTCAATATGTCAACAAGCTAAGTTATATATTGATAGCCAATTAAAATAGAGGTGAGCCTAAGACATTTGATTGAAGTTGAGAAGCCATTTTTGATGGAAGCAAATAGGTCTTATAGGATCATCCTATCACTATTGAAGCTCAATCTAATGTAATGAGTGGACATAGCCATGCAGTAAAGTATAGAAAACATAAAGGGACTACCATAAGAGCTTAATATGGACCTTTGGTTTGACATTTTATAGTTTTCAAGTTTGTCTGTGATTGTGTTCATCATTTTTAAAGGAATACCTGTGTATATAATGAACTTTTGGTTATTATAGGGATAGAATTGGTATATTTGGACCTATTATAATATAAGAAAATGGGATGTATAGTCTATAGGTATGTATTAATATGGTAGCTATAGGAAAACCAATAGTTTTAGATTGGTTTTCTATCTATAGATGAACCTATGATCCAAACATGGAAATGGAGTAGATATGTGTTTAAATAAAAGGGTCTCATCTATCGATGTGGATCCATCATAAAAAAAGTAGGTACTAACCACTGTTCATGGCATGGCACTGTCATTTTTAAGATTTGAGGATGTGATCTTCATGAATACGTCAAGTAGACTTAGGGTCCCAAGGTGGTGAACTGGTAGTTGGAAAAATAATTAAAGGCATTGATTCCACTCAAATAGACTTGGTCACTATGCATAATAAGCCCTTGTCTTCTAGTAGGATCTCTCAGCTAATGAGAGGAGCTCGAAGGTTATTGGAGTAAGAAAGGGCTAGTTCATTAGAATAAGGCACGAATTTAGAAAGTAATCTATGAGCTATCACCACATGACTAGGACCCTTTCTCCACTCTTCCATGCATGTTTCCATTTCTTCTCTATTTTTATGTTGTATATAGAGGATTTTGAGCCAAAAAATGGATCCTCTTTATATCACTCAGATCCATCTCTTGGGAATGACTAAACTATACCAAGATGGAGCTTGTAACCTCTTGAGATGAATACAAGACTATTTCATTATTCTGGTATAGTGTGTACATGTCAGATTTACATATGTGGTAGAAGTCTCTCCCTTTTTAAGTCATGATCTCACCTAGTTACTAGTTTATCTTTTTATTCAGGTCATGTTTAGTGCTCTATATATTTTGATTGAAGCCCGCATGTGGATACTATGACTAGTTAGTGTTTTGCATTAAACCTTTCCATTATTTCCCTTGTATTTTGATCATTCGATGAACCTCTACATGAAATACTAATGTTTGAAATATATTTGGAATCCTAGATCTAGTCTTTTCCTTGTTTCATTAGTGTTTAAGAGTCAAGTAGAGTGGATCAACCATAATTTAGGTGCATCACTGTTATTAGCTTAGGTTTCCCTTTCACATTCTTTCTCTCCCACTTTTCCTTGGTCATTAGTATGTTTTAGTAGTGGAAATGAGATAAAATGATGCATAAGATGAGATATCCTCTTTAAAAATCCTATAGGTCTAACCTTATTATAAGATACCCATAGCATGAGGTTAGTCCCATATTAAGTTAGATTTGGAAGTAGGACCTGAACACTTCTACTTCCAACTAAGGTGCAATCTAGATCTCCAATAATTCTTGAATAAGATACCCATGTACAAAGGAGGAATCTAGAAGATACTTTAAAAATTACAACATATACATATTTTAGGATGGATTACAAAGGTTTTTAGTCAAGCATTAGTCAATAAATCCATGAAAATGCGTAAAAAACTCAACAAAAAAAATCTAACCTATTCTAACAAGGTTCATTAATGATAATGAAGAACAAATTGAAAGAAAGTAATACCAATTACCTTCCCAAATCGATTCCACCACCCAAGAGCAGCTCCAAGTGTGTTCTTCCCTTGATCTAATGCTCTTATCTTTATCAATAATGGCTACTTTGCTCCTTCATTGCCTCAAGAACACTATGCATAACCTAGGCTCAATAGAATAAATCTCTAATCTAGCCTATCAAATGAAGATTTCAAATAAAACACAATGATCAACACAAAATTTTGTGGAAACAACTCTGCATTATAAGTTTACAATAAAAAATATCTCAAAATGGTGTTGAAAGGCCTTCTATTTATAGATTTTAGAAATGGTCTAAGATCAACCATGACCGTCCATCTCAATATTGAGATGTGTGACCATGGATTAATCTTATATTTTTAATTAAATCCATAAATATCTCCATAATGATTTGGAGGAAAAGGCATTAACTAGGCATGGGTAACCCATAATCCAAATATTTTATGCATTTATGGCTTATGGATGCCACCCCATAGATCATGTCATTAGGTGATGCAAATATTGAGAATCAATTTTCAATATTGAAATAATCAATAACCTCCATGAAAAATCCACTTAATCTCTTGATTTGAATTAATTATCCTTAAACAAGATTAATCAATATTTGTGTAATTATTTGGAAATTGGTGCTCAATTAATCAAAATGGTTAGAAAGTCATAGTATTGGGTCATAATTTAACTTAATAAGAATTGGAAGGAGATGTTAGATGAGTTATAACCATATTCCCATTTTTTGATCCTACCAACACAAAATAACAAAGGTACATGATGTGTACTAACAAATTAGAAGAAAAGAGTGATCTAGAGCATAAAAAGGTGAATCATCATTTTGACTCAAAATGAATTGATCAAAGTTAGGAATCACATAAAATGCAATTCCATATTTAGGTATACATTAGCCTAAATTGGCACTTGTATATGAAAATCTTGAACTATTTAATGCAATTTTAGTGATTTTGTCTTAAATTGGCGATTTGAGTGTAAATCGAGTAAGATTGACAATTTCAACACAAATGGTGTTAGGAATTGGATGTCTACCTTTTACCCCTATTTGAGAATTTGTAGTGAGATAATCAGGTGAATTAATGTCTTTTCAAAGAAAATATTTATTAGGAAGAAATTGGAAATGACCCATGATGCCCCCTCGAGAGGGCATACTAAAATGAAAAATAAGGATGGACTCTTAAAAAGAGAGGGAAAGTGAGATCTTAACACATGGAATAGATCACATCTAGATGAGATAATTCTTTCATGCATTGATTTCATCAATTATAAAAATATAATTATATGTAGAATGGGCCCCAAAGATAGTTGGAATGGGAAGGATTCAATCCAAACATGCAAGGATACATTTTGAATGCACCCAATTTGAGAGTGCAAGTTGTGCACTTACGACATTGATCAATTTTGAGACAAGTTACACATTAAGATAATGCCATCATGGGTATTAGTGAGGAGATATTGGAATTAGATGTAAAAGGGCAATGTGGTCTCTAAAAAGATGATAATAATAAGTACCCCAATAGATCAAATTTGATCATGATAAGATAGTTGTGCCCAAGCAAGGTTAATTTTGATCATTGATAAAGAATAAATAATGGTGTTGCCACCGTAGGGCTGATTTAGATTTGTGATTTTGTTTAAAACTTGTGCCCTAGCATAGGCAAATTGGCAAGAAATTATCTTAAGGATATAACCTAAAACATAGATTAAAGTGAGTGGGTGTAAACATAGATGTGATGGTGGAATGGTTACTAGAGCCACAAAAAACCATGCATATGAGGATGCACAAAGTGATAAAAGAGATGAAAAGTAGAATGAAGATGGCTGAGCTGACTTGAGATATGCCATATTTCCAAATGTTGCCTACATAGTCAAAATGGACCTCAAGCCAATGTAGTTCACCTAGAATTGGGATAGAATGTAATGAAGGATGATGAAAACTGACCAAAAGACTGATTAGACTCATGATGTATGCTAAGAGATGTGCGTATAAGCATATAGTCAAGTGATAAACCTATTGAGTCTTATTTATGCATATTGATCTTAATATCTGTTCATCATAGCTATGTTGACATTAAGACTTGAATCTAAAGCACAAAGTGCTTGCTATTGCAAAAGAAATTAGGCATCATAAGTATGAATAACTAATAATGACATGGCATTTCAAGTGTGTGGAGCTAGTTCAAATATGAATACATATAACTAAGGAGAATGGTAAATAATGACCAAAAGGAGTTACAACTATTTACATTTAAACAAAAAATCAAAGTCAAAGAAAAAGATAGACATAAATGAACCTAACTAGAATCAAGATATGAACAATTAGGATTCAAGTAAGAACAAGAATGTTTTAAAAAAAAAGAAAAACTTAATAACATGAGATATAAATATGAATAATCAAGATCTATGTGGACCATCAAGATGCACTTGGAAAATAGAAACAAAGCAAGACCAAATATGAACTCAAAAGAATAAACAAAGAAATATTGATCAAATAAACATGCACAAAAAAAAATGTTTTTGAGTTTTTGGTGTTTTATGAATGTTTTTAGAATTTTATAAGTATCTCAACTTGATTGAGGATTAAGAGACACAAAATGGTCCAACCCATGAAATAGCTAGAGCACACCTACTTAAAATTCTCGCAAGATGGCGAGAGCCTAATGAAAAGGAGGACTAAGTTGACCTCAACATGAATTGAGCAAAACCTACATAATCCTATTAGAACCTCAAGTTAAAGTAATTATGCCTACACAAAAGGCAATGAAAGACTGATTAGGTCATAACAAGTTTGTAAATAAAGGTAAATAACAAGGCAAATGATAATAGTAATGACTAGGTGATGTAATAATGCATGATGAAAATGCATTGTACCTAATTTGAACATAGGTGGTTATAATTGGAAAATAACATCACAATTTTTATTTTCTCAAAGGTGGTTATAATTAGGGATAATAATGATTTTCCCTTAAGTGGTTATAATTAACAATACCAAATAAGATAATAGATGAAAGATAACTTGCTAGATCAAATTGCATAATATTCCCATAGACTATCATTCAATACAACATTCTAAACTATTGAAACTGGATCAAAATATCCTCATAAAATGTGCAAGAAGAATAAAAGGAACCAAGATTAAAATGGTATAAGCAAGATGGCTAAAAATAAACCTTGGTCAATAACAAAGGAATGGTATAATAAAAATGGTATAAGGAAAATGATCATAAGATAATTGGCTATAGTGGCAACAAATTTTCCCCCAAATGATGATTATCTTACTTTAATTGTAAAATGGTGAGAGTGTGGCTTAGGTTGCTCACCAAATGATGAGAGCATTTAAACTTAAAAATTGTTCACAAAATGGAGAGAACATGGTGAAGGTGACCGAGTTATCCTCAATAGAAATTAACTACTATATACATAGTCCCAAGGGACCTCAAGTCAACGTAGTTCAAATAACATGAAATAAATGGAACATAATGGTATAAAATGCCTAAAATAAAATGGTATATAGGGTTTCCCTTCAGAGATAAGGCATAGTAAAGGGAAATGGTAAATGGAAAAATGAAAAATGGTTCTATTGCTCTTATTGATATGGAGATGCACATCCTAGTCAACATGCAAAACAACAAAAAATGATCAATTATATAAATGGTTACCTAACACCTCATCTGAATTACTTCTCCATTAATAACATGCTTTAGATATGGATTAGAATAATGTGTTCATGATCTTCGTTGGTCATCGATTCTATTTCCTTCAAAAATTGAGACAAGATGTCTTCATAGTATCTACAAAGGAAAGTGCTATCAGTGATGGTAAATAATGTTAGGAATATGATAAATGATATAAGTGGGTAATTAATAGGTGGATGATAATGAAGTGTATAATGAATGGGAAATAAATGAATATCAATAATTTTAGTCACACCTAATGTTGTTGATTCTGGATTCAACATAATTTTGGTTATTACAGGGTTGAAGACCTTTGAAGATGCTCTCGATAAGACCAAATTTTTGTGTTGTTTGATATTGAGAGTAGCTACCATCTAATTATGTTGTAGATTGGAATTTATATTGATTTGGTATTTTATAATGTCTTTAGTAACTGATGAATAACTTTTGTGCTTAGTTGTTGGTACCTCGATGAGGTTTTTACCAATTAATTTTTTTAGATTATCCCATAGTGCCTCTAAGAAGGTTTTACAAAGATATGTTAGAATTTTAATTTGATTATCTTCTATCACCTTTGAATATGTTTCACTAAAACATGTTGAGTTTGATCTTTTCTTGTCCCTTAGCACCTTCGAAAAGGTTTAACTATGAGATTGTTCATGTTCTACATGAATTTGGTCGTAGTCCCCCTAAGATTCTACAAATGGTATGTTTCCATGGATGCAACTCAACAAAGTGTGATTCTGTTAGTCCTAATTGATGCTTGTGGTAGGTGGAACACCAATATAATGGCTATGTTAGATGGGGGTAATGGAATGATGAAAGGCAACATAGTTTTTATAGAAGATACTAGGAGAATTTGTGTTGATGCTAAAGTAATCATCCTCAAAAACCATAGAAGGATCACAAATATATTCAAATTTACCTGTAAGTCAATTGTAACTAATGTTGTAACAACCATGAATGTATTTTATTTCTAAAGCTAAGTCCAAGTCAAGGGACTCTAAATTTGATATTATATCTAAGATTTATTTTGATTTTGATGCTAAATCTGATGTTTATTCGAAAATAGAACCTGAATCTAATGTTGTTTCTTCATCTGATGTGGTTATTTATATAATTTTATATAAAATTCTTTGTATTGAATAATTAATGGCCTGTTATGGCATAATGGGATCAATAAAAAGTGATTCATCTAGGAAGGGCTCAACATAGACTGGCTCATCTAAGTGAAGCCCATCAAAGAGAGGGAACTACTCGAGGGATGACTCGACATAATCTTATCTATCAAAAGGAGAATCCTCTACAAGTGGAAAAAGATCAAGAGATAACTCTATCAAGAATGGATTATTTAGGAGATCTGGATCTTTAAAAATAGGTAAAACAAGAATAGGTGATTCATCACAAATTGACTTGTCACAAATGGGTGCTTCAATAATAAAATTATGGTTTTGGTTCACAATTGGTTGCAAAATATCAAATTTGAACACAATATGGTCCTCATAAGATGGATTTTGAAGAGGTAATGGTTCACTTTGTTTTGGCTTGATGATTGGCATAAAATTTCTAAAGTAGGGAACAATTGGTTTAGCAGGAATAATTGTTCATGGTTCAATAATGAGATCTCAAAAAATTATACTATTGAAGAAGGGACCAACAAGATCAGGTTCATCAAATGGACATTCTTCAATAATAGGCTCAATAAATATAGGCAATGGGCCTAAAATGGTAATGAATAGACACTACATAGTTTGTTTATTTTGCACAAACCAAAGGAGGAGGTCCTAAAATTATAGCCTTTACACATTACAAAGTTGGATTGGTCACATAAGCTAAAAGAGAATAGCCTAAAATGGTAACCTTCACATGTTACGGAGCTTGATCACTTGCACAAGTCAAAGGGAGATAACCTAGAATGGTATCCTTTGCATGTTATGGAACTTGATTGCTCACACAAGTCAAAGGGGCATAACCTATAATGGTAACCTTTGATCACATCATGAGAATCGAATGAGGATATCCTAAAATAGTAACCTTTGAGTGTGACATGTAAATTAAAGGGGTAGGATGAGGATGATGTACAAAAATTGGCATGGACTAGATTGGTATTCAATAAGTAGGCTAAAAAAGGGAGACATCCTCAAACAAGATGGAGTGTTCATGTTTTCCATACAAATTCTATACCTTGAAATGAAGGCCATAAGAGACCCCATTACAAGTGTACCATATTGTCACATCTAAAAAGGTTGATCTCTATGTTTGAATAGATTTGTAAATGTTTACAAACCTTTAAACAAGGTATGAATTTTGATATTTCTTCCAAAAAAATGACTAAGGTATCAAAGATACTATAATAGGAGGGTGGTGTAGTAACACACACAATAAGAATAATGATGTTCATGAAATTACTCAACCTTGGGTAGGGTTGAAATTGTATGATTTGGAAGAGGGTATGATAACTCAAAAATTCAAGGTGAAAACTAGTACACCAAAGCCTAGATTTTTGTGATACATCAATATCATAAAAGTTAATTTAATTTCAATGAGTTACTACTAGATAACTAGAATAAATCCCTTCGCATTAGGAAGGAGACAATGTGAACCAAGAAAATCATGATGTGAAAACATGCAAGAATTCCTAGGTATAAAGCTAAAACCAAATAAGCAACATAATGACACCACATGGTAATAGGAATGGTCGTATAAAATGTGTTTTAGGACTCAACTTGTGAGTGACATGCAAGATGACTTGAATCCACCAATGATGAAAATGTGACAATGAGTATATAAATGGTGAACCCAATTTAACACATCAGCTTTATGAAGGCCATTTATAATTGACAATTTCAACACAAATGGTGTTAAGAATTGGATGTCTACACATATAACTCTCATAAATTGAATAAAAAAGATAAAAATCATAGAACAAAATTCCCCCTCCCAAAAGATAGAAAATAAGGAGAGAGATAAAAATCCCCCTAAAGATGATGTTGAAATAGTCCACACTCCAAGTAATCGAAAGTCATAAAGGAACTGAATCTACACAAGTGTTCTACATCCACTAGTTGATCACAAAAATAATTGAAACCAACCTTCACTAGAATAGCTTCAATCAAGAAGATTTTTAATGGTGATGAAATTACAAAAGAGTATTGCATGTGTAAGGAATGCTCAACACCTAAGAAGTAGAAACTACACCACACACCCCCATATTGCTGACTAGGTGGAATGATGACAAAAATATTGTATGTACACTACCCCTCATAATACTAAATGGGTAGAGTGGATGGAAATTTTTTACATGAGTGGTCTAAATCCACTACTCAAACATTGAATAATCTAACATTGTATGCACCAAAATACTCTATATCACAGTGAAAGAGACTATCAAACTATTGAAGAAGACAAAATAACACTGGGATTCACTAGAATAGCTATACTTAAATTTATGGGAGATTGTCAAATATCAAAAAAATGTAGATAAGATCTCTAAAAGAGGATGGCTATAGTGGTGATAAAAGAGACAAGCAACTGAAGAAGTGAAAAGGTGCCTAGAATAGAGCACATAAATGCATGAAGGTAGATAAGGCTATATCAACAAACTCCCCAGGGTACTTTATAAATTAGTGTGAGTAAAAAATATTATGACCCCATATAAAAGTGAGAATCACAATAAAATCTCTCAAGGTATTATTTTAAATAAAAATATTGTTCCACCATAATATAAATGGCTCAAGATATTGGATACTCCCCCACTTACAAATATCACCACCCACTTGATGACCCCTCCATTAAAAAATCTCCACACCTTTTAATATATCCCTTTGACTAAACCAATGAGTGGTTTTGGAATACCACAAATTGGGTGAAAACTAGTTAAGGGAGACATACCAACATGCAAGAAGACCAAGGCAGATTGTAAAACCATCATGTATGGTAATAAGAGAAGTGAGAAGACCAAGCGAAGAGATATAAATGGTGTGTGCTCTTCATATTAGGATTCTCAACATAAAATGTTTGCATCTAATAGAGGCATTGTAGTTATGTTTGTAATTCAACTAAGAATAATAATCACAAAAAGATGTCACCATTGATTCCCAAGTATTTTGCATCACTAGCATCAAGTTCCTTGATGCAAACTAGAGATCTGAATGTGCCATAGGGTCTATGAGTTCACAGGTAGGAAGATCTATTGCCATGATGTCATAGTATACAATAGAGAAGGGAAACTCAAATATATCAAGACTAAGCTCTAGGCTTCAAATTATGGTTTAACTTGCCTAGGAAGACCTTAATACCTTACCGAGTTGTTCAACTATGACAAACCAACAATGAAGAGAAGGATTTATTTGTTCTTCAACTTGTCGATCCACTATGCAAAAAATGAGTCGAGTCAATTGACACACAACTGAATACATGTGATTCCCATATCTTTGACAGTGATGCACATAATAAATGAATATAACAAAAACCTTAAAAACAATAATTCTAGGCTGAAAAAAAGCTCTAGTTTGCATAAATAATAGAATGTCATAAAAAAAGGCTTGGGTGATGAGGGCAATAATACATCAAACTAGGTTGTAGGTGTATGATAGGTAGCAGAAAGGAAACCAAATGGACCCAAATTTTTGTGCAAACACAAATCATATGATGGTGAAAATGAAAGCACCAATATTGCTCCACCCATCGTCCATTCCCACCACTTTTTATCCATTTCAATTGATCAATACATATCTATAGATACCAACATTATAACATCCTGACTAGAATCTATGATAAATATGTAATTTTTTTAAAAACAAACACATATACAAAATTAGACTACATCTTGAGATTCTGATCGAGATAATAATAGTATTCATGTGAAAACATGAAATCAACTCATATTATACAGATCTCCAATATCATGAGAGAAAGACAACTCAATATAGAAAGTAATTATAACATTTTAAACTCAACTTATCCAAATACATAATCACTACTATCAATGAGCATCAATGTATGATTACAACTCTTCAATAAAAAGTAAAATATAATACAACGTAAAAATAAGATTGTATGCACTAAAATGTGCTCACTCCACTAATTATCCCATTTCCTGCTAATTTGGCCTAATCATCCCATTTCCTAGCCATAACAACCCTTGGCCTAATTTATGTAACCATTCCCATATCCCATTTAACCTTTGTTCTAGCCTAAAAACAATTAATCCTACCATTAATCCATAAAATAAGACATATTACCTACTAACCTACCCTTAATCCCACTTGCCAATTTAAAATTCAAGAAAATCCTAACTACCCACCTACCACCCTACACTAGCCTTTCCTAAACATCTAAAACCCTATGGAGAAATATCTAGAATTTAGAGAACTATCAAGCATCTACAAGCAATCCCACAATCAAGTTCAAACAAACAAATCTCAATCTTAGATTGGAGCTATGAGAAGGTGAAAATGATGGTAAGCATGTGCTTTTCATTCTAATTTACCTTTTCTATCCCTTCTTATTGGTGTCATTACCTTTGGGTTTTTATTATCTCTTTGATAATATTTTGTTTGAATCCCAAATTTGGTGCACATTTTGGTGACCACAGTGGGACCAGCCTCCCTTATTTAGGCTAACATTCTTGCTGGAATCATTTTAGATGATTGCAGGGGCAAATAAAAGAGAAATGAAGCATGGATTTTGAGTTTTCACATGTTTTCTGAGAAGCATGGTATTGCTCTACAAGTTATGATACTTCAGTAGTAGTATCATTGATAATAATCATAGTATTGTAAGTTGTTAGCAATCAATATTTAAGTAGGTTTATTACATTTGAACAATACCAATACTTTGAAAGTCATGGTATTGCTCTGTTCCTAGCAAGATCATCATTTCTAGTAGTGATATTGCAACCCATATGAAAAAAATTCATCTTTAGATGGCTGATAAACTAACTCTATATTTTCTATCAGTTATCATGTTTGTGGTGTGTAGGAAGGACATTACTCTTTGGAGAACTACCAGAGGGTCATCAAAGCACATTTCAATAATCCCACTACTTTCATGGTCATTGTATCATCTTACCAATAGTGGTATTTATAGCCTCTATATCATCTGTTATTTTGGACTATTTTCTATTTCTATAGCTTCCTTCTATTTTGGGGCCTAACCTATCCACAAGAAGGAAGAAACTAAGAAAAATCATTAGGAGGATAAGGATTTTTATCTAGTTTCGACATTCTCACCACTCTTCAGCTAGTGGTATTACAATATAAGTAGTGGTATTATTATTTCTAGTAGTGGTATTCTGCATTTAGTACACACAAGTCAGAACCCTTTGCTTTTAGTCTTCCATTGCATCTATACCCTATATAATTTCCATTTAATAGGTAGAGAAGGATAACAAAATCTGTAAAGGTTTACAACATCATATTAGTTAAAAAAGTCACTTTTTTACCTATTGTTCATCTTGGCTAATTTTGCATCTCCTTATCATTTGATAAGGATAATTTTATTTTTGCACACCTGTAAGATCTAGGGAGGTTATTGGACTGTTTTAATTTCTATAATACCACTACTTCGAAAGTTGTAGTATTGTCCTACAAGTAGTGGGATTATCATCTAGAGTCATAGCATTGCACATTAGGTTTTTTCAGGGTTAATATCAGGTTCAGGACAATTTTGGTATCAATAATTGTATTAAAAATGAAGCCCTATAATTATTTTTGTCTTTAACTTGATCTAGGGCAAATAGTACTAGGAAATCTAACATTTAAAATACCATGATTCTCTTAGTAGCATGATTGTTTTGAAAATAGAAGTATTGCTTTGTGTAGTGGTGGTATTACAGTTTTTAGATTTCTAATTATCTTGCAGGCCTTGTTGGGCTCTTGAGGCACCCCTAGTGGATTTCTGACCTTTGTGTTGTAGGAAGGGGTACCCATTTTGATTATTTTTTATTAAGTATTTTTCATAATTACTATATTATTATTAGTTAATTGTTGACTTTGTTTGTTTATGTGTGTGTACATAAATTTGTCATATCGTGTGAAGCTCACATAGGTAATTAGAAAGTTAAATTAATTGTATCATGAGCTTGCTTATTTGTATAAATCCTTCCCTTAGGATAACACATGACATGGATTTCATCACCACACATGTGACTTAGTCTTTAGGGGTTAGTATCATGGATTTCAACACCACATGCTAACCACACTCCATGTTTCAATGGAGTATAAATATCAAGAGAATATTTTCATTACAACCTAAGAAGATTCCCCATAAAGGGTTATGTGGAGTGAGGAAAATTAAGTCCATATACCTAGGGTAATCAGATAGCCTCCTATATGGACTTGGGTCCCATCGTATCTTCAGATATATCAAGGACTCCCTTAGATCCTTTTGTAAACCTTAGAATAGGAGCCTATGGCCATAACAGGTGTTCCACTGCTAGTGTCAGTATTAGTGCCTAAGTGACCATCATGAGCAAGCAAGTCTATGAGGGTTTAGTTGATTCCATAATGGGTCACCAACCTAAATCCTGACTTATGTATCCATTAGATGGTGTGGACACTGAGTTACACTCCCATACAATTTACTAATTAGGGTTGTATATGTGAATTATTTATTTGAGTGTTGTGATAAGACCTATTTTTTTGGTTAGCCGAGTCGGCCATACCCATACTTTTTGTGTGCATAACTTAGAAAACCTATAAGATCAATTCCATTATCCCATAATTATTTCTTCATCACATCCCATAATCATCTTACCTTGACTATCCACATCACATCATTTCTCCATAACGTTTACGTTAATCCACCTTCTTTTCATTTCATATCACTTTCCACACTTATCTTAATATCATCTTTCTTCCTTGATAATTTATATAATTTGACCAATATTTTTACCATCATATACCCCATTATCCCCATGTAATCACACTATATCATTACATCATTCATACTTAGTTAATAACACCTCTTGTCTCTACACCCATCCCATAACACTTAGCATCCACTATCTTTTTTTCATATCCCTTTTAACCATTACACTTCCCCATATCCTTTTATCCATATCATTTTCACTTTCTTATCTTACCCACACCTCATAGGATCCATCACCATCATCTTCCCACCTCCTTCTTTATAATCCTTATCATACTTTCATCCATCCTACAAGCATTCTCTCATCTATATCCATTCCATAGTATTTCATATCTAGTTCCATTTCATATCCTTGTATATTTGACCACATCTTATTCACTTCATAACACATTCCTTCCCCATTTGCCTTATATTGACCTATCCAATTTTCACCTCATAACATCCCACATATAGTGATTATCCACTTTTTATTCATTCTCTTCATCATCTATTTCCTTCACATCTTCATCCCAAACCTACATCCTCTTGATATTTAGCTCCATCCATAGCCTCATATAATTATCATCTTTCCTATTTTTGTAGAATAGCTTAGAACATCCCCCTTTACGTCATATCCACCTTCCATCACATCCTATTATCCCCATAATCCATCTTTTTATCTGCCCATCTTATACTTATATCATCTCACCCCCTCCCTTGTTTTATCCATATAGTCCATTTCTCACATCTATTATTCATCCCTCCATCCATATTATCCTATTTCCACACAATCCATCCTTACATATATTATAACCATATTGTCCATCCTTCACATCTATCATTCATCATTTATTCTATCTTTTTATAATTATTTCATCCACATAATCCATATTTCATAACAATCATCCACTCATATTATCCTCATATTGACTCATCATCTTGTATACATACATACACCATCATCATTTTGTACATCCATTTACTATTTTGTCTTACCATGTCATCTTGTACATCCTTGCATTATCATCATCTTGTATATCTTTGTCACCCTTTCCTTGTGTATCCTTTTCATTATCCCCACTCTTATCTTAAATTAGTCACACCTTGTCACCCCTCATATTTAGACATCCACATTTCTCATATAGTCACCATCAATACCTTGACATATTACACATTTTAGTACCACTTATTTATCATCTTTCTTAGAGTATCCTTCATAACCTACTCTTGTTGTTCATCCAATTATTATATCATCACCTTAACACCTAAGTCCATAGTCCACCCCTTATATTATCCTTCACTTACCGTTGCCCCTTTTTTTATCTGTGCTCATCAAGAATCATTCCTTTTATAAAATATAACCACCCTTATTTATCCATCCTAATCATAATATTGGAATCACCCTCATTCATTTCATATACTATTTTTAATCACACTCCACCATCACCCATTTTCTCCTCATCCCTCTTTTGAATATTTGGTTGAGGATAAAAGATCAAACTATTGGTGGTCATTTCCTTTCTACATGTCATCATCATCTTATCTTGACTTGAAATTATTATTGAACATAGCCTTATAAGATATCAAGCTAGAACCCATAATTATCAAGTGTCTTTTGTCTCTAGCACCCATCAAATTTTCCACTTATTAGTTGACAAAATTATTTGATCCTATCATCCCCTTTTCATCCTTACTAGTTTGATCTCTTAAAATAACTATTGTTCTCTTTATAATTTTTAGTCATCCTATCCATAAAAATTTCTATTTACCACTAGTAGTCTCATCTTTTGGACTATAACTTAATAGTCAAAAAATCTCTAATAGCACCTCATCTCACTTCATCTTATTTCATCATGGTCATCAAAACTTGAACCCAATTCCACCAAGGACAAAAATCTAATCAAGAAGACCATACTAGGGGCAACTCATGGACCCCACTCAGGAATATGAGGATTTCCATAGTGACATCCCTACACTTCGAGAGGAAAATGAAAATGTTAACTTTCTCAATAAGTTCCTTAATAATGAGGGTGTCCATCAACTCTTGGAATAATATTTGCAATAAAATTGAAATATGGAAACTAGGGGCACTCACCTAAATAATATTGATCATCCATCGACCACACAACATAATGTTCACCAAGAAGTGGACCATGGATTCCTAAATGAAGATGACCAATAACCACCCCTCATTAATCAACATATTGGGGCTAACAAGAGACAAGCTACCATTGAGGATCAATTAGGCTAGATTACATAATAACTTAATCTCCTCTTTCATAATCAACCTACATCATCCCCACCTCGAGACAATACCAAAAATCACAATAATAATAGTCATACAAATTATACCTCTCAAAATACCCATATCTCACAAGGAAATCAAAACCAAACTGTGAATCCTCTTGGGGATCCTACCTTTGCCCAAGAATGGAATATGATGAAAGAAACCCTCCAATAGGTGGACACTAGATCATAGGCCCTCAAATACAAATACAAGGATTTTATCTCATCACCTTTAGACATCAAAATTCCATAGATTCCATTCCCTTCACATTTTGAAATTCCAAAGTTTGAAAAATATAGGAGAAAAAGAGACCCTAGGGATCACATGAAAGAATTTTTTATTGCTTTTCATGAAGTATCTCAAGAGGACACCCACATATTAAGTCTTTTTCCTAAAATCATAATAGGTTTAGCATTAGAGTGGTTCATGCACCTTCCTAAGGGGTCAATTTATAGCTTTGGAGAATTTTCAAAACAATTTGTTAGGCATTTTTCCTTTAACATTGAGCATGATGTGTCCATTATTGACCTTTATAACACAAAACAAAGATATGGTGAATGTCTAGTTTATTTCTTGCAATAATGGCATAGATTGGCAAGTCAATTTAGATGCACCATACTTAAAAAGGAAACGGTAAATATATTTGTGGACAATCTTAACATAAAAATGAAATATTAGTTAAAATTATAATGTGTAAAGACTTTTGATGAGATTATAGAAAAGGGGATGCAAATTGAAAAGGCCCTCATAGAAAAAGGAACCATCAAGTTAGTTTCTAGTAAACTATGAATTCAGGAAACTCCATTTAAAATGATCTAAAAGTCTTCAATAAGAATAAGAATGTTGTTGGGGATGGAGTGATAGATTCCAAACCACAAGCACAACATGTCCAAAATATCCAAAGGGGCCTCCACCACAATCACATATCTCTTCTATCAAGGTTCCTAGGGGGAAGCCAAAGCCCGTATAGGTAGGTAACCTATTACAAGTTTGGGTATCCATTTGGAAACTATATTAGACCATTTGATTAAAATTAACATGATTACTTTGCCTGAGATTCAACCTATAGATGATCGACAACCTAAACTAGATTAGTATCATGATAATGAATATTTTAAGTTCCATAGGGTAAAGGGCCATGATGTTGATAATTACATGCAATTAAAGCACTATGTACAAGACTTGATTGAAAGAGGTGACATTGAGTTGGAAGGGGAGCCTACTTATACCCAATCAAGAAATGGATAGTTGGGAATTTATAAAGATCCTCTTCGCAAGCATGAGCAAAGAAATCACAAACCACCAAGAGACCAAGGATAGGCATCCTCTTCAAATTTTTTACTATCATAATGTGCCATATAATTATATCAATACCGTCAAGATTCATCACATCCCTACCTTTGAGGAGCCTCCTTCTCCAGTCTTAAAAATAAATTTGGCCACATCTCATTATACTGTTACTACCAGATGTAATCAAATCACCATCCCAATAGCACCTTCCCAAAAACCATCCACTTCTTCCACTATATCGAGGGGGAATACTCATAACCAAGTCATAAATAGACTTGATAGGTCTTATGACATTATTCATCAACTAAAAAAGACCTCTACCTAGAGTTCCCTTATGTAGCTTCTAAGAACATCCACTTTGCATAGGGAAATATTAAATCAAGTGTTTAATGACCTATAAAGACCTATTAACTTGGAAACTAATCAATTTTAGGCACTATTGGCTCATTTATCCCCTCCCCACAACTCACCTTCAGTTGATAGGATCTACCACTAGTGAGCCCTAATCATAACTACCCACTTACATTGAAGTTTCCATTTCCCATCACTATGTCTTTCATGTCCTTATACATGGAGGATCAACACTTAACTTGTGTAATGTGGACTTCTTGAAGAAGTTAGGGTACTCAAGATCATCATTAGGACCTAATGTCATCATGATCAAAGCATGTGATGACAATGAGTAGCTATCTATTGGGTTTATTTATCTTTCCATTGCTATGGATCCCATCAAACATTGGTGCATGTGGTTAACATAGATTTTCCATATAATATGATTCTAAGGAGACCCTAGATTCATGAAATGCAAGTTGTCCCATCCACTCTCCATTAGTGCTTTAAATTCCCCCATTTAGGGCTAAAAGTCACCATCTCAAGGATCATCAACCATCACAACTATCAAATGGATCAAATCCGTTCTCTATCATTATCTTGAGGCAATGATAATTCCGTCCTCAGTCCTTTAGCTACCAAATATGTCTTTCTTAATCAATTAGCCACCACATCCACCCCATCACTAGACCTTACCAAGTTAAAGATCACATCTATAGGTTATGGTGAATATGAGTACACAACCCTTTGCATTGGCCATCTCCCATTATCTCCCCAAAGTTATGGGTCCCCCATGATGAATTCTGAACCATAAAATATCAATTTGGGCTTATAGCTTTTGAAAGTGTAGGGTTTTTATTAGATGATCACATTAAAGGAGATGATGATTCACGGATTTTTCTCAATGATGAAAACTTCATCCCCCCTTAGCCAAAATACCCTATTGTTTACTACATGATAGAAAACATGAAATATAAAGCAAAAGGACTAGGTAGGAAGAAGCAAGGTTAGATAGAGCCTGTTGATGTTCAAGACAACCATCCTATTATGGTCTAGGGTACAAACCATATGGTGATAACCTCTTGATGTCATTGTGGATTCTATCTTAACCAAAGAGTAAAATCTCCCTGATGAGGATATTGAAATAAGTTTCGTTTATACTCAATTTGAAGAGCTGGCTATCACTAACCTCTTTCTTGACACCTCCATACTCACCATTGACATCTCTCTCCATTATACCTCTCACATAGACTAGGATTCCAAACAATATCCCACCTTTGACACATTTCAAAATGATGAGGCTATTCTTGAGTACCTAAGGGAAAGGACTTTCATGCCATTTGGGGACCATTAGAAATAATTCTCAATAAATCTATGCGAGTTATCATACTTTGGAGAACAAAGGTCATTAAGCAACCAAAGTGAGGAAAAAACATCTAAAATAGAAGGGTAATTTTCTATAAGATCTGATGACATTCTTGACAATCCTATTCAGTCAAAAGATTATTTAGATGTTGATACTAAGCTATAAAGAATTACCACCTCTAACATGTTGAAGATTAAATACCCCCCTTATCTATTAGAATAATCTCCCTCACTCATTGAGGAAGTCATTGAAATAAATATTATAATTGAAGAAAAACCTATTATCATAAAATTGGGGGCATCTCTTGTGTAATCAGAGCATGAAATTCTCACTATATTGCTTAGAGAATTTATTGATGTCTTTTCTTGGAGCTATGAATATATGCCTAGATTGGATCCATCACTAGTAGTCCATCATCTTGATGTTGATCCTAATTCTAAACTAGCCAATCAAAAATTATGAAAGATGCATCCAAAGGTGGCATTGCTAGTTAAGGAGGAACTACAAAAGTTTTGAATACAGGATTCATTTGTCCTATTGACTATTCTGATTGGATATCTAATATAGTCCCTATCTCAAAACTGCATGGAAAGATTCAGATATGTATCAATTTCTATGACATCAATAAGGCATTCCAAAAAGATGATTTTACACTTCCTAACATTGATATGATTGTAGATTCAACTATTGGTTATGAGATGATGTCTCTCATGGATCCATGGGGCACGTTTTACTATCAGGGCATGCCTTTTGGCCTAAAGAATATAGGGGAAATATATCAATGTGCAATGAGTGTTATATTTCATGACATGATGCATGATATTGTGGAAGATTATGTTGATGATATCCTAAGAAAGTCTCACTCATGATCTGAGCATCTTGTAGTCTTCCATAAGATTTTTGAAAGACTACAAGAATATAAAGTATGATTGAACCCCAAGAAGTGTTTCTTCTATGTAACATCAGGAAAGTTGTTAGGGTTCATTATCTCTAAGAAAGGTATTGAGGTAGATCCAATAAAGGTTCAAGCAATCACTGAGATGCTACCTCCCCAAACACTTAAATAACTTCATAGTCTTCAAGGCAAGCTCCAGGCCATTAGGTGATTTATCTCATAGCTCGTCGATAAGTTTTATCCATTCACTCGCTTGATTAAAAAAGGATTAACCTTTTGTGGGATGAAAATTATCAAAAGGCCTTTGAGAGTCTTATGTAGTACTTGGCAAATCCACCTATCTTGTCTCCATAGATTCTAGGCAAACCATTGTTGCTATAAATATCCACCACTCCCTATGCCATTAGAGCCTTACTCGCATAACATAATGATTAGGGAAAGGAATGAGAAATTTATTATCTCAACTATATTTAAATAGCATATGATTTAAATTATACACCAATTGAATGAGCATGTTTAGCTATGATCTTTACCTCCCAAAAGCTCTAGAGTTATATTCTCAATAATTAGGTATACCTAATTGTAAAAATAGATCTTTTAAAGTATCTTATATCTAAATCATCATTAATAGGCTATGTGACCATGTGGATCATGTTTCTTAGTGAGTTTGATATTGAATATGTCCATAAAAAAATAATCAAATAATAGGTCATAATAGATCAATTGAGTCACTTACCTCTCCCTTTCACGATGAATCCATTGAGTACCTCACAGGCAAAAAGCTAGAAGTTATATTTTGATGGCTCCTTTATTACTCATGGGTTCAGGGTAGGAGTCTTACTGGTCACCCCACAAGGTGATCTCCTTCTCAAAGCATTTCATCTCACATTCCCTTGTACCAACAACATTTTGGAATATGAGGCTCTGATAATAGGACTTCACCTTGCCATACAATGGGACATCCAACATTTTCAAGTATTTAGAAACTCTCAACTAATCATCAAATAGATAAATGAAGAATTCCAAACAAAGGATGAAAATTTACTACCATACAAATAACTAGTTGACCAAATAAAAACCAGTTTTCAATATATCACATTTGAACAAGTTTCGTGAGCCAATAATAAGGTAGTTAATTCTATGGCTACTCTGGGATCCCTCATTGATCTTCGTAAAGATGTCTTAGAGGGAAATTTTTTGATTGAATAATTGATCACCCTAGCTCATCACTCTTTTGCTCCTGTACAAATTTGTGTTATTAATAATCCTAGTCTCCCTTAGTATCATGCCATCTACTAATACCTCCATGACAATGCCTTACCTCCTAATCTTACTCTCCATCAAAAAAAATCCTTTCTCCATCAATCCACCTACTATATCATTCTAGGCAGCATGCTCTATCAAAGGGGTTATGATAGAACCCTGTTAAGGTGTCTAACCTTGGATGAGGTAGCTCAAGCAATTGAGGAGGTCCATACTAACATTTATGGAGGGCACATCAGTGGGACAACCTTAGCCAAGAAGCTCCTCTGAATTGGATACTATTGGCCAACCATGAAACATGATGCTTGTCAATATGTGTGAAAATGTGAAGCCTATCAAAGGCATGGAAACCTTATCCATGCACTAACACAAGAAGTGCATCCTATCATGAGCCCATGCCTTTCTCTATATGGGGCCTTAATCTGATCAGCAAGATTAATCCTACTTCCTTGGATGGGCACAAGTTTATTATCACAGCTATAGAGTATTTCAAAAATGGGTAGAGGTAATGTTGTTGACATATACAATTGGCCTCTAGATATCTAAATTCATTCTTAATCAAATCATTTGATACTTTGGTATCCCTACTAATATTATCTCAAACAATGGCAAGTATTTCAAGAATGAAGATGTTGAGGCCCTTTGTCAAAAGTATCACATAATGTATCATTTCTCTTCCCCATACTATCCCTAAGGCAACAGACAAGTAGAATCAACCAATAAGACCTTAATCAAAATCATCTATTTACCCTTAGAGATGTTATCCATATCCCAAGATAATTTATCATCCCATCACCCTCTATCTACTCTTTTCAAATAAGATTATTTTGATAGACATGTCTCCTTTTAGACTCAGCAACTTCATGTTAAACCCTTGCCATCCATACAACCATTCACCCCCACTATCCTTAGCCATGGTCAATGGGGTTACTATGGTTTTGATTCTATGAGGGATCATCCAAATCCCCTTTATTTTGGGTTTTTACAATATGAACCTTGTCTATATGTCATGTGCACTATGATCTCATCTCACTTACAATCAATTATCTATCACTATACCATTATCATCTATTTTCCTAGTCACCATCATCATCATCATCATCATCAACAACACCCTTTTAGTCAGAACTACATTGGCCTGAGGTCTTTTAGACTATGTAAGTAGCACTTGGTCACATTTATGTGCCTAAGGATATCTTGGCCACCATCATATTCATCGCCTATCATCCCCAAGTCTAACCT